>JBBCBC010000020.1:25287187-25887187 GCA_037126765.1 Stenogyne calaminthoides
ATGTGATGAACTTGTGGATACCGATAATGCCAAATTGAGGTTTGTGGATCATTTTTGTTCCTTAATTAATTTATGGTATTTCGCTTTCGTTACACGGGACTCAAAGTGGTTTTCTCGCGCGAGAATTTAGTGCCACCGTTCGAAAGTTAAACCAACGTAGGTGAGGCGTGTCGCATTCAGCATCAGCAGGATGTATGCATCAATCGGGTCCTAATCGATTCGCACTTACAGCGGACGCATTTATTTGTGCCTCAACCGGATGCTCCGCATTAACTCTACAATTTAAACAGTATACGTGATGTATCAGCCGCCTTTTATTTTATCAAGAGTACCTTTGATAACGCCAATAATGAATTTCGTCTTTTGATATTGGGTACGCTTTATATTCTTAATTTGATCATTCATCAAGAAAATTGGCGATGATTCGAGGATAATGCGGAAGACACAAAGTTTACTCCCGACAAGCGACATGTGCTCCACCGGCAAAAGATTTGCGCCCATAGCACTACCCATTGCCTCAAGATCTTGTATCATCTTTTTCTCTAAGGAATATAATGACAACGGCTTCATTTCTCCAAATATACAAAGAACGAAAACGAACTCTCCAAGTCGCCAAATAACATCGATATCAGCTTATGTACGACGGGTTAAAATGTATGACAACAGACGTTAATTTAAAATGCTGGAACAAAAAGTCATCTTGCTAGTTTTAATTGTTAATTTATCGTATTCTTATATTCTAGAATTTGATTTTTCAGATTTAAGTTATTCCGTGATAATGAAAAGTGGAAAACATGAAGCAAAAAAAGAAAGGCTAAAAAACGAGAAAGGATAAATGAAAAAAGAAATGTAAAAAAAAAAAGGAGGCAAAAAAAAAAGGAAAAAAAAAATAAAAAGAGTGGCTGAAAATTAAAGGAAAGGTAAAAGGTCAAGAATCCAAGAAGGGCGATCAGATTATTCGCAGAATAGCCCGAAATCACAAACATGGTTGTAAATTTCGTTTGGGTCATATATACTAGTTGTCTTTTTCATGCTCATTTCCTAATCGCCTTTCAATCTCAGGAAACATGGTTGAGCCTTTGAGTCGAGCCTCGAGCCGAGCAGAAAGGTTAAGCGGGCGAAAGTGGTGCGGAGCCAGGTGCCATTTATTTCAGCGAGGCGAGCGAGAGCGCTGGAAAGGCCGAGCCTCGAGCCGTGAGCCTCTAACTCGAGAGCCGTGAAGCCGAGAGCGAAAGGTGTGGTGACGGTGCTATTTATTTGAGAGAGATTATAGCATAATGGCGCACACACAGGCGGCGTCATTAATGCTTTAGGTACAAGGCCTCATGCCTTGTGCCAAGGCTACTGCATCCCTTGAAACAATATAAGAACTTTTTGAAAATTTCTAAGAACCTAACTATGGGGAGAAACCTAAGTTAATCACAATATATAATTAACTAACAACTCAAGGTTAAAAACATAAATCACACAAAATAAAGAAAGAAAGACACAAACTTCAACCAGAAGACGACATAATAATAAAGAATATCCAAATTAATCATTTAAATTAAAGACATAAATAGCAAACTAATCTATCTCCATCAACGAATTCATCAAAAGCAAATCCCTCCTCCCTCCTCCTCATCATCATCATCATCATCATCATAACGTGATCGCTCAATAAATTCTTCTTCCCCACATCTTCACCTTCTAAGTTAAATTCAATTTCATCTTCATTTTCATCTTCATTCTTCATCCTAAGGCCGCTTAAAAGATGATCCTCTCACACTACACCCACACACTTCGTTCTTGCTCTAAAAAAAGTGAATCTTGAAACCCAGATGTGATTACTTAAATATTAAGACTTAAGAGATAGTATTTTTATAATTCGACATGTTAATCGACAAATAAAAAAACGTTTTTTTTATTTCAAACCCTAGACGACGCAAGGGCCTTGACTTTGCGCTGCTTTCATTGTCCAAGTCGAGAAAGATGAAGCCCCGCCCCAGCGAACCAGAATCTCCAATCAATGCATGGCAGCGACGGTCACGCCTGAAAGCTGGCGCTTTATATGCTACTTTCATACTTTTTAATTGCTTAGAGATTACCACGAATCGTTCGGATTGTTACGCTTTCACCCCAACAAACCATGCCATTTATATTAATCAATATTATACCTGCTAATTTATATTAATCAATATTATTAATTAAATTATTTCCATGAAAAATCACTTCCTTGATAAAGGACGAGTAACATCAAGAATACGATGTACATCCTAATTTAAAACCAAGTTTTTATCGTGGCTTTGTAGTATGTATGATTGCTAAGCAACGGTTTCATGCCTTCAAGGCCCTTTCATCACTACAAGCTCTTGGCATTATAAGCCGCCCCATTATGGTAATAAGTTTCCATTATGTTCTTTCTCATGAGTGATTAATATGTCGTTTTAGGTATTTCAATCTTTCTTTTTAGCACACGTATAATTTTTCATGTTTTAAAAAAGCGGATCTTCATTATGCTTACCTTCCTCATTTTAGCAAAATCTTATGTTTCCTATAAAAAAAATGCACTAAGATCATGCTATGTAATTTGAGGTTCAAGGTTTAACTAAAGAGATGTAACTTATTTGGTTCGCAGCGTTTCTCGCTTCTTCACTCAAGAATTTTTCTTATATGTGTGTTACCCAGAAAGGTCGAGAGGACTCTGATTCTCGCTTTAATTATTCTATTTAAGCACAATGCCTTTTGATAATTATTGTTCTTAAACTTTAAAACTAGAAACAATGTCCATGTTTTTTTCAGCTTAATCCTTTTATTATATGCAGTTCTATTAAAATATCACAAGATCTTTACCTCATCGTGAGACTTTGAGTTTCCAATCACATTTGAGTTTAAACATCATAAATGGAGATGCAACCCACCAAACTAGAATATTCTCTCGAACATTTAATGAAGATTTATCTTCTTCGATGGCAGCTCGACATTCTCCTAAGGCTGGTTTCGAGCAAGATAAACGCCACGTAGACGCTGGTGATTATCTTCTATTACGCCTGGCACGCTTAATGCCTACACCGATTATCTTCGTGAGTTAACTTGTTTTGGGCGTGCCTCAAGGTCAAGAATATTTATGGAGGTTTTAAAAAACACACACACCAAATTAGTTTTATAAAGATGTAAACAAATGAATATAGAAATTGCCGCGTATTGTATGCATTGTTGTTCAATCACTTTTTCCAAAAAAAATCACCATATGACTTCATCTCAGATATGCATTTAAACTTGTATTCATATGCAAGATTTGTTTACTCTCATATTGAAAGCACTTTATTAGGAAGCCACCTGCGGTTCATGTTAATATTGGTTCATTGCGTTATTGCTTACACGGCAAAGGGAGCTCCCAACTCTTATTCCTTCAAGAAATCGGCTTTTACATACTTTTGTGAACGGGCACTTTTTCGTAGATTGCTTTCTCCATCATATATGATTTTATTGGGGATAATAGTAAGAAACTTCAAGTCTCTCAGATATTTATTCAGTTCGCTTCTCGACGAGGCAAAACATGATGTTGATGAAACATAAAGTTTCGCTTATTGAAAGGCAAGAATCATATTTGTCTCTAATAACAACACTATTTTGTTTGTTTCCCTCATGGAACTTTTTGATAGTTCAATTTCATGACTTTCTTCATGTTATTTGCCGAGTCTTTCTCCGTTGAAATCATCAACATCCGTGGGGAGATGAATTTAATAAAAGATTATATGATTTTGATTAAGATCCCAAACCCCTAAGTATTTACATGTTCGTAACGATCTTGATAGTTGAGTCGATTCGCTTATTAGAGATTCTAGGATGTTATCTAAAATGTATAAACGCCAGATATAGTTCAGATAGGTTCTCAAGTCTCCAAGATTCAAAAGAGATGAAATCGAGAATCAAGATGAAGATAAAAAGACCAAAAGATATCACCAAGATAAATTTAAAGACTCGTAAAACTCAAGACGCAAGACTAAACAGACCGAGAAATCAAGATCAAGAATATCGACGCACGTAAATACCAAGACTCAAGAATGTATCGAAGCTCAAGATGAACTCAATGATCCGAGGCATCAATATATCTATCTCGCGATGCAATATCGAGAGAAACGTAATGCCTTAGGAAAGAAGATATTGCCAAGACATTCAAATGCGCATAAAAGGAACTAAGTCAAGTGTTGTTAAGGTTATATCAAACTCGTAGTTTGTAACCAAAAGAGCCGCTAGCGTGTGTCTACCTTTAAATCAAGACAAAAGTCAAAAAAGGGAAGATTTGACATCAGATTATAATTTAATCGACAAAAGGATGTCATAAAAAAAGATGTCGATGCAATGAAAAGTTCCGCACTACAAAAAGTTGAAGACCTGGGCTACATGAAAGGCTATTGCCCAAAAAGTGTTAGTGGGAGTTTCAAACCTTAAATATAGCCAAGCTTAATAATAAATCATAAGAGGGAACTCACGGCTATCTCTCCAACCGGATAGTTTTCAAGAGTAACCCTGGTGTATGCCTATAAACACCGTGACCCTTCTACATTGTAAGGTGACGGGAAATTTATAACTAACTCAAGAGCTCAAACTTATTCTGAAAAAGTAAAGCACTAAATAATTGAATTTCCCAAGGCTTTACATTGAAGAGAGCTCACTTTACTGCCTAGCTTGATAAGATTTATCCAAAAGCTTATCTAGATATCCTAAACCCTTGCATTGTGCTTCATTGTAAAGGATATCTCATCCTAGTCGAAACCAACCAAGAAACCCCAAACCCTCGAGAAGGTAGTCGAGGTGTTTGTTTGGAGAAAAGTAGCAGTAAAGAGAAAGTAAAAACTACGAGTAAGTAAAAAATCCCCAGAGGAGAAGTTAAGAAGCTGCGAGGTAGTCCGAAAGCTTGTGTGATTGAGTAAGTAAACTACTTGAGGTAGTCGAAAACAAGGCTCCTGCCGAAAAGTAAAACTACGCCGGAGTAGTCGTAAAACCTGTACGAAGCTGAGTAAGTAAACTACGAGGTAGTCGTAAAGCCCGTAAGTTGATAAAAATTTCTCCAAGAGTCAAGAGAGGATTTAGGGAGCTGAGTCTCCTCCGAACTACTATAATTGCTGTGTCTTTTATCATTTCCTTATCTTTGCTTCATTCCGGTCAGACGGACCGATTTTCGAAGCATACTTTTCATCAATCAATGAATCAATCCAATCAAGTCGCATACGAATCACAAACCAATCACTATTTCATAAAGGGAATGTTTTTCAAGAAAGCTTAAACGAGTATAATCTATGGCCAACCATTCCGCACTTAATCGGTAGCTGAACAGAGAAATATCAAACCGAACTCTCTTCCGAGGATTCAGTAGTTTCAGTCATCCACCACAACTCGTGATCTCCGACACTGTGGATTCATGGATTATCCGAGGTATCCGGAAGTTAAATTTCGTGATCACCGTCTCCCAAAGAGATCAATTTTCGTGAGCGATCTGCGCTTCCGTAATCCCAATCTTCTACGACATCCGACCCAAGCCGACTCAAGAAGAAAAAGTTTTAAATCATCAACACGCAGTATTCCCCATACACGCAAGACCTGCTTTCACCGACCAACAAGTTGGTATCGAGCAAAGGGTTCAACTCTGACCACTACCGCGGTCGACCAAAGTTTTACTTTCAAAAAATACTTGGGTCTATCCTAATCGATATTATTTGTCAAATTTTTTTTTCCTTTCAAAAGATCGTAAAAAATGTCTTCTAAAACTTCCCATGTTCTTAAGTAGAGAACTATGATCTATGGAGATCGAGAATGCAAAGCTCATCTGATTCCAAAACATGAGCGATGTGGAGAGTGGTTTCTCAAGGACTATTCAAATTTATCGTGGTGAATCCTGCACTAGGAACGAAGAGAGAATTGATCCCAGAAAGAGACTTCCTAAGTCCGATGACCAACTAACCCGAGGAGAGAAAGTTACAATCTAGATCACATTGTAAAAAGACACACTATACAAGACAATTGATGATGGTGACGGGAATGATCTCTCACCGTAATACCGCTAAAGAAATACGGGATACACTAAGGCTATGTGCCAAGGCACGATCATATAAAAGAAAAACAAACTTTCAAGTGGCAATCGGAAAGTTTGATAGCTTTTGAACGGACGATGGCGAATCATCAGACAAATTGGAAGTCGATTCACTGAAGATCATGAATGATCTAAACGCGACTTGGAAAGAGATATCCACAAAGAGAAGTTGCATTGAAAATTTTAGAGGTCTTTCTAAGAAATGGATATTCATGAAGTGGTGATTGAAACACCAAGAACATTAGTTCAACGCCATACCAACAAGTTTTCTCGAAATGAAAAGCCTATGAATTTGTAATTGATAAAAAATCCAAAAAAGGTCGACAAAGAAAGATGATTCTTCATCGAAGTAAGAATGCGGCTTTAAAAAGCCAAAGATAAAACTCAGAAACTAGAGAGTCCGAGAACCTCATGCCAAACATCGTGATGAGCCGAGGATAAGCTAAAGACCGATGGTATGAGGTTCGAGACTTAATAGTAGATTTGGAAAATACAAAAGCCATTACAGTGAACCACAGTACTCGTAATAAAACCCGAGGACAGATCAATCGAGAAGAAGAGGACTGGAAATCAAGGATCTTTCATCCGTAAAAAGACTTCCAAGTCCAAAGAAGAAAAATGATTAGGATGATGATACCAACAGATGCTATAATCGCTGTAAGAAAGGCCACTTCCAAAGAGGATTGTCCGTATTGAGTGCTAGGAGAGAAGAGAAAGACAAGCTAAAAGAGACCGTAAGTTCTCTAAAGAAAAAGCGTCATGGTTGCGGTAAGAACATTTTGAGGAGGCGGATCTAGTTTTCGATGAGATATTCTCGTATAGTGAAAGTTGATGACATCTGTCTGATGGCCATTGGAGGAGGTAAACTTCTTTTTCTCTGGGTTGTTGCTCCTACACTAGCACACGAGTTTTAAGTTCCATCGAAAAATGGGCCATTTTCGACTGGCGGATTCTTTTGAGAATGGCGAATGACTATGCTTGGTAAGGATCGCTAAATAAAACTCAAGAAGGTATCAGGAATCGAAAGTCAAAAAATCTAAAATGGAAAGACTTCTAGCAAAATCGAGATCACTTTCAATTAATGGGAGCTACCGATGAATCGGATAAAATTTCAAAAGTACAACTCTCGAGAAAGAGAAGTTTGATAATGTCCCTAATCAAAAGTTAGAGAAATCTAATCAAGAGATTCAAATAATCGTAACTTAGTTCAATGACTCTCTCCGAGAAGCATAAACTCTACAGAATCAGAGGATAGTGCATGTAAGAAGTTAACTCTATCAATAATGCATCTAATGTGAATAGATGAAATTCAGAGTTACCAGAGATCCGCCACTATAAAACTGGATTAGGATACATTCCAGAGTAACCTCACAAAGTCATCTAAACGCATGATCATGTAGCAAGAAGACTATTTTGTAAAACCAAGTAGCACCTACACTTCAAAGCCGGGTTACGCCCAAGGTTCAGAGATAAGGAAAAGGACCTATGGTCTCAAGAACCGAATGATCGTGTTAGAAAGCCCAAACCGCAGTGAAGGCTAGAAAACCCGAGCAACAACTGAAAGTTTCGTGCAAGTATCAAAAGCCTCAGCTACTAAGAATGTAACCGAAAGGCTCCACACCTAACCATCGAGGAATCCTCGATAAGAAACACTCAAACAGAGACATATTCATCCAAGAGACTGTCCCAAGAGACACCGAAGAGACCCAATTTCAAAGATGCATAACCCGAACTCCCTTGCCTAAAGAAAAAGGTTATTCGAATCGAAGTCAACAAAGATTTAGACCGGCCGCATTAAAAGCCCAAGCATCTGAACAAAGGCGCCCGAACCAAAGAAGAATTCAAAAGCCCATGTTCATGCTAAAGCTAAAGACACATACGTAAAGTTGCTAAGGAACCCAGAGGTAGTAGATGATATGTTGATGTTTATGGAAGACAAAATGCACTCTAAAGTGATTAGAGTTGTCAGCAAATTTGGATTCCGAAGGTACATCTAACCTCAGAGACCTTACACAAAAATGGGTACCTAAGAATTGATCTTTTGTGAGGAAAACAAGGGCACTAAATCGATGAAAGATCACATGGCACCTGATGAAAGCGAGATGAAAAAGCTCCGAAGTACGGTATTCGGCACAAAGGATGTTCAAGACATACGACAGATTCAAGAAGATACTCAAATGACTATGTTGAACAAAGAGGCCCACGTGATCACTTTTTGGAGATAACTCCAAGTGGAGATCAAGGATATGGAACTTGGAGATCGACCCAACATATCCATGGTGTTTCATATTTATTCCGATTGAAGCATAAATTTACTTTAAATTACCCAATTTGTGATAAAGGTTTTAATGTTGAGTTCCCTCCAAGAACTTATGTTTTGAAAGATGATACATCACGTAAAAATATTATCGACGGGTACAAGAAAAGGGAATGCGGTATCATTGATTGGAGTTCAACTCCCTAAAGATACATGTTTAGTTGCTAAAAGTTCCACAGATACCACTGTTGGTTACGGCATAAAAGAATGAATCACCTAAATTTCAAAACCCCGAACAAGCTTGGTAAGATTAGCTCTCAGAGAGGGTTCGTTTAATGAAGTGTTCAAGAAGGAACACATTTGTGATGCATGTCAAAAAGGAAAACAAGCTAAAGCATCATTTAAAAGCAAAGTAGAAGTTTCATGAGAGAATACTTCATTTTTACATATGGATCTCTTTTCGTCCTATAACACCGTAAAGCACTAATGACAGAAATACACATCGTAGTAGTTGATGACTACTCGAGATATACTGGGTCATATTCTTACTCAATAAGAAAGAGACTCAGATAAAGTCGCCAGAGTTAATGAAAAAAAGCTCAAGATTGAGAAAAATCGAGTGTGGTCAAAATCGATCCGAACAAAGGAACCGGAATTCATAAATCATATCATATCCGACACAGTGCAGAGAATGGAATTTCACATGAAACATCACCGCAAGGACCCTCAACAAAATGGTGTTGCCGGAAGGAGGAACAGGACTCGAAACAGTTCGTAAGGACTATGATAACCGGGTCGATATTCCTAAAAGATTTTGGGTCAAGTCGCTTAACACCGCACGCTACTTCGTAATGTAGATCCATACGTACTCAAGAGTCAAGGCAAAACACCTTATGATTTTGGAATGAAAAGGAAGCCTTTGTTTTTTCTTTTCAGCGGTTTTTGTGTTTCATACACAATAACGGTAAAGATCATTTGAAAACTTTGATAAGAAAGTTCGCGAAGGAATATTATTAGATATTCAAGTCAAGAAGTTTTTTTAGTTTACAACCGTAGGACTCTTATTGTGGAGGAAAACACTTCATGTTGTTTTTGATGAATCTATTTGTGTTCGTAAGAACAGAATACGATGCAGGAACTCGAAAAAGAGGATCACCAGATTAAGTTCAAACAAAAGATAAATCATCCATCGAACTCGAAGAAGCGTTACTACATTCTATGATCGAGTGACTCAGACCAGAGCAAGGAAGTTCGTAATGGAACTCAGGATGGTGAGCCCTAAAAAAACCAACACCCAAAGGTGACCAATCAACAGCACACCGCCTCGCACTCGTGTATGTGATGTCAACGAAGATGTGGTCACAAATGAGGCAATTTCTAATCTATCGACTAAAAGGGGAACAAATGTCTCGACAATGTTCTCAATAGAATTTACCCCGAGGAAGATGATTCTTCTTTTCCTTTTCGCTGTTCGAAGTTTGTTGATTTAATCGAACCTAACATTTCAAATGTTGAGGATATTATCAAGGGGAACATCAAGAAGGAAATGGTTAGATAGTCATCCTACAAATCGATTGTGGGTGATCTAACCAAGGTGTTAAGACAAGAAGGTTCCATGGTGAGAGTGCACTATTCTCACGCTTTTTTCGAGAAAGAAACCCACGAGATTAAAGGTGAAGCTCTACAAGATTCTTATCGATTATCGCTATGCAAGATGAGCCGAATCAATTCTCAAGGAATGAAGTATGGGAGCTAGTAGATAGACCGTAAAGGCATAATGTCATTGGAACCAAGTGGGTTTTCAAGAATAAAAGAGATGAAAACAACAACATTGTAAGAAACAAGGCAAGGCTAGTGCACAAGGTTATTCCCCAAGTTAAGGCTTCGATTATGATGAAACCTTTCAGACCGTTGCAAGACTAGAAGCCATCGATTGTTTCTTGCATATGCCGCCTACATGAAGTTCACATACCTATCAAATGGATGTGAAAAGTGCATTTCGAATCCGGCAGGCTTAAAGAAGAGGTTTATGTGGAACAACCTCCCGGTTTCAAAATGTAATGACCAAGTTTACGGTGCTCGTAAAAGCTTTGTATGGTCTTAAGCAAAGACCCAGAGCATGGTATGATACTTTTTCGGGCCATCGGATTCATGGTTTTGTCAAAGGAATGTTGATAGAACTCGCTCAGATAGAGGATGGGGAAGATATCTTACTAGTTCAGATATATGTTGATGACATCATTTTTGATCTCCAAACCATCACCGTCAGGTGAAAAGTTTTCAACACCGATGAAAAGCAAGTTTGAGATGTCAATGATGGGAGAGATGAATTTCTTTTCAGACTTCAAGTGAAACAATCAAAGGAAGGAATATTCATCAACTGTGCAAAGTACACCGTAGATCCGATTGCCAAATATGGTGTAAAATTGAAATGCGCTTAGATTCCTATGAATACTAACTACAAGACGGATCCCGATTCTAAGGCAAATCTGAATCATACCGACATAGAGGAATCATCGATCATTGTTTCATCTCATGTTAAAGTAGGCTAGATATAACATTTGTCGTTGGGATATGTGCAAGATACCAAGCTAATCCTAAGACTAGTCACATGGAGGTCGCCAAAAAGATACTAAGATATCTTAAGGCACAAAGAATCAGAGGATTATGGTATCCAAACCGACGACAACCTGAATTAACGGGTTACTTAGATGTCGACATGAGGTTGTAGAATTGACAGAAGTCCACAATGTGAACTTGTAAATTTCTAGGAAGCAAGCCGATATCTTGGTTTTCAAAGAAATGCACTTCAAAAGAGCAACCAAGATTACGGGTTTAATACACGGTTGCAGAAGTCAGTTGTACGCATTTTTCGCCTCGCATAACAATTGAGAGATTATAAAGTTGAAGCTAATGAAGTACCAATATTTTGTGACAACAATAGTGCCATTGCTATTTCACAAAAATCCTAGATTGCACACCGATGCAAGTATGTGGATATTAGACATCACTTCATCGAGATCATGTCGAGAAAAAGGACATAAGGATGGAGAAAATCATACCGATAGTAAAGAGCCGATATCTCGACTAAAACTTTTGGTAATCAAGATTTCGTGAACTTTCAATTGAATTAGGATGTTAGAACTGTGTGTATAGAGTAAACCGAAATTTGAAGATTTTTCATACGCATGAAGGTTTTCTTTAATTCTACCGAGAAACTCAGATAAAATGGAAATATCGAATCGAAGTCTCAAGAAACTCGATGCATCAAGGACAATACTCAAGAAGTATGTCGAACTCCATTCAAGATCAAAGATTATAATCGACATTTTATCAAGATCAAGAGATCAAAGAAGACCGAGCAGAGGGAAATTTGTCTAAAGAAGTAAAGACTCACGCAACTCATTTATTGCTCAAGTAAAACTCAAGAATCATTCGAATAAATACAAAACACCGAGGAATGTTTTCATGGATCAAGCCATATTCCAAGAAGGTCAATACCATTTAATGCTCGCTACATTAATGACCAATGAGGATGTTTTTGGCGCTTTACTTTTTTAGAGATCGTTTGTTCAGATAATCCGATTAATCGGAGATTAATCTCAACCGTTGTTTCTCACCTAACCCACACGATCCTCCACGATCTCGGCTTATATATACCCCTTTAAGCCATTCAAGCCAAAGGTTTATCAAACCTTCGCTCCCAAATCCTCCGCCATCAAAAAATCCCTTTGCCCGTAAATCTCCAAACCCTAAAGCTTCAAATTCTTAAATCAATCTCTAAAATGGCCCCAACCTTGTTCGAGAAATTATCCATAACCAATAAGTTTTGGTACGAAGTTCGTTGTCTCACTTTGAAAACACAAACAACTCAAAGCCGTAAGAGGAGGCTCAGATATGATCCGATCGGGTTAAACTCACTCCATCTAGTCGCAGTTTCCACCGCATCAGAGTTCGCAAAAAAGAGGTAATCGAATTCATCCGTAATTTGAGAATAGATGAAGAAGATGGTATGCATTCTTCATTACCACATCACACTTAGAGCATTGGCCAAAATACGCCGCTTTTTGAGGGATTTTGTATAATTCCGAAAAAATCAACGATGTGTTTGAACTCGCGGATAGAGGAAAGGATCCCGCGATGTACGCTGCAGGTAGAGAGCAGGAGTACCTTTGATAAGATTGCCGAGAATCCCGTGGAAATTTGAGGCTTACATTGAATAAGAGGTATCTAAAGCCACAATATCGCAGGCCGATGGATATTGTGAGTAAGTGCATCATGAGTCTTATGGGGAGTTTTGAGCATTAAGCACTCGAAGCTCGATTGATGGTCGCGATCGGAGGATCTCCTACCACCGACTTCAACCGGCCGAAATTTAATTCAGATGGTGAAGGAGCAAGCCAAGGTCATAAAAAGGTCAACGGGACAATCATGATGAAAGGCAAGATCCACCATGCCACCAAAATTGCTTATATTTTGAGATGTGCCAGAGGAGGAGGATATCTTCGCCAATTCAACCCCATTCCCTAAAAAACCAAAATTTCTTCAAAACCCATCACTGCGGAAGAAGGGTGCTATTCGAGGAAAAGAGAAAAGAAGGTAGAATCACCTTCAAGGTCATGAGAAAGAGACCCAACAAACTGTGGGGAAGGTTTTCATTGAGGCAAAATGGAGCAAGGAGCAAAATTGATGAAGCTGGAAGGATCTTTGCTCCAAAACGCGAAAAGATCGGGTGGTTCTCGGCGAGACGAAGGTAGCAAAGTAGTTGATTCCGGAGGAGATACAACTCAAGACAAAAGGTGTCTTCTCAAAGTTGAGACATCCAATTACAGAAATTTTTAAAGGAGCCTAGTTGGCTCAGTTATTCCTGTAAGACACCAGAGTAGATCTCAAGATGTGCAGTTGACAGTAAGAGCCAACCGTGAAAGTCAAACCGAGGAGATGTCACCAGTTCATAACCCACTCAGACGCAAGCCAACCTGAATGACAAACTTCAGAAACCGAGGCTCAGAGCAAAATATTCTCAAGAGCTCCGAGAGTGATCTCCATCGCTGATCCTTTAGCCAGGTTCTATCGAACCGGTAGAGCCCGAGATGGAAGAAGGGCGAAATAAGAAGCGCGAAAGTGGAGGAGCAAGGGGGAAACGGTTCATCTCTGACCGACACTCCCGAAGCTCAAACCATACCCCGACTTTAAGATGTTTTCTTCAGATTAAGGGACGATAAAGGTATATCCTCAATCGACTCTTCCGAGATGCTTGACATTGCCGCATTCTCAGAGGGGAAGATCTGGTGGAATGAGGAGATAGCCTTCCTAACCGATTTCGTGGTCTGTAGGACAAAGCTCGTGATGAAAAATTCGATTTTGATGAGCCGGGTTCGGGAGGGAAGCTAGCCGAGAAGAGAACAAATCAAGTTGAGTGCCCCGAAAGCAAAACGGAGACAAATCCAAAGATGGAGACGGGGACCAATGGGAGATGCCGAGGATCGGCCTAAAATGGAAAAAGAGACTTCGTCGATCAACTCAGATTAAGTTAAGACTTTTCAGTACCTTTTCGCACTATTAACAAATATGCCAAAGTTACCGAAAAGTACTATCTTTAATTCAATTGTCCGACAAAATGATCGAGGCTCAATTGGAGTCCTGAGCTCGTGGATGAAGCCGAACTCAGATGATCAAACAACACGTATAAAAGCAGTATCGCCGAGATTGATCTCACTCCCATAATGGAGAAACTTGAGAAGATTGAGCCAATGGCGCATCAAAATTGCTCGATGGAAGAAACGCGCCAATCAAGCTCAAATAATGGAAGGTTTTAGCCATTCTTCGTAATCGTGCAGATACAAAACACTCGACCAATCGATGACTCCATGGAAGAAAAGTTGAATGCAAAGTCGAGGGAGTCAACGCAGAAGTTAAGGGTCAAATGAAATGTAAGCACTGTGAATCGATCAATTTTTAGAGGTGAAACTAGCAGAGAAAAAATGAGGTGCCGATCAAATCATTGCCTGAGGAAATGAGCTCAATGCTCATGACCAAGATGACAGAGATGCTTAAAGATGCACTTCTCCGGCCGCTTTGCCCACATATTCAAGAACCGCTTCGCGGGCTAAGAACCACATCGTGAGAATGGAAGATGAGCAAGATCGATAAAGTGAGAGATCCAATGCAGGTGAGCAAAGAGCAAGATCACATGGACACAACTTCTCGCACTTCTTCCAAATTACGGTGCCAAGAAGGGGAAAAGGAAGGTGAAGACCCAGAAGTTCATGGCACGCATTTCGAAAAGAAGGCCCGTAAAGATGTGAAATGTACAATCTAGCCAAAGCCTTAAAAGAAGTCGGTTACCGAGAAATTGAAATTTGCTCAAGTGGAGAAGCCCATCTACACTCGAAGTTTCGAGCAAACCATGCTTGAGGTTGCAAGAGAGAAACCAAGTGCTAGAACCAAGGTTGAACAAGCCAGCCGAGCCGAACTATTTATGAAGAGGAAAGCCTTCACGTTGTTCAACTCAGAAGAAAAACGCGGAAAGGCTTCTAAGCCAATCCGCAGAAAGTCGATTCGATGAAGAAGATGCGTAAGAAACCGAGTCTCAACCTCGTAAGAAAGTCTTTCAACACAAGAGATGCTCAAGACACTCCAAAAAGAACAAGCTAAGAAAGTTGTCGCTTCGATCTCGCGAGCGCCTGCGGATCGAAAAAGAAGATAGATTTAAGAGCGTATGCCGGGGAGTGATTTCAAGATTTTGCGAGAAAGAGGAAGGGAACATTAAAAGTGCCGGAAAGGGGCCCCACGCTGATAAATGGAGGCCCATTAAACTCAACGACATGTGGGAAGAAGTGAAGAGAACCTTCGTTCAATTACTTATGTTCTCGTGGAATGGAGAGGGAAGGCCCGATCGTAACTAATTTATTGAATATCTTTTAACCTTCTATCCAAAGTATTCCAAGGTCGATTAACCTTATGGATGAAGGTGGAGTACAGATAGTAGCCCCTCGTCCATATTCCTATCCTCCTCCAAGACTTGGTAATGGCTTGGTAAAATGAGAAGGCCATTACGCAAGAAATTGCTCAAGATGTCGGGTCATTTGGATTAACAGGAAATGTTTTTTGACATCATCAAAGAGAGGAATGAGTCAAGAAAAATTTTTTCGAATGTTCAACCTGGAGGTACCAAATTGATGAAGTGGAAAAATGAAGCAAATCAAGAAATTAATCAAGATCAAGATGTAAGAACACGTAAGACTCGTAATCTTTTAAATTTTTGTCTTTTTGATTTTGTTTGATAAATTCATTGTAATCAGAAAAGGCATACTTATCATCAATGAAGATTTATCATTATGCTCAAAAGATAATATCTCATTATCTTATTTACATGTCTTTATTTTGATATGTCGAATGAATGTCTCTAAACCGATTGTATGTCGATAAGAGGGAAATTGTTTAAGTATTTGGTAATGAACTAGTTAAAGAGATTCATTATCAAGAAATTTGATATATGATTAAACCGCTGAGAAACTCAAATTGTTGGGAGATTCTCCGATCTAAGAAATAGTGGGAGACAACCAATCTTGTAATAGATAAATCAAACCCCGAAAGTATAGGTTATATATTTGTAACAAGATAGGTTTTGGCATCATCAAAAAAGGGGAAATTGTTGGGAGATGAATTTAATAAAAGATTATATGATTTTGATTAAGATCCCAAAACCCTAAGTATGACATGTTCGTAATGATCTTGATAGTCGAGTCGATTCGCTTATTAGAGTATTCAGATGTTATCTCGCAAAATGTATAAAGCAGATATAGTTCAAGATAGGTTCTCAAGTCTCCAAGATTCAAGATGAAATCGAGAATCAAGACTCAAAGATAAAAGACTCTTCAAGATATCACCAAGATAAATTTAAAGACTCGTAAAACTCAAGACGCAAGACTAAACACCGAGAAATCAAGATCAAGAATATCGAAACGCACAAGAATTATCAAGACTCAAGAATGTAATCGAAGCTCAAGATGAACCCCGAATGATCCGGAGGCATCAATATATCTATCCAAGGATGCAATAATCGAGAAACGCAATGCCTTAGAAAGATAGATATTGCCAAGACATTCAAATGCGCATAAAAGGAACTAAGTCGGTTGTTGTTAAGGTTATATCAAACTCGTAGTTTGTAAATCAAAAGAGCCGTGAAGGTGTCTACCTTTAATCAAGACAAAAGTCAAAAAGAGGAAGACGACATCGCACTACAATCGGATAATCGACAAATGACAAGTCAAATAAAAAAGATGTCGATGTGGGAAAGTTCCAGATTACAAAAAGTGAAGACCGCTACATGAAAGACTATTGCCTAGAAAGTGTTAGGGAGTTTTGCACTTAAATATAGCCGCTTAATACACCATAAGAGGGAACTCACGGTTATCTCTCCAACGGATAGTTTTCAAGAGTAACCTTGGTGTATGCCTATAAATACCGGTGACCCTCTACATTGTAAGGTGACGGAAATTTATACGCTAACTCAAGAGCTCGAACTTATTCTCAAAAAGTAAAGCACTCAAATACCTTTGAATTTCCCAAGTGCTTCTATATTGAAGAGAGCTCACTTTACTAAGCCTAGCTTGATAAGATTTATCCAAAGCTTAGTCGAGATATCCTAAACCTTGCATTGTGCTTCATTGTAAAGGATATCTCATCCTAGTTGAAACCAACCAAGAAACCCCCAAACCCTTGAGAATGTAGTTGAGTGTGTTTGTTGGTGAGCAGAGTTGTAAAGAGTTAGTAAACCACGCGAGTAGTCGTAAAACTCTAGAGGAGAAGTTAGTAAGCTGGCACGAGGTAGTCCAAAGCTTGTGTGTGATTGAGTAAGTAAACTACTTGAGGTAGTGTAAAACTCAAGGCCGGGTTGAGTAAGTAAACCACGTGAGTAGTCGAAAAACTCGTGGCCGAAGTTGAGTAAGTAAAACCACGAGGTAGTCGAAGCTCGGTTGATAGCGAATTTCTCCTCAAGAGTCAAGAGAGTGGACGAGGAGCTTGAGTCTCCGAACCACTATAATTGTTGTGTTCTTTATTGCTTTCCTTATCTTTGCTTTATCTGCTGCATTGACCGATTTTGAAAGCATACTTTTTTCAATCGATATTCGCTTGGAATCAATCCATCGGGTTGCATAATGAATCACAAATCTCAATCACTATTTCATAAAGGGAATGTTTTTCAAAGAAAGCTTAAAACGAAAGTATAATCTAAGGGCCAACCATTCCGCAGAGATCGAAAGTAGCTAGAAAGATAGTTATCAAACCGAACCCTTCCGAGGATTCAAGAAGCTAGTTATCTCGATCCAAGCAACTCGTGATCTCTCGACACTCAGATTCGGGCCAGATTATCTCGAGATTCGAAAGAACCGCGATCACTGCCTCAAGAGACTTTGACTCGTGAGCGATCTCCGGCTTCTCGTAACCTAATCTTTCATGATTATTCCAAAGTTTAACCCTCAAGAAAAAAAGTTTTAAAATCATCGAACACGCGGTATTCCCCATACACGCAAAAGACCAATTTTCACCGGACCAACAACATCACATATCCAAAAAAGTAAATGTTCTTCTTTTTCATCGGGCAAAAGAAGCATGTGAAGCCCCGCTTCATGGTAAATTTGGGTCATAAAATTTAGATATGTTTGTTTCAGATAGATGCTTGTGTCATTATTATATTACACCTATCAATGTCTTAGCATGTAGTTACTCTAAAAAACCCCAAAACTCGACTTCCGATGCCTCAAATAGGTGCCAATGGTTTTTCTTATCAAGACAAATTGATTTACTAAAAATGCCATCTAGTTTTAGTTTTGCTTTTGCCGTAATAATGTAGTCCGGAAATTTAAGGATTTTTTTTTTTTTTTTTTTATGCATTTAACTACTATGTGTAGTAGGTTGGTTCTGAGAGATCGTGCTCAACTACATTATTATATTCTTCTTTAGACAGGATTGTGAGGTTTAATGTTTTTATATTTTAAGGTGCGGCGTAATGTGAAACACGTATGTTGACAGTATCGGGTAGAGAAGTAGAGACAAAAAGGCCCATTTTAACGTGGATGTTCTCGCGATATAGATAACCAACTTGAGGCGTGCACGATGTTGGTTTCTTTTGTTTGGATGACACTTTCCGTTGTTTCGTATTTGTTCCGCCAAATTGCCAACTTAACATTTTAACGACATCAGATTCTATGCTCATCTTAAATTATTCTATATTTTGCTCGGGCCTATGACTGAATTTACAAAGCGCAAGTAACCTCGCGGCGCTTAGCTCCTAACCTTACTTCATCGTGTAAAATAAAGGTTATTCTTTTGGTATGTGTGGGGTCACATCGCAGATACCAATATTTAGCAACAACTTTATTGAGAACACATCAAAAAATCAAATTACTAAGGATGATAAGTACAAATTCAAAGGTCGGCAAATTTTTGAATTGAACCACTTACTCTAATATGGGCAAACTCGAGAGATCTCTACTTAGTACAAGCTTTATGGGCAATTTTTGAATTGAACCACCCACCTCGAGGATAAGAGCAAAGTCACAGAGACTCTACTTCCCCATGATCTTTCGATTGTCTTTTCTCCAAAAAAGAATAATTAAAAGGTGTGATTTATGAAAAGAGATGGCTTTTTGCTATAAGCTTGTGCAAAGATGAGGAGACTTTTTAGAGGTGGAGAGATCATCGAAGTGATAGATTATCTTGCAATTTTGGCAAAAGTGGGAAGAGGGAAAAATTATTGGTCTCAAAGATAGTTAAAAACCACTACATCGAACTTGTATGCTTGTAGATTTGTGCGCCATCATTTCTTTTTTCTCATAGCATTGCCTAGATATATGATAAAGGCAAGTCATATTGAGATATAGTGATGGTGTTTCTATGCCACAGCTTATTCTTTTCTTTGTTACTTGTGGTAGAACACTTTCAAAAAAATGCCCTTCTTTAAAAAAATATTTTATTTTTATTAAATGCCTCTAACAAATTCTTCCTCTAGTAGGTTTTGACCAAAGATGATCCACCACAAGACTTATGTTTATAAACTAGATGTTCCCGGTCGCCAAAGGATATTCTAGCCAGCCGCGCCCATTTGAAATTCTTCCCGACGACGTCGTGGTTTGTCGCCATGCTTTTGTCTACCTTCTAACTTGTCAAAGCTTTAAATACAAAGGGGTGTTTTGTTCAATGCTTTCGTGTATCACCTAATATTGATCTTCCCTTGCTGATTGTGTCCCTCCACAATATAAGTTGAGTTTGATAAATTTCTCAGGACCGTGAGGATCAATATTGAAGTTCTTGAAATTTCTATCTATCCGACACGTTCTGCACACTTATCAACAAGCCTACTACGAGGATCACTCTCAAGATCATTTCCATTCGATCATACACACAAGTGTTATTGCTCCCCAGATGATAGTATTCCATGGAGTTTGGGAGCTTCTATGAGTATCTTTAGTTCTCATCCTGTTTGATGAGAAGCTCATCGATCGTGTATGCTTATGAAATAATCGACCTGTGAATAAAGGTATTTAGTCTTCAACCTTCTTGCTTTTTGTCACATTAGACCTTTTGGTGATATTTGTTTTGGATTTATAAATCTAAAATTGGTTCTATTTTGGGATTTTGAAACCGGGTTTTATAAAAAACCTAACTACAACACCTATAAACCTACTTTCACACTTTCTTTCATGCAATCAATTCTCTCTCCGCACACTTTTAATATATTTAAATCATAAATCATGTCATTCAATCATTAAAATTACACCCACCAACAATATAATAAAACATCATTCACTTGCATATTGATTTGACATAAAGTTAACCCCCTACTCAAAATCTCATAACAAACACACACCTATTTATTAAGATTTCAAAATCCCTTAGAACAAAAAAGTTGGTTTTTCAAACCACTTATAACACATCACATCTTATTGACCTTTTTTGTGCCACCACTTTTAGTTTCATGCTTCAAGTCCTGGTTTTACTTTATAAATGTTGTATCAAGTGAATGTTGTGTATTGGTACCCTTGGTAATTCTATAATATTGTGTTTATTGTGATTATGATGCAATTGAACCTTGGGTTTCATTCCCGCCTCGCTAATTTTCTCAGCAAGGTTACTTTCATCAAGTATACACACAAATCTAAAATCCGGCTTACCTATTCAAGACTCAGAAACCAACTTTCCTGACATCCCTCTATATCGTTATTGTTCTTTTTCATTAAGTTTCAACACTTCACCACTTATATCCGACGGGCCGGTTCAATATGTCCGTTGGAGGATAGAACTATATATGATTTGTAGGATGCTTTATCTGGTATGTGTGAACTATTTATATACAACCTTCATATGTACAATATGGACACTTACTTTTGTTGCCGAAAGTGTTTACAAATTCTTTTGCCTTTAGCAGATTAACTGTTTATTTATTAACATAGCGCCACTCCTTCACGGGCCCTATATCGCCTTTTCTCGCGTTCTATATTTAATCGATTTTATTTAGCAAGATGAAATCGAAACATGGCTGAATCAAGGACATAATTAGTGAATGAATAAGATCATAACAAACTTATGTGTTGATAATGCATTTATAGATTATCCAGCCTATTACTCCAATGAGACTAAACCTTTTTACTTTTAAATGTTCAGTAATATCGCATGCCATAGCTATGGTCGCCTTCGCATAAAAAAGAGCCCTAGAGAAGTCAAGGAGTTTATTTTGGAAACGTTTGAAGGTATTATATCTTTTATTAATTTTCACAGAGAGTTGATGTTCGATGAACTTGTTAGGTAATCCAACCGATGTTGAATGATGGTTATGGTTTGTCAAGTTGTGATTATGTGGGAAGCCTATGTAGAATCAAGCACGCGGAACATATTTTGGTCTTTGTCATGGACAAATCATTATTTTTGGTATAGGTTGTGAGGAAATGCCTCATTACATTATCGTTATATTTATAGGTTTTTTGTTGGTTTCTCGAATCAAAATGTTCTTGTTCCGTTGTTTCTCTTATACGCATTTTTGTCACGGACTTCTTTTCCTTGATTTCAATTCTTTTTTTTTTTTTAAAAGGTGATGAAATACTAGATTTTAATACTAGGTTCTATCATGTTTCAGAAGACAATGATAACAAGTGGGAACTCATACTCTGATGCTTTCGGTAGTAAATGATTCGTCCGCATTGTTGATGAACTTGAATTTGGGGCAATGTATATGATCCGGGTTATTTCGATAATGTCACTTTCTTTTGATGTTACTTTTTTCTCCCTTTCTCGCCCCTTTGTTTTGTTTCTTCCATAAAAGAAGATGGATATGATTTTTGCAATTTTGGTGTGTTATTCCTTTAGTGAGTTGAATTCATACAAGCCAATCAATCTTTCTATTCTTTTGGAGTGGACAAATACCCATGCTTCCAATATAAGGCTTTTGTGATGTAATAAATTATTTGACAATACTTTTTTTGCACGTAAAAATTGTTTGCGCATTTTCGACATGCCATTTTCCCGAAGTTGTTGGTGTGTACTTTTTTGCATAAAAAGTGGTTTTGTTTCAAAGACATGGATGAGTACTCGACATCGAATGAATCTACTACAATGATACTTATTGTTCTAATAGCTTTTGATCGTGTCTATTACATTGTAGGTATCTATTTCAAGATTGGATTTAAATCCATTAATATAAAAGGAACTAGTTTTATAGATGTGTTGGAAATTTGTTTTATGTTATGTCATAGTTTTTTATTTTGGGTTTTATGCTTCGAGTAGGTTGTTTCTATCTTTTATATAATGTTGTTACTAACTTGGTACAAAGAGGCGAGCTATGATTCGTTCATTATGTAGCTTAACATTCTGGCCGCTTCTTGATCTTGTCTCGTAGTGTCACCACTTACCGCCTTCTCGCAGGTTGCCTGATCGACTTCTGTAATTTGACAGTATCAAAATTGATTGTTTGCTACAAAAAATATTTGTTTATGTAAAACTCGACAATTACAAGAACTTGAGAATTGATCTAATAAAAACAATACTCCCTATTATGTTTAGAGATTATAAATACCCTTTGAGGTACACCACACACCCTTTTGTGGTTTGTATATCTCACTAATAAAAGCCCTTCAATAGTACAATATGTAAATTAGAAACAACATCAAGGTGGTACTTGTAGTTTATAAACTTTATAGTGTTTTTTTTTCCTTAAAAGAAAACTTTTAAGGGTAGTTTTTGAAATTATCCAAAATGCTTTTGTTTCTAAAATTGTGAATAACAAGTTTATGCCAGCTACAATTAGACGGGTACCACTATTTATTTATTTTGAAAAAAGTATGTGGGCAAAAAAGTCTCAACTCGTTTCTAAATTGTGAATGATAAAGTTGATGCCAAGTCATAGCGGATGTTGGATCGGTCACAGTACGCAAATAACGACCAAATAACACTTAAATTATCGACTTAATACCTCTAGAGAGATCTTACTTTTTTTGAAATTTTGGGTTTTGACGGATCTTCCAAAGAGTTAACATTTTATTTTGATATTGTATATGTAATGCAGAGGAAAGAACATTCTAGATCTGGCTGGACTAAGAACATTACGATCTTGTTTCTCTTTTTCGCTACAATCTTTCCACCTAAGCACTTTTGGTTTGAACTTTCTTAATCAATAGCTGTTGTTGTAGGACAACATTATGGACTTGTACTTTGAAAGTGATTTAAATAAGGCAATTTGCTTAACCGATGTTATTCTTTTTCGTGTTGGGTGAACATTTTCATATATTTTCCTTATTACTTCACCATTTTAGGTAGCCACTTGGTTGAAATGTATAAAAATCTAATGTGCTAAATATAAATCATATTTTAAGCAAAGAATTTGCTTACTCCATTTCGTGATTATTACTACAACCAACAAGGGAAGTCGATGATGAACTTCACGCGATTCAAGATTTCTTTAGAGCCGATCAAATTCTTGGTAAAAAAGCTTTTTCTTTTATGTTTCTTTGCTTTTGGGATGGTGTTTTGCTTTTTGTTTGATTTTCGCAATGTGTTAGGTTTTGTTGTTTGCTTGGGGCCGTGTGTTTGATTTTTTCTTGTTAGCTTTGGGCCTAGGTTTGGTCTTGTTGTTTTTTTCGCCTATGTAATTTGTTTTCTTTTGGTTTGGAGTTCGCTTGCTATGCGTTGTTCGGGGTTTTTTTGGTTTGTTTATTTATTGTTATCGCTAGTGTGCTTGAGTTTTAGTATATTTTTGGTTTTGCCATGTATTTTGGGTTTGGGTGTTGAATTTTTTTTCAGATATATTGTTTGGTTTTACTAAGTATTTGGGTTTGGTTATTGAATTTTAATATGTTGTTGGTTTGGTTTTTGTTGTTTTCTTCTGCTTATGTAATTTGATTTGCTTTTGGTTTTTGTATTTTGCTTTTGTTTATTTATTGTTATCGTAGGTTTGCTTGGGTTTTAGTATATTTGCATGTTTTGCCATGTATTTTGAAGTTTGGGTGTTGAATTTTTTGGTATATATGTCTATAAAAAAATAAATAAATATTACTAATATAAACATAAATAATTTTTTTACTTGGAAACATAAATGGTTATATTGATCTTAAATGTTAAAGATATATGTCCTTACAAATAAATGTACATGCTTTCAAAAAAATAAAAGAAATAAATATACATATAACTTTTAATATTATATATATATATATATAGTTTATATGAATATGTAATATAAAACTAATTATGACCATTAAAATAAATATAATATAAAACTAATTATAAATAATCTAAATACTAAATATTTTACAAAGTATACACACATATATATATATATATATTTATCTAAGATAATATAATAATATAATATTTTGAAAAATTAAATGTAGTCTATACTTATTAGAATATTATACTTAATTTAGTTGGGGTTGTTTGAATTTGTTCAGTTACTTTTTTTTTGATCGAGTCTCTTTTGAATTTTAGAGTGATTAGGTGCTTTTATAAGGTTGATATATATTATAAAATGAATATGCAATAAATATTATAAAAACAAATATTAAATTAAAATATATTATAGAATGTAAGTAAAATAAAAAAATAAATTAATTTAATAGTATATATAATATATACCATAAATTATTAACATAAACGTAGATGTTAAATAGATAATAAATATTATGAATATAAACATAAATAATTATAAAACTCTAAAAATATCCATTAAATAAATATATAATTTTTTTGTAATTTTAAAAAAATGTATAATTTAAGCCAAATACGCAAATAAAAATAAACATACACAAAATATTAATATACTTTCATAAATAAGCATATATGATTGAAGATATTAAAGAAACTCATAATGCTGAAGATAAATTTTATATATAATTATATTATAAACAATTAAAACTGAAATAAGTATATGTATAAACATTAATATAAAATATGACACTAAGATATTCGGAAATATTAACTTAAAGATAATGTAATGTTAAATATAAATATTAAGAAATAATATTTTTAATATCAATAAAATATTTTCATAAAAGTATAAATATATGTATTATAATAAGTATGATATTCAAATGAATTCAAAAGTTAATAAAAAAAAAAGCTAACTAAAATTGATACCATCTTAAACAAACTTTGACATATTATATTTAATATATACTATACATAATTTATACTATAAATTATTAAAATAAATGTAGATGTTTAATAGATAATAAATATTATGAATTTAAACATAAGTAAATATATTATGCATGCATATATAATAACATGTGAACAAATATATAAATTATAATTAAAAATATAATAATATGACTTTACTAAATAATGAATTTTTAATTTGCTTTTTATTCATAAATATAATAATATATTGTATATACTTCTAAATATATTAAATATAAATATTATAGTCTTAGTAAATAATATAAACTATAAATATATATGTCAATATAAATAATATATTAGTAAATAAATGTCGTATTAATAATTTAAAATAAGAATAGTATAATATTATCTCTAAATATTATTTAATAAATATTAAAAATAATATTATTATTATTGGACACACTCTTTTTAATTAATAACATAATTAAATTTATTATAATCTTAATAATTATTTTAATATTTATAAGATATATATTCATAAAAGTATAAATGTAGATATTATAGAAACTTTTAAAAATATTCGTAAAATAAATAAATTTTAAATATAATAATATTTTAAATAATCAATTAACAGTAAAGATAAACATATGCACAATAAATATTAATATAAAATATAACACTAAGATATCTGTAAATATTAATTTAGAAATGATGTAATGATAAATATATATAAATATAAAAAAATAATATTTTAAATATCTATAAAATATTTTCATAAAAGTATAAATTTATTTATTATAAAACTCTTAAAAATATTCATTTAAAAATACATAAAAACTATGTATTATTTAAGACAAATACGCAAATAAAAAATAAGTAAAATATTAAAATGAATTGTCGGGCCATAAAAAAAACTAACAAAAATTGATACCGTGAATAAAAGCACATTTTTTTAACTTAAATGTTATTAATATTTTACATACTTTAAAATATACTCCCAATGTCAACAAAAAATTGTGCTAAATTTTTTGGGTATAGGTTTTAGAATAAATAGATAAAGTCAAGAATAGTTAGTTAGGTTTTTTATGGGGTTCATTTATGAATAAAGTGAATTTTGTACAATGACAATATGAGTAATTAAATCGATGCTTAGAGTGTGGAGATAAAGTGAATGTGTCCATAAAGGGAATGAACATACTTTCGATGGTTAGGACAAATAAAGAAAGTGGGTACAATTTTAGTGGACGGAGGAGTACTAAACACCACTATTATTTATTTTGAAAAAGTATTTGTGTGTGTGTAAGTCTCAACCGTTTCTAAATTGTGAATGATAGGTTGATTCCAAGTCATAACGGGATGTCGATCGCCCGTGTATGCAAATATTGACTAAATGACGCTTGAATTATCGACTTGACACTGAGAGAGATCTTACTTTTCCTCGAAATTTTGGGTTTTGATGGATCTTCTCGCAAGAGTAATATTTTATTCGATATTGTATATGTAATGAGGAGGGAAGAACATTCCATCCGCTGGACTAAGAACATTACGCATCTTGTTTCCTCTTTTTCGCTACTATCTTTCCACCTAAGTGACTTTGGTTTGAACTTTCTTAATGGAATAGCGTTGTTCGTGCTAACATTATGGACTTATAGTTTGAAAGTGACTAAAGAAGGCAATTTGCTTATCCCGATGTTATATTTTTTCGGGGGGTGAACATTTTCAATTTTTCATATATGTTTTCCTTATTACTTCACCATTTTGGATAAATACTTGTTGGAATGTATAAAATCGATCAGACCGAATATGCCTCATCATTTTATGCAAAGAAATGCCACCCATTTCATATTATTACTACAACCAACAAAGGGAAGTCGATGATGAACTTTATCGTTTCTCGTGATTTCTAAGTTAATCAACATTCTTGGTAAAAAGTTTTTCTTTTTTATGTTTGGTTTGCTTTTGCTTTTAGGCATGTATTTTAGTTTTGTTGTTTGATTTTGACCCGTGTTAGGTTTTGTTGTTTGCTTTGAGTATGTGTTTGGTTTTGTTGTTAGCTTGGGGCTTGGGCTTGATTTTGTTGTTTTCTTTGGGCTTATGTAATTTGTTTTGCTTTTTGTTTGAGTTCGCTTGCTATGTGTTGTATGTGTTTTTGCTTTGTTTATTTATTGTTATCGTTAAGTTTTCTTGTGTTTTAGTATATTTTAGGTTTTGCCATGTATTTTGGGTTCAGCGCTGAATTTTTCTTTTTTTTGTTATATATTGCCTGCTTTTCCCATGTATTTTGGGTTTTGGTTGTTAATTTTTTTAATATGTTGTTGGTTTTGTTTTGTTATTTTATTCGGGTCTATGTAATTTGATTTACTTTTTGTTTGGGTTTTAGTATATTTGCATGTTATAAATTGTTATAATTTTTTTTTTTTACGGGAAAAATAAATGGATATATTGATCTTAAATGTTAAAGATATACTGACCTTTATAAATAAAATATACATTCTTTCAAAAAATAAAAAAAAAAATATACTTAAATCTTTTTAATATTATATATATTATGTTGGGAGATGAATTTAATAAAGATATATGATTTTGATTAAGATCCCAAAACCCCTAAGTATGACAGATTAATGATCTTGATAGTTGAGTCGATTCGCTTTAGAGTATTCAGATGTTATCTCGCAAAATGTATAGTCAAGCAGATATAGTTCAGATAGGTTCAAGACTTTGAAGAACTCAAGATGTTTCAAGTATCCGGTTTTCAGATGAAATCGATACCGGAAGATCAAGATGATATCAGTAATCAAGACTCAAGACGAAGACTCAAGATATCCGAAGACCAGAAGACGCCGAAGACTCGTAACATCTCAAGACTCGTAAGACTCAAGACATGTACACGTAAGACCTGAGAATCAAGATCAAGAATATCGGCGCACAAGATTATCAAGACTCAAGACGCATCGATTGCTCAAGATGAACCCGGAAGTGTTCGAGGCACCGATAATATCTATCCTGGCGATGCAATATCGAGAAGATCGCATTTAAGAAGTTAGATATTGCCAAGACATTCAAATGCGCATGTGCGAACTAAGTCGGGTTCTTGTTAAGGTTATATCAAACTCGTGAGTTTGTAACCTAAAGAGCCGCTGAAGGTGTCTACCTTTAATCGGAGACAAAAATAAAAAAGAGGAAGACGACATCGCAATACATCGATAATCGACAAAGGAGTCGCTAAAAAGATGTCGATATACAAAAGTTCCGCATCGCAAAAAGTGAAGACCGGCTACATGAAAGTGCTATTGCCTAAAAACGTGTTAGGAGTTTCAAACCCTAAATATAGTCGTTTCACACACCACAAGAGGGAACTCACGGCTATCTCTCCAACGGATAGTTTTTAAGAGTGACCTGGTGTATGCCTATAAATACCGGGTGACCCTCTACATTGTAAGGTTACGGGAAATTTATACGCAACTCAAGAGCTCAAACTTATTCTTTGTAAAACCGAAAAGCACTCGAAAAACCTTGAATTTCCCAAGTGCTTCTATATTGAAGAGAGCTCACTATACTAAGCCTAGCTTGATAAGATTTATCTAAAAGCTTAGTCGAGATATCCTAACCTCAGATTGTGCTTCTATATTGAAGAGAGTTCACTATACTAAGCCTAGCTTGATAAGATTTATCGAAAGCTTAATCGAGATATCCTAACCCTTCAGATTGTGCTTCATTGTAAAGGATATCTCATCCTAGTTGAAACCAACCGAGAAACCCCCAAAACCCTCGGAGAAGGTAGCCGAGTGTGTTTGTTGGTGAGAAAGAGTTGTAAAGAGTTAGTAAACTACGCTGGAGTAGTCGTAAAACTCTAGAGGAGAAGTTAGTAAGCTGCTGTGGGTAGTCCAAAGCTTGTGTGTGATCGAAAAGTAAACTACTTCTGAGGTAAATGTAAAAAACAAGGTCGGGTTGAGTAAGTAAACCACGTGAGTAAATTAAAACTCAGTACGAAGTTGAGTAAGTAAACTACGAGGTAAATGTAAAGCTCGGTTGATAAAGTGAATTTCTCTCAAGAGTCAGGAGAGTGGACGTGAGGAGCTTGAGTCTCGAACCACTATAATTGTTGTGTTCTTTATTTTCCTTATTTGTACTTAACTGCGTGCATCGACCGCTTTTGAAAGCATACTTTTCAATCGATATTCGGTTGGAATCAATACAATCGTTGCATGTTGAATCATCACGCCAATCACTATTTTTCATAAAGGAAGGTTTTCAAATGAAAGTTTAAAACGCAGTATAATCCAGCGGCCAACTATCGGGCATCTAATCGGTGCAGCTAGAACAGATAGTTATCAAACCCAACTCTCTTCCGAGGATTCAAGAAGTTAGTTATCTCGATCCAAGCAACTCAGATCTCCGACATCAGACTCATTGATTATCTTAGGTATCCGGCGTTTCGTGATCACCGCCTTAGTAGACTTTCGACTCGTGAGCATCTGTCACAGGCTTCTCTAACCTAATCTTCGTGATTATCTCACCCAAGCCGACCTCAGAAGAAGAAAAAGTTTTAAAAACACCGAACACGTATTCCCCCCATACACGTAAGAATCGTTTACACCGACCAACATATTATGTAAGAGTCACCTCCTCAGGCACCCATGCACCAATCCAAATCAGTGCACTCTAAAACCCTAACCCCTAAAACAATGAACCCTAAATCATATATGAACCATTCGCCGTGAACCATGAACCATCACGAAAGTGAATCAACCATGAAACCACTCGCAGGGTTTTTGGGTTTATTCTGTATTAAAAAAATTAAAAAAAAAAAAAAACTTCTAAAACCTGAAATTAAAGTTAAAAGAAAACCAAAATTAAAAAAAAAGAAAAAAAAGTTAAAACTAAAATAAATTAGAAAAGGAGCTTTTTAAAATTAAATTGCACTAATTTTATTGGTGCATGTGTCATACATGAGAATTTGCCATTATGTAATTATAAATATTATGACCATTAAAAAATAAAACTATAAATATAGTTTTTTATATATACCTTACAAATTAAATATAGTTTATATGAATATGTAATATAAAATCTCAAGAAAAAATGTAATTATAAATATTATGAACATTAAAATAAAATTAATTTTAAATAATTAAATACTAAATATTTTACGTAAGTATACATATACATATATATATATATCTAAGATAATATAATAATATAATATTTTCAATAATTAAATATAGTTATTGGTATTAGAATATTGGTATTAATTTAGTTGGGGTTGTTTGAATTTGTTATGGTTATTTTCTTTTTGATCGAGTGATTAGGTGTAGTATAGGTTGATTTATATTATAAATGAATATGCAATAAATATTATAAAAACAAATTTTAAGTTAAAAATATATTATTAAATGTTAATTAAATAAAAAAATAAATTAATTTAATATTATACATAGTATTTACTATAAATTATTAAAATAAACGTAGACATTAAATAGATAATATATATTATAAATATAAACATAAATAATTATAAAACTATTAAAAATATCCATTAAAAATATATAAAATTTTGTAATTTTTAAAAATGTATAATTTAAGGTAAATACGCAAATAAAAGTAAGCATATACATAAACATTAATATATTTTCATAAGTAAGCATATATTATTTAAGATATTAAAGAAACTCTTAATATTGAAGATAAATTCTAAATATAACTATATTATAAGAAATTAACATTGAGATAAGTATATATATAAACATTAATATAAAATATTACACTAAGATATTCGTAAATATTAACTTAAAAATAATGTATGTTAAATATAAATATTAAGAAATAATATTTTTATAATCAATATAATGTTTTCATAAAAGTATAAATGTATGTATTATAATAAGTACAATATTCAAATGAATTGTAAGTTCATAAAAAAAGTAACTAAAATTGAAACCATCTTAAACAAAAATTGACATATTATATTTAATATATACTATACATAATTTATACTATATTTATTAAAATAAATGTAGATGTTAAATAGATAATAAATACTCTGAATTTAAACATAAGTAAATATATGATACATGCATATATAATAACATTTGAACTAATATATAAATTATAATTAAAAATATAATAATATGACTTTAGTAAATAATAAATATATAATTTGAGTTTTAAAAATAAATATAATAATATATTTTATATACTTCTAAATATATTAAATATAAATAATATAGTCTTAGTAAATAATATAAACTATAAATATATATGTCAATTTAAATAATAAATTAGAAAATAAATGTCCTATTTATAATTTAAAATTTGTATTAAAGTATTAATTTAAATAAAAACCGTATAATATTATCTCTAAATATTATTTAATAAATATTAAAAATAATATAATTATTTGACATACTCTTATTAAATAATAACAAAAATAAATTTATTATTATATTAATAATTATTTTAATATCTATAAAATATATAGTCATAAAGTATAAATGTAGATATTATAGAAACTTTTTTTTTAAAAAACTATCCTTAAATAAATAAATATTAAATATAATAATATTATAAATAATCAATTAACACTAAAGATAAACATATACACAATAACCATTAATATAAAATATAACACTAAGATATTCATAAATATTAGTTTGGAAATGATGTACTGTTAAATATATATAAATATTAAAAAATAATATTTTAAATATCTATAAAATATTTTCATAAAAGTATAAATTTATTTATATTAAAACTCTTAAATAACATTCATTAAAAAATACATTAAAATTTATATATTAATTAGAATGATAGGTTAATGCCAAGTCATAATGGATGTTGACTGTCAAGATATAAAAACGACCGACTAAATGACACTTAAATTATCAAACTTCATATCTCTGTAGAGATCTTACTTCTAAAATTTTGGGATTTGATGGATCTTCCGCAAAGAGTAACAATTTATTTCGATATTGTATATGTAAATGGTGAGGGAAGAACATTCTAGATCCGTTGGATTTTAAGAACATTACAAATCTTGTTTCTTCTTTTTTTCACTATAATCTTTCCACCTAAGCACTTTGGTTTGAACTTTCTTAATCGAATAACGTTGTTGCAGGCCAACATTATGGACTTTTAGTTTGAAAGTGACGAAAGAAGGCAATTTGCTTAGTCCGATGTTATATTTTTTTCGTGGGTGAATATTTTCATATATGTTTTCCTTATTACTTCACCATTTTGGGTAGTCACTTGAAATAGATGAATATGCCTCATCATTTTACGCAAAGAAATGCCACTCCATTTTAGATTATTACTACAATCAACAAAGGAAGTCGATGATGAACTTTATATCGCTTCAAGATTTCTCCGTGAGCTAATCAACATTCTTGGTAAAAAACTTTTCTTTTTATGTGGCTTTTGCTTTTTAGGCATGTGTTTTAGTTTTGTTGTTTGATTTCGCCAAATGTTAGGTTTTGTTGTTTGCTTTGGTCCGTGGTTTGGTTTTGTTGTTAGCTTTGGGGCTAGGTTTGGTTTTGTTGTTTTTTTCGCCCATGTAATTTGTTTTGCTTTTTTTCGAAGTTCACTACTATGTGTTGTATGTGTTTTTGCTTTGTTTATTTATGTTATCGTTAGTTTTTTCTTGTGTTTTAGTATATGTTTAGGTTTTGCCATGTATTTTGGGTTTGGTGTTGAATTTTTTTTTTTTGTTATATACCGCCGCTTTTCCTAATGTATTTTGGGTTTGGTTGTTAATTTTTTTAATATGTTGTCGGTTTGGTTTTGTTTGTTTTATTCGGGGCCTATGTAATTTGATTTGAATTTTGTTTGGTTTTTGCTTTATTTATTTATTGTTATCACGTTAAGTTTGATTGGGTTTTAGTATATTTGCATATTATATATATATATTTTTTTTTTTTACGGAAACATAAATGGTTATATTGATCTTAAATGTTAAAGATATACTAATTTACAAATAAATATGCATGCTTTCAAAAAAATAATAGAAATAAGGAAAATGTCAATTCAGGGGCCCGAAAGATGGCAAAAATATCAATTTAAGACCTTAAAATTTTTTCCGTCGATTCAAGGCTCGAAGATAGAAAACTATCGATCCGTGGTCCGAACGATAAAAAACTATCAATTTGAGGCTCACACATTTTAAGGCCATGTTTGACACTTATATTTCATATCCTTATTTCATGTTCTTATTTTTTTTTTTTAGGGTTTACGGTTCAAGGTTTACATTTATTCGCGGGTTTAGGGTTCATGGTTCATGGTTCAAGGTTCAAGGTTTAGGTTCATCGATCAGTGGTTTTAGAGTTTAGTGTTCGTGGTTTAGGTTTTAGTGTCAAACATGGCCTTAAAATTTATAAGCCTTAATTGATAGTTTTATCTTTCGTGCCCTCGAATTGATAGTTTTCTATCTTTCGTGCCTCGAAATGATAGGAAAAATCTTCCGTGCCTTAAATTGATAGCTTTACCATCTTCAAAAGTGCCCCTAATTGATAAAACTCCTTGAAATAAATATACATATATCTTTTAATGTTATATATATTATGTAATTATAAATATATCTTTTAATATAATATATTATGTAATTATAAATATTATGACCATTAAAATAAAACTATAAATATAGTTTATGTACATATACTTTACAAATTAAATATAGTTTATATGAATATGTAATATAAAAATCTCATGAAAAATGTAATTATAAATATTATGACCATTAAAATAAAATTTATTATAAATAATTTAAATACTAAACATTTTAGGTAAGTATACATATACATATATATATCTAAGATAATATAATAATATAATATTTCAAAAAAAATAAATATAGTTATTGGTATTTGAATATTGTTATTAATTTTGTTGGGGTTGTTTGAATTTCTTCTGGTTTTCTTTTGATCGAGTGATTAGGTGCTGGATAGGTTGATTTATATTATAAATGAATATGCAATAAAATATATAAAAACAAATATTAAATTAAAAAAATATATTATTGAATGTTAATTAAATAAAAAAATAACAAATTCTCTCAGGCACCATTTGTCTTCAATTAATTTGGTGCAATTTATTTTTAGGAGCTTTCTTTCTAATTTTTTTTTTCAGCTTTTATTTTTTTTTTTTCAATTTTAATTTGCTTTTAACTTTAATTTCAGTTTTTTAGGTTTTTTTTTTCCTAATCGGACCCAAACCCTATTTCTGAGTAGTTCATGGTTCACTCGCCCGAGTGGTTCATGGTTCACCCCGCCTTAATAAGTCATGAGTTCATTATTTAGTGTTTTGTTGTAGATGTTTCATCCAAACCTAAATCGACTATGCACCAATCAGATCTTATGCAAAATGGTGTAATATGAGAGTAAGTAAAAAATAAATTAATTTAATATTATACATAATATATATACCATAAATTATAAAAATAAACTTAGACGTTAAATAGATAACTTTTAAAACTATCCTTAAAATAAATAAATTTTAAATATAATAATATTATGAATAATTAATTAACACTAAAGATAACCTTATACACAATAAACATTAATATAAAATATAACACTAAGATATTCAGAATATTAATTTAGAAATGATGTACTGTTAAATATATATAAATATTAAAAAATAATATTTTAAATATCTATAAAATATTTTCATAAAAGTATAAATTTATTTATATTAAAACTCTTAAATAACATTCATTAAAAAATACATAAAAAATTATATATTAATTGTGATTGATAGGTTGATGTCAAGTCATAACGGGATGTCGACTGTTGTTCAGATGCAAATAACGACTAAATGACACTTAAATTATCGACTTCATACCTCTAGAGAGATCTTACTTTTTCTGAAATTTTGGGATTTGATGGATCTTCCGCAAGAGTTACAATTTATTCGATATTGTATATGTAATGAGGAGGAAGAACATTCCAGATATGTTGGACTCAAGAACATTACAAATCTTGTGTTCTCTTTTTTCGCTACAATCTTTCCACCTAAGCACTTTGGTTTGAACTTTCTTAATCGAATAGCTTTGTTGCAGCCAACATTATGAACTTGTAGTTTGAAAGTGACTAAAGAAGGCAATTTACTTAGTCTCGATGTTATATTTTTTCAAAGGGGTGAACATTTTCATATATGTTTTCCTTATTACTTCACCATTTTGGGTAAATACTGTTGGAATGTATAAAATCGAATAGATCAATATGCCTCATCATTTTATGCAAAGAAATGCCACTCCATTTCAAATTATTACTACAACCAAAAAAGGAAGTCGATATTGAAATTTATACGTTCAGATTTCTGGAGCTAATCAACATTCTTGGTAAAAAGTTTTTTCTTTTATGTTTGGTTTGCTTTTGCTTTTAGGCATGCGTTTTAGTTTTGTTATTTGATTTTGGCCTGTGTTAGGTTTTGTTGTTTGCTTTGGGTCTGTGTTTGGTTTTGTTGTTAGCTTTGGAGCTAGGTTTGGTTTTGTTGTTTTTTTTTGGGCCTATGTAATTTCATGAGTTCGTTGCTATGTGTTCTATGTGTTTTATTTTTGTTTATTTATTGTTATCGTTAGGTTTGCTAGTGTTTTAGTATATTTTTAGGTTTTGCCATGTATTTTGGGTTTGGTTGTTAATTTTTTATGAGTAACACTCATGTGTACCAAAGTTCACACATGAATTATCATCGTTATTTGTAAAAATTATCATCGTTATGCATTAAACTTTCAACGCTTAAAAATATAAAATATTTTCTAAACAAAGGATTGTTTTTGTTCATAATGTTGATAGTTTTTATACATAACAAAGGAGAGTTTTTGTATGTAACGGTGATATTTAAATAACCGAAGTTCATAGCATTGAACCGTGTCTATACAAGTTTTTGTCAATTTTTTTTATTAATATGTCATTTGGCTTGGTTTTGTTGTTTTATTCGGGCCTATGTAATTTGATTTGCATTTTGTTTGGGTTTGCTTGTTATTTGTTATTTGGGTTTTTGCTTTATTTATTTATTTATTGTTATCGTTAAGTTTGATTGGGTTTTAGTATATTTGCATGTTATATATTGTTTTTTTTTTACGGGAAACATAAATGGTTATATTGATCTTAAATGTTAAAGATATACTACCTTACAATTAAATATGCATGCTTTCAAAAAATAAAAGAAATAAATATACATATATCTTTCAAAAGTATTATATATATATATATATATATATATATATATATATATATATGTGTGTGTGTGTGTGTGTGTAATTATAAATATTATGACCATTAAAATAAAACTATAAATATTGTTTATATTCATATACCTTACAAATTAAATATAGTTCATATGAATATGTAATATAAAATCTCAAGAAAAATGTAGTTATAAAATATTTTGACCATTAAAATAAAATTAAATATAATTATTTGAATTTGTTCTGGTTATTTTCTTTTGATCGATCGATTAGGTGTTGTATAGATTGATTTATATTATAAATGAATATGCAATTAATATTATAAAAAAAAATATTAAATTAAAAATATATTATTGAATGTTAATTAAATAAAAAAAATTAATTTAATATTATACATAATATATACCATAAATTATTAAAATAATCGTTGACGTTAAATTGGTAATAATTATTATAAATATAAATTTAAATAATTATAAAACTATTAAAAAATATTGTTAAAGAAAGATATAAATTTTTGTAATTTTAAAAAATGTATAATTTAAGGTAAATACACCAATAAAAAATAAAGATATACCTAAACATTAATATATTTTGATAAGTAAGCATATATTATTTAAGATATTAAAGAAACTCTTAATACTGAAGATACATTCTAAATATAACTATATTATAAGCAATTAACACTGAGATAAGTATATATATAAACATTAATATAAAATATTACACTAAGATATTAGTAAATATTATAAATAATATTATGACCATTAAAATAAAACTAATTATAAATAATTTAAATACTAAATATTTTACGTATATATACATATACATACATATATATATATATATATATATGATAATAAAAATGTATTAAAGTATTGATTTAAATAAGAACCATATAATATTATCTCTAAATATTATTTAGTAAATATTAAAAATAATATAAATATTTGACATACTCTTATTAAATAATAACATAAATAAATTTATTATAATATTAATAATTATTTTAATATCTATAAAATATATATTCATAAAGTATAAATATAGATATTATAGAAACTTTTAAAAATATCCTTAAAATAAATAAATTTGAAATATAATAATATTATAAATAATCAATTAACAATAAAGATAAACATATACACAATAAACATTAATATAAAATATAACACTAAGATATTCGAATATTAATTTAGAAATAATTTAATCAGAAAATTTATATATAATAAAAAATAATATTTTAAATATCTATAAAATATTTTCATAAAGTATAAATTAATTTATTGTAAAACTCTTAAATAACATTCATTCAAAAATACATAAAAATTTATATATTAATTGTGAATGATAGGTTGATGCCAAGTCATAATGGGATGTTGATTGTCTATGTAGATGCAAATAACGACTAAATGACACTTAAATTATCGACTTCATACCTCAGAGAGATCTTGCTTTTCCAAATTTTGGGATTTGATGGATCTTTGCTTTTGTTTATTTATTGTTATTGTTAGGTTTGCTTGTGTTTTAGTAAATTTTTAGGTTTTGCCATGTATTATGGGTTTGGTGTTGAATTTTTCTTGTTTTATTATATATTGTTTGTTTTCCCATGTATTTTGGGTTTGGTTGTAATTTTTTTTTTAATATGTTGTCGGTTTGGTTTTGTTGTTTTATTCGGGCCTATGAAATTTGATTTACTTTTTGTTTGGGTTTGCTTGTTATGTGTTGTTTGGGTCTTTGCTTTATTTATTTATTGTTATCGTTAAATTTGATTAGGTTTTAGTATATTTGCATGTTATATATATATACATATATATTTTTGGGAAACATAAATGATTATATTGATCTTAAATGTTAAAGATATACGACCTTACAAATAAATATGCATGCTTTCAAAAAAATAAAAGAAATAAATATACATATATCTTTTAATATTATATATATATATATATATATATATATATTATGTAATTATAAATATTATGACCATTAAAATAAAATTATAAATATAGTTTATATACATATATTTTACAAATTAAATATATTTTATATGAATATGTAATATAAAAATCTCAAGAAAAAATATAATTATAAATATTATGACCATTAAAATAAAATTAATTATAAATAATTTAAATATTATATATTTTATTTAAGTATTCATATATATATATATATATATCTAAGATAATATAATAATATAATATTTCCAAAAATTAAATATAGTTATTGATATTAGAATATTATTATTAATTTAGTTGGGGTTGTCTGAATTTATTCTGGTTATTTTCTTTTATCTAGTGATTAGGTGTTGCATAGGTTGATTTATATTATAAATGAATATGCAATAAATATTATAAAATAAAATATTAAATTAAAAATACATTATTGAATGTGAATTAATTAAAAAAAATAAATTAATTTAATATTATACATAACATATACCATAAATTATAAAAATAAACATAGACGTCAAATAGATAACTTTTAAAACTATCCTTAAAACAAATAAATTTTAAATATAATAATATTTTAAGTAATCAATTAACACTAAAGATAAACATATACACAATAAATATTAATATAAAATATAACACTAAGATATTTGTAAATATTAATTTAGAAATGATGTACTGTTATATATATATATATATATAAATATTAAAAAATATTGTTAAAACTCTTAAATTAACATTCATTAAAAAATACATAAAAAATTATATATTAATTGTGAATGATAGGTTGTAGGTCCCTTAATGTGTTTTGTGAGGGGTGGAAGTCTAGAGGGGAGGGGTGAATAGACTTCTAAAACTTTCCGTGAGGATCAAAAGTGTGAACTATGACACCCGATCGAGAAGTTAGTGTATCGGGTTTAGATCGATGTTCAATCTTCATCGAAGCGCCCGAGGGCGTACCGGCTTTGATATCCGGCTGCCTTAACTGAATGGTGCTGGAAGCTTGTTTTTTACCCGTGAAAAAATCGTTTTTATCAATCGATTCTTAAGTCGGGCCAACCGGCTTGACCAAGTGTCAATCCCACTCAAGCTTAACCTCACTGGACTTATATCCTTTTCAGATGTAGAGAGATGTTTATCGAAGTTCCCACTCTACAACGTGAATCAAATGACTTATATCCTACAAAAGAGGATAGTCGAGATGTTTAATGAGTTCACACTCTACAAGATTTGACCTAACTTGAGTTCGGGGGTAAAGAATGATTGAGGGTTCCAACCGAAATCTATCCCGGTGCTTTTTAGATAGCCAAAATGCCAAAAGGATAGATTTCTTGCTAAGAACTATGGGATGAACACTCTAAGAATAATCTTCAAATGTAGTGTTCTTGTGAGTGGAGATTTGTTTGTAGCTTTTAGCTTCTTTTTTGATGTCTCCGTGTTTGTTCTCAAGGCTTTTCACTTGTTGAACCTCTTTCTTCAAAATGAAGAACGATCCTTATTTATAAAGTTCAAAAAAAAGGCCGTTGGAGAGCAATTTGAATTTCGGGCTATATTAGGTAGGTCAGAGGATATGATTGTGACGGTTGCAATTTTCGCATGTCCGTAGCATGATTAGCGCCATTTTTTGTCCGCAGCCAGATCCCGTGAATGTCACTCTTTTGTGCACGTCGTCGCTTTGGCTTTTGGCGAGGCAAGACTTCGTAAATTTGCCCGTTAGATATTATTGATATTCCTTTGGAGAGGATTCGCCTTTGTCTGCGTGTATCTTTTTGATTGTCACCAGACGTGAGCCGACTTGATCAAGTAACCGATCACCTACCTTGTTGAGTCCGCAGATTGCACATTGTCTTAGCTTCAATATGCAGACTCTGGCCGAAAGTAGGTCTTCGTGTCTTTTGATCTTCGTGTCTCTCGAGCCTCAGCAGTATTCAACAGACTGAAGTCTTCAGTTTGATGTCGAAGTCTTCAGTTTATCCGAGTCTTCGAGTTCATCCGAGTCTTCCGGTTATCTCGAGTCTTCGTGTTCATCCGAGTCTTCGTGTTCTTTCCGAGTCTTCAGTGTCTTCTTTTGTCTTCACCGATCTTGACTTCTTATCTTCTCGACGGCGCTTAGTCTTCTAATCATCCGACCTTCTCCGGGTCATCCGATATTGACGACGACCTATACATATTGAGTTCCCCTCAATATGTGACCTATCTTTTACATCGCCTATCTATACATTTCACCGGTCATCTTATTCTCGAATCAAAGTCACCAACAAATTTAATGTGTCCGACTGGTCCTATTACAACCTGTTTTGGAACTTCCATCAAAACTAAATTACATATTTCCCAACAATTTCCCTTTTTTGATGGAACCAAAACACTTGACAAAACTTGATCGTAAAAAAACAGATACCATGAATGGAAATGTAGATAATGCAAATAGTACATACCTCAGAAGACAATGAGATGAATGTCTTAAAATCAGTGGGATGGAAAGTTTTATTCAGATAGGTGTGTGCATTGTAGAAAATGTGTAGAGCGTACCTATCATCTGATTCCAAGTTGTCTTCTTCAAGTGTACTTGAACATTTGCGATTCTTTGGGGATGCCAAACATCCCGTGACATCCTTTGCATTAGCTTGTCCAAATTTCATCTTTTCTATGGATTCCTCCTTTTCACCTAGTCCATAGTAGATGTTCTTGAATTTAACGGGATCTAGCTTGTTGTCTGGACGCAAAGGTGGAAGGAGTAGTTCAAAGGGTGGAGCTTCTAGTATGAGTGACATGATCTTGTCTTCTATCATCACTGTCTGATAGAAGTCTGGATATTTTATTTCTAACCAGTTGCGAAATTCATCATCATTTTCACCGATCTTGATGAATTGGAATCTTCTCCATGATGTAGACGCCACATAACCATTCTCCTCTCGATTTGATCCCATTCTCGAAGCAAATCTTGTCGCGGCATGAGAGGATGCCTTTAACAGCCGGAAGGGCACTTTTCTCCCATGCAATCTCCTCTGCCGCAGCCTTTTCGTCTTCCTCTTCCTTCTGGATGTAGGCAATGTTCAAACCCCTTTGCCTCTGCTAACTTCGCTCTTAATTGCAAATTCTCTTATTCTCTCGCCTTGTTTGTTTCTTGAACTTGTTCAGAGTCATCGGGCTTTTGGTGGAGAATGTCCGGCATTGTCTCCGATCTTCCGCAGCTTGCTTTCATCATCTTGCCTTTGCCTTTCTTCCTCCTCGAGTCCGCTTCAGTTCATCTTGTTCTTCTTCTTCACTAATTTCTTAGCGAGTTCAAGGCTCTTGGCTTGATCATCGCCTTCCATTCTTTTCTCGAACGGATGAAGAGAAGTCTTCAATTTTTGTCGACTCCGTAGTAATCTCTAAAAGAGTACTTTTCGCTCATTGATCTCTTTCTTTGTGTTGCTCCACGCTTTTTTTTTATTTCAAAGAACTAGATCGGAGATGGAGCGGGTCGGCGTTAGATACAAAGGGTTTTGGTAGAGATGAAAATTTTACCAACCGTGGTCGAGTCCGTTTCTTCTTCCTTCTCTTTTTCTTGAGTTTTTTCAGATTCTCTTTTTCCTTCGAGACTTTTTTCGAGACTCTTTTCCTTCCCCTTTTGGTCAGATCAAAGAGGTTGGACATCTTATGTTCAGAGTTGTTAATTGTCGTGGAGATCTCCTCTCTAAGTTCCTCGACAACAAGAGGAGTGATCCGGACGGTGCAAGTGTATGCAGTGTGTAGAAGCCGCGTCGAGAGCGCATTTCGATTTTGTCTTGCCTTTTTTCAGAGAAGCTAGAAAGTGTTTCCAACCCATATCCAAGTGATTGTTGGTTTTGTCCAAGGATGCCCGCACACACTTTCCAAAAAGTACTGCGGTCTTATTGAGCATCTCGTCAACCGAGAGTTTGTCGACCGAGCTTGAGCTTTCAAAGAAGAGGGTATACTAGTTGCATTACTTCAAAGAAGGATGGCATTGTGCATCCAAGCAAGCAGGACTTCATTCCTTGTCAACTAGCTTTGCTTGCTCATCTTCAAACCGCTTCATCGATTCGTGAGCGCCGCGAATTTGTCTTCAAAAGACCTTTTTGGATCCCACCTCGAATCTTCTTAATGATGATCTAGGGTATCGAGCTCATTTTAGCAAATTGCTTCAGATGTTGAAGCCTCGCCAAATCGGGGTCTCATCTGCAAAGACCCATTCTTGGTTCATAAGAATTTCATGATCCGGAGGAGGTTGAACGGTTTTCTCCTCGTTATCGCAATTTCAACCTTTCGTGAATCAGCCATTTGATATCGCTGTCTCGATGCTAATTCAACAAAGACTTTCAATCCCAACATTGTGTAGACATTTCAACTCTAAGTCTACAAAGAAGTCTCGATCCCGTGAGTTCTCATTAGAATCGGTTCTTCAATGCTTTTCGCCCGATATCCCTCCGTAACGCTATCTCTTCTATCTCATTTGCTAGATGTCGGGATGTTGATCCAATTCAGGCATAGATCCAACAGATACTCTTTTGATATGTTGCTTCATTATTCTTACGATGGGGCACTGGAGCAGTGAAGCAAGTGTTGTTCGGTGTTGAAAGGATTATGAGAGATGGACACATGATCGCCGACTCTCTCTCGTGTTCTTGGACCGGATTGGGATTGGGATGTTAGTTGTTCAGTTCGTTTTTATCGTGTAGAGGGTGTTCGGGTTTTCTGAAGCGGGTTCATTGATTGGTGGTGTGGGAGATTTTGTTCCGAGAGGTGAGGGGTGAGGGAGAGAAGGTTTTGTGGGGAGAGGGTGGAGGTGATGATTTTCGAGGAGAGGGTGATGGTGATTTGAAGTGGGCGTTGGCGATCTTGCTCTCTGGAAGATCTTGGTTAGAGGCGAGAATCGATGGTGATTCTTCCTCGATTGCACCACTTCGTCCTTCCGATGGATTTTCTCCTTCTGCTGCGATCATCTGTTCTTCCCGTGATTTCTCTCGGATAGTTGGCTCGTAACGGATCGCTATCTCTTCATTCGATCTTTCATGCATCGGATCCTCCGCTTTCCGGGCTTGCTTGGCGTAAACTTTGGAGCGCTTTTCAAAGGAGATGAGACTCTCTTCGACGTTTCCGCCGAAAGCACCGGGTTTCTTGGCCGTGTCCTTCCTCTTCATCCTCTTCTCTTGAATGGCCTTTTTTCTCAAGACTTCGCATAATGCAGCTTGCCTTTATCTTTTCCTTTCTTTTCTCCCTTGAGTTTGGGGCACATAAGGAGCCTGGATCCTCATCACCTTGTCCACCAGTGGACTCATCCTCGCCCAATATGGCTTTTGTGCTTTTTTGATAAATCTTCGCTCCATTCTCGCTCCATTCATAATTATGTGGCACTTATCCTCGATGTAATGATAGAGATTTTGTGTATGAATGAGCACTTCAAGATAAGCACACCTCATTGCTCGGGTCACTTTAACTTCCTTTGAGTCTTTTCTAAGTCTTGCTTTGACCATACCCAACCAATCGATGTCCAAGCCTTCTTGATTATTGCAGCCATTACACTTATCTTGTATGAAGTGGCCGATCAAGGTCAGAAGTTGAGCACATGATCACCTTCCTCGAACGATCTCAAGAAGAAGACGATACTTTCTTTTTCAGATAGGAGGCTTTGACGTTCGTCGTGTTCTCCTTGTTTGTCTGGTCTCAAAATTTCGGCTTCAAGAAACTCCTTTTCTCCTCAAAGCCTTGTGTAGGTCTCGGATTGATGCTTCCTCGAAGTTAGGAATATCCTCTCAGAGATCGCCATTCGTCACTCGGACTTCCATTCCGCCAATCTGGAAGAATTCAGTCAAAGATCATTGCCTTCATCCTTCAGCAGATTGTAAAGAAACCTCCGTGGCTTCATGGGTGTGAACGATGTTCGATGAGTAGAGCAATATCGTTCCATCCACACGCCTTAAGCACCTGCACTTTTCAATGATTCCGGATCCGAGGTGATGTTGAAGACGACGTACTTTTCATCAATGATGTCTTTCTTCATCGATGCAAAATTGCAATACTTTTTTCCTTGTCCCGGCCTTTGAAACAAGATGTGTCATTTCAGAAGATATGCAGATTGATGTTTAGTTTGAGTAAGATATTTCAATAAATTCATCAAAACTAAAAAATTCAAAGATCAATGTTGCAAATAAGCGTTTAGATCAAATAAATTACAGAAATACAACTTGTAAACCTAGGTACCATAGAGAATTCTTAGATCATGCAAATGATTTAAAACAAGAAATTACCAGTAATTGATTCGAAGGATTTTAAAATCAGAAGTGTAGAATCAAATGATTTCGAAGGTAATTCTCAGAGAATTTTAAACAAATGTGATCTTTTTAAATTTTGAGAAGACGTAAGTAGTGGAAAAGTTTTGCTCGAGAAAAAATTGATTTTGTAGAAAACGAGGGAAAACCTTTTTGCACAACTTTCCAAAGTACTCACGTATCCGTGTTTTGAAATCGATGTCTGAGATTAGTCGGCCAAAAAGTATTTTGATCGCACGGTTGAGAAAAACAATCTTCTCATTTTCCGAACTCGAAAAAATCGTAATAAAAACATTTTGAATACATTTTCAGAGGGCATGCGTCATGAATAGTGCAAAATAAGTCAATTAAAATAAATAACGCATAAAAAGATATTCAGAAAGAGATAAATAAGAGAGCGTGATTCGATCGATTGATATTGTAATCAATCGATTACTACTTGATCCGATCCGTACTCTATCGACTTATCCGATGTTTGCCTTATGCATTTCCCAACAATATCTTCGCTTATCTGATCAGATTCTTCGCATGTAACGCTTCGCCACTTATCTGGTCCTCTTTTCTGAAAAACTTCATCCTTCAGTTTCCTTCTATCATCTCGCATTAACTGAAGTCAACTCCCGCCAAAACTTTTACTTCGGGGAGTCCAAAAGTCACCTCGATTCCCAAATCGGCGCGATTTGACATTCCCTAATAATGGCATATAGATACATTTGTGATTTAATCACACCGTTAACTCATCCAACCATTAGCCGCGGTGTTCCTAACGTTGTCGATGCAAATTTCTTAAGATCTTCCGAGACGATAAAATTTGCATTTATACCCCTAATTTCCTTCTATAAATAAAAGGGGGTGTTAAAGTAACAACACAATCATAAACCATTTCATCTTCTTTTTAGCATATCCTTCATGTTTTCCGATGAGTTCCTTATTTCGGGTGAAACATCCGGGGAACCTTTAGCCCTTTTCTAATGAAATCGCTTTCTCAGATCAAACATGTGTGTTCCTTCACACTGCTTTCGTCGTCATCTAAGATTTCACATAATATCAATGTTAAGCTTCTTTACCACCATGGAGGCAGATTCATAAGGCAAATGAGAAGGCACTTCTCCTAACCGTATGCACCTTGTGCGCTTATCGAGATGACGAAATTAGCATCAACAGACTTAGTCTCTGAACAAAAACATGAGTTTGGTATACAAAAATATAGTGTATCAAACTCAATATTTGCATGCGACACAAGTGTTCTGCTTTGGTTTATGTGACCAAACCTTGGCATCAGGCCTCATTTAACAAATTGGAAGTCCTGTTGATTTCACGTCCGAGGGCTTCCCGGCTTGACATCCTTCAAAGCCTCTCTTGCTCCTCCTTCCAAGCTTTGAGATTCGCTCAAGATTCTCGAAGCCCTCTAACGCCTCTTCTAGGTCCGAGGGAAAATGAGAGCATCATATCTTGAACTCTTTCTTTCTCCCCCGCCTCGGGTTGTCTTAAGGTCGATGGTTTATGTATCGACCTCCGGGTCTTCTTGTACTTTGTAATACCACTTGAAGATAGATGTAGCATTTGTAGCTTGTGATATCACTTGTAACTTGTAATCGACCTCCGGGTCTTTATCAATGAAAAACTCATTATTCCATCTTCGTGTTGTTTTTTCCGACTTATGCGATCTATAGCTTTACTATTGATTTGCTTGTTGATCGCAGCCTTTAATCCGCTTTTATAAAGTAATCTTTCAACTGATCGGTTCCCTTAACTCGATATATCTTGAATCGATTCGCCCTTTGTCCGAACTTCGATCAAATTTTCTTCGACTTCGATCGCTTCCTATCCGAACTTCTCAGATTGCTCCTCGTTCGTCGTTTGATCGCTTGAGATTCCTAACTCAACCGATTTCACTTAACCTTGGTTAGTCTTTTAACCAACTGAATCGAGATCAATCCTTCACCCATATATCGTGCATTTTCTCCAAGATCCAAGGTTTCTAGCTCGTGATAACTCTCGAACTGATCTCAAATTAGTGGCTTGGTAAATATATCGACTTTTTTCGCTTTGTCAAGATGGATCTTTTTCCATCCTCGATATTCTTCTTTTCAACATGATCTCTCGATAAAATGGTGTCTCGACATCCACATGCTTGCATCTCAGATGTAGAACAGATTCTCGAGTGATGAGAATAAAGACTATTATCGCTGAGTAATATAGGCACGCTTCTAGCTACGATGTTGTAATCCTCACCGCCGACTTAGCTGAGAGCTTTTTGGGAACAACAACTTCCCGCAGCCCATATATTCGCTTCAAGAGTAGATGTCAAGAATCGATGTCCGCTTTTTCGAAACCAAGAGATCGGTTTATTTTAAACCGGCATGAACCCGAGGTTGACTTCCCGCCGATTTTGCAACCTCCGTAGTCCGAATCGTAATACCCACTAAGTTTCAGGATTGTCATCCGATGGGTAAAATAAATCGAGGTTTATCCCCTTCAGATACTTGAGAATGGGCTTTATTTCGCTTCTAGGTGGCTTTCAGATTGGGTTTTTTTGAAACCGCACATACACCCATCAAAAAAAGTAATGTCCGGGTCTGGGCAAATCGGTAGTAGAGATCCAATTAGAGCTATATACTCTTTCCGATTCATTTTCTAACCATCTTCGGCTCGATCCATCTTGAATCCGGTCATCATTGGAATTCGCTTCCTTACGGTGTTGAACTCCGAACTTTGCCAAGAGATTCCTTGTGTATTTTTCACCGCAGATGAATATCCTTCAACTCTCGCTGACTTGTAATCCCGTAAAAGTAATTCATCCGACCCATCATGGACATCTCGAATTTCCCTTGTATCAACTTCTGTGAACTTCTCACATAACCTTTTGTTGGGAGATCCAAGATAATGTCGCCCACGAGATCCGAACCATCGTAATATCTTCTCCATCTTCTATTCCGAATAAGGTTACGCCCATTGTTCCTTTAGTGAACCCGCTGCTCTGTCAAGAATTGAGAGAGTGTATCATACCAAGCTCGAGGAGCTTGTTTCAGTCAGAAAGAGCTTTCCTTAAACGGTAGACACTTGGTTGCCTTTTTTCAAAGCCCGGAGGTTGTTCGACATAAACTTCCTCTCGCTAGTACCCCGCTTAAGTATGCACTCTTTACATCCATCCGATACATAGTGAACCCTCTGGGGAAGATATGCTTTAAACAAAATGAATGGCTTTAAATGTAGCGATCGGGTGCAAAGGTCTCATCATAATCAATTCCTTCCGACAGAATACCCCTTAGCAAACAAGTCTTGCCTTTATTCCCGGGTTATGACATTTTTCTCATCTCTCTTGTTCTTGAATACCCACTTTGTGCCAATTACTTCTTGATGAGTTGGTGCGCCCACCAATTCCCAAACTTGATTTCTCTCTAACTGCTCCACCTCCTCCGCATGGCTAGAATCCAAATTAAGGCCTTGTAGCTTCCTCTCATCAAGTTGGTTCCTTCATAGACAGATAACAACATTATATGACACTTTCACCAACTGATGTCTAGTTTTGACTCTATCGACGGGTCTCCGATAATCCGTCGGGGTTGGATGACCGTAATCCAGTCCTTCGCTGCTCGACGCAAAAGGCCTGCTTGGAGAACATCATCCATATCCGAAAAGTTCATTACTAGTGATTGGGAGTGGTATTGCAATTATGATCCACTTGATAAGAACATGTCTCACCGATGTTGGACTCAACATGTGTCAAGTCTGCTCATAGGAACTTCAGAGTTCCCCTCGAACCGATGGTTCGGGATTGATATCGTCTCATTTCGCTTCTTCAGTTACAGCCAGCGTACCTTTGGGTGCGATTGACCGTTGAATCAGCAAGATCAAGTTCGGGGATGTACACTTTTACGTTGTTCAAATTTTCTTTTCCTTGATGCTTACCGATCCATTTTCGTCCAAGGTCGCGGTTTAAATGGCTTTGTTCGAGGTTTTTCTCTTGTTCGAGAGGATGTCTCATCAAAGACCACATGGGGTGTTTCTTCCACAACTAGAGTTCGTTTGTTGTAAACTCGAAGTTTTCTGGATGATGGAATATCCTAAGAATATACCCTCATCTCGACTTAAGCGTCAAAAGTCTTCAACCCGACTTTTCCCATTGTTGTGAATGAAACATTTGCACCCAAAAACATGGAAGTATGAAAACACGAGGTTTTCGTCTTTCCACAAGTTCATAAGGTGTTTTGAAGTGAGTCTTAGTCGAGAACATCCTGCTCCGAGTATGACATGTCAGGTTTATTCTTCCGCCAAAAAATGACTTTGGTGTAGCATGTTCATTTAACATAGTGCGAAAGCAATTTCCTTGAGAGTTCCATTCGCTCGCTACTCCATTTTGTTGTATGCGTTCTTGTACCGACGTTTCATGTTGTATACTAAACTTCAAAGCAAAAAAAATCAAGAATAAAGGAATTCAGAACTCAGACCTTTATCCGATCCGATCGATTTTACTATGCTAACACCCTTCTCATTTTGTAGCTTTTTGAGCGATTCGGGTATCTTAGTCGTTGTCTCGCTTTTTCAGTATAAGAATACAACAAAAGTAAACTTGGAATAATCATCCACGATTACAAGAGTATATTTGCTTCCACCGAGACCGACCGCGTAAACGGGTCCGAATAGATCCATATGGAGTCATTGCAATACTTCACGGATGTTGGTCCCGTATTCCTTGAATGAGGCTTTAATTTGTTTTCCTTCCGACATGCGGCACATGTCCGATCTTTGGAGAATATCTCATTCGAAGTCCTCAACCAAAGATATCCTAGCGATCTTGTTAAGAGTCTTGAAGTTCAGATGACTCAATCTTTTTGTGCCAGAGCCAATCGCCACTTTTAGAACTCTTAACAATTAACATGTATTCTTGGGGCAACTGCTCCAATCTGCTATGTAGATCGTGGCCTTTCCTTGAACCAGTTAGAAGATTTGTTGAGTGGCTCGATTCTTATCGCACACTTGTCGCTTTGAGAACTCAACGTTGAATTCGTTATCGCAGAATTGGGATAATCGATAGTAGATTGTGCTTCAATCCTTCGACATACGAGACTCAGAGCATTTGTACATCATCATTCTCTAAGGTTCCGAATCCTTGGTAAAACCAAAGTTGTCATCACCGAAAAGAGTACACGTGGGCCTTCTTTGTTCTTTGTAAGATCTAAGGAGATGTTTGCTTCTGTCATGTGCCTTGAGCATCCACTATCGATGTACCAGATAGTTGCTTGTGCACCTCCCTTTGTTGGCCAGCCCCACGCTAACCTCGCAATCAAATAAGACTTTAGGTACCCTTTGAATTGGGTCTGGGGGGGTTAGTGGTGGATTTAGGATCCACACAAACAGAGCACTTCTATGAAAATCTGAAAGATTAGAAGGTCCGATTTGTCTCCCATACATATCAACATAATCATACGCCTCTTTTATATGCTTTCTCGATTAGTATGATTATTAGTGTGAGCCTTGGATGACTTAGAAGACTTGGGATTTTTCTTTTATACTTTGTCTTCTTTTTAATCCAGTGTGGCTCAAAGATGAAGAGCCCTAGATCTCTGATTATAAGGGTAGGTACGATCGCTACCATCAAAAGATTCATATCTTTTTTGGCATAGGTGGTCTTTTGGGTTTACCTATAGCTTGCTTTATTAGGCGGTGACCTTGATTGGGTCTCAGATTAGATTTCCTTCTTATGGGTTGTCTCTTTCGATACCTAATCACGATCGAGTTGAGGGTTTCTTCGTAAGAACCGGGTTCTGTTGATTCTCTACCGATGCTTTATTATTGGGGTCCATTTCTTTCCTTTTCGATTAGGCACCGCCTTTACTTGCTCAAAAACAGTCCTTTTCCCCTTATTAGATACAAATTTAGCTTTTAGTGTATCTTTGTCGAGACTCATTTGATTACACCCTTCCAAGTGAATCAAACGGGGCTTTTGAGGATGAGAAGGTTCTCATACCCAATTCCTTTCTTGTTAGTCGGCGTTTGAAAATAGGTGTTCATTTCTTGAACGGTTTTAGATGACTTCAGTGAAACCTCTATTTTCTTTCGCAGACTATCCTCAAGAGATTTAAGACTCTTATGTAGTCGGAATATCTCATCAAATTTAGCTTGAAAGATTTTTGAAATCATCACCTTGTCGCTTGTTGATTGCTAGTCGATCTTTGATCCGCTTTCTCCGATCAAAAGATTTAACTCTCGTAATGTTAAGTTCCTCGCCACCTTCTGGCGGTTTCAACAGATTTCAGATTCAAAGAGCTTTTATTGTAGCGTTCTCTTTAACAAGTCGATTATTTATGATCCTTAAGCTTGTCATTTTCAGTTTCCACTATTGTATAAGTGTCTCTTTTGCTCAGAGAGAGATCATCAAGCAATTGCTCAGAGTAGAGCTGCAAGTCAATCTCCGGCAGTGTCTTTAATAATAGCGGTGTGGAAATTGAAAAAGCGAAGGTTTGGAGGTTACCCTCAGATTGGTCCTCTTGGCCATCAGGCAGACTTCATTGTCATCTGAAGAGAATATCGGATCTTCATGCTCGTGGAAGTCAGCAAAGATCGCCATCGACATAAGTCTTCTACGATGAGTACCCGAGAGTCCTCGGAAGGCGATAGAATCATCAATTCCAAATGTGTCACCTACCGGGGCTTTCCTATCTCTCGAAGTCGTTGCTTTCCTTTTTTTCTCGCTTTCTCTTCTCTTTCTCGAGAGTCAGTCAGGCGTCGGTCTTTTGTAGTGACCTAGTTTCTCGTAGTTGAAGCATGATCCTCGATTCACTTAAACTTCCTCGCCAGTGAATCACCCGCCTATAGGATCATCGGGTGACTTCCCTTCGATAGAATCGTGAACTTCTTCTGTCGATCTGTTATCTCTTCTCTCATCCGCGGATCATCTCTTTTCTTTTTTCTTCTGGATCTCTTGATCATCCGATCACAGTTCTTTCTCGTGATCCATCCGGTTGGCCTCCTTTTTCTTTGATAGTCATTTGTAGAATCTTCGATACTTACCAAAGCCGAGTATTTGTTCTTTCAAGTTTCTGCAAGCAGAAGCGTCCGCTCGGCTTGACTTATGATGTTTCCAACAGTTCGGTGGCCTTCGATCTGCTGGGGTTGCTTTAAATGAATCGATTTAGACGTTGAGGCTTCAAAGAAAGTCCTCGTCTTCATCTAACTTGTCCTCTTTTCGATTAAATCAAACTCGTGAGCTTTAAGGCTTAGGAACAAAGTCGCTTGGCTTCATTTTTTGAAATGTCTTGGCGATCCTTGATTACCGCGGACTTTCATGTCCCATTTTCTTGGTGAGAGATCTTAAGATCTTGTAGTTGATATCTTTGTCGACACATCTCTACCAAGTTCTCGTAGCTTTTATCGACCGACATGGTGATCCTCCCATCGAGCTCGTTGATGGTCTCATTGGGCAACATCTTTAACTTTTCGAACTTCACCACAATTTTGTAGTATTGTCTTTGATCCGATCATTTCTTCAGATCTTAAAAAGAGTATCCCACATTGCTTTTGAGGTTTTGAGATACTTTATCTTCTTTGGTGACTTTATCCATTGTCTTCATGATTATATGCCTAGCGATTGGTTCAGAGTGAACAACTTTCTTTCCTCCGCATCCATCAAAGCCGGGATTTTTTCTACAAGACTTCCCGTGGCAAAGTCCGGATCTCCTCCGTTGGGTTGTTGTGGTATATGATGATGGGTTCTCGCTCGATGACTTCCATCATTCTCGCCCGCTTATCGATCCTAGATGGTTGTGCATATATATGGCCCAATCAAGATACTCATCAATTGAGAATTTAGGCAAATCATGATACATACCAGAGGTATTATCCATGCCGAGTGATTTTGAAAACGAATGAGTTTTTAAAACGGTTTTTCAAGATCCGTTCAAATGACCACAAAGATTCTTCCTCAAGAATAGATGATACTCAAAGCCATCGGGTCTCAGAGAACCACTGCTCGATACCACTTGTAGGTCCCTTTAACGGGTTTTAGGAGGGTGGAAGTCTAGACGGGAGGGTGAATAGACTTCCAAAACTTTTCATGAGGATCGTGTGAACCGCAGACACCCGATCAGAGTGCTAGTGTATGAGTTTAGACCGATGTTCAATTTTATCGAGTGCCCGAGGGCGATCGTTTGATATCCTCATACCTTTAATCGAATGGTGCGGAAGCTTGTTTTTACCCGTGAAAACCAGTTTTATCAATCGATTCTTAAGTCGGGCTTTTTTCAACCGGCTTGATCAAGTGTCAAATCGACGATCGCTTGCTTGGTGCATCGGATCTTAACTTTAGAATATGTATGCAGCTTTTTAAACTCGGTTGTGTGACTTGTGTAAAGCGATAAGAAAGCAAGTAAATGCACACAAGACGTTTTATAGTGGTTCGCATAAAACCCGCCCCACGTCCACTCTTCCCTTAACACGGGGGAACCTTAACCTACTTTAACTCGGGGACTTATATCCTTTTCAGATGGCGAGATGTTTACCGAAGTTCCCACTCTTTACAAACTTAACTCAAGGGACTTATATCCTTTTCAGATGGCCTAGATGTTTACCGAGTTCCCACTCAAGCTTAACATACGGGACTTATATCCTTTTCAGACAAGTAGAGATGTTTATCGAGTTCCCACTCTACAACTAAAACGGCCGGGACTTATATCCCATGAGAGGATAGCCGAGATGTTTAATGAGTTCTCACTCTACATAGACTTGACCTAACTCAAGCGTTTGGGTAAAGAATGATTGAGGGTTCCAACCGAAATCTATCCGGTGCTTTAGATAGCCAAAATGCTAGTGGATAGGATTTCTTGCTAAGAACTATGGGATGAACACTCTAAGAATAATCTTCAAATGTAGTGTTCTTGTGAGTGGAGATTTGCTGTAGCTTTAGCTTCTTTTGCGATGTCTCCGTGTTTGTTCTTGTGTTTTTCACTTGTTGAACCTCTTTCTTCAAAATGAAGAACGATCCCATTTTATAGGCTCAAATCAAAAAAGGCCGTTGGAGAGCAATTTAAATTTTGGCCTATATTAGGTAGGTCAGAGGATATGATTGTGACGTGATGCGATTTAAATTACACTTCAATAGATCACTATTCCCCAAAGAATCGGTATCAAAGCCCTGCTTCGAGCTCTGTAAGTTTGAGTGGTAATTTAAATTGTTGTTCATTAAATTTTGAAAATTGAATAGTTGAATTGTTAGATCTCTTTTGCAGGTATCCAATTGTCATGGTTATTTAATATTTTTAATTTATGCATATGAATGTGGCTTTTGATTCGATTCGTTCGGATTGGTTTTGCCCCGTGAGAAAATCCACAGGTAGATTAGGTTTGATTTGTTCAATGTAATAGACTAGTCTAGATCGTAGGTTTGTTTATTTCATTAAATAAATTGTAACCGAATCAAGGCAAAGGATGGAGAATTGAAGACGGAGGAACGAACGATCGAAGATCCGGACGACACGTGCGCTATAAGCGCCGACGCTAGGGTTGATGGGTAAACGACCGCGGCGCCGCACTAGGGCGTCGTGGACGGGTGGGCTGGCGACGACGGCAGACGCCGCATACGCCAGTATGCGCCTGCAGCGCTGCCACAGTCTTAAAAAAAAGTGGGCGACGGGCGAACACGCGCGGATGATGTGAGGCATAAGCGAAGCTTTTAGGCGGGCGCGAGAGCGAGCTATTACCGAAGGCCAGCAGACATCGCGTTTTGTCCGCCGAGCAATCGCGGCGCCGCGCGGTCAACACGACCGGTCCGGATGGCGCAGATCCCGCGGCCGCGATTGTTCAACGTGGCGGCGTCGGCGTTGCTTGTTCGGATGGGACGACCTTAGGGCTTTTTTGTCCGGCATGGCGTGGCGGAATATTTTTTGAGACGAACGAGTGGGAGAATTTTCAAGACGGAAGATTTCTCAAGATTAAGACAAGAAGAAATTAAGCCATGACTGTTGGATATATGTGGCCAACGTGTGTTTATTTTGTTTTGATAGATGTTTTATTTTTCTTGTGCTCGTATTTAATTTGTTTAAATGTGTTTGCATGAGAATTTGTTGAAAAACCTTAGTTGTCAAAATTACTAAGTATGTTTTAAAATAAATAATTCGAAATTTTATTCTGGATAATAAAGTTGAATTAATTTTGACCTCCATAATTTATTTATTTGTGAGATCTTTTGGTGATTTTCCCCAACGGATGAGCCAAAAAATAGCTTTCACATGAATAATTTTCGAAAAGATGATTGTGGATTATTACTAGTGGCGGTATTGACCTTCAACGAGTGGCTTGCTCAGAGCGAAATAATAATCTTGTATTTAATTATGGTTATTACTTAGGTATAAAATTGATATCAACTTACTCTCCAACGGAGTCCCTGTCAATTTTATATGGTCAAGTGAGAGCCAACTATTAATTTTGAATTAAAGGTTTGTAATGTCATGTTTGTAACCTGCTTGAATGTGTTTAAATATGCCGATCACACTCAACATGACCTTATTTAAATTGTTTTGAGATGTTGACTGATGCATGATTATATTTTTTTGAGGTTTTAATATAATCGATGTGATCGAATATATGTGATAAAGATTTGTGTTTAATCCGGATATTAACACAAAATATATGTTTTATTTTCAGTTCAGCATGTCGAAACCTTTTAATCCACTGTTTAATATACTTAAAGACAACAAATTGAATGGAGAAAACTATGTCGATTGAAAATGTAACTTGAACATTGTCCTAACTGCACAACACCATAAGTGGGTTCTTGATGTACCAAAACCCTCTGAGCCTATTGAAGAGTCGAGCAAAATGGATAAGAATGAGTATAAGGAGTGCATGCATTCTGATGAAATGACTAGGTGTACCATCTTGGCTTCAATGTTGGATGTGTTGCAACACCAACACCAGGACATCAAGACTGCTGTAGAAATTATGCTCAATCTTAAAGCGATGTTTCAACATCAGAACCATACAGCTAGGCAGATCACCATGCGAAAGATGCTTTTGTTGAAAATGGTGGAGGGAACACCTGTAAGGGAGCACGTTCTTCAGATGATGGCTCACCTCAATAAGTTGGAGATACTTGGTGCCGAATACAATTCTGAAGATACAAATCGATTTCGTACTCCATTCTCTACCAAGAAGCTTTGAGCAATTCCAACTAAATTACCAAATGAACAATCATAAATTCACGTTGGCTGAGCTCTTGCAAGCTTTAGTTTCGGCTGAGACGCTAATGGAGCACTACCATCGCTTTTAGTAGCACAAGGCCCTTCCACTTCTTTTGGTCCCAATGGAGGGAAGAAAAAGAGGAAGGCCAAGTGTCGGGCCCAAGCAAATCCAACCGTTGCCAAGGGCAATGATAAGGTGACCAACGGAGGGGGTGTCAAGAAGTAATTTAAGGGAAGTGTTTCAATCATGGTGAGGAAGGACATTGAGGTCACTTTGTCCCAAGCCCAAGAAGGTCAGGAATAAAGGTAATACTCATGCACTAGTGTTGAAACCTGTTTAGCGGTATATGCTTCCCATTCGTGGGTAGTGGATACAGGAGCCATTGATCATGTTTGTTTCACTTTACAGGGGTTCCAGCTAACCCGATAACTTAGTGGAAGTGAGATCCTCATCATACTGGGCGATGCTACGAGAGTGACAACTGAAGCAGTGGGAGACGTGCATTTATCTTTTAGTGATAAAGTTTTAGTTTTGTGAGATGTTCTTTACGTTCCTTATTTTAGAAAAAACTTGATTTCAGTTTCTAAGTTGTTTTTTAATGGATACTCAGTTTCTTTTAATAAGCAAGTTTCTATTTTTCGAAATGATGAGTTTATCTGTTCTGGAACGTTATTGAATAATCTCTATACTATTACCTATGCACATCACTCACAGAATGCATCTTATAACACATCGACTGTTTCGAGTAAAAGAAAGCATTCTTCGAACGTGAATGAAACATTTCTTTGGCATCTAAGACTAGGTTATATTAATCTAAAGAAGATTCAAAGGTTGGTGAAAGACGGATACTTGGAGTCTCTCCAAGTTGAACCGTTTCCAACTTGTGATCTTGCTTAGAGGGTAAAATGACCAAGAAGACATTTGGAGCCAAGGGGAATAGAGCCACTGAAGTGTTAGAGATTGTTCACACTGATGTATGTGGTCAAATGTCAATCAAAACTAGAGGAGACTATGAGTATTTCTTTACTTTTATTGATGATTACTCAAAGTATGAATACATTTACCTTATGAAACATAAGTCCGAGACCTTTGATATGTTCAAAGAGTTTAAGGCTGAAGCAGAAAAACATAGGGAAAAGAGTATCAAATTTCTACGATCTGATTGTGGGGGTGAATACCTCAGCGATGAATTTTTGAACTACTTGTCAGGTGAAAGGATCATATCCCATTGACTGCACCCGGTACCCCTCAATAAAATGGAGTTGCAGAACGAAAAATAGAACTCTTTTAGAAATAGTCAGATCAATGACATGTTATTCGGAGTTACACAAATCGTTTTGGGGTCGTGCCTTGGAAACAACAACTTATATCTAAAAATTGGTACCATCCAAATCGGTTCCTAAAATCCCATCAGAGTTGTGGACCGGGCGAAAGCCCAGTTTGACACACATGAAGATCTGGGGGTGTCACACATACATGTTGGACAAGGAAGCCGATAAGTTGGACCATCGTTCGGAGATAAGACTGTTTATAGGGTATCCCAAAAGAACGAAAGGGGGAATGTTGTATAGTCCCAATGATCAAAGAGTTGTAATAAGTACACATTTTAGATTTTTGGAAGAAGACTATATAAACAACTAGAGCCCAAGAGTGAGATTACCTTAGACGAATTAAAAGGGCAAACTCCTACACCATCGGTACGAGCCGATATACTAAGCTTCACACCTACGTAACCGGATCCTCGTTGTAGTGGGAGGGTTGTTATGTAACCCGAGCAATTCTTGGGGATACGAGAGTCTTCGGACTTGATCTCCGGAGAAGAATCAGACCCATGGTCATACAACGAGGCGATCGAAGACAAGAATGTAGATTCTTGGCAAACAACAATGGAAGCTGAAATGGGTTCTATGGATTATAATCAAGTGTGGGAGCTAGTCGAACCACTCAATGGGGTAAAACTCATTGGATGCAAATGGGTTTACAAGAGAAAAAGAGGACCGGACAGGAAGGTTGAAACCTTCAAAGCTAGACTTTCAGCGAAAGGGTATACTCAGAAAGAAGAGATCGATTATGAGGAAACCTTTTCACCTGTAGCCATGCTAAAGTCCATCCGTATTCTCTTGTCGATAGCTGCACATCTAGATTTTGAGATCTGACAAATGGATGTCAAAATAACTTTCCTAAATGGAAGTCTTGAATAAGAAATCTATATGCGCCAACCCGAAGGCTTCATTGCGAAAGGGCAAGAGCATCTCGTTTGCAAGCTTAAGAAGTCCATTTATTGACTAAAGCAAGCATCCCGAGCTTGGAACCAATGTTTTGATCAAGTTATAAAATCTTAAGGTTTTGATTAAAAAGAGTTCGAGAGTTATGTATATAGAAAGTGTGTCGGAACTACCTTGGTATTGTTGGTACTATACGTAGACGACATTCTGCTCAATGGAGATAATGTAAAGGTGTTGTCAGATGGGTATGACTCTCAAAACAGTTTGATATGAAGGACTTAGGGGAAGCCGGTCACATCCTTGGGATCAAGATCACTCGAGATCACAAGAAAATGATGATAGGCTTGTCGCAAGCTTCATACATAGATATTGTTTTGAAGAGATTCAACATGCAGGATTCCAAGGAAGATTTCTTACCTTTTAGACATGGAATCCATCTGTCCAAAGAAATGTGTCCCAAGATACAAAATGAGATAGATGACATGAGAGGCGTTTCGTACGCTTCGGCGGTAGGAAGCCTGATCAGTATGCAATGCTATGCACGAAACTGGATATTTGCTTCGCCGTAGGCACGGTAGCAAGATATCAAAGTAATCTCGGAAAGGAACACTGGACTGTTGTTAAAAATATTCTGAAGTATCTGAAAAGAACTCGAGATAGAATGCTGGTTTATCAGTCAGACAACCTAGTTCCCGTGGGGTACACGGACTCAGATTTGAATACAAGGAGTGATCCTAAAAATGAAGAGTGACCCCAAAACGACTTGGGTAGATCTGAATAACTCATCATGGATTTGACTGTTGGTCCCGTGAAAAACCATGTAATGCATATAAAACAGGGGTGAGGGTAGTGATTCCAATTTTCTTTTAAATGATGTGTTTTGCTTATAACCAAATGCATATGGCAAGTAAGAACATAAAGCAGTAAAGAACACACGATTTTATAGTGGTTCGGAGTCCAACTCCTACACTCTTCCCTATCAGCAGGGGCACTTACTTATCAAACCACCTTAGTTTACGGTGTTAGGCACACCGTCATACATATGTTTAATGAGTTCTCACTCTCTCGGGACTTATCTCCCTCACGGAATCGCCTATAGATATTTAACGAGTTCTCACTCCAACCCAGAAAGTAAATTAGTCCAACTAAATTACAATCCTTGCTTAACAAATCTTAACCTATCACTCGGTATGAGGTAAGATTGGGGTCACTCCTCATTTTTAGGGTCACTCCTTGTATTCAAATCTGAGTCTGTGTACCCCACGGGAACTAGGTTGTCTGACTGATAAATCAACATTCTATCTCGGGTTCTTTTCAGATACTTCCAAAATGACTTGGGTAGATCTGAATAACTCATCATGGATCTGACTGTTGGTCCCGTGAAAAACCATGTAATGCATATAAAACAGGGGTGAGGGTAGTGATTCCAAAATTTTCTTTTAAATGATGTGTTTTAATTATAACCAAGTAAGAACATAAAGCAATAAATAACACACGATTTTATAGTGGTTCGGAGTCCAACTCCTACACTCTTCCCTATCAGCAGGGGCACTTACTTATGTCTTCAAAAGACAAAAGTACATCTCCCATCGCTTCACCGCCACTCGTAGAAGACGCCCAATGTGATGAGGATCTCACTTCCACTAAGTTCTTAGGTCTTGGTCATTTTGAACCCCTCAGAATCGTTGGAGAATTAATTTCACGGATCTATTCGGGATGAATATTTAAATACAATTTTAATTCTAACAATTATTACTAGCATGAATTAATCCTATATTAATTCAAATAATAATTCAACAACTAATCATGCATATAAACAGTTCACGAAAACCTACGACGCGAAATACTACGAGTTTACGGAACGCACCTCTTTGAATGGCAATGGACTCATCGATGAAAACACACCAAAAAGTCTTCCCAAGTATTCCCTAGTCCTTGCTCGACAATCCGGTGGAAGGATGCTCGCGAACAATTAACAAAAGGAAAAATAAACTTTGTTGCACCACTTTTGTGGATTTACTAATTTTTCCAGCACATGGAATTGTACTTGGGAATGAAACATTCATCCCCTATTTATAGATGGGGTGGTGGTTAAAATTTGGGGAAAAAACAATGTGGGAAAATCTTTTCTTGATCTCCAAGAAATCTTGAATATATCTCATATATTCTTTTCTCCATAATTAAAATATTCCACAAAAATCCCACCTCATCTTGTTATGGAATTTTCGAAAATTAAGAGGAAAGAATCCAAGATTTGGATTTTCTTGAATTTATGAGATATACTTGTATTTCAAGAAATACATATCTTCCATAATATCTTTTCAAGAAAATCAAGAAAATCTTTCTTTCCTTTAATTATTCAAAAATTTCGAAATTTACTATATGAATAACCAAGTGGGAGATTTCTTGAATTTAATGAGATAATCTTGTTTTCCAAGAATACATATCTTCATTCCATAACAAAATTCAAAGAAAATCTTTCTCCCCTTTTATCCATAATTTTCGAAAATTATGAGAAAAAAAAAATAAGCAACAAATTTATTTTATTTTTAAACACCTTTTTCAGTTATTGGACTTTATGTTGGGCTACTTGGGGGGCCTTTAGGAGAATTAAGATTGGACCTTCCAATGGATCTTGAATTATCAATATTGAGCCACAATATTATTCAAGCCCATACATATTAATTAATCCCACTACATAATTAATATTGCACTATCCATCTTAACCCATATTACAGTCAATATGGCTCCCGGTTATTATTTCCCGTGTTTACGATTATCTAGTCCATTAATTAATTCAAGCCACTGAAATAGCTTTCCATTAATTAATATCTTTTGTCCTTGGTTAAGGAACGGTTCAACATTATTATTCATACCGGAAACTAGTTCCACTTGCAAGATTTGGTATGATAAATCTTATGAACCTCCCAAGGGGGGCAAATCGAATGCGATTTGCATTAACCCATTCTCCCAGATAAATCTTAGCAATCGTGATGTGACCAATAATATTGCCCAAGATATAAAGTATTGAATCTCGTTGATTCTACCCGTGATAAGTCAAAGCAATAGTTACCAACCACACGTGATCCTATTTAAGGGACTAAGATTAAGAAATAACGAACCACCGAGGTCTAATTCTTCCTTGTTCAGTTCTGAAGAATTTGTCCTCTTGTAGGTCCTATTCAGTGCATCTGTCATGCACTAGTGTAATCTCTTGGTCAAGACAAGTCAATCCGAGCCTTACACTTCAACCTTTCACGATGGATTGTTCATTTCCATCTAGGTCGTGAATGGTGTACTTTTGGTTACAAAGGAATTTGTTAATTTAATCTTATGTGATCGGTATCACTAAATTAATTACAATGTAACACATACTATTTATTGAACAAGTTATGCAAGAAATATATGTAACATTCGATGATATTTAAAGCATCTGTGATAAACAATTTATTTCAAAGAATAAGTCCGAAATTAGGTTTTTGATTATACAAAGTAAAAGCATAATTTCAAAGATAATCCCAACAATCTCCCACTTATATTCAAAGTCCTTTTAAGTATTCTACATCATGTCTCGTAGTAGTTTTTAATACGTGACATCTAATGTCACCTACACGAACCTAATAATTTCTCCCACTTATACTCAAAGCAGATCGGGCAACGGTCTTGACACCCATTCCTTCCACATGTCTCTCGAATGTATTCTCGAGGCGACCCTTTGTGAATGGATCCGCTGGGTTGTCTTCCTCGATGCGATCTTTGCCACCTTATATCTCCTCTCTTAATGATTTCTCGATAAGATGGTATTTCCTTTCAATGTGTTTGTTTCGGCCTTGTGGGCTCTTGGTTCCCATGAATTTGTAATCATCCGACATTGTCACAATAAACAAAGTGATTGTGTTGGGCAAATTCGAACTACGCCCAAGTCCACTAGGAAGTTCTTGAGCCAAACCGCTTTTTTCGCCGCCCGCAAAGCGCCTACATATTCGGCTTTCATGGTAGAATCATGATGCATTTCGCTTAACACTTCTCCATGTCATGGCTCCTCCCCATGCAAAAACACACTAACGGAGGTAGATTTTTCCGGAATCTAAGTCCGATTGGAAACCGAGTCCGCGGTAGCCGATGGGGATTAGACTATCGATTGATAAATTAACATTCTATCTCGAGTTCTTTTCGGATACTTCGTAATGTTTTTTAATCGTAAATCCAATGTTCTTTCCCGGGTTACTTTGATATCTTGCCACCATGCCAATGACAAAGCAGATATTTGGTCTCAGACACAAAACATTGCATACATAAGGCTTTCGACAAACCGAAGCATATGGAATGCCTTTCATGTCATCTATCTCCTTTTGTGCTTAGGGCACATTTCCTTCGATAGATGGATTCCATGTCCGAAAGGTACGAAGCCTTTCTTGAAATCGTGATCTTTCAATCGTTTCAAGGCGGTGTCTATGTATGAAGCTTGCGATAAGCCTATCATCCTTTTCTTGCGATCTCGAGTGATCTTGATCCAAGGAGGATGTGTGCGGCTTCCCTAAGTCCTTCATATCAAACTGTTTTGAAAGTCATGCCCTTACGCCCGATAACACCTTTACATCGTTCCCGATGATCGAGAATGTAAATCTCACGATAGTACTAAGAATACCAATGCAGTTCCGACACGCTTTTTGTACACACAACTTTTGAACTCATTTTGATCAAACCCATAAGACTTTATAACATGATCAAAACATTGGTTCCAAGCTCTGGATGCCTGTTTGAGTCCGTAAATGGATTTCATGAGCTTACAAACTAGGTGTTCTTGGCCTTTTTCAATGAAGCCTTGGGGTTGTTGCATATAGATTTCTTCATCAAGACTTCCGTTAAGAAAAGCTGTCTTGACATCCTTTTGCCAGATTTCAAAGTCAAGATGCGCAGCAATCGACAAGAGAATTTGGATGGACTTGAGCATTGCTATGGGCGAAAAAGTTTCCTCATAGTCGATCCCTTCTTTCAGAGTATAACCTTTCGCCACAAGCCTTGCCTTGAAGGTTTCCACCTTCCCGTCCGGTCCTCTTTTTCTCTTGTACACCCACTTGCAACCAATGGGTTTGACCCCATTAAGTGGTTCGATTAGCTCCCACACTCTCTGTTATGATCCATAGAACCCATTTTGGCTTTCATTCTTTTTGCCAAGAAACCGCGATCCTTGTCTTGGATTGCCTCATCATATGTCCATGGGTCTGATTCGTCTTGTTCGGGAATCAAGTCCGAGGACTCTCCTATCCCCATGAATCTCTCGGGCTGTCTCACAACTCTCCCACTATGACGAGGTTCCGGTTGTGTAAGTGTGTCGTTTGGTATGTCATCTTGTACAGTTGGCACTGAGGTTAGCCCTCTTAGCTCATTTAAGGTAATCTCACTTCTGGGTCTTCTTTTGTTCATATAGTCTTCTTCCAAAAATCTAAAGTGGGTGCTTATTACCACCTTTTGATCTTGGGACCATAGAACATACACCCTTTTTTGTTCCCTCGGGGTATCCTACAAACAACCTTAATTCTGATCGAGGATCCAATTTTCCGGCTTTCTTGTCCAACACGTAGGCCGGACACCCCCAAATCTTCATGTGTCTCAAACTGGGCTTGCGCCCGGTTCACAATTCTTTGGGAGTTTTGGGAACCGATTTGGATGGCACCAAGTGAGAATGTAGGTCATTGCTTGTTTCAAGGCATGACCCCGTAAGCGACTTGGGAAGATCCGCATAACTCATCATAGATCTAACCATTTCCAAAAGAGTTCGTTTCTTCCGCTCTCGCAACCCCGCTTTGTTGAGGAGTTCCGGTGCGATTAATTTGGGATGCAATCCCTTTATCGAACAAGTAGTTCAAAAACTCATCATTTGAGGTACTTTCGCCTCCACGATCGGATCGTAGAGACTTGATACGCTTTTTCCCTATGATTCTCTGCTTGAGCCTTAAATTCTTTGAATTTCTCAAAGGTCTCGATTTATGCTTCATAAAGAAAATATAACCGTATTCTTGAGAAGTCATCAATAAAAGTGATTTAAATACTCATAACCTCCTCTTGCTTTGGTTGACATTGGACCACATACGTCTGTGTGAACGATTTCTAACACTTCTTTGGCTCTATTCCCCTTGGCTCCGAATGCCCTCTTGGTCATTTTGCCCTCCAAACATGATTCACGGGTTGGAATTGGTTCAACTTGGAGAAACTCAAGTGAACCGTCTTTCACCAACCTTTGGATCCTCTTTGGATTAATATGTCCCAATCTTAGATGCCATAGAAGTGTCTCGTTATTTTTGATGAAACGTTTTCTTTTCTCGAAACAATTGATGTGTTATAGGATGCATTTCGTGAGTGGTGTGCACAGTTAATTGTATAGAGATTATTCGACAACGTTCCATGACAGATAAATTTATCATAAAGAGAAATTGTAACAACTTTATTAAAAGTAACCGAATATGCATCAAGGTAAAGTTTAGAAACTGAAATTAAATTCTTTCTAAAATTCGGAACGTAAAGAACATCTTTTAAAATTAAAACTTTGTCTTCAAAAGATAGGTGCACTTCTCCCACTGCTTCAGCTGCCACTCTCGTAGCATTGCCCAGTCTGATGAGGATCTCACTCTCACTAAGTTGCCGGGTCCGCTTGAACCCTTGTAAATTGAAACAAACATGATTAGTGGATCCCGTATCCACTACCCATAAATGGGAGGCATACGCCGCTAAGAAAGTTTCAACAACTAGTGCGTGAGAATTACCTTTCTTTCCATTTCTTTTGGGATTGGAACAGGCTGACCTCCTATGTCCCTTTTCACCGCAGTTAAAACATTTCCTTTTGGTACTTTCTTGACACCCAAACAACTAATTTGTTTTTTCTCACTTTTCTTAGTGATGAGATTGCTTTTGGTTCGACCACTTTCCTTTTCTTGAGACTTGCCTTCCATTGGCCTAGATCTTGAGAAAAGACTTTTTGGTCACCAATGGCAAATCTTTCTTTCCTAAATGCTTCTCTATTTTCTCCAAGGCTTCTTGTAGAATGTTCATAGTAAACATGTGATCACTCATCACAAAACTACAGTAAAACCCATCGAAGCACCTTGGAAGAGTTAGCAAAAGAAATTCGATTTGGGCCTCATCACAATACTTAGTACCGAGATAAGCCAGTTTTTCAAAATGACGTTTAATTCTGAGAACATGCTCCCTTACGGGTGTTCCCTCAGCCATCTTTAGCCCGCCACGTCGTCATTTTTAAACCGATTGATCTTTATGGTCTTTTGTTAAAAATATTTCTTCAAGACTTTCAGATAATTTCGCAGCAGACTCAACACCTTCATGAATGTGTCTCAAATCATCAGACAGTGAAGTCAAGATTACACGTTTCATGGGTTCATTGGCCTGCTCCCAAATATTATACAAGTGTCTTTCCGCATTAGCTGATTCATCAGTAGGCTTACGGGGCTTGGGTACATCAAGAACCCAATGATGTTCTTGTGCAGGTAGGACAAAACTCATATTTCGTTTCCAAACATTATAGTTGTCACCAATTAATTGGTGTTCTTTGAGTGTATATAACAGTGGATTAAAAGGTCGCGACATGATGAACTGAAATAAATAATAATATGCATAAGCACAAATATATCACAAAATTCGATCACATGTTTCATATTAAAATCTAAAAAAAATATGAACATGCATCAGCCAACATCTCAAAACAGTTTAAATAAGTCACGTGGGGTGTGTCATTATTTAAACACATTCAAAGAAAGTTATAAACAAGACGATTTACAAACCTTTAATATCCAGATTAATAGTTGGCTCCCACTTGACCAATATAAAATTGACAGGGACTTCGGGGAAGTATATGCATATCAATTTTATACCAAGTAATAACCATGATTAAATACAGAATTATTATTTCGCTTTGAACGAGCCTCGTGGGGAGGATCATCGTCGCCACTAGTAATAATCCACAATCATCCATCTGGAATTTATTCATGTGAAAGCTATCTTTTGACCGTCCCGTGCGGGGAATTTCTCCAAAAGAATTCACAAATAAATAAATCATGGAGGTCAAAATTAATTCAATTTTATTATCTGGAATAAAATTGTCAATTAATTATTTAAACATACTTAATAATTTTTGAAGGGTGAGATTTTTCATTGGGCAATTCTCATGCAAATACATTTAAACAAATTAAATAAAGCACAAGAAATCACAACAATAAATCAAGCAAAGCAGAAAAATAAACATATTGGGCAAAAATTATCCAATTGTCATGGTTTGATTTTCCTTGGCTTGATTTTGAAGAAACGCCGTCTTGAATTTCTCCCACTCGATCGTCTCGAAAAGAACTCCGTTTCAAAACGCCACGCCAAGTAGCTTGCACCGGATGCACGCCAAGATCCGGCCGCCTCGCCGAAGCGATCCCGTCCGTCGGCTTTTGGCATACAAGATCGCCCATCGGTGTTTCGGCGACCAAGAAGCTTCGCCCGCGTCGGCCTCGGCAGGTTTAGCAAGCGACACGCGCGACCACAAGATCGCATCGGACGTGATCGCTAGCCTTGCCTTCGCCCCAAGAAACTTCAGCAGCCCGCACAGCGTCCCTTGGCGCGCGCTCTTACCGCCTGGCGCCTTCTGGCCCGTCCGCTTCGGCTGCGCGCTACTATGCAGCGCGTCGTCTGCACGCTGACCGACCATAGGCTGCCCTCGGCCTCGCCCCATGCCCGTCGCGTGCAAAGACGTTGCGTAAGCGTGCCTTTTAAGCACATTTCGGCGACGCGCCCGCTTACGCCCGGTTCTGGATCTATCCTTTAATTCTTCGTCTCCGCCTCCGTTTCCGATCCGGTTACAATTTATTTACAAAAAATAAATAAACCTAGATCTAGACTAGTCTATTACATTTGATCAAATCAAACAAATCCTAATCTACTCGTGGATTTTCTCATTTAGGTAAAACAAATTCGAAGCTAATCAATTAAAAACTACAATTTATATGCATGCATAAATAAACACATTAAATTCCATGACAATTGGATACCTGCAAAAAAGATCTAGCAATTCTACTATCCAATTTCAAATTTAATGAAAACGAATTAAATTACAATTTAAAATTTAGAGACCGAAACCGAGGCTCTAATACCAATTTTTTGGGAAATTAATTGCACGGATCTATTCGGGATGAATATTTAAATACAAATTTAATTCTAACAATTATTACTAGCATGAATTAATCCTATATTAATTCAAATAACAATTCAACAACAAATCATGCATATAAACAGTTCACGTAAATCCTAAGCATGCGGAAATACTACGAGTTTACGTGAACGTACCTCTTGGAATGACAATGGACTCGTCGATGAAAACACACCAAAAAGCCTTCCCAAGTATTCCCTAGTCCTTGCTCGACAATCCGGTGGAAGGATGCTCGCGAACAATTAACAAAAGGAAAAATAAACTTTGTTGCACCACTTTTGTGGATTTACTAATTTTTCCAGCACATGTAATTGTACTTGGGAATGAAACATTCATCCCCTATTTATAGATGGGGTGGTGGTCAAAAATTTGGGGAAAAAACAATGTGGGAAAATCTTTTCTTGATCTCCAAGAAATCTTGAATATATCTCATATATTCTTTTCTCCATAATTAAAATATTCCACAAAAATCCCACCTCATCTTGATATGAAATTTTCGAAAATTAAGAGGTCCAAGATTTGGATCATCTTGAATTTATGAGATATACTTGTATTTCAAGAAATACATATCTTCCATAATATCTTTTCAAGAAAATCAAGAAAATCTTTATTTCCTTTAATTATTCAAAAATTTTGAAATTTACTATATGAATAACCAAGTGGGAGATTTCTTGAATTTAATGAGATAATCTTGTATTCCAAGAATACATATCTTCATTCCATAACAAAATTCAAAGAAAATCTTTCTCCCCTTTTATCCATAATTTTCAAAAATTATGAGAAAAAAAAATAAGCAACAAACTTATGTTATTTTTAAACACCTTTTTCAGTTAATGGACTTTATGTTGGGCTACTTGGGGGGCCTTTAGGAGAATTAAGATTGGACCTTCCAATGGATCTTGAATTATCAATATTGAACCACAATATTATTCAAGCCCATAAATATTAGTTAATCCCACTACATAATTAATATTGCACTATCCATCTTAACCCATATTACAGTCAATATGACTCCCGGTTATTATTTCCCGTGTTTAAGATTATCTAGCCCATTAATTAATTCAAGCCACTGAAATAGCTTTCCATTAATTAATATCTTTTGTCCTTAGTTAAGGAACAGTTCAACATTATTATCCATACCGGAAACTAGTTCCACTTGCAAGATTTGGTATGATAAATCTTATGAACCTCCCAAGGGGGCAAATCGAACAAGCGTACTTGCACACGATTCTCCGTATTAAATCTTAGCAATCGCATGTGACCAATAATATTGCCCAAGATATAAAGTATTGAATCTCGTTGATTCTCTACCCGTGATAAGTCAAAGCAATAGTTACCAACCACACGTGATCCTATTTAAGGGATGAAGATTAAGAAATAACGAACCACTGAGGTCTAATTCTTCCTTGTTCAGTTCTGAAGAATTTGTCCTCCTGTAGGTCCTATTCAGTGCATCAGTCATGCACTAGTGTAATCTCTTGGTCAAGACAAGCCAATCTGAGCCTTACACTTCAACCTTTCACGATGGATTGTTCATTTCCATCTAGGTCGTGAATGGTGTACTTTTGGTTACAAGGGACTGTTAATTTAATCTTCTGTGATCTGGTATCACTAAATTAACTACAATGTAACACGTACTATTTATTGAACAATTATGCAGTAAATATATGTAACATTCGATGATATTTAAAGCATCAGTGATAAACAATTTATTTCAGTAAATAAGTTCGAAATTCAGTTTTGATTATACAAAGTAAGAGCATACTTTCCAGTATAATCCCAACAGTAACGTGAAACAAACATGATCAGTGGATCCCGTATCAACTACCCATGAATGGGAAGCATAAGCCGCTAAACAAGTTTCAACAACTAGTGCGTGAGAATTACCTTTCTTTCCGGCCCTCTTGGCCTTGGAACAGACAGACCTCCAGTGTCCTTTCTCACCGCAGTTGAAGCACTTCCCCTTAGGATCCTTCTTGGCACCACCAACATCCTTCATCTTACTCTTGCCCTTGGCAACACTTGAGTTTGATTGCTTGTGTCTTTTCGCCTTTTTTCTTCTTCTTACCTTTCTTTGGCCTAGAAGATGGGGATGGACCACTTTCCGTCAAAGCTTGAGTTTGGTGCTCCATCATCTCTACCGAGACCAAAGCTTGCAACAAGTGATCTAGCGAGAACTTCTGATTATTCATCTGAGAGTTCAGCTGAAAGTGCTCAAAACTTTTGAGGACGTGATCTGCACCCTGAACCTCAAGTTTGTTCAGATGAGCCATCATTTTGAGGACGTGATCCCTTACGGGCATGCCCTCCACCATTTTCAGCGACAACATCTCTCGCAAGGTGATCTGACGAGCCGTGCGGTTCTGATGTTATTTTGCATGATTTCCGCAGCAGTTGCAAATTCTTGGTGTTGGTATTGCAACACATCTGACATAGATGCCAGGATGGTACTCTTAGCCATATCATTGCAATGCTCCCAGTCCTCATACTTTTTCTTTTCCGCTTTACTCGACTCGCCAGTTGGCTCATCTGGTTTTGGTGTGTCAAGGATCCACTTGTGCTTTTGTGCAGTTAGGACAATCATAAGTTTTTGTTTCCAATCAACATAGTTTTCACCAGATAGCTGATGATCTTTAAGTATAACATACAGTGGATTAAAAGGTTATGACATGTTGAACTGAAATAAATAACAATTGTATAAGCACAAAATTATCACATAATTTTGATCACATTATTCATATCAAAATCTCAAAACAATATGAATATGCATCAGTCGATATCTCAAAATAGTTTAAATAGGTCACGTGGGGTGAACTGTCTATTTAAACACATTCAAGCAGGTTACAAACAAGAACAGTTACAAAACTTAAATTCACAATTAATAGTCGGCTCCCACTTGACCAATATAAAATTGACAAGGACTTCGGGAAAGTATATGCATATCAATTTTATACCTAAGTAATAACCATGATTAAATATAGAATTATTATTTCATTTTGAATGAGCCTCGTGGGGAGGGTCATCGTCGCCACTAATAATAATCCACAATCATCATTTTGGGAATTTATTCATGTGAAATCTATCTTTTGGCCGTTCCGAGGGGAAAATTTCTCCAAAATTTTTTACAAATAAATAAATCATGGAGGTCAATATTGACTTAAATTTATTATCAGGAATAAAATTGTCAATTAATAAAACATACTTAGTAATTTTCGAAAGTAAGATTTCTTTGGACAATTCAAATAACATGAAAACACATTAACAAATAATAATGCATGAAATTAAAACAAGCATCAAGACAAAATAAATCAAGTTGGGCACACATATCCAACTGTCATGGTTTAAATTTCAAGTCACGATCTTGAGAAATCGTCTCTTTGTTGGCCTTCATCGTTCCTCTCGAAAAGCTCCCACTAAAATCGCAATAATTCTTAAAAAAAAAATTGTCCTCTGTCTTGGGTTAGGACGACATCCGACAACGGGTAGCTCACGGCCCGGAACGTGGCGCACGCTCGTGTCCAAGGCCGGCCATCCCGCGCCCGTCGCCCACAGCCTAGGCGTGCAACGTGCATTGCCCGGACGGGTCCGCAGCCGCGCGCTGCTTCGTCAAGATCCTGGCGCAGTGCCTCCGCCAGTCTGGCGCTCCCAGATGCGGGTCCACCCGCCCAATCTTCAGCCACAAGGCCAGATGCCAGATTCGCCCTCGACAGACGACCGCTTAGCGGCGTCATAAGAATAGCTAGGTTTTTCCCGGCCTAGCAGGCGTCTTTTGCCTCCAGACGCCTGCACTTGACGTCCGTCTTTAATCCTTCGTCTTCGTCTTCGTTCTCGATCCGGTTACAATTTATTTACAAAAAAAATAAATTAACCTAGATCTAAACTAATCTATTACATTGAACAAATCAAACAAATTCTAATCTACTAGTGATTTTCTCACGAGGTAAAACGAATTCGAACGAATCGAATTAAAACACAATAAATTATTTGCACGTAAATAAGCACATTAAAATACCATGACAATTGGATATCTGCAAAACAGATCTAACAGTTCTACTATCCAATTTTAATTTTAATGAACAACAATTTAAATTACAGTTTAAAAGATCAGAGCCCGAACCAGGGCTCTGATACCAATTGTAGCATCCCTCTGACACCAATTGCCGCCATCCCTCCAGAACTTGGGAGTTGCCGCCGTCCCTCCAGAACTTGGACATTTCCGCCGTCCCTTCAGAACTTGGGACAGTGCATGGGAAATTGCTGTTGTCCCTCCAGAATATGGGATGTTGCCTCCGTCCCTCCACAAATTGAGACATTGCCGCCATCCCTCCAGAACTTGGGATAGTGCATGGGACGTTGCTGCCGTCGATCCAGAATTGGGACATTACCGCCATCCCTCCACAACTTTGGACATTGCCGCCGTCCTTCCAGAACTTGGAAAGTTGCCGCTGTCCCTTCAGAACTTGGGACAGTGCATAGAACGTTGCCGCTGTCCTTCTAGAAATTGGGACGTTACCACCGTCACTCCAGAAATTGGGACGTTGCCGCCATCCCTCCGGAACTTGGGACAATGCATGGTACGTTGCCGCCGTCCCTGCAGAACTTGGGACAGTACATGGGATATTGCCGCCGTTCCTCCAGAACTTAGAATGTTGCCGCGGTCCGTCCAGAACTTAGGACATTGCCGCCGTCCCTTCAGAACTTGGGACAGTACATGGGAAGTTGCCACCGTCCCTCCAGAACATCGGACATTGCCTCCATCCATCTAAAACTTAAGACATTGCCGCCGTCACTCCTGAACTTGGGACGTTTCCGCTGTCTCTTTAGAACTTGGGATAGTGTATGGGACATTGCCGTCGTCCCTCCAGAAGTTGGGACATTGCCACCGTCCCTCCAGAACTTGGGACGTTGCCACCGTCCCTTCAAAATTTGGGACGTTGCCACTGTCCCTTCAGAACTTGGGACGTTCCTGCCATCCCTCCAGAACATGAAACGTTGCCGTCGTCCCTCCAGAACTTGGGATGTTGCAGCCATCCCTTTAGAACATGGGACTGTGCATGGGACGTGGCATCCGTCCCTCCAGAACTTAGGTCATTGCATGGGATGTTGCCGCCGTCCCTATAGAACTTTGCCTCCATCCCTCCAGAACTTGGGAAAGTGCATGGGACGTGGCCGCCGTCCCACTAGAACTTGGGACAGTGCATGGGATGTTGCCGCCTCCCTCCTGAACTTTGCCTCCATCCCTCCAGAACTTGGGACGTTGTCGCCGACCCTCCAGAACTTATGACAGTGCATGGCATGTTGCCGCTAACATGGGACAGTGCATGGGATGTTGACGCCGTCCCTTTAGAACTTGGGAAGATGCCCCTGTCCCTCCAAAACTTGGGATGTTGTCGCCGTCCATCCAGAACTTGGGACGTTGCCACCATCCCTTCAGAACTTGAGATAATGCATGGGATGTTGCCTTCGTCCCTCCAGAACTTGGGATGTTGTCATCGTCCATCCAGAACTTGGGACGTTGCCACTGTCCCTTCAGAACTTACAACAATGCATGAGACGTTGCCGCCATGCCTCTAGAACTTGAGACGTTGCCGCCGTCTCTCTAAAACTTGGGACAGTACAAATTTGAGACCCAATCAATAAAATTATAAGATAATAATTTTTTTGAGATCCCAGTGTATATATATTGGTCCCGACGAAACTATAAATTAATAATTATTAAAAATAATCCATATACATATATGCACTTGAATATTCTTAAGACAACTTAGTAAAATAAGAATCTACTGTAAGGCGATATGATTTGACACCATGCCTTGATTTGAATTTCTCAAGCCAACCTTGTGAAAGGCAATGATCTGTGGGATCCTCTGGATGTAAAAGCTTAAGTGCCTCATTCGCCTTCTCTAAGATTAGCTCCCCAGTTATATTCACATGCTCTTGATGTTGGAGAAACCACTCATAAACAACCTTCTCAAGGAGTGGATACTTAGCTGATTTCTGACGCTTAGATGACCCACCTTTCTCAAAGTCAGATGATAGGAATTCTGCAGATGTTTTAAGAGTGTTCAAAATTGTTGCTTGGCTAACTTTCAAATTGAAAGATTTTTCAACTCATTTCACCAAATCATTCTGAGTGCATCCAGGTTGATCTCTCTTATACTCACATAACATCTTTCGTTGTTGGTTGGTCATTGTTGATTTTTGAATTCCTTTTAGATGAGTGGCCATTTTTGTGTGTGATTTACCAAGATTCCAATGGATAAATATATAGTGCTGATTTCTATCCATGATTCAATGCACAAATGTTAGTCCAATGAACCATATTTTTGTATTTTCCAAAGCCAATTAATTTAAACAAGTCATTCCAACTTCCACGTGAGTTTGTATTCATGGAATTCTACTAGTACATTTGTATTTTAACTTAATTTTCATCAATAACTATGCATGTATACTTAAAGTTATTCAAAGAATTTGGAACTTTGAAGGTTAACTGTGCATATACGTTAAAACCTCTTTAAATTAATAAATTATTAATTTATCGATATAATAATATCTCTATAAATTAATAAAATCCTCCGGTCCCAAAGTTATTAATTTATAGAGGTTTTACTGTATGAGATATATTCAAGATTATATCTTGAGAAGATACAAGGAAATTTCCCATATCCTATAATTTACTCCAAATTTTCGCCCCCCTCTAGTATTATAAATAGGGATGAACTTTTCATCCCCAACACAATTCTAGTCTTAAAAAAATTAGAAATTCACAAAGGTGGTGCAACATATTTTTTCTTCTCCTTTATTAAAATTGTTCGTGAGCATCCTACCTCTGGATAGTCGAACAATGACTTAGGAAATACTTGAGAAGGTGTTTTGGGTTAATCCATCGTCTCAACGGTTGTCTCTACAAGAGGTACATTTTACGTAAACTCCTAGTTCCGCATGTGTAGGACTTTACGTGAAATTAATTGTACACATGTTGTTGGATTATTATTTGAATTAATAGGATTAATTCATGCTAGTAATAATTGTTGATTTAAATTTGTATTTAAATTACACCTCGAATAGATCCGGACACACTATTCCCCAATACTAATGGTAGGAACAACATCATCATGAACCCTCTTATTTCGTGCCCGCCAGATAACCCAAAGTAAGGTAACAAAGGTAAGACGCCAAATATTCCGGAGCAAAGGACTAAACCCAAGATTAAGAGAGCATGCAAGAAAATATTATGGAAGCCAAACTCATAGCACAAATTAACATAAAAAAATATGTGCAATCGAATCATAAATAAGACGAGTAAAACCATAATCCGCAAAGAGATGACCAGTGTCTCCTCGGCAAGATAACATAAAGGGCAAACAGAAGACCCAATAATCAAAAAGATCACGTCATCCATAGGAAATCTTCCCAGAACTGTACGCCAAGCAGTAGTACTCTGACAAGGAGGGATGAATGATCCCCAGATCCACCGGCCTCAATTATTCCTGAGCATCGGGATTCGTAAGAAATTGTAAGCCTCCCGTGAAGAAAGTCCACCCGACAAAGTGAGCGGCCACACTCTAAAATTATCACCCTCATGCATCTGGTAGTTGAGAATATCAATAACAACCTCTGTGCAATGAACCAGAAAAGACAAACTAAGAACATGGGACGTTGACGTCGTCCCTTCAGAACTTGGAACGTTGTTACGTCCTTTCAGAAGTTGGGATGTTGCCACCGTCCCTCCAGAACTTGGGATGTTGTTGTCGTCACTTCAGAACATGGGACTGTACATGGGATGTTGCCGCCATCCATCCAGAACTTGGGACAATGTATGGGACGTTGCCCGCCATCCCTCCAGAACTTTGCCTCCATCCCTCCAGAATTTGGGAGGTTCCGCCGTCCCTCCAGAACTTGGGACAGTGCATGGGATGTTGCCACCATCCCTCTAAAACATGGGACAGTGCATGGAACATTGCCGCCGTCCCACTAGAACTTGGGACGATGCCACCGTCCCTCCAGAACTTGGGACGTTGCCGTCGTCCCTCCAGAACATGGGACGTTGCCACCGTCCATCCAGAACTTAGGACGTTGACACCATTCCTTCAGAACTTTGGAAAGTGCATGAGACATTTCCGTCGTCCCTCTAGAACTTGGGACGTTGCCAATCCCTCCAAAAATTGGGACATTGCCGCCGTCCCTCCAGAACTTGGGACAATGCATGAGACGTTACCGTCGTCCCTCCAGAACTTGGGACGTTGCCACCGTCCCTCCAGAACTTGGGATGTTGCCGCTGTCCCTTTTGAACTTGGGACAATGCATGGGACGTTGCCGCTTTCCCTCCAGAACTAGGGATTTTGCCGCCGTCCCTCCAAAACATGGGATGTTGCTGCCATCCCTCCAGAATCTGGGACAGTGCATGGGACATTGCCGCCGTCCCTCCAGAACTTAGGATGTTGCCACCGTCCATCCAGAACATGGGAAGTTGCCACCGTCCCTTCAGAACATGGGACAGTGCATGGGACGTTGCCGCCATCACTCTACAACTTGGGATGTTGTTGCCGTCCCTCAAAAACTTGGGACGTTGCCGCCGTCCCTCTAGAACTTGGGACGTTGCCGCCATCCCTCCAGAACTTGGGACAGTGCATATAACTACAGAACTTGGAACTTTATCACCGTCCCTCCAGAACTTGGGAGTTACCACCGTCCCTCCAGAACTTTGACGTTGTCGCCGTCCCTTCAGAACTTGGGATAGTGCATGGGACATTGTTGTTGTCCCTCCAGAATATGGGACGTTGCCTCCGTCCCTCCACAAATTGAGACATTGTCGCCATCCCTCCAGAACTTGGGACAGTGCATGGGACATTGCTGCCGTCGTTCCAGAATTGGGACATTGCCGCCGTCCCTCCAGAACTTGGGAAGTTGCCACCGTCCCTTCAGAACATGGGACAGTGCATGGGACATTGCCACCATCACTCTACAACTTGGGATGTTATCGCCGTCCCTCGAAAACTTGGGACGTTGCCGCCGTCCCTCTAGAACTTGGGATGTTGCCGCCATCCCTCCAGAACTTAGGATAATGCATATGACTACAGAACTTGGGACGTTACCGCGTCCCCCCGAACAAGTTGCCGTCGCCCCTCCGAACTTGGACGGCGTTGCCGCGAATCCCTTCGCGGAACTTGGGACAGTGCATGGGACATTGTTGTTGTCCCTCCAGAATATGGGACGTTGCCGCCGTCCCTCCACAAATTGAGACATTGCCGCCATCCCTCCAGAACTTGGGACAGTGCATGGGACGTTGCTGCCGTCGTTCCAGAATTGGGACATTGTCGCCGTCCCTCCAGAACTTGGGACGTTGCCGCCGTCCTTCCAAAACTTGGGACGTTGCCGCTGTCCCTTCAGAACTTGGGACAGTGCATAGAACGTTGCCGCTGTCCTTCTAGAAATTGGGACGTTACCGCAGTCACTCCAAAAATTGGGACTTTGCCGCCATCCCTCCGGAACTTGGGACAATGCATGGTACGTTGCCTCCGTCCCTACAGAACTTGGGACAGTACATGGGATGTTGCCGTCGTTCCTCCAGAACTTAGGATGTTGCCGCGGTCCCTCCAGAACTTTAGACGTTGTCGTCGTCCCTTCAGAACTTGGGACAGTGCATGGGAAGTTGCCACCGTCCCTCCAGAACATGGGACGTTGCCGCCATCCATCTAAAACTTAAGACGTTGCCACCGTCACTCCCGAACTTGGGACGTTTCCGCTGTCCCTTTAGAACTTGGGATAGTGCATGGGACATTACCATCGTCCCTCTAGAAGTTGGGACATTGCCACTGTCCCTCCAGAACGCGGGACGTTGCCACTGTCCCTCCAGAAGTTGGGACGTTGCCGCCGTCCCTTCAGAACTTGGGAAGTTACCGCCGTCCCTGCAGAACTTGGGACATTGCTGCCTCCCTCCAGAACATGGAACGTTGCCGCCGTTCCTCCAGAACTTGGGATGTTCCTGTCGTCCCTTCAGAACGTGGGACTGTGCATGGGACGTGGCCGCCGTGCCTCCAGAACTTGAGACAGTGCATGGGATGTTGCCGCCGTCCCTCCAGAACTTTGCCTCCATCCCTCCAGAACTTGGGACGTTGTCGTCTTCCTTCCAGAACTTATAACAGTGCATGGGATGTTGCCGCTAATAGAGGGACAGTGCATGGGATGTTGACGCTGTCCCTTTAGAACTTGGGAAGATGCCGCCGTCCCTCCAGAACTTGGGACGTTGCCGCCATCCCTCCAGAACTTGGGATGTTGTCGTCGTCCATCCAGAACTTGGGACGTTGCCACCATCCCTTCAGAACTTGGGATAATGCATGGGATGTTACCTTCGTCCCTCCAGAACTTGGGATGTTGTCGCCGTCCATCCAGAACTTGGGACGTTGCCACCGTCTCTTCAGAACTTGCGACAATGCATGAGACGTTGCCGCCATCCCTCTAGAACTTGAGACCGTCCCTCCAGAAATTGGGATGTTGCCGCCGTCCCTCCAGAACTTAGGACAATGCATAGGAGTTCAGAACTTGGGACGTTACCGCCGTCCCTCCAGAACTTGTGACGTTGCCGCCATCCCTTCAGAACTTGGATGTTGCCGCCGTCCCTTCAAAATATGGGACAGTGCATTGGACATTGTTCGCTGTCCCACTAGAACTTGGGACGTTGCCGCCATCCCTCAACATATTGGGACATTGTCGCCGTCCCTCCAGAACTTGGGACAGTGCATGGGACGTTGCCGCCGTCGTTCCAGAATTGGGATGTTGCCACCGTCCCTCCACAACTTAGGACGTTGCCGCTGTCCCCCCTTCTTTTATCAGAGTCAGGCCCCGTCCTCTTGTTCGGCCCGGGGTAGAGTGTGCGGTCGTGTCGGTCGGTGCCCCTGCCCGGCGCGGGAAAGCGGAGGGGGCATCCCGAACACCCACTGCCATGGATGCAGCCACTGCTGCTACTTCTACGCCCTCGGTAAACATAGCCTCCCAGATACTGTCCCAGTCTTCGTCTACCTCTGGTAATATAGTCTTGTCTCAGTCTTCATCCACTTATGATAATATAGTTTTATCCCATTCCTCGTCTACTTCTGAGTCCACTCATACTCGTACTGTAGATAGTCTTACCTCTCATATTTTGTCCCAGTCTTCGTTGTTTTCGTTATCTATTTCTCATACCAAAAAAATAGAAAAACTCTTTGACTATTCTGTCCTTCCCAAAGATGTAATTGTGGAGCAGGTTGTTCCACGATTGGATAGTCCATATCATATCTATAGGGAGTTCGGTAGTCTTACCAAAAAAAATAGAAAACAAAATTCTAAAAGAAAAGAGTATATCCAGTCGTCAAAGATGAATCATCTTGATCTTCCAGCCACTTTCCAAGAACAATATATTTCTTTGATGATACCTTAAAAGTATATCACTTGGTGGAAGAAGCGGAGTTATACTCATATCCATCTCTGAGCGGTCAGATTGTTGCTTACATACCATGGAGAAAAGAAGCAATCGGTTCATGCTAAGATTACACTACTTGACACCCGATATCGCATGTACCAGCATGTTGTTATAGGAACTGTCCATACCACTCTTGGTGAGGAAAGTGTGGTAATCGCCTTCTATCCCAACTCGGTTTTATCATTGCATGATGTACCTTTAGCATATGCTTTTAAAGTGCAAATCTAGTTGTCTGGAGTAGAAGAGAACCCCTCTGTCCGTCATGGAGACTCTACACCATCAAGTGGTCTATAGACTCCAAGATCATAATTTTGATCTGAAGAGTCAAGGCATAAAAGAGGAGTTGATGGTGCTCCCCAAATCCAAGCAAGCAACCCCGACAGTTGTCCAGATTCCCCGAGGAATCCATAGAAAAGACTTGGATCAATTAGTACCAGCCGAGTGGGCCAACAACTATGAGTTAAACTATCATGTCATAAAGCCCATCCAGATGGTTGATCTCGTACTCCAAGAATTGAGAGAGATTAAGCCAACTGCATCGACAACTATAGGCCAATCTCTCATGTCCTGGCTATTGATCGTAGACACCAAGAAGAGGAGAACGAGAAGATTGAAATCGGCGATAGTGCTTCATTTGAGAAGAAGCCAGACATCCATATTCTGCAACTCAGAGTCATCCCTAACCAACCATGGAGAGACATGTTGCCAATCTCCTATTTTCTACCAGATGGAAAATATGTATATTCGGATCGGATCAATGGTCATTTCATGTGGGATTTAGATCCCTCTATGTATGATCCGAGGTGCACTTCCAGATATATAGAAAGTGACAGCGATGATGATGAGGCCTTTATCCAGTCAAAATATGATGATGACTACGATGAGGATGGTGATCCACCAGCACCGCAACCATGCTTAATGTTCCAGTCATATGAAGAAGGTTTTCCACTGCTAGAGAGGCACGAAGATAAACAAAGCAACATCGTGGTGAGGCCATACGTTCAAAGTACGGTGATTGATGCTGCTGGACAGTAGAAGCCTCTGAACCAAGGAGAGGAAGTTCTAAACTGGCATACTCAGAATGCTAGGGCCCAGAATCGATCCCTTCAAAATATTGATTCAATGGTGTCACAGATTCTTGACCAGGTACAGAACTCAAACACTAGACAAAACTCTATGGGGATACAATTGTTGAGAGTAGAGCGAAGGCTCTCAGGGAAAATCTATCAACTAGATAAAGAGCTCAGACTTCTCTTAGCAAATAGACAGCTAGGCACTGAATTCAACGCCAAAGTAGTAGAAATAAGGAGACTTAAATGAGAGCTATCCCGCATTGAGGAAGATAAGAGGGTGAAAGCTTCTTTAGCCCCTCAGTCGGATCTTTATGCAATCTCAAGAGCTCTCCAACCAGAGTTTTATGTTGTTGCACCTGAATCTTCGGACTATTCCAAAGTCTTTGGAATGGTATCAAATATTCCTTCCGATATTCCTACCAGGAAAAAAGAGAAACTAAGGAGGAAGCTCCATTAAGAACGGAAGGAAAGAAACTTGCCCATACACTAATGGCCTCCAAGGTACAAGATATCTTTTCTTCAGGTTTCATGGTGATATCCAAACAGGAAGACTCTTCTAATGACGAAAGCAATACGTCCAACGTCACAAAAAGAGAAGATAATGAAGAGGAGGTAACGTCCAGCTCCACGGATTCTCCAACCCTGGTGAGTGATGATAAAGGAGAAGCAAAGCTCTCAACTCTCTTGATGGCCAATCCCGAACCCTCGGAGGACTCGACTATCCAATCAGATGATGATGAAGGTCTTACCACTGGTGCATCTATTTTAATGGCAGATCCAGAGCCGAGCCACCAGTTCGAGGGATATGCCTCAGATTCAGAACCAGAATCAACCAACAAACCATCTGTAACTCACCCCAGTGATGGTCACCGTTCTAAGTATTCAAATGGTCCTTGGTTCTCCTTTGACAACGTCCCAATCCATAAAAGACGAGAAATAATACATATATTTGCAGCTTGGATAGACAGCCAACTCAGCAAGGAAGGAGCCGATCGTCGAGCAATTATGAAAGATTTACATCGAGGTTCCTTGGTGTACTACGAGAGTGATTTCTCAGTATTGGGGAATACAGGCAACTTGAGATTCTTAATGCTACAACCCCAGGAGAAGCTTTGGGAGAGATTCACCGGGAATTCATAGGTGACATCTCTTTATATGCTAAAGTTGTCTCTAAAAATTTTTCAATGAGATGTTGTTCTCTCTCTAGGAAAGATCTTGATCGACACTTTAAATGGATATCAGAAAGGTTCTACTTTTTGAATGGGAACAATGATCCCAATCTTAAGAATGTGTATCTGGCATCACTACCCAAGGAACTCCAACCGGAGATAGCACGACTGCTCCAGGCAACCTGCAGAGACTTTTCTGGCATCAGCTTGGGACAGATTCATCAAATCTGTCTTACAGCCCTATAAAAGATATGTGAGCAAAAGAATCTATTCAAGGAGATGATGGAGAGACGAAACATCCTAAAAGCGAGATGTGATAAATCTTATCTTGAGATAGGATGAAAGAAAGAAGGATGTACGTGTTCAAAAAAGGAAAGAAGGATAAATCTACGAAAACGGCATAACTCGAAGACCAGGTTCTTCAGAAAGAAGTCCGGAAGAAGACGATGAATAGATGCTATCTTTGTAGAGGAAAAGGCCACTATGCGAAAGATTGTCCCAACAAACAGCACAAGGCAGCTAAGCTAGCATCTCAGGCTTTCTACTATGATCACAAAGAGGGTGCAGATGTCGAATCACTATTCTCCGAACAAGAATCCCAAGATTCAGATACAACTCTTGTTCTGCTCGATTCCTCAGAAAGCTCTTCGGATGAAGGAATCCACTCCTTCATGGTAGGTCCCTTTCTTCTCCCAGGAAACAACATCTGCTCTCAGGAGGTAGTCCCTGCACCTCATCTTGAAATAAAAATATTTTAGTCACGATTTTCGAAGCCTTTTCCGGTCATCTGAGTATTAGACACAGGCGCTCGAAGGACTATGATGAATCCAGACCTTCTCCCAAAAGAAGCCTGGGAAATCCATCGTGAGTATTTTTATGCAGCAGATGGTCAGTCATTCACCACATCGTTGATATCAAGACAACCGGTTGGCATCCAGATATTTCCTGAATGCATCGTTTGGGAAAAGGTGATAGGAAGCAATCTCCACAGGCATGATCTACTTTTGGGTTTTGACATATTCTTCAAAGCTGAAAAGCTCCAGATCCTTTCTAAAGGAGTTAGGTACAACAGGATGTTCCTACCATATTTGTCAGTCTCGGCATCCCCTTTTCCAAAACCAAAACTCAAGGAATATCAACCCAGGTTCGATGATCAAGATAGGTACCAGGTTGGATCTTATACAAGGTGTTCACCTATCTCCGCTATCGAAGAAGAAGATGAACTGGACAAAAGATACCTCAACCACTTGCCAACCACTCAGCAATGGTGCCTCAGTAGCCATCAAATCAAGCTCAACAATTTCAGCCCATCAATGGAATAAGCCAATTCAAATGAAAGAAAGGTTAGTCGAATTCCCCCATTCTCCAAGAAATAATCTTTCTTTACCAACATTAGCCCAACTTTCTACAACCCATAGTCAATGGGCCCATTGACCCACTGAACTTAAAGTGACCACCTTCACTACAAGAGCCCACTACTCAAACTGCTGAGCCCAACAAGCTTGGTAACTTTTTCCCATCTTCCCTAAAGAAACCCATACCCCTCTCAATACCAACTGCAGACTAGGATCAAAACTTCAGAGTCTGGGCATTTAAGGATACCAAGAAGTTTAAAGGGAAATCATTTCTAAGCCAACAAATAACCCGAGAGAATCCAAACCCAGAAGCAAAGTGTCCTACTAATAAATGAAGGCAATAAAAAAAATCTGGCAGTCTGACTCAACTAGCAGGTCTCAAGCTACCAAATACAACAAAATCAAGAAAGATGATCCGGAAGGATTCGACACCGAATATGATCCAACTATGCTCTGGCCACCGGATAACATAAATTAATACGGTTGTGTGTTGGATACATTTGTAATATACCATTTTGTGTGTTTGTCTTGTTTATTAAATAAATGACATCTGTCATATCTGTAATAGGTCGGTGATTAAGTAGTAATCACTTTTGTTTCGTTTTTATGCTCGTAATAGGACAAGTGATCAATTAGTGATCATTTATTTGGTTTATTTTCGTCACTTTTAGGTAGGCTACTACAAAGATGGCCTTATAGACTCATCCTTACCATATTCTCATCATGAAGAGGTCCCTAAGGCCTGGCTCCACAAGGAAGAAATCAGCCTTCATCAATTACCACCTAACGAATGAAGAAAACCAGCCATGTTTGTCTTATTAAGAGACCCATAAGGATAGAAATCAGCTCCCAACGTGTCTTCTTTTGGAAAAAGAAGTGGGTCCCACTTGGAGGTGATTGTTAACCTTATTAGGCACAAGACAATGATAAAAATCAGCCTAGTTAGAAGTACTACGTGGAAGTCACATGCACAAAATCAACCAAATTTGGAAGAGGTGATGCACCATACTAGGTGGAAGATGCAACAACACCTAACTTACTACGTGGAGCTTCATGCATGAAGAGAAGACCAGTACCTACAAGCACACTTTGGATATAAATAGGAGGTCTTCAATAAGGAATAATCCCCAAGCAAGAATCATTAGGGATTATCCCTAAGCAAGAAACATTAGAGAGTAGGACTTGGAGAGAAGAAAATAAGTTTGAGTGTTCTTGTGTTTGAGTGTTCTTATAAGATATCCATGAGAGTCTGTATATAAGTGTGTGTTTGAATAAAATTTCATTTTTATATATCTCTACACCTTTATGTTAAGGTTTGTTATAGTATCCATGTTCTAGATAATCCCCCCACCCTCTCCAAACACCCGTTTGGGCAGGAGCACCACCACATAACTCACCTGTCCCCATGTCAACATGAAATTGAGTCTGATTTTAATCTCAGTATGGTTACGGTCCCTGCCATCCCCATGGTGTGTTAGTGATAGTCACATGATATCCGTTTTCATCTAGTAGTCCTAAATATGCTCGTTAGGCGAGGTGACCACTTAGAGCGAAAAAAGGACAATGAGTGCATGCTTATCGGTGTCCCGAGTTGTGGTTGTGATCACGTGACGCCCTTGCGCGGGAGATGCGTGCGTAGGCGGGGCTCCCAACCCCCTTCTGATATCAGAGCCAGGCCTCGTCCTCTTGTTCGGCCCGGGGTAAAGTGTGCAGTCGTGCCGGTCGGCGCCCCTGCCCGGCGTGGGAAGGCGGAGGGGGCGTCCCGAACCCCCACTACCATGGATGAAACCACTGCTGCTATGCCTATGCCTTCGATAAATATAGCCTCCTAGATACTGTCTCAGTCTTCGTCTACCTCTGGTAATATAGTCTTGTCTCAGTCTTCGTCCACTTCTAATAATATAGTCTTGTCTCAGTCTTCGTTGTTTTTGTACATTTATTATGGAGAATTTTCATTTCACCATGCATGCATACATTATTTATTACTATCTGAATTTCGAGGACAAAATTTTTTAAAGCAGGGAAGAGTGTAATACCTAAGAAAATCTATATATTTCATAAACATGCATTATACGTTTCATTTGATGTTACAAAACAATGTCATGCTATGACTATATTGCCAAGCTGCAAGTGCATTAAACGTGACATTCCATGTCCCAAGTACATCATTTACATAAATATTTACTAATTTACCATATGAAACGTGATTTTTCCATGACTATATACACAATATGCATATTACATTCTATAGATCCTCGCATTAGGATATACAAAATGTGATTGTAGATGATTTTAGTTACTAGGGAGTACAAGGGACTCAAGAAGAGTACATGATTATGAGAATGTATAGTATACCTGAAGCTCTTGAGGTTAATATACCATGATTAAGGATGTTATTTCGCATATTTATAGGAAGAACTTTGGATGCGGATTTGCACGTGATTGAAATGGGAAACTTTAATGTTACATTGGTATAGATTGGTTAATTAGGCATCAAGAGAAGCATCCATGACTTTTGAAGTGATAATAAGTTGCTGAATTTTGAGGCCGAAATTATTATTAGTGGTGGAGAATGTAATACCCGTAGATTTTATAAAAGAAATATGCATATTTTTATTATTTATTTTATTTATTCTTTTACAAATTATTATAATTTATATTATTTTGAGATCAGGATTCAAAATCCCTTTTAATATTTAAATCTTATAATCTTATGATAACACGCTAAATGGGGAGTTTGGGCACTATGCTAGAGTTTTGATTGAGGTTGATTTCAAGAGTGAAGTTAGGGATAGAATCATGATTAGGAGAAGGAATCATACCTCTTTACTTATGTTTGGATCGAGAATGACCCTAATTTTTGCAACAATTGTGCAATCGTTGGGCATAATTGGGAGAATTGTAGGTATATAAGGAAGGGTCCCGATGTGGATTTGGTTGTCTCTGATAAAAACAGGGATAAGATTTGGGTTACTAAGGCGGATAATAGGGTCATTAGTTCGGCGGAAAGTATCGGTGGTGATTCGGATGGGATGCTGTTTATGGATGTTGGTTCAGGCAACAAACTAGACGATATAGATAAGAGAGTGAGGACTTTCTCACTGCCTGGACATTTAACGATTGCTACGTCGAATGCTTTCGACGCTTTAGAGAATAGGGTTAACAGCCTGGACATCCCCTCGTTTTCTTCTTTTATTAATAAGATCTGACTTAGTTGATTCAAGCCCAAGCCCATCTTTATTACATTTATTTATATGATATTTTGCCCTAAAATATTTTAAACACCTCACAAAGAATTCATACCCATTACTTTTAATTTTATTTTTTAATGCGTGTATAGAGGTATATAAATATATAATAGCGTCCAAAAATCTAAATTGACATTACAATTCTTTTTCTTCCTAAATTAGCACCTTGACCCACATAAATAAACACCTTGAATTCCTCCAATCAAGAACCAAATTGGCTCTTAAAATGCCACATCAATTAGTCTCACCTTCAATTTAAATTCACGGTCCATCACATTTTGCCATTCTTACTACACAAATTCTCAACTCTCTTTTACTGCTGCTCTAAACGCTACGAAAATTTTGGAACTCACGGTGCCTCTTTTCATCCATTTTCTTTATCTTGTAAATATGTTGTTTATGCCCATAAATTCATAATCTTATTTCATGAATCCATTACATATCCTTCTTGCTTATTATATTATATTCATTTATAGTTGTTATGGTGGTGGTGTGTGTAAGACATGCAAAATAGGTGACGTGAGTGAGTGTTGGTGCTTTATTTATTGATTTGCTTGAGGTTTGATTGGAATAAAGGTATTACTCTACTAAGGATAATTCATAAGAGGTATTGGTATGGGAGTCTTACGTGAGGTTCATTAATTTGATTAGGAATTCTTCAATTTATAAGATATGGCCTTTGTTATGAATCATGGAATTAATTAAATGGATTTGTTCCACAAAAGTTATTACTATTAGGTGCTTTATCAATGAGATGTCGCGCGTAAAGGCTTATCATTTATTTAATTAGTTATAAATTTTTTTAAGTAAGATTTATATTATTTTATTTTGAGGGTTTATTTTCTAAGTAGATTGTAATTTTTATATTAGGCGACGGTATATACGAGGAATAAGCTATAAGGGCGTTTGCATCCATTTCATCAACGATATTCATACAAGGTGGGGTTTTATTGCTTTAATCTCTACAGTGGTTAGTAGAGTTTTTTTGCATGTAATATTCCTTATTTATGTTTTAAATAAATCTTTGAGTTATCTATTATGTGAATGCATCTCCTATGTTATTCAATTGACAAAGTATGTTGGTAAAGTTACTAATAGCCAGGGGCTCTTATTGAGGTCTGGAGCCGACAGGTCTTCGGGTGTATCCCGTCGTGCTCGGCAAAGTCTATATAGCCAGGGGCTCTTATTGAGGTCCGGGACCGACGGGTCTTTGGGTTTAACCGGCCGTGCTCCAAAGTGGCAAAGTTTCTATGACAAAGTATCTATGGCAAAGTTTCGATGGCAAAGTATCTATGGCAAAGTTTCAATGGCAAAGTATCTATGACAAAGTTTATGTGACAAAGTGAATGTGATTTACTAAGTTGATTTACTTGATTATTTATTTTTAGCATTAATATTGAATAACTTGGTCCCACTGAGTGTGCTTGCATGCTCACCCCTCATTTAACATTTTTCAGATTAAGGGGCTAATGGCGGGGAGAGGCGATGGACGATGCTATTTGAAGTCGTTTATTATTTAACAACGATAACAAGTTTAGTCCTTTGTTATGTTTTATGCGAAGAGGATTTTATTTAATAGTTAAATTTTAGTACAATTGGTATTTTAAATTAATTTCTATTTAAAAAAAAAGAAATTCATATTTATGCTTCCGCTGTTTGTTAAGTAAATTTATTATTTAATAAGTTAGTAAGTCTTCCACTTTATATTTTATAATTTTGACGGTTTCCGCTTTTTAAATAAACTATAATAGTCATTGTTCTTTACCATTAGGGATTTAAAATTCAAATTTAGTCGCGCTCAAGTTAGTTAATTTATCTACTTTTTTTTGGAAGTCCATTTTATGAAAATTGGGGCGTGACAACATGAGACGTTGCCGACGTCCCTCCAGAACTTGGGACAGTATATGGGACTCCAGAACTTGAGACGTTGTCGTTGTCCCTCCAGAACTTGGGATGTTGCCGCCATCCCTCCAGAACATGGGATGTTACTGCCGTCCCTTCAGAAGTTGGGACAGTTCATGGGACGTTGCCTCCGTCCCTTCAGAACTTGGGAAGTGCATGGGACGTTGCTGTCGTTCCTCCAGAACTCGGGACAGTGCATGGGATGTTGCCGCCGTCCCTCCAAAACTTAGGACAGTGCATGAGATGTTGTTGCCATCCCTCTAGAACTTGGGACGTTGCCGCCGTCCCTCCAGAACTTGGGACGTTGCCGCCGTCCATTCAGAAATTGGGACGTTGTCGCTGTCTCGTCAGAACTTGGGACAGTGCATGGGACGTTGCCGCCATCCCTCCAGAACTTGGGATGTTGCCGCAGTCACTCCAGAACTTGTGACATTGCCACCGTCCCTCCAGAACTTGGGATAGTGTATGGGACTCCAGAACCTGGATGTTGCCGCCGCCCCTCTAGAACTTGGGACGTTGCCGCCATCCCTCCAGAACTTGGGACGTTGCCGCCATCCCTCCAGAACATGGGAGGTTGCTGCCGTCCTTCAGAAATTGGAACAGTGCATGGGACATTGCCGCTGTCCCTCCAGAACTAGGGACGTTCCCACCGTCCCTCTTCAAATTGGGACGTTGCCGCCGTCCCTCCAGAACTTGGGACTGTGCATGGGACGTTGCAGTTGTCCTTCCATAACCTAGGACGTTACTGCCATCCCTCCAGAATTTGGGACGTTGCCGCCGTCCCTCCAGAACTTAAGGACATTGTCGTTGTCCCTTTGGAACTTGGGACAGTGCATGGAACGTTGCTGCTGTCCCTCCAGAACTTGGGACATTTCCGCTGTCCCTCCAAAACTTAGGACGTTACCGCCGTCCTTCCAGAACTTGGGATAGTGCATGGGACGTTGCCGCCGTCCCTCCCGAACTTGGGACATTGGCGCCGTCCCTTCAGAACTTTGAACAATGCATGGGACGTTGCCACCGTCCCTAAAGAACTTGGGATGTTGTTGCCATCCCTTTAGAACATGGGATGTTGCTGCCATCCATCCAGAACTTAGGACGTTGCCGCCGACCCTCCAAAACTTGGGACAGTACATGGGACGTTGCCGCCGTTTCTTTAGAACTTGGAACGTTGCATGGGACTCCAAAACTTGGGACGTTGCCGCCGTCCCTCTAGAACATAGGATGTTACAGCCATCCCTCTAGAACTTGGGATGTTGGTGCCGTCCCTTCAGAACTTGGGACAGTGCATGGGACATTGCCGCCATCCCTCTAGAACTTGGGACAGTGCATGGAACTTGGGACAAAGTATCTATGGCAAATTTTTGATGGCAAAGTATCTATGGCAAAGTTTCAATGGCAAAGTATCTATGGCAAAGTTTATGTGACAAAGTGAGTGTGATTTACTAAGTTGATTTACTTAATTATTTATTTTTAGCATTAATTCCAAGTTCTGGAGGGACGGGATGTGGCTCCTCTTCTTTTCTTTTTTTCTTTTAATAAGACCTGATTTTAGTGATACTTAATAGTGAAACCAATAACACTAATCAACTAATACCTCTCATTTTAAACAATATAGCTCAAGTGGTTGGAGCCCCACTACCTAGGCCGAAAGGTCCTGGGTTCGAGACACCCAAGTTACATTATAAGACCATTCCAATTAAGTCAAAGTGGTATAGCTCAAGTGGTTCGAGCCCCACTACCTAGGCCGAAAGGTCCTGGGTTTGAGACACCCAAGTTACATTATAGGACCACTCCAATTAAATTTGGAATAAAATTTTGTAAAAGTGGTATAGCTCAAGTGGTTGGAGCCCCACTACCTAGGCCGAAAGGTCCTGGGTTCGAGACACCCAAGTTACATTATAAGACCATTCCAATTAAATTTGAAATAAAATTTTGTCAAAGTGGTATTGCTCAAGTTGTTGGAGCCCCACTACCTAGGCCGAAAGGTCCTGAGTTCAAGACACCCAAGTTACATTATAAGACCATTCCAATTAAATTTGGAATAAAATTTTGTCAAAGTGGTATAGCTCAAGTGGTTGGAGCCCCACTACCTAGGCCGAAAGGTCCTGGGTTCGAGACACCCAAGTTACATTATAAGACCATTCCAATTAAATTTGTGATAAAATATTAGGTCAAAGTGGTATAACTCAAGTGGTTGGAGCCCTACTACGTAGGCCCAAAGGTCCTGGGTTCGAGACACCCAAGTTACATTATAAGACCATTCCAATTAAATTTGGAATAAATTTTAGGTCAAAGTGGTATAGCTCAAGTGGTTGGAGCCCCACTACCTAGGCCGAAAGGTCCTGGGTTCGAGACACCCAAGTTACATTATAAGACCATTCCAATTAAATTTGGAATAAAATTTTGTCAAAGTGGTATAGCTCTAGTGGTTGGAGCCCCACTACCTAGGCCAAAAGGTCCGGGGTTCGAGAAACCCAAGTTACATTATAAGACCATTCCAATTAAATTTGGAATAAAATTTAAGTCAAAGTGGTTGGAGCCCCACTACCTAGACCGAAAGGTCCTGGGTTCGAGACACCCAAGTTACATTATAAAACCATTCCAATTAAATTTGGAATAAAAATTTTGTCAAAGTGGTATAGCTCAAGTGGTTGGAGCCTCACTACCTAGACCGAAAGGTCCTGGGTTCGAGACACCCATGTTACATTATAAAACCATTCCAATTAAATTTGGAATAAATTTTTTGTCAAAGTGGTATAGCTCAAGTGGTTGGAGCCTCACTACCTAGGCCGAAAGGTCCTGGGTTCGAGACACCCAAGTTACATTATAAGACCATTCCAGTTAAATTTGGAATAAAATTTTGTCAAAGTGGTATAGCTCAAGTGGTTGGACCCCACAACCTAGGCCGAAAGGTCCTGGGTTCGAGACACCGAAGTTATATTATAAGACCATTCCAATTAAATTTGGAATAAATTTTGTCAAAGTGGTATAGCTCAAGTGGTTGGAGCCCCACTACCTAGGCCGAAAGGTCCTGGGTTCGAGACACCCAAGTTACATTATAAGACCATTCCAATTAAATTTGGAATAAAATTTTAGTCAAAGTTGTATAGCTTAAGTGGTTGGAGCCCCACTACCTAGGCCGAAAGGTCCTGGGTTCGAGACACCCAAGTTACATTATAAGAGCATTCCAATTAAATTTGGAATAAAAATTTTGTCAAAGTGGTATAGCTCAAGTGGTTGGAGCCCCACTACCTAGGCCGAAAGGTCCTGGGTTCGAGACACCCAAGTTACATTATAAGACCTTTCCAATTAAATTTGGAATAAAATTTTGTCAAAGTGGTATAACTCAAGTGGTTGGAGCCCCACTACCTAGGCCGAAAGGTCCTGGGTTCGAGACACTCAAGTTACATTATAAAACCATTCCAATTAAATTTGGAATAAAATTTTGGTCAAAGTGGTATAGCTCAAGTAGTTGGAGCCCCACTACATAGGCCCAAAGGTCCTGGCTTCGAGACACCCAAGTTACATTATAAGACCATTCCAATTAAATTTGGAATAAATTTTGCGTCAAAGTGGTATAGCTCAAGTGATTGGAGCCCCACTACCTTGGCCAAAGGTCCTGGGTTCAAGACACCCAAGTTACATTATAAGACCATTCCAATTAAATTTGGAATAAATTTTAAATTTTTAAATTTTGGGTTTTTTTTGGAAGTTTTTCACGATGTAGAGAGAGAAACTCTCTCCACTCTCTACCCTTCCTCTTGTTTTCCAATCCAATCTTTTTCCATGGGCGAATCTTCTGTCGCCCTTCCCGTTCCGATTAAATCTTCGAAAAAATTCATCGATCTGTGCGCTGGTAATCCAGGCTTGATTGAATTCATGTTTGAAACTTTTGCGGAAAAGATCTCAGCGAATCGGTCATCGTCTTTGACAATTGCGATGCCCTCTCTTGGGTCGGTGATGCCCTCTCTTGGGTCACCTCCTTTTGTCGAAGAACGGAATCTCCATTGCGAAATCCCCACCAAGGTCGTTTTTACGGACTCCACCAAGTCCACCGGTGAGAGGGAATCCTTCGCAGAGGCCACGATGAGACAGATCCATAGGCTGTATCCGAAACAAGACCCTTCTCCGATTTTGTTCCTGATGCCGAAGAATGAAGGTGATTTTTGTTCAGTTACTATCCGGAAGATATTTACACGCAACGTTTGGAGATTTTCAAGGAATCTTTCCTCGGAAGGGTTTCATACGAAAATCGGAAGCTATCTCTTAAAGAATTGAAGGAAAAATTGCAAATTATTTGGGAAAGTCATGACAGTTGGAGGCTCACTCCCCTAGGGAGAGGATTCTTCAATGTTTTCATTCCAACTCTGAGGTTCGACGGCGAGTCTTCAACAAGAAATCTTGGGGGCTCAGATGATAGAAATCCGTCCATACAAAACCATGCAAGCAAGAAGGATCTGTTGGTCGTGCAAGATGGGCCAATCACAAGGGCAAGAGATAGGAAAATCAAGGAAGTCATGATGATACTTATGGAGGAAATAAAAGACAAAGTCCAAGTGAATTCTAACTTGGGCCAAATGAAGAATATTGTTCAAGTTGATGGGCTGGACTTTGCATGAAGTGTTGGACTCTTATCATATCCAAATAGAAGGCCCAAGATTGAGAGTCAAGCTTATAATTTTCGTCCATGCACAAGGACCCTTCAAGAATGACTCTTTATTTTAGTCAAAGTGTGTTAATTAAGTATTTATTAAGTTCTAGATACATAGTTTACATTTATTAAGTCTTGACTAGTCTTTAAGTCACCTAAATGTGTTCACATTAGTGAATTAAAGTGTCTTCATGATATGTTCATGCATGAAGGCCACTTAAGAGTTGTTTGTACCCTATAAATAGGTGATGCATCCATTTGTAAAAGACACACTATTTTGAGTATGAAAATTCCATTATTGGATTTGTTTTTCTCTTGTGAGATTGTTTTATTTGAGAACTTATCAAGATTCTTGAGCAAGATCTTGTGGCGTTCAACTATACCGAGGTTCTTGGCTCTTCTATAGCCAACGGGTCAAGGTTCTTTCTAGCTCTAAGTAAGATCAAACCATATTCACGATTTGGGTAGATCCGCTGTTTATTTTATACATTGGGTTCTTAGATCATTATATCTAATGGGTCCTTCGTCTCTATCCGCATCAGTTTGGTATCAGAGCAATCTGGTATTGATCTGAATATCTTTTATCTTCTTTTTTTGTGTAAAAAAAAAAAAGTAGAGGCGTACAAAAAAAAAAATCCTCCAAAAAAAAATCTGAATTTCTTGCTTGTTCCTCTTCATATCTAGAACAACAAGACTTTAAAAAAAAAAAAGAACGAAAATCTTTTCTATTAGAAATTTCATACTTGTTAGAAATCCAAGTGTCAAGAATTCCTTGTTCCCTACTTCTATAGGACTAAGGGATTGTTGAATGTTGCTTGAAATTGTTCAGACTTGATTTTTTTTCTCAAATATTGAGTGGTAAAAGGCAAGAGTGGTGAGTTCATTAGAGGGGAGGCAAAAGCCAACGAATGATACACGAGTGAATAGTGAGGCACCTTTTGAGTGAGACACGAGCGTTTGTCAGGATCATGGAAGAAGATCAACACGAAGCTTTCACATTACAAGCCATGCAACAATAATTTGCAAGGTTAGGAACGGTTCTTGAAGGCATCACAAACCGGTTAGAAAGATTAGAGCAGTCTACACCAAACGAGCGTAGAAATTAGTTTGCCCATCAAAGAAGACATAACAGGGAGGTGGATACGGAAGAGGAGGACGATGATATGGAGGATGCTCACCGAGTTGATCGAAGAAGAGGTAGAAGGAGACAAAACGAAGAAGTGGATCGAAACTTGGGAAGCATTAAGATGCACATTCCTGCTTTCCATGGAAAGAGCGATCCAGAAGCATATTTAGAGTGGGAGAAGAAGGTAGAACTTATCTTTGATTGTCATAACTACTCTGAGGAGAAGAAAGTAAAACTTGATGTGGTTGAGTTCACCGACTATGCCATAGTTTGGTGGGATCAATTTGTCACAAATCGAAGGCGATATCGAGAAAGGCCTATTGCTACATGGGCTGAAATGAAATCAATCATGCGTAAGAGGTTCGTACCTTCTCATTATTTTCGTGAATTGTATCAAAAACTTTAATCTATGATTCAAGGCACGAAAACTGTGGACGAATACTACAAGGAGATGGAGGTTGCCATGATTAGGGCAAATGTTGAAGAAGATCGGGAGGCAACTATGGCACGTTTCTTGAACGATCTAAATAGAGATATTGCTAATGTTGTGGAGCTTCAACACTATGTGGAGCTTGATGACATGGTACATACTGCCATTAAAGTGGAAAGGCAACTAAAGAGGAAGGGTTCCATGCAAAGGAGTTACCCGCAAAATTTTCAATCTTCGAGCAAGATGAAAGAAGGGGTTTCTAAGACAGCTTTTGGAGGTACTTCAAAACCTCAACGAGACACATCAAAGACCAAGCCTAGTGAGTCAGACAAGGGAAAAGGTAACATATCTACGCCTTCTCAAAGTCATGATATTAAATGCTTTCGTTGTCATGGACATGGTCATATTGCATCTGAATGTCCAAACAAGAAAGTGATGATTCTAAGGGAGAACGGGGAGATTGAGTCTGAAGGTGAGATTGTTGGAGGAATTGGTGATGAGCAAATTGAGGAACCTGTACCGGGTGAATAACTTTTAGTTGTAGGGAGGACTTTAAACATACAAGCAAAGGTGGGGGAGGCTAAACAACAAAGAGAGAACATCTTCCATACATGATGTTTGGTTCGAGAAAAGGTATGTGTGTTAATTATTGATAGTAGAAGTTGTACTAATGTTGCTAGTACGGAAATGGTGGAGAAACTTGGTTTAAATACGTCGAAACATCCTAATCCATAGAAGCTTCAATGGCTTAATGAATGTGGAGAAATTCGGGTAACTAAGCAAGTCTTGATTTCATTCTCCATTGGCAAGTATGAAGATGAAGTTTTGTGTGATGTGGTACCAATGCATGCAAGTCACATTCTTTTGGGGAGACCGTGACAGTTTAATAGGCGAGTGGTGTATGATGGGTATCTTAATCGATTCACAGTGAAACACCAAAACAAGACGATTGTGCTTGTTCCTTTGACTCCACTACAGGTTCATGAAGATCAAATCAAAATGTTGAAGGCAAGGAGAGCTAGTGAGGTTGAGAGAAAAAAAGATGATAGTTAGGAACAAAATGTGAGCAAAAAAAAGAATGGAGAAAAAAATAAGAGGGCGAATTTGAGTGTTTCCGAGGGAGAAAAGAAATTGGATAGAAGTGAGGACCCAAAAAGAGTGAACTTCTTTGGACGAGGGAGTGAACTAAAGAGAGCCTTAGAGGAAAAAAAGATTGTGTTGGTGTTGGTACATAAGGAATCATTTTTTAACACTAACGAGTTAACATCTTCTTTGCCTAGTTCTTTTGAGTCTCTTTTGTAGGAGTACGATGATGTCTTTCTGGAGGAGGAACCGAATGGTTTACCACCATTAAGAGGGATCGAACATCAAATTGATTTCATCCCAGGTGCAACGCTTCCAAACCGACCAGCTTATAGAGCTAATCCTGAGGAAACAAAGGAAATTCAAAGACAAGCGGAGGAATTGATGACTAAAGGCAAGGTTCGAGAAAGCATGAGTCCTTGTGCCGTTCCGGTAATTGTGGTTCCCAATAAGGATGGAACATGGAGAATGTGCACAGATTGTCGCGGTAAAGTATCGCTATCCTATTCCTAGGTTAGATGATATGTTTGATGAATTGTATGGTGCTGTGTTGTTCTCTAAAATTGATTTGAAATGTGGTTATCATCAAATAAGGATTAAAGAGGGCGATGAATGGAAAACTGCTTTCAAAACAAAATATGGTTTATATGAGTGGTTGGTAATGCCGTTTGGCTTAACTAATGCACTGAGTACATTCATGAGATTAATGAACCATGTTTTGCGTGATTTCATTGGAAAGTTTGTGGTTGTGTACTTTGATGATATTCTTATATATAGTAAAGGTTTAGAAGAACATCTTGACCATGTGCGATTTGTGTTAGACACCTTAAGAAAAGAATCTTTGTATGGTAATCTTAAAAATTGTTCATTTTGCATGGATAAAGTTGTTTTTCTTAGTTTTGTTGTGAGTGCTGATGGAATTGAGATGGAAAAGGACAAGGTCAAGGCTATTCTAGATTGGCCAACTCCTAAAAACATTTTTGAAGTAAGAAGTTTTCATGGTCTTGCTAGTTTCTATTGAAGATTTGTTAGAGACTTTAGCACCATTGCTGCACCTTTAAATGAAATTGTAAAAAAAGAGGTTGGATTTCATTGGGGAGAAAAAAGAACATGCATTCAATCTTTTGAAAGAAAAACTTACTACTGGTCCAATTCTTGCATTGCCTAACTTTAACAAAAACTTTGAACTTGAATGTGATGCATCTGGAGTGGGTATAGGCGCTGTTTTGATGCAGGATGGAAAGCCAATTGCTTACTTTAGTGAAAAGTTGAAGGGAGCTCAATTGAACTATCCAACGTATGACAAGGAGTTGTATGCTTTGGTGAGAGCATCGGAGACATGGCAACACTACTTGTGATCACGAGAGTTCGTTATTCATACGGATCATGAATCTCTCAAATACCTCAAGGGTCAAGGTAAGCTTAGTAAGAGGCATGCAAAGTGGGTGGAATTCATTGAATCATTTCCATATGTAATTAAGTACAAGAAAGGAAAAGAAAATATTGTCGCTGATGCATTATCTAGGAGACATGCATTGATCACTACTTTGAGTTCTAAACTTCTTGGTTTTGAATTAATTAAGGGCATGTATGTTGATGATTCTGATTTTTCTTCTATTTATTTGGCTTGTGAGCATGCTGCATTTGAGAAGTTTTATAGGCATGAGGGATACTTGTTTCGTGAAACTAAGCTTTGCATTCCTAATTGTTCTATTCGAGAGTTACTTGTTAGAGAAGCTCATGAGGGAGGTCTAATGGGGCATTTTGGGGTACACAAAACATTGAATATTTTGTGTGATCATTTCTTTTGGCCTAAAATGCGTGTTGATGTTGAAAGAATTTGTGAAAGGTGCATAACGTGCAAGCAAGCTAAGTCAAGAGTACATCCACATGGGTTGTACAAACCATTACCCATACCAAGTGAACCTTGGGTAGACATATCCATGGACTTTGTTTTGGGCTTGCCAAGAACAAAGAGGGGTAAAGATTCTGTGTTTGTTGTTGTTGATAGGTTTTCAAAAATGGCACACTTCATTTCATGTCATAAGACTAATGATGCAACTCATATTGCTGATTTATTCTTTAAGGAAGTTGTTTGTTTACATGGAGTACCAAGAACCATTGTGAGTGATAGAGATGCAAAATTTTTAAGTCACTTTTGGCGTGTGTTATGGAGTAAATTGGAGACTAAACTTCTATTTTCTACTACTACATGTCATCCCGAAACGGATGGACAAACTGAAGTCGTTAATAGAACTTTGTCTCAATTGCTTAGAGTTTTGATACAAAAGAACTTGAAAAATTGGGAGGATTGTTTGCCATTTGCTGAATTTGCTTATAATAGGAGTGTTCATTCTACTACTAATCACTCTCCTTTTGAAGTTTTCTATGGCTTTAATCCTTTAAGCCCACTTGATCTCGTTCCAATACCCATTGAAGAACGTACGAGTCTTGATGGTAAAGCAAAAGCCGAGATGATTAAGAAGTTGCATGAAAGGGTGAAACTCAACATTGAGAAAAGAACCAAGCAATACATCAAGCAAGCAAACAAAGGGCGAAAGCAAGTCATATTTGAACCCGGTGATTGGGTATGGTTACATTTGAGGAAGGAAAGATTTCCAACCAAGAGAAAGGCAAAGTTGCAACCAAGAGGAGATGGACCTTTTCAAGTGATTACAAGAATCAATGACAATTCATACAAACTTGATCTTCCATGTGAGTATAACGTAAGTGCAACTTTCAATGTCACTGATCTTTCTCCTTATCTTGGTGATGCAGATTCGAGGACGAATCCTTTTGAAGAGGAAGGGAATGATAGAAATCCGTCCATACAAAACCATGCAAGCAAGAAGGATCTGTTGGTCGTGCAAGATGGGCCAATCACAAGGGCAAGAGCTAGGGAAATCAAGGAAGCCATGATGATACTTGTGGAGGAAATAAAAGACAAAGTCTAAGTGAATTCTAACTTGGGCCAAATGAAGAATATTGTTCAAGTTGATGGGCTGGACTTTGCGTATTGATGAGAACACCTTAAATGGGGAATATGGTCAATTTGCTAGGGTTCTAATTGAGACTGATTTCAAGAATGAGGTTAGGGACAGAATTTTAGTAAAGAGGAAAAATCACAGTTCTTTTACGTTTGTCGTCATAGAGAACGCCCCTGATTTTTGTACTCATTGTTCTATTGTTGGCCATACTTGGGAGAGGTGTAGACATAGGATGGAGCAGTCCCCTGTGAACAAAAGAAATGATAAAATATGGGTTACTAAGGCTGATAATAGGGTGATTGATAATTCGCTTGTAATACACGACAATACTGCAAACTTGGAGGCGAAAGGAGTTGGGCCTGAGAATAGGGGTAATACGGTTGGAGATGGACTGATTGTGCTGTTGAACAATTCTTTTAATGCTATAATTGGACACAAATTGGATGATCATAGGGAGGATGTGAAAGTGACCCCCTAATGCTACAGTTGATGGAGGAGGATGAGAGTGGGAATGAAATTATTTGCAAGGAAACATTTCCTCCGGAATTAAAGGGGAACACAATTTTTATGGGAGAATCGAGCAATCTTTCATCGATGACCGACAGGGAGAGAGAAAGACGACTATCTCTAGAAAATTTTGAGAAATTTTTGCGAGGATTCGAAATGGAGCCTTTCACTCCGAAGGTTCGGAAAGTTACGGTCTCGGCTCCATCGAAGATGAAGCCTATTGCTTTGTGTGCACGCCCCTCTGAAGATAGCCCATTTAGAAGGGCTTCTAAAAAAGGAGCAATCCGAATGTTATTTCCAAAGAGCACTTCAAGGGCAAAGAAAAGCGATGCATTTTCCAAACCACGAGGGAGTTCACGAGGATGGATTCTATAAAGCCACCATGAGTGATGGATTTACTAAGGTATAGTTGGCTATTCTCTATTCCTATCGCTCATCTTTATGCGGGGGTGTTGAATGGTGTTTGGTGTTGAGTAGTTTGGGGCGTATTGGTGATTTTACTAGTTTTGGTTACTACATATGGTACTTATTTGGAATGCTTTGGTATTTGTTGACTTTCTTGTTTTTTGGGGGCCTTGTTTTGGCTCTTTGTTGTGCTTTTGGTATATACTGTTTAGAAGTCTTGTTTTTGGGCCCCGTGTCGTCCATTTTACTTGTTCAGGGGCCATTTTTTTTTTGTTGGGCTTTTGTTTGTGGGTCTTTTGGTTTGTTTTTGTTTAGGTGTTAAGTGGGGCTGTTTGCCTTTGTTTGGGCTGGCCTTTTTTCTTGGGGCAGCAGCTTTCTGTGCTCTTTAACCTCGGAACGGGTTGTGGTCCCTCCTATCTTTTCTTCTTTTATTAGATCTTTGATTTGAGTGAAACTTATTAGTGAAACCAAAAACACTAATTAGCTAATAACTTTCATTGTAAACAAGTGACACTTATTGGTGAAACCAATAACACTAATCAACTAATACATTTCATCCTAAACAAGTAAAACTTATTTGTGAAACCAATAACACTAATCAACTAATACCTTTCATTGTACACAAGTGACACTTATTAGTGAAACTTATAATAATAATCAACTAATAGCTTTCATTCTAAACAAGTGAAACTTATTCGTGAAATCAATAACACTAATCAACTAATACATTTGATTGTCAACAAGTTACACTAATTGGTGAAACCAATAACACTAATCAACTAATACCTATCATCCTAAACAAGTGACACTTATTTGCAAAACAAATAACACAAATCAAATAATACCTTTAGTTCTTAACAAGCTTGGTGTTAGGTTTGGACTTTTTGCCTTGTTTGGGGCTGGCCTTTTTATTTGGGCTGCAACTTTTTGTGCTTTAACCTCGGACCGGGTTGTGGTCCCTCTCATTTTTCTTTTATAAGATCTTTGATTTGAGTGACACTTATTATTGAATCCGATAAAACTAATCAACTTATACCTTTCATTTTAAAGAAATGACACTTATTCATGAAACCGATAAAACTAATGAACTAATATTAACCTTTCATTCTAAACAAGTGAAACTCAATAGTGAAATATATAACATTAATCAACTAATACCTTTCATTCTAAACAAGTGACACTTATTAGAGAAACCGATAATACTAATCACTACTTTCTTTCATTCTAAACAAATGAAATTTATTAGTGAAACCAATAACACTAATCAACAAATACAATTCATTATAAACAAGTGATACTTAATAGTGAAACCAATAACACTAATCAACTAAAACCTTTCATTCTTAACAAGTGAAACTTATTAGTGAAACCAAAAACACTAATCAACTAATAACTTTCATTATAAACAAGTGACACTTGTTGGTGAAACTAATAACACTAATAAACTAATACATTTCATTGTCAACAAGTTACACTAATTGGTGAAACCAATAACATTAATCAACTAATACCTTTCATCCTAAACAAGTGACACTTAAGGCCCCGTCCTCTTGTTTGGCCCGGGGTAGAGTATGCGGTCGTGCCGGTCGGTGCCCCTGCCCGGCGCGGGAAGGCGGAGGGGGCATCCCGAACCCCCACTGCCATGGATCCAACCACTGCTGCTACGCCTACGCCCTCGATAAATATAGCCTCCCAGATACTGTCCCAGTCTTCGTTTCTTTCCTTACCTCGTTGTCAAATAATAAGATAGATAATCTTCTTGAATACTCTACTATTCCTGAAGATGCTATTGTAGAACATACCGTTCCACCCCTTGTCAGCCCTTATAATGTTTACAAGAAATATGGTACCTTCACTAAAACCATCAAATCCTTGATTCCTACCAAAGATCCCCCTATGAAAGAATATGTACAGTCCTCAAAGATGGACCATTGTAGTCTACCGACAACTTCTCAAGAGCAGTATATCACTTTAACCATACCTTCAGAATATATCAATTCTTGGAGGAAACATGGTTATACTCATCTCCATCTTGGAGCTGTTAGACTTGTTCTCACATATCATGGTAGAAAGGGTCTGCCTGTTTCTGCTAGAATCTCTCTTCTCGACACAAGATATCGTAATTATGAGCATGCTGTCATCGGGACTGTTCTTACCACTCTCAACGCTGGAAGTGTGGTAATTACTTTCTTTCCCAACTTTTCTCTATCCTTGCAAGATGTTTCGTTGACAGAAGCCCTCAAGGTGCAAGTCCAGATAGTTGGTGCTGAACAAATCTCAAAATTTGTGATGGCTACTTTGCATCACCAACTCGTCTACAGATTGCAAGATCATGCTCTAGATCTAAAGAATCAAGGCATAAAGGAAGCACTTATGGTCCTTGCTGAATCTGGGTCTGAAGTTCCAACCATCATCCAGATTCCTCGACAAATTTTCAGAAAAGATCTAGAACGATTGGTGCCAACAGAATGGATTACCAACTACGAGTCACTTCATCAAGATAGTGATCCAATACGAGATGTTGATTTCAAGTTTCAGAGAACTATGGATGGACGAGTCAAGACCATCTACAACACGAAAGTTGAGGAAGGTCCGTCTACTCCCATGTTCCAGCTTATGGCTATTCCTATCCAACAGAATCCGTGAAGATGGCCGTCATCGAACTTTCTTTTGAACTGTGATTCCCCAAACTTGAAGGAAACCCAATCGCCGTGATTTCGGAACTCGCGAAAGGAGCTGAGATTTCAAAACCAAATCTTTGAAATTATTCACAACGAATTCAATTAACCCAGGATTATCGGAACACATCTGGATGAAATCAGTCGATTTCGCCAAAGAATCCATGTAGAAATAGAATGAAAGTAAACGAAGTGCAAAGAAATGAAAAGAAATAGAATGTGAGTGGAAGAAGAAGAGAAGAATGCGTAACAAATTGGAAACCGCTTTTCTAGAGAGAAGCAGGAGCTTCTCTCTTTACATTTTGACCGTGAATAAAAAATGTACCACTATTTAAAAATTTGGACCATTTCTCAATTTATGTGTGTCATCCTTGCACAGGCCATGCTAATCTTCTCTGTATCGTTCCAATTTTATCGTCCCCGAAGGGACAAAATATATATATTTAATAAAAAAATTTATTCTAAATTTAATTGGAATGGTCTTATAATGTAACTTGGGTTAATTCGAACCCGGGACCTTTTCTTGACTGGTAGTGGTCCAACCACTTGAGCCTATACCACTTTGACTCACTATTAAGTTTCACTAATTTTGAACAAACGGTATTAATTCATTAGTTTAATCGGTTTCACGAATAAGTGTCATTTCTTTAGAATGAAAGGTATTAGTTGATTAGTTTTATCAGATTCAATAATAAGTGTCACTCAAATCGAAGATCTTATAAAAGAAAAGAAAAAAACGGAGGGGCCAAAACTGAGCTATCCAACCAAAAAAGCACTAAAACCCAACAAACATATCAAACCGAAAACCAAGGGGAATGGGCCCAAGAAAAAGCCAATCCCAAAATCACCGAAAACCACAAAGGAGAAAGAAACATCCTACCAGCATAAAAGCGGTGAAGAAACTGCAGACAACTTACCACTCCTGACCAGCCTCCAAAACAACAAAAAAACCTCCTAACAAAACATGCTAAAGAACCTGCTACTAAAACCAGAAGCAACAAAAATAGAGCAAAACGTGCGAACAGCCCCAAAACTCCCAAGAACACCAAACAAGTAACAAACCTTTCAAGGAGGCTTCATAGAGTCAAGCCTTGTGTACTCCCTTGTAGCCGCAAGGTGCATTGCCATAGAAGCAGGCGAGAGATCCTTCGAAACTAACTTCAAATTAGGATGCCTCCCCGAGTCTTTTGAAGCCCGTTTAAGGAGGCTGTCCTCAATTCTAGCACATAATGCAATCGGCCCGAATTTCGAACCTTGGGCGTCCGGAGCATTCTTCGTCGTAGGACCGGTTCTTTTGAGAATCGAATTGATTGTAGGACCAACGTCATTTAAATGTAAAGAACTCTCCAAGGGCGAGACCTTATCCGATTCCCCTGTATTTGGACCCGTATTCTGCAGGGAAGCAGCCCATTCGTCCTTATCCACTTGACATTCTATACCATCCTCGTTCAACTCCACTAATGGAGGCATGTCCGAATTCCTTTGGTTTAAAGCGCTGAAAGCATTTGACGTAGCAACCGTTAATTGGCCAGATTGAGAGAAAGAGTTGCCTGTGTCTTCGATAATGGAGATTTTATCCACCGTAGAACCAACATACGGAATAACCTTTCCATCGTAGTTCCCCTCCTCCGTATCCTTATGAGCTAACTCCGAGCAAACATAATCGGACTCATTTCTGACCGTCCCTTTCTTGTTACCCTGCATCGCCCTAGGCGACTTTTGCTTTCTAGAAACATCCTTTCCACACTCAAAACCCATACGAAACCTGCACGCCGCGAGATTGTGCCCCGTGATCACACAATGGGAACAAAAAGCACAGAGGTATTCGTATCTGATACCCACAAAAAAAGGCAAGTCCTTCCTCACGACCATAACACGCTCCTGCAACTCATTCTTGAGATCAACTTCCACAAGAACTCTAGTAAAATGCCCTAAACTCCCATTAATGGAGCGTTCATCTATCTTAACCGGATTTCCCACTGCCGATGCTATTCCCAGAATTAATTTTGGATTCCAAAATTCAAGACTAAGTTCATAGATACGAACCCATACCTCAGCCACCGAAGAACTGAGTTTATAAGGGTTGAAGTCAGGACACCACCGTCGGAGGTTGATATTGCCCGGCCCCAAGTTCCAAGAGCTCTTGCCGAACACGTGGGACTTGTCATTGAGATCAGCGAAACGAATGTTGTAGAAACCCCTCCCAAGCGGAAAAATCTTGCAACCCCCGGGTTAATTTCCCACACATCCATCAGCCTGGCTGTCAAAGTCTCCAGGGACCTAGGTTTTTCCTTTAATGGGTAAAAAACGCGGCCGATGATTGAATTCTTGAACGAATCCACCTTTATTTGTTTTATTTGTTTCACAAATAGGATGAAAGGCCGAGTTGATTAGTGTTATTGGTTTCACGCGAAGAAGTCAGAATTTGTTGACAATTAAATGTATTAGTTGATTAGTGTTATTGGTTTCTCGAATAAATTTTACTAAACTAAGGATCTTATAAAAGAAAAAAGAACACGGGAGGGACCACAACCTGGTCCGAGGTGAGGCGCGACTGCCGCCTAAAAAGGCCAGCCCGAATGAAACGAAAAATAGATCACCGAAAAATTCCAACAAAGCCCACAAGCCCAAAACGTAAAATACATGCGTCAACAAAGCCCAAAGCCAAAAATTAAAGCCCAAAAACACGTCCCAAAAATCATCTTCGGATGAAAGGTATTAGTTGATTTGTGTTATTTGTTTTACAAATAAGTGTCACTTGTATAGGATGAAAGGTATTAGTTAATTAGTATTATTGGTTTCACCAATTAGTGTAACTTGTTGACAATGAAATGTATTAGTTGATTAGTGTTATTGATTTCACGAATAAGTTTAACTTGTTAAGAATGAAAGGTATTAGTTGATTATTGTTATAAGTTTCACTAATAAGTATCACTTGTGTACAATGAAAGGTATTAGTTGATTAGTGTTATTGGTTTCACAAATAAGTTTTACTTGTTTAGGACGAAACGTAATAGTTGATTAGTGTTATTGGTTTCACCAATAAGTGTCACTTGTTTACAATGAAAGTTATTAGCTGATTAGTATTTTTGGTTTCATTAATAAGTTTCACTTGTTTAGAATGAAAGGTATTAGTTTATTAGTGTTATTAATTTCACTATTAAGTATCACTTGTTTACAATGAATTGTATTTGTTGATTAGCGTTATTAGTTTCACAAATAAGTTTTACTTGCTTAGGATGAAACGTATTAGTTGATTAGTGTTATTGGTTTCACCAATAAGTGTCACTTGTTTAAAATGAAAGTTATTAGTTGATTAGTATTTTTAATTTCACTAATAAGTTTCACTCCAATAAAAGATCTTATTTAAAAAAAAAAACCTAAAGCCATTAAACAAGTGACGGGCCCCCGCTAAAAACGGTTTAGAGGACGGGCCCCGCTAAAAACCTTGCCAAGGTAAAACCCCCCTTGGGGCAAAACCCTTGGTCGGAGGGAAAAAGAGACAACCCTCTAGAAAGAAACAAAAACGAAGGAAAGGTAGCATTACTGCCTATGAAAGTAGAAACGGGGCAGTAAGCCCAACCGATACAAGGTAAAGACACCAACAACCAAATGAACAAAGACCAAGAAAGGGAAAAACAGGTATCCCAAAAATCAAAGCACAAATAAAAGCTACCCTCTAACAAAGTTCTTGTGTAAATCATCAAACAGAAAGGTTTCAAGCCAAGGAGGCTTGTCATTCCACCAATAGAAGACCTCTTCCCCCATGTAGTTTGCTAGGCAATCAGCCGAGGCATTAGCCTCTCTGAAGACATGTGTAGCTAAGATGCCTCTTTACCATTCTCCAATTTTCCAAACATTTCCAAGGGACCTGAGGGTTGAGAGAGTTGAGCATGTAGACCACGTACATGGAGTCACATTTAATCCAGATTTGATTTCATCCTTTGTCATAGGCAATTTCAATAGCCAGCAGAGCAGCAGCTAACTCTCCTTCAAATGCAAATCCATTTCTCAGATTTGCAGAAAAACCTCCTAAGTGACCTTCTGAATTTCTAAAAAGTCCCCCACCTTTGAGCTGTCCAGGGGATCCCATTGCACTGGCATCAGTATTGCACTTTATCCAACCAGGTTGTGGTTTTGTCCATCTTAGGAAAATCTGTTGTTTCTTATTTTAAACCTGCATGAGATATTGAAAGCACTCAAAGCCTCAGTGTTATCATAAATGTCAACCATACCATGAGATATAGTGTTGAGTTCGCTCATGTGGCTCCAGAATTTGACTTTAAGGTCAGTTGTATTGTATGAGTTTCCTTCAAAAGTAATCAGATTTCTGATGTGCCATATCATCCAGACATATGTGACAATGACAAATTTTCAAGCACCCTCCACCTGATCATTCATCTTAAAAGTCATGGCCTGAAGTAAGAAAGCATTGAAATTAGTAGAATGGCAGCAAGCAAAACTAAAGCTATTACAAATAGAGGAAAGTAAAGAGTAAGAGAAGCTGCAATTCATGAGAATATGGTCCAGATCTTCCTAATTATTCTGACAAAGGCAACACCAGGAGGGCCCAGACACCCCCCCATCTCCTAATCCTGCTCCAAGTTAGGAGCTTGTTATGGATTGCCTTCCATGTGGTAGTTGACCTGCATTTAGGAATGAAGTTTTGCCAGATACAGGCCCCCCAACTAACATCAGGATAATGAGAGGTTAGCATGATATGAGAAGTTTTAGAGGAAAGATCTCCGTAAAGAGATTTCTCCCAAATTCTCCTGTCCTCAGTTCTGTCCATCAGTTTATGTCTCTTGATATCATCCACAATATCAGGGAAATTCAACATAAAATCAGTCTCAACATATCAGCAACCATCAATTAAGTAATCAGAAGCAGAAAAATTGAAATACTTTCTGAAATTCTTGGGAATATGAACACGGTCAGCAATAACATAGTCAAGCCATTTATCAAACCAGAAAGAAACATTGGATGGAAGGCCACAAATCCATCTAGAATTATCATTAATATAATGCCAATGGAGGCAAACACCCTTTCTAATGGAAGACTTAGTGTGATGTTCTTTCACCTCATTGCGAACATTGATAAGTCTTTTCTGGATAAAAGCATTTCCCTCATCCAAGGAAGTAAACATAGACCAAAGGGAATGTAATAAAATAGACTTATTCAGAAATTTGATAGAGGTCATGTTCAGGCCCCCTTCAGAATGGGGGGCACAAACTTTATTCCAACAAACAATAACAGTAGCCTTAGTGACAGAAAACCCTGTCCAAATAAAATTCCTAATGGCCTTATCCACCTTATGAAGGGTGGAAACAGGGAGCAAATAAACTCTCACGACATGGATAAGAGAGGGAATAATAACAGATTTTACCATGCAGACGCTACCAGCCATACAGAGAGAAGACCCATTCCACTTATTCATTTTACAAACAATATCATCAGTTATTTTTCTAAAATACTCAGCTTTAGGAGCACCTATAAAAACAGGGGTGCCTAAATAAGTGAAAGGGGCAGCACCCTCAGAAAACCCAGTGACATTTTTAGCAAATTTTTGAAATCATTGGAGATATTAAGACCAAAGAAAAGTTTAGATTTGGTAGGGTTAATGTGCTGCCCAGAGAGAAAAGCATAAGAGTGAAAAATCTTGTCTAGCACCCTAATGTTGTTTTTCTTATCACTCATAAAAATAATGATAACATCAGCATAAAAGAGGTAAGGGGGAACATAGAGATTAGCACCAGCGTGAATTTGAAGAAGCTTCCGGTTTTGTATACACTTCTGTATACTCAATCCAAGAACTTCCTCAACCATGCAAAAAAGCAGAGGGGAAATAGGGTCTCCCTGTCTCACACTCTGAGAGCATTTGAAATAGCCCATAGGGGCACCATTGATCAGGACAAAAAGCCTAGCAGAACTGCGGATATTCCAAATAGCATCCACAAAAAAATTAGAAAAACCCATATGGGTACACACATGAATAAGTAAGTCCCAACTAATAGTATCAAAAGCTTTCCTAACATCAATTTTGAAAGCAACCCCCCCTCTATTTCAGTTTTTATCTAAACAATTAAAGCCCTCAGAGGCCAGAGCAATACAGTGGTTAATCTGCTTACCAGGTATGAATCCAAACTGATAAGGAGAAGAGACCTTAGCCAGAATGGGGCCAAGCCTATTAGACAAAATTTTAGTAATACATTTAAACAAGAAATTGCCCAGGACAATAGGCCTAAAGTTCTCAATCTGGGTAGGACCTTTGACCTTAGGAATAAGAGTGACAAAACCAGAGATGATATGCCAAAACTTCTGAAAAAACAAACCAGGAAAGCCATCAGGCCCAGGAGTGCTGTCAGCAGCAAGTCCAAAGACAGCCAGTCTGATCTCCTCCATAAAGGGGATTCTGTCCATATCCTGCCTGTCCTTTTCACTGATCCTCCTAAAATTCAAATTATTAAGACAAGAGTAATCAGTAGGGCTCGGATGATGGGTATTAAAGAGATTAATATAAAAATCAACAATATGGTCAGCAATAACTCCCTGATCAGTGGTTCTGGCATTGTTAATGTCCAAAGACAGAATACTGCATTTGCACTTGCTCTTGGTGTGCATATTATGAAAGAGCTTAGTGTTTCTATCCCCATCTTTTAGCAAGTTTGTCTTAAACTTCTGGGATCTGAAAGAGTCCCATTTCTTAAGGGCAGCATCTAATTTCTCATGAGCTTCCACTTCCATCTTAAACCAGTCACCACCATGGTGATGATGCCTCTTCTCTTGCACAGTCTTCAGATGATCTCTAGCCTGTTTAACAGAAGAGTGAACATTTTTAAAAGCATGTTTGTTCCAAGACTTCAATTCTTTCTTAAGTCTTTTGAGTTTCTTGATCACTATAGTAATAGGATCCCTAGCAAACACAAAAGTAGACCAAGAGTTTTTAATAAGATCAGAGCAACTATTATCCTCCAACCACATGTGTTGGAATCTAAAAGACATATTGAAGACTCTATTAACTAAATATCATCTAATTAAGAGGGGGTGATGATCAGAATGGTGTCTACCAAGCACCTCACTACTTAGGCCGAAAGGTCCTGGGTTCGAGACACCCAAATTACATTATAAGACCATTCCAATTAAATTTGGAATAAATTTTTTTTTGTCAAAGTGGTATATTTCAAGTGGTTGGAGCCCCTACTACCTAGGCCAAAAAGGTCCTGGGTTCGAGACACCCAAGTTACATTATAAGACCATTCCAATTAAATTTGGAATAAAATTTTGGTCAAAGTTGTATAAATTCAAGTGGTTGGAGCCCCACTACCAAGGCCGAAAAGGTCCCGGGTTCGAGACACCCAAGATTACATTATAAGACCATTCCAATTAAATTTGGAATAAAATTTTGGTCAAAGTGGTATAGCTCAAGTGGTTGGAGCCCCACTACTTCTTGGTCAAAAGGTCATGGGTTCGAGACACCCAAGTTACATTATAAGACAATTCCAATTAAATTTGGAATAAAATTTTTTAGTCAAAGTTGTATAGCTCAAGTGGTTGGAGCCCCACTACCTAAATTTAAAATTGAAAAAGTCCTGGGTTCGAGACACCCAAGTTACATTATAAGACCATTCCAATTAAATTTGGAATAAATTTTTAAATGCCAAAGTGGTATAGCTCAAGTGGTTGGAGCACCACTACCTAGGCCGAAAGGTCCTGGGTTCGAGACACCCAAGTTACATTATAAGACCATACCAATTAAGTCAAAGTGGTATAGATCAAGTGGTTGCAGCCCCACTACCTAGGCCGAAAGGTCCTGGGTTCGAGACACCCAAGTTAGATTATAAGACCATTTCAATTAAATTTGGAATATAATTTTGTCAAAGTGGTATAGCTCAAGTGGGTTGGAGCCCCACTACCTAAGCCGAAAAGGTCCGGGTTCGAGATTTCAAGTTACATTATAAGACCATTCCAATTAAATTTGGAATAAATTTTAATGCCTCAAATTAGTGTCAAAGTGGTATAGCTTAAGTGGTTGGAACCCCACTACCTAGGCCGAAAGGTCCTGGGTTCGAGACACCCAAGTTACATTATAAGACCATTCCAATTAAATTTGGAATAAAAAATTTTGTCAAAGTGGTATAGCTCAGTGGTTGGAGCCCTACTACCTAAAGGCGAAAGGTCCTGGGTTCGAGACACCCAAGTTACATTATAAGACCATTCCAATTAAATTTGGAATAAAATTTTGGTCAAAGTTGTATAGCTCAAGTGGTTGGAGCCCCATTACCAAGGCCGAAAGGTCCTGGGTTCGAGACACCCAAGTTACATTATAAGACCATTCCAATTAAATTTGGAATAAATTTTAATGCCTCAAATTAGTGTCAAAGTGGTAGAGCTTATGTGGTTGGAGCCCCACTACCTAAAGCCGAAAAGGTCCCGGGTTCGAGACACCCAAGTTACATTATAAGACCAATCCAATTAAATTTGGAATAAATATTTTGTCAAAGTGGTATAGCTCAAGTGGTTGGAGTCCCACTACCTAGACCGAAAGGTCCTGGGTTCAAGACTTATAAGACCATTCCAATTAAATTTGGAATAAATTTTTTGTCAAAGTGGTATAGCTCAAGTGGTTGGAGCCCCACTACCTAGGCCGAAAGGTCCTGGGTTCGAGACACCCAAGTTACATTATAAGACCATTCCAATTAAATTTGGAATAAAATTTTGGACAAAGTGGTATAGCTCAAGTGGTTGGAGCCCCACTACCTAGGCCGAAAGGTCCTGGATTCGAGACACCCAAGTAACATTATAAGACAATTCCAATTAAATTTGGAAGAAAATTGTTGTCAAAGTGGTATAGCTCAAGTGGTTGGAGCCCTACTACCTAGGCCGAAAGGTCCTGGGTTCGAGACACTCAAGTTACATTATAAGACCATTCAAATTAAATTTGGAATAAATTTTTTTGGTCAAAGTTGTATAGCTCAAGTGGTTGGAGCCCCACTACTAAGGCCGAAAAGGTCCCGGGTTCGAGACACCCAAGTTACATTATAAGACCATTCCAATTAAATTTGGAATAAATTTTAATGCCTCAAATTAGTGTCAAAGTGGTATAGCTTATGTGGTTGGAGCCCCACTACCTAGGCCGAAAGGTCCTGGGTTCGAGACACCCAAGTTACATTATAAGACCAATCCAATTAAATTTGGAATAAATTTTTTGTCAAAGTGGTATAGCTTAAGTGGTTGGAGTCCCACTACCTAGACCGAAAGGTCCTGGGTTCAAGACACCCAAGTTACATTATAAGACCATTCCAATTAAATTTGGAATAAAATTTTGGTCAAAGTGGTATAGCTCAAGTGGTTGGAGCCCCACTACCAAGGGAAAAAGGTCCCGGGGTTCGAGACAACCAAGTTACATTATAAGACCATTAAATCTAAATTTGGAATAAATTTTATGTCAAAGTGGTATTGCTCAAGTGGTTGGAGCCCCACTACCTAGGCCGAAAGGTCCTGGGTTCGAGACACACAAGTTACATTATAAGACCATTCCAATTAAATTTGGAATAAATTTTAGTCAAAGTGGTATAGCTTAAGTGGTTGGAGCCCCACTACCTAGGCCAAAAGGTCCTGGGTTCGAGACACCCAAGTTACATTATAAGACCATTCCAATTAAGTCAAAGTGGTATAGCTCAAGTGGTTGGAGCCCCACTACCTAGGTCCAAAGGACCTGGGTTCGAGACACACAAGTTACATTATAAGACCATTCAATTTAAATTTGGAATAAATTTTAAGTCAAAGTGGGTGTTTGGAGCCCCACTACCTAGGCCGAAAGGTCCTGGGTTCGAGACACCCAACTTACATCATAAGACCATTCCAATTAAATTTGGAATAAAATTTTAGTCAAAGTGGTATAACTCAAGTGGTTGGAGCCCTACTACCCAGTCCGAAAGGTCCTGGGTTCGAGACACCCAAGTTACATTATAAGACCATTCCAATTAAATTTGGAATAAATTTTAATGCCTCAAATTAGTGTCAAAGTGGTATAGCTTAATTGGTTGGAACCCCACTACTTAGGCCGAAAGGTCCTGGAGTCGAGACACCCAAGTTACATTATAAGACCATTCCAATTAAATTTGGAATAAAATTTTTGTCAAAGTGGTATAGCTCAAGTGGTTGGATCCCTACTACCTAGGCCGAAAGGTCCTGGGTTCGAGACACCCAAGTTACATTATAAGACCATTCCAATTAAATTTGGAATAAAATTTTGGTCAAAGTTGTATAGCTCAAGTGGTTGGAGCCCCACTACCAATGCCGAAAGGTCCTGGGTTCGAGACACCCAAGTTACATTATAAGACCATTCCAATTAAATTTGGAATAAAATTTAAAAGTCAAAGTGGTATAGCACAAGTGGTTGGAGCCCCACTACTAAAGTCAGAAAGGTCATGGGTTCAAGACACCCAAGTTACATTATAAGACAATTCCAATTAAATTTGGAATAAAATTTTAGTCAAAGTCAGTATAGCTCAAGTGGTTGGAGCCCCACTACCAAGGAAAAGTCGAAAAAGTCCCGGGTTCGAGACACCCAAGTTACATTATAAGACCATTCCAATTAAATTTGGAATAAATTTTTAAATGCCAAAGTGGTATAGCTCAAGTGGTTGGAGCACCACTACCTAAGCCGAAAAGGTCCCGGGTTCGAGACACCCAAGTTACATTATAAGACCATACAATTAAATTTGGAATAAAAGTCAAAGTGGTATAGCTCAAGTGGTTGAAGCCCCACTACCTAGGCAGAAAAGGTCCCGGGTTCGAGACACCCAAGTTAGATTATAAGACCATTTCAATTAAATTTAAAAATTTTTTTTTGTCAAAGTGGTATAGCTCAAGTGGTTGGAGCCCCCACTACCTAGGAGCCGAAAAGGTCCCGGGTTCGAGACACCCAAGTTACATTATAAGACCATTCCAATTAAATTTGGAATAAATTTTAATGCCTCAAATTGTCAAAGTGGTATAGCTTAAGTGGTTGGAACCCCACTACCTAGGCCGAAAGGTCCTGGGTTCGAGACAACCAAGTTACATTATAAGACCATTCCAATTAAATTTGGAATAAAAATTTTGTCAAAGTGGTATAGCTCAAGTGGTTGGAGCCCTACTACCTAGGCCGAAAGGTCCTGGGTTCGAGACACCCAAGTTACATTATAAGATCATTCCAATTAAATTTGGAATAAAATTTTAGTCAAAGTGGTATAGCATTCAAAGTGGTTGGAGCCCCACTACCAAGGCCGAAAGGTCCCGGGTTCGAGACACCCAAGTTACATTATAAGACCATTCAATTAAATTTGGAATAAAAATTTTGGTCAAAGTGGTATAGCTCAAGTGGTTGGAGCCCCACTACTTAGGCCGTAAGGTCATGGGTTCGAGACACCCAAGTTACATTATAAGACAATTCCAATTAAATTTGGAATAAAATTTTAGTCAAAGTTGTATAGCTCAAGTGGTTGGAGCCCCACTACCTAGGCCGAAAAGTCCTGGGTTCGAGACACCCAAGTTACATTATAAGATCATTCCAATTAAATTTGGAATAAATTTTTAAATGCCAAAGTGGTATAGCTCAAGTGGTTGGAGCACCACTACCTAGGCCGAAAGGTCCTGGGTTCGAGACACCCAAGTTACATTATAAGACCATAAATTTGGAATACCAATTAAGTCAAAGTGGTATAGCTCAAGTGGTTGCAGCCCCACTACCTAGGCCGAAAGGTCCTGGGTTCGAGACACCCAAGTTAGATTATAAGACCATTTCAATTAAATTTGGAATAAAATTTTGTCAAAGTGGTATAGCTCAAGTGGCTGGAGCCCCACTACCTAGGCCGAAAGGTCCTGGGTTCGAGACACCCAAGTTACATTATAAGACCATTCCAATTAAATTTGGAATAAATTTTAATGCCTCAAATTAGTGTCAAAGTGGTATAGCTTAAGTGGTTGGAACCCCACTACCTAGGCCGAAAGGTCCTGGGTTCGAGACACCCAAGTTACATTATAAGACCATTCCAATTAAATTTGGAATAAATTTTAGTCAAAGTTGTATAGCTTAAGCGGTTGGAGCCCCACTACCTAGGCCCAAAGGTCCTGAGTTCGAGACACCCAAGTTACATTATAAGACCATTCCAATTAAGTCAAAGTGGTATAGCTCAAGTGGTTGGAGCTCCACTACCTAGGCCAAAGGTCCTGGGTTCGAGACACCCAAGTTACATTATAAGACCATTCAATTTAAATTTGAAATAAATTTTAAGTCAAAGTGGGTGGTTGGAGCCCCACTACCTAGGCCGAAAGGTCATGGGTTCGAGACACCCAACTTACATCATAAGACCATTCCAATTAAATTTGGAATAAAATTTTAGTCAAAGTGGTATAACTCAAGTGGTTGGAGCCCTACTACCCAGTCCGAAAGGTCCTGGGTTCGAGACACCCAAGTTACATTATAAGACCATTCCAATTAAATTTGGAATAAATTTTAATGCCTCAAATTAGTGTCAAAGTGGTATAGCTTAATTGGTTGGAACCCCACTACTTAAATAAAAAAGGTCCCGGTTCGAGACACCCAAATTACATTATAAGACCATTCCAATTAAATTTGGAATAAATTTTTTTGTCAAAGTGGTATAGCTCAAGTGGTTGGAGCCCTACTACCTAGGCCGAAAGGTCCTGGGTTCGAGACACCCAAGTTACATTATAAGACCATTCCAATTAAATTTGGAATAAAATTTTGGTCAAAGTGGTATAGCTCAAGTGGTTGGAGCCCCACTACCAAGGCCGAAAGGTCCTGGGTTCGAGACACCCAAGTTACATTATAAGACCATTCCAATTAAATTTGGAATAAAATTTTGGTCAAAGTGGTATAGCTCAAGTGGTTGGAGCCCCACTACTTAGGCCGTAAGGTCATGGGTTCGAGACACCCAAGTTACATTATAAGACAATTCCAATTAAATTTGGAATAAAATTTTAGTCAAAGTTGTATAGCTCAAGTGGTTGGAGCCCCACTACCTAAAGGCTCGAAAAGTCCTGGGTTCGAGACACCCAAGTTACATTATAAGACCATTCCAATTAAATTTGGAATAAATTTTTTAAATGCAAAAGTGGTATAGCTCAAGTGGTTGGAGCACCACTACCTCCAAAGCCGAAAGGTCCCGGGTTCGAGACACCAAGTTACATTATAAGACCATACCAATTAAATAAAATTTTGGTATAGCTCAAGTGGTTGGAGCCCTACTACCTAGGCCGAAAAGGTCCCGGGTTCGAGACACCCAAGTTAGATTATAAGACCATTCCAATTAAATTTGGAATAAAATTTTGTCAAAGTGGTATAGCTCAAGTGGTTGGAGCCCCACTACCTAGGCCGAAAGGTCCTGGGTTCGAGACACCCAAGTTACATTATAAGACCATTCCAATTAAATTTGGAATAAATTTTAATGCCTCAAATTAGTGTCAAAGTGGTATAGCTTAAGTGGTTGGAACCCCACTACCTAAGGCCGAAAGGTCCTGGGTTCGAGACACCCAAGTTACATTATAAGACCATTCCAATTAAATTTGGAATAAAATTTTGTCAAAGTGGTATAGCTCAAGTGGTTGGAGCCCTACTACCTAGGCCGAAAGGTCCTGGGTTCGAGACACCCAAGTTACATTATAAGACCATTCCAATTAAATTTGGAATAAAATTTTGGTCAAAGTGGTATAGCTCAAGTGGTTGGAGCCCCATTACCAAGGCCGAAAGGTCCTGGGTTCGAGACACCCAAGTTACATTATAAGACCATTCCAATTAAATTTGGAATAAATTTTTTTCAAATTAGTGTCAAAGTGGTATAGCTTATGTGGTTGGAGCCCCACTACCTAGGCCGAAAGGTCCTGGGTTCGAGACACCCAAGTTACATTATAAGACCAATCCAATTAAATTTGGAATAAATTTTTTGTCAAAGTGGTATAGCTCAAGTGGTTGGAGTCCCACTACCTAGACCGAAAGGTCCTGGGTTCAAGACTTATAAGACCATTCCAATTAAATTTGGAATAAATTTTTTGTCAAAGTGATATAGCTCAAGTGGTTGGAGCCCCACTACCTAAAGGTCGAAAGGTCCGGGTTCGAGACACCCAAGTTACATTATAAGACCATTCCAATTAAATTTGGAATAAATTTTAAGTCAAAGTGGTATAGCTCAAGTGGTTGGAGCCCCACTACTTAGGGAAAAAGGTCATGGGTTCGAGACACCCAAGTTACATTATAAGACAATTCCAATTAAATTTGGAATAAAATTTTTAGTCAAAGTGTATGTATAATTTTTTCAAAGTATTATAGACCATTTCATTACCTAAGTGCCGAAAAGGTCCTTGGTTCGAGACACCCAAGTTACATTATAAGACCATTCCAATTAAATTTGGAATAAATTTTTAAATGCCAAAGTGGTATAGCTCAAGTGGTTGGAGCCCCACTACCTAAAGCCGAAAGGTCCCGGGTTCGAGACACCCAAGTTACATTATAAGACCATTTGGAATTTTTTTTGTCAAAGTGGTATAGCTCAAATGGTTGGAGCCCCACTACCAAGGCCGAAAAGGTCCCGGGTTCGAGACACCCAAGTTAGATTATAAGACCATTCCAATTAAATTTGGAATAAAATTTTGTCAAAGTGGTATAGCTCAAGTGGTTGGAGCCCCAATACCCAGGGCCGAAAAGGTCCCGGGTTCGAGACACCCAAGTTACATTATAAGACCATTCCAATTAAATTTGGAATAAAATTTTAGTGTCAAAGTGGTATAGCTTAAGTGGTTGGAACCCCACTACCTAAGGCCGAAAAGGTCCCGGGTTCGAGACACCCAAGTTACATTATAAGACCATTCCAATTAAATTTGGAATAAAAATTTTGTCAAAGTGGTATAACTCAAGTGGTTGGAGCCCCACTACCTAGGCCGAAAGGTCCTGGGTTCGAGACACCCAAGTTACATTATAAGACCATTCCAATTAAATTTGGAATAAAAATTTTTGGTCAAAGTGGTATAGCTCAAGTGGTTGGAGCCCCATTACCTAGGCCGAAAGGTCCGGGTTCGAGACACCCAAGTTACATTATAAGACCATTCCAATTAAATTTGGAATAAAATTTTTTTTTTAGAGCCCCAACTACCGGGTTCTAAAGGTCCCGGGTTCGAGAAATTATAAGACCATTCCAATTTTTTGGAAAATTTTTAAAGTAAAGATGTGTGGTTGGAGCCCCACTACCTAAAGCCGAAAAGGTCCCGGGTTCGAGACACCCAAGTTACATTATAAGACCATTCCAATTAAATTTGGAATAAAAATTTTGTCAAAGTGGTATAGCTCAAGTGGTTGGAGCCCCACTACCTAAAGCAAAAAGGTCAAAGGTTCGAGACACCCAAGTTACATTATAAGACCATTCCAATTAAATTTGGAATAAAATTTTTGTCAAAGTGGTATAGCTCAAATGGTTGGAGCCCCACTACCTAGGCCGAAAAGGTCCTGGGTTCGAGACACCCAAGTTACATTATAAGACCATTCCAATTAAATTTGGAATAAAATTTTTGTCAAAGTGGTATAGCTCAAGTGGTTGGAGCCCCACTACCTAAGGCCTAAAAAGGTCCTGGGTTCGAGACACCCAAGTTACATTATAAGACCATTCCAATTAAATTTGGAATAAAATTTTGTCAAAGTGGTATAGCTCAAGTGGTTGGAGCCCCACTACCTGGCCGAAAAGGTCCCGGGTTCGAGACACCCAAGTTACATTATAAGACCATTCCAATTAAATTTGGAATAAAATTTTTGTCAAAGTGGTATAGCTCAAGTGGTTGGAGCCCCACTACCTAGGCCGAAAAGGTCCTGGGTTCGAGACACCCAAGTTACATTAAAAGAACATTCCAATTAAATTTGGAATAAAATTTTGTCAAAGTGGTATAGCTTAAGTGGTTGGAGCCCCACTACCTAGGCCGAAAGGTCCTGGGTTCGAGACACCCAAGTTACATTATAAGACCATTCTAATTAAATTTGGAATAAAATTTTGTCAAAGTGGATAGTTCAAGTGGTTGGAGCCCCAAATATCTAAAGGTAAAGGGGTTCAAGACACACAAGACATTATAAGACCATTCAAAATTAAATTTGGAAAAAATTTTTAAAGTCAAAGTGGATATAGCTCAAGTGGTTGGGCCCCCCCACTACCTAGGGCCGAAAGGTCCCGGGTTCGAGACACCCAAGTTACATTATAAGACTATTCCAATTAAATTTGGAATAAAATTTTAAGTCAAAGTGGTATAGCTCAAGTGGTTGGAGCCCCACTACCTAGCCGAAAGGTCTGGGTTCGAGACACCCAAGTTACATTATAAGACCATTCCAATTAAATTTGGAATAAAATTTTAGTCAAAGTGGTATAGCTCAAGTGGTTGGAGCCCCACTACCTAGGCCGAAAGGTCCTGGGTTCGAGACACCCAAGTTACATTATAAGACCATTCCAATTAAATTTGAAAAGTCAAAGTGGTATAGCTCAATTGGTTGGAGCCCCACTACCAGTCGAAAAGGTCCCGGGTTCGAGACACCCAAGTTACATTATAAGACCATTCCAATTAAATTTGGAATAAAATTTTTCAAAGTGGTATAGCTTTGGGTGGTTGGAGCCCCCACTACCAAGGCCGAAAAGGTCCCGGGTTCGAGACACCCAAGTTACATTATAAGACCATTCCAATTAAATTTGGAATAAAATTTTTAGTCAAAGTGGTATAGCTCAAGTGGTTGGAGCCCCACTACCCTAGGCCTAAAGGTCCCGGGTTTCGAGAGACACCCAAGTTACATTATAAGACCATTCCAATTAAATTTGGAATAAATTTTTTGTCAAAGTGGTATAGCTCAAGTGGTTGGAGCCCCACTACCTAGGCCGAAAGGTCCTGGGTTCGAGACACCCAAGTTACATTATAAGACCATTCCAATTAAATTTGGAATAAAAATTTAAAGTCAAAGTGGTATAGCTCAAGTGGTTGGATCCCCACTACCCAAGGCCGAAAAGGTCCCGGGTTCGAGACACCCAAGTTACATTATAAGACCATTCCAATTAAATTTGGAATAAAATTTTTGTCAAAGTGGTATAGCTCAAGTGGTTGGAGCCCCACTACCTAGGCCCAAAGGTCCCGGGTTCGAGACATTATAAGTTACATTATAAGACCATTCCAATTAAATTTGGAATAAATTTTTAAAGTCAAAGTGGTATAAATTTCAAGTGGTTGGAGCCCCACTACCTAGGCCGAAAAGGTCCGGGTTCGAGACACCCAAGTTACATTATAAGACCATTCCAATTAAATTTGGAATAAAATTTTAGTCAAAGTGGTATAGCTCAAGTTGTTGGAGCCCCACTACCTTTTAAAAGGTCCCGGGTTCGAGACACCCAAGTTACATTATAAGACCATTCCAATTAAATTTGGAATAAAAATTTTGTCAAAGTGGTATATCTCAAGTGGTTGGAGCCCCACTACCTTGGTCGAAAAAGTCCCGGAGGTCGAGACACCCAAGTTACATTATAAGACCATTCCAATTAAATTTGGAATTTTTTTTTAGTCAAAGTGGTATAGCTCAATTGGTTGGAGCCCCACTACCAAGGCGAAAAAGGTCCTGTGTTCGAGACACCCAAGTTACATTATAAGACCATTCCAATTAAATTTGGAATAAAATTTTGTCAAAGTGGTATAGCTCAAGTGGTTGGAGCCCCACTACTAAAGCCGAAAAGGTCCCGGGTTCGAGAGACACCCAAGTTACATTATAAGACCATTCCAATTAAATTTGGAATAAAATTTAAGTCAAAGTGGTATAGCTCAAATGGTTGGAGCCCCACTACCTAAAGCCGAAAGGTCCCGGGTTCGAAACACCCAAGTTACATTATAAGAACATTCCAATTAAATTTGGAATAAAATTTTTGTCAAAGTGGTATAGCTCAAGTGGTTGGAGCCCCACTACCTAGGTTAAAAGGTCCCGGGTTCGAGACACCCAAGTTACATTATAAGACCATTCCAATTAAATTTGGAATAAAATTTAAAGTCAAAGTTGTATAGCTCAAGTGGTTGGAGCCCCACTACCTAGGCCGAAAGGTCCTGGGTTCGAGACACCCAAGTTACATTATAAGACCATTCCAATTAAATTTGGAATAAAATTTTTGTCAAAGTGGTATAAGCTCAAGTGGTTGGAGCCCCACTACCTAAAGCCGAAAAGGTCATGGGTTCGAGACACCCAAGTTACATTATAAGACCATTCCAATTAAATTTGGAATAAAATTTAAAGTCAAAGTGGTATAGCTCAAGTGGTTGGAGCCCCACTACCTAAGGCCGAAAAGGTCCCGGGTTCGAGACACCCAAGTTACATTATAAGACCATTCCAATTAAATTTGGAATAAATTTTTAAATCAAAATAAAATTTCAAGTGGTTGGAGCCCCACTACCTAGGGTAAAGGTCCCCAGAGACACCCAAGTTCATTATAAGACCATTCCAATTAAATTTGGAATAAAATTTTTTTTAAGTCAAAGTGGTATAGCTCAAGTGGTTGGAGCCCCACTACCTAGGCCCCGAAAAGGTCCGGGTTCGAGACACCCAAGTTACATTATAAGACCATTCCAATTAAATTTGGAATAAAATTTTGTCAAAGTGGTATAGCTCAAGTGGTTGGAGCCCCACTACCTAAGCCGAAAGGTCCTGGGTTCGAGACACCCAAGTTACATTATAAGACCATTCCAATTAAATTTGGAATAAAATTTTAATCAAAGTGGTATAGCTCAAATGGTTGGAGCCCCACTACCTAAGGCCGAAAAGGTCCCGGGTTCGAGACACCCAAGTTACATTATAAGACCATTCCAATTAAATTTGGAATAAAAATTTTGTCAAAGTGGTATAGCTCAAGTGGTTGGAGCCCCACTACCTAGGCCGAAAAGGTCCCGGGTTCGAGACACCCAAGTTACATTATAAGACCATTATAATTAAATTTGGAATAAATTTTTGAGTCAAAGTGGTATAGCTCAAGTGGTTGGAGCCCTACTACCTAAAGCCGAAAGGTCCCGGGTTCGAGACACCCAAGTTACATTATAAGACCATTTCAATTAAATTTGGAATAAAATTTTGTCAAAGTGGTATAGCTCAAGTGGTTGGAGCCCCACTACCTAGGCCGAAAAGGTCCCGGGTTCGAGACACCCAAGTTACATTATAAGACCATTCCAATTAAATTTGGAATAAAAATTTAAGTCAAAGTGGAATAGCTCAAGTGGTTGGAGCCCCACTACCAAGGCGAAAAAGGTCCCGGGTTCGAGACACCCAAGTTACATTATAAGACCATTCCAATTAAATTTGGAATAAATTTTATAAGTGGTTGAGTCGGTTAGTAGGTCCCGGTTGGAGAAAAAGTAAAATTTTTTGAAAATTAGTATAGATCAAGTGGTTGGCTCAAGTGGTTGGACCTACCTACCTAAAAGGTCTTGGGGTTCGAGACGAGACACCCAAGTTACATTATAAGACCATTCCAATTAAATTTGGAATAAAATTTTGTCAAAAGTGGTATAGCTCAAGTGGTTGGAGCCCCACTACCTAAAAGCCGAAAGGTCCCGGGTTCGAGACACCCAAGTTACATTATAAGACCATTCCAATTAAATTTGGAATAAAATTTTAGTCAAAGTGGTATAGCTCAAATGGTTGGAGCCCCACTACCTAAAGTAAAGGTCCCGGGTTCGAGACACCCAAGTTACATTATAAGACCATTCCAATTAAATTTGGAATAAAATTTTAAAAAGTGGTATAGCTCAAGTGGTTGGATCCCCACTACCTAAAGGCAAAGTGGTAAAGGTCCTGGGTTCGAGACACCCAAGTTACATTATAAGACCATTCCAATTAAATTTGGAATAAATTTTTGTCAAAGTGGTATAGCTCAAGTGGTTGGAGCCCCACTACTAAAGCCGAAAAAGGTCCCCGGGTTCGAGACACCCAAGTTACATTATAAGAACATTCCAATTAAATTTGGAATAAAATTTTTGTCAAAGTGGTATAGCTCAAGTGGTTGGATCCCCACTACCTAAGGCCTAAAGGTCCCGGGTTCGAGACAACCAAGTTACATTATAAGAACATTCCAATTAAATTTGGAATAAAATTTAAGTAAAAAGTGGTATAGCTTAAGTGGTTGGAGCCCCACTACCTAAAGGCTTAAAGGTCCCGGGTTCGAGACACCCAAGTTACATTATAAGACCATTCCAATTAAATTTGGAATAAAATTTTAAAGTCAAAGTGTCAAAGTGGTATAGCTCAAGTGGTTGGAGTCCCACTACCTAAGGCCGAAAAGGTCCCTGGGTTCGAGACACCCAAGTTACATTATAAGACCATTCCAATTAAATTTGGAATAAAATTTTGTCAAAGTGGGATAGCTCAAGTTTTTTGGAGCCCCACTATCTAAGGCTAAAAGGTCCCGGGTTCGAGACACATTATTATAAGACCATTCCAATTTAAATTTGGAAAAAATTTTTAAAGTCAAAAGGATATAGCTCAAGTGGTTGGAGCCTCAAATTTACCAAGGCCGAAAAGGTCCGGGTTCGAGACACCCAAGTTACATTATAAGACCATTCCAATTAAATTTGGAATAAAAATTTAAATGTCAAAGTGGTATAGCTCAAGTGGTTGGAGCCCCACTACCTATGCCGAAGGTCCTGGGTTTGAGACACCCAAGTTACATTATAAGACCATTCCAATTAAATTTGGAATAAAATTTTTGTCAAAGTGGTATAGCTCAAGTGGTTGGAGCCCCACTACCTAGGTCGAAAAGGTCCTGGGTTCGAGACACCCAAGTTACATTATAAGACCATTCCAATTAAATTTGGAATAAATTTTTAGTCAAAGTGGTATAGCTCAATTGGTTGGAGCCCCACTACCAAGGCCGAAAAGGTCCTGGGTTCGAGACACCCAAGTTACATTATAAGACCATTCCAATTAAATTTGGAATAAAATTTTTGTCAAAGTGGTATAGCTCAAGTGGTTGGAGCCCCACTACCTAAAGGCCGAAAAGGTCCTGGGTTCGAGACACCCAAGTTACATTATAAGACCATTCCAATTAAATTTGGAATAAATTTTTGTCAAAGTGGTATAGCTCAAGTGGTTGGAGCCCCACTACCTAGGCCGAAAGGTCCTGGGTTCGAGACACCCAAGTTACATTATAAGACCATTCCAATTAAATTTGAAAAAATTTTTGTCAAAGTGGTATAACTCAAGTGGTTGGAGCCCCACTACCTAAGGCCGAAAAGGTCCCGGGTTCGAGACACCCAAGTTACATTATAAGACCATTCCAATTAAATTTGGAATAAAATTTTAAAGTCAAAGTGGTATAGCTCAAGTGGTTGGAGTCCCACTACCTAAGGCCGAAAGGTCCCGGGTTCGAGACACCCAAGTTACATTATAAGACCATTCCAATTAAATTTGGAATAAATTTTTTGTCAAAGTGGTATAGCTCAAGTGGTTGGAGCCCCACAACATCTAGGGCCGAAAGGTCCCGGGTTCGAGACACCCAAGTTACATTATAAGACCATTCAAATTAAATTTGGAATAAAATTTTTAAATCAAAGGGATATAGCTCAAGTGGTTGGAGCCCCACTACCCTAGGCCGAAAAGGTCCAGGTTCGAGACACCCAAGTTACATTATAAGACCATTCCAATTAAATTTGGAATAAAAAATTTTACCGGGTCAAAGTGGTATAGCTCAAGTGGTTGGAGCCCCACTACCTAAGCCGAAAAGGTCCTAGGTTCGAGACACCCAAGTTACATTATAAGACCATTCCAATTAAATTTGGAATAAAATTTTGTCAAAGTGGTATATCTCAAGTGGTTGGAGCCCCACTACCTTGGTCGAAAAGGTCCCCGGTTCGAGACACCCAAGGTTACATTATAAGACCATTCCAATTATATTTGAATAAAATTTTTTTTAGTCAAAGTGGTATATTTTCAAATGGTTGGAGCCCCACTACCAAGGCCGAAAAGGTCCCGGGTTCGAGACACCCAAGTTACATTATAAGACCATTCCAATTAAATTTGGAATAAAATTTTGTCAAAGTGGTATAGCTCAAGTGGTTGGAGCCCCACTATAGGGGGCCGAAAAGGTCCGGGGTTCGAGACACCCAAGTTACATTATAAGACCATTCCAATTAAATTTGGAATAAAATTTTAGTCAAAGTGGTATAGCTCAAATGGTTGGAGCCCCACTACCTAGGCCGAAAGGTCCTGGGTTCGAAACACCCAAGTTACATTATAAGAACATTCCAATTAAATTTGGAATAAATTTTAAGTCAAAGTGGTATAGCTCAAGTGGTTGGAGCCCCACTATCTAAAGCCAAAAGGTCCCGGGGTTCGAGACACCCAAGTTACATTATAAGACCATTCCAATTAAATTTGGAATAAATTTTAAGTCAAAGTGGTATAGCTCAAGTGGTTGGAGCCCCACTACCTAGGCGAAAAGGTCTTGGGTTCGAGACACCCGAAGTTACATTATAAGACCATTTCAATTAAATTTGGAATAAAAATTTTGTCAAAGTGGTATAACTCAAGTGGTTGGAGTAATTTTTTTACTCAAGGCAAGAAAGGTCCCGGGTTCGAGACACCCAAGTTATATTATAAGACCATTCCAATTAAATTTGGAATAAAAATTTAAGTCAAAGTGGTATAACTCAAGTGGTTGGAGCCCCACTACCTAAAGCCGAAAAGGTCCCGGGTTCGAGACACCCAAGTTACATTATAAGACCATTCCAATTAAATTTGGAATAAAATTTTAGTCAAAGTGGTATAGCTTCAAATGGTTTCAAGTCCTGTGAAAGGTCCCGGGTTCGAAAATTACATTATAAGAACATTTTTTTGGAATAAAATTATAGCTCAAAGTGGTTGGAGCCCCACTGGACCCCACTACCAAAAAAGGTCCCGGGTTCGAGACACCCAAGTTACATTATAAGACCATTCCAATTAAATTTGGAATAAAATTTTGTCAAAGTGGTATAGCTCAAGTGGTTGGAGCCCCACTACCTAGGCCGAAAGGTCCTGGGTTCGAGACACCCAAGGTACATTATAAGACCATTCCAATTATATTTGGAATTTTTTTTTAGTTAAAGTGGTATAGCTCAATTGGTTGGAGCCCCACTACCAAGGCCGAAAAGGTCCTGTGTTCGAGACACCCAAGTTACATTATAAGACCATTCCAATTAAATTTGGAATAAAATTTTGTCAAAGTGGTATAGCTCAAGTGGTTGGAGCCCCACTACCTAGGCCGAAAGGTCCTGGGTTCGAGACACCCAAGTTACATTATAAGACCATTCCAATTAAATTTGGAATAAAATTTTAGTCAAAGTGGTATAGCTCAAGTGGTTGGAGCCCCACTACCTAAAGCCGAAAAGGTCCCGGGTTCGAGACACCCAAGTTACATTATAAGACCATTCCAATTAAATTTGGAATAAATTTTTTTTGTCAAAGTGGTATAGCTCAAGTGGTTGGAGCCCCACTACCTAGGCCGAAAGGTCATGGGTTCGAGACACCAAGTTACATTATAAGACCATTCCAATTAAATTTGGAATAAAATTTTGTCAAAGTGGTATAGCTCAAGTGGTTGGAGCCCCACTACCTAGGCCGACTAAAAAGGTCCAGGGTTCGAGACACCCAAGTTACATTATAAGACCATTCCAATTAAATTTGGAATAAAATTTAAAAGTCAAAGTGGTATAGCTCAAGTGGTTGGAGTCCCACTACCTAAGGCTAAAAAAGGTCCCGGGTTCAAGACACCCAAGTTACATTATAAGACCATTCTAATTAAAATTGGAATAAAATTTTGTCAAAGTGGGATAGCTCAAGTGGTTAGAGCCCCAACATCTAGGCCTAGAGGTCCTGGGTCCGAGACATTATAAAACCATTAGAAATTTAATTTGGAAATTATTTTTAAAGTCAAAGGGATATAGCTCAAGTGGTTGGCGCCCCAATACCTAGGCCGAAAGGTCCTGGGTTCGAGACACCCAAGTTACATTATAAGACCATTCCAATTAAATTTGGAATAAAATTTTAGTCAAAGAGGTATAGCTCAAGTTGTTGGAGCCCCACTACCTATGCCGAAAGGTCCTAGGTTCGAGACACCCAAGTTACATTATAAGACCATTCCAATTAAATTTGGAATAAAATTTTGTCAAAGTGGTATATCTCAAGTGGTTGGAGCCCCACTACCTTGGTCGAAAAGTCCTGGGTTCGAGACACCCAAGGTACATTATAAGACCATTCCAATTATATTTGGAATTTTTTTTAGTTAAAGTGGTATAGCTCAATTGGTTGGAGCCCAACTACCAAGGCCGAAAAGGTCCTGTGTTCGAGACACCCAAGTTACATTATAAGACCATTCCAATTAAATTTGGAATAAAATTTTGTCAAAGTGGTATAGCTCAAGTGGTTGGAGCCCCAAGATTTAAAGGCCGAAAGGTCCCGGGTTCGAGACACCCAAGTTACATTATAAGACCATTCCAATTAAATTTGGAATAAAATTTTAGTCAAAGTGGTATAGCTCAAATGGTTAGAGCCCCACTACCTAGGCCGAAAGGTCCTGGGTTCGAAACACCCAAGTTACATTATAAGAACATTCCAATTAAAATTAGAATAAAATTTTGTCAAAGTGGTATTGCTGAAGTGGTTGGAGCCACACTATCTAGGCCAAAAGGTCCTGGGTTCGAGATACCCAAGTTACATTATAAGACCATTACAATTAAATTTGGAATAAATTTTGAGTCAAAGTTGTATAGCTCAAGTGGTTGGAGCCCCTCTACCTAGGCCGAAAGGTCTTGGGTTCGAGACACCGAAGTTACATTACAAGACTATTTCAATTAAATTTGGAAAAAAATTGTCAAAGTCGTATAACTCAAGTGGTTGGAGCCCCACTACCTAGGCCGAAAGGTCCTGGGTTCGAGACACCCAAGTTATATTATAATACCATTCCAATTAAATTTGGAATAAAAATTTAAGTCAAAGTGGAATAACTCAAGTGGTTGGATCCCCACTACCTAAAGTCGAAAAGGTCCCGGGTTCGAGACACCCAAGTTACATTATAAGACCATTCCAATTAAATTTGGAATAAAATTTTATCAAAGTTGGTATAGGTTGGGTTCAAGTCCTGGGTTCGAGACACCAAGTTACATTATAAGACCATTCAAAAAATTTGGTAATTTTTTTCTCAAAGTAGTATAGCTCAAGTGGTTGGAGCCCGACTACCTAAGCCGAAAGGTCCTTGGTTCGAGACACCCAAGTTACATTATAACACCATTCCAATTAAATTGAGAATAAAATTTTGTCAAAGTGGTATAGCTCAAGTGGTTGGAGCCCCACTACCTAGGCCGAAAGGTCCTGGGTTCGAGACACCCAAGGTACATTATAAGACCATTCCAATTATATTAGGAAATTTTTTTTAGTTAAAGTGGTATAGCTCAATTGGTTGGAGCCCCACTACCAAGGCCGAAAAGGTCCTGTGTTCGAGACACCCAAGTTACATTATAAGACCATTCTAATTAAATTTGGAATAAAATTTTGTCAAAGTGGTATAGCTCAAGTGGTTGGAGCCCCAAAGACCAAGCCGAAAAAGGTCCCGGGTTCGAGACACCCAAGTTACATTATAAGACCATTCCAATTAAATTTGGAATAAAATTTTTAGTCAAAGTGGTATAGCTCAAATGGTTAGAGCCCCACTACCTAAGGTAAAAAGGTCCCGGGTTCGAGACACCCAAGTTACATTATAAGAACATTCCAATTAAATTTGGAATAAAATTTTTTGTCAAAGTGGTATAGCTCAAGTGGTTGGATCCCCCACTACCTAGTCGAAAAGGTCATGGTTTCGAGACAACCAAGTTACATTAAAAGAACATTCCAATTAAATTTGGAATAAAATTTTGTCAAAGTGGTATAGCTTAAGTGGTTGGAGCCCCACTACCTAGGCCAAAAGGTCCAGGGTTCGAGACACCCAAGTTACATTATAAGACCATTCCAATTAAATTAGGAATAAAATTTAAAGTCAAAGTGGTATAGCTCAAGTGGTTGGAGTCCCACTACCTAGGCCGAAAGGTCCTGGGTTCGAGACACCCAAGTTACATTATAAGACCATTCTAATTAAAATTGGAATAAAATTTTGTCAAAGTGGGATAGCTCAAGTGGTTAGAGCCCCAACATCTAGGCCTAGAGGTCCTGGGTCCGAGACATTATAAAACCATTAGAAATTTAATTTGGAAATTATTTTTAAAATGTCAAAGGGATATAGCTCAAGTGGTTGGAGCCCCACTACCTAGGCCGAAAGGTCCTGGGTTCGAGACACCCAAGTTACATTATAAGACCATTCCAATTAAATTTGGAATAAAATTTTAGTCAAAGTGGTATAGCTCAAGTGGTTGGAGCCCCACTACCCTCTTAGTTAAAAGGTCCTAGGTTCGAGACACCCAAGTTACATTATAAGACCATTCCAATTAAATTTGGAATAAAATTTTGTCAAAGTGGTATATCTCAAGTGGTTGGAGCCCCACTACCTTGGTCGAAAAGTCCTGGGTTCGAGACACCCAAGGTACATTATAAGACCATTCCAATTATATTTGGAATTTTTTTTTAGTTAAAGTGGTATAGCTCAATTGGTTGGAGCCCAACTACCAAGGCCGAAAAGGTCCTGTGTTCGAGACACCCAAGTTACATTATAAGACCATTCCAATTAAATTTGGAATAAAATTTTGTCAAAGTGGTATAGCTCAAGTGGTTGGAGCCCCACTACCTAGGCCGAAAGGTCCTGGGTTCGAGACACCCAAGTTACATTATAAGACCATTCCAATTAAATTTGGAATAAAATTTTAGTCAAATTGGTATAGCTCAAATGGTTAGAGCCCCACTACCTAGGCCGAAAGGTCCTGGGTTCGAAACACCCAAGTTACATTATAAGAACATTCCAATTAAAATTCGAATAAAATTTTGTCAAAGTGGTATTGCTGAAGTGGTTGGAGCCACACTATCTATTGAATAAAATTTTTGTCAAAGTGGTATTCAAAAAAAAGGTCCCGGGTTCGAGATACCCAAGTTACATTATAAGACCATTACAATTAAATTTGGAATAAATTTTGAGTTAAAGTTGTATAGCTCAAGTGGTTGGAGCCCCTCTACCTAGGCCGAAAGGTCTTGGGTTCGAGACACCGAAGTTACATTATAAGACTATTTCAATTAAATTTGAAAAAAATTATCAAAGTCGTATAACTCAAGTGGTTGGAGCCCCACTACCTAGGCCGAAAGGTCCTGGGTTCGAGACACCCAAGTTACATTATAATACCATTCTAATTAAATTTTGAATAAAAATTTAAGTCAAAGTGGAATAACTCAAGTGGTTGGATCCCCACTACCTAGGCCGAAAGGTCCTGGGTTCGAGACACCCAAGTTACATTATAAGACCATTCCAATTAAATTTGGAATAAAATTTTGTCAAAGTGGTATAGCTCATGTGGTTGGAGCCCCAGTACCTAGGCCAAAAGGTCCTGGGTTCGAGACACCCAAGTTACATTATAAGCCCATTCCAATTAAATTTAGAATAAAATTTTAGTCAAAGTGGTATAGCTCAAATGGTTGGAGCCCCACTACCTAGGTCGAAAGGTCTTGGGTTCGAGACACCCAAGTTACATTATAAGAACATTCCAATTAAATTTGGAATAAAATTTTGTCAAAGTAGTATAGCTTAAGTGGTTGGAGCCCCACTACCTAGGCCGAAAGGTCCAGGGTTCGAAACACCCAAGTTACATTATAAGAACATTCCAATTAAATTTATAATAAAATTTTGTCAAAGTGGTATAGCTGAAGTGGTTGGAGCCACACTATCTAGGCTGAAAGGTCCTGGGTTCGAGATACCCAAGTTACATTATAAGACCATTACAATTAAATTTGGAATAAATTTTGAGTCAAAGTTGTATAGCTCAAGTGGTTGGAGCCCCTCTACCTAGGCCGAAAGGTCCTGGGTTCGAGACACCGAAGTTACATTATAAGACTATTTCAATTAAATTTGGAAAAAATTTGTCAAAGTCGTATAACTCAAGTGGTTGGAGCCCCACTACCTAGGCCGAAAGGTCCTGGGTTCGAGACACCCAAGTTACATTATAATACCATTCCAATTAAATTTGGAATAAAAATTTAAGTCAAAGTGGAATAACTCAAGTGGTTGGAGTCCCACTACCTAGGCCGAAAGGTCCTGGGTTCGAGACACCCAAGTTACATTATAAGACCATTCTAATTAAAATTGGAATAAAATTTTGTCAAAGTGGGATAGCTCAAGTGGTTAGAGCCCCAACATCTAGGCCTAGAGGTCCTGGGTTCGAAACATTATAAGACCATTCGAAATTTAATTTGGAAATTATTTTTAAAGTTAAAGGGATATAGCACAAGTGGTTGGCGCCCCAATACCTAGGCCGAAAGGTCCAGGGTTCGAGACACCCAAGTTACATTATAAGACCATTCCAATTAAATTTGGAATAAAATTTTAGTCAAAGTGGTATAGCTCAAGTTGTTGGAGCCCCACTACCTATGCCGAAAGGTCCTAGGTTCGAGACACCCAAGTTACATTATAAGACCATTCCAATTAAATTTGGAATAAAATTTTGTCAAAGTGGTATATCTCAAGTGGTTGGAGCCCCACTACCTTGGTCGAAAAGTCCTGGGTTCGAGAAACACCCAAGGTACATTATAAGACCATTCCAATTATATTTGGAATTTTTTTTTAGTTAAAGTGGTATAGCTCAATTGGTTGGAGCCCAACTACCAAGGCCGAAAAGGTCCTGTGTTCGAGACACCCAAGTTACATTATAAGACCATTCCAATTAAATTTGGAATAAATTTTGAGTCAAAGTGGTATAGCTCAAGTGGTTGGAGCCCCCTACCTCAATTAATTTGGGCCGAAAAGGTCCCGGTTTCGAGACACCCAAGTAACATTATAAGACCATTCCTATTAAATTTTGAATAAAATTTTAGTCAAAGTGGTATAGCTCAAATGGTTAGAGCCCCACTACCTAGGCCGAAAGGTCCTGGGTTCGAAACACCCAAGTTACATTATAAGAACATTCCAATTAAATTTGGAATAAAATTTTTTGTCAAAGTGGTATAGCTCAAGTGGTTGGAGCCCACTATCTAAGGCTAAAAGGTCCCGGGTTCGAGATACCCAAGTTACATTATAAGACCATTACAATTAAATTTGGAATAAATTTTGAGTCAAAGTTGTATAGCTCAAGTGGTTGGAGCCTCTTACCAGGGCCGAAAGGTCTTGGGTTCGAGACACCGGGTTACATTATAAGACTATTTCAATTAAATTTGGAAAAATTTTGTCAAAGTGGTATAACTCAAGTGGTTGGAGCCCCACTACCTAGGGCCGAAAAAGGTCCCGGGTTCGAGACACCCAAGTTATATTATAATACCATTCCAATTAAATTTGGAATAAAATTTAAGTCAAAGTGGAATAACTCAATTGGTTGGATCCCCCTACTAAGGCCGAAAAGGTCCCGGGTTCGAGACACCCAAGTTACATTATAAGACCATTCCAATTACATTTGGAATAAAATTTATCTCAAGTGGTTGGAGGTCTGGGTTCAAGTCCCATTCCAAAAATTTGGTAATTTTTTTCTCAAAGTATAGCTCAAGTGGTTGGAGCCCCAGTTACTACCTAAGCCGATTAAAGGTCCTTGGTTCGAGACACCCAAGTTACATTATAACACCATTCCAATTAAATTGAGAATAAAATTTTGTCAAAGTGGTATAGCTCAAGTGGTTGGAGCCTCACTACTCTAAGGCCGAAAAGGTCCGGGTTCGAGACACCCAAGTTACATTATAAGACCATTCCAATTATATTAGGAAATTTTTTTAGTTAAAGTGGTATAGCTCAATTGGTTGGAGCCCCACTACCAAGGAATAAAAAAAGGTCCTGTGTTCGAGACACCCAAGTTACATTATAAGACCATTCTAATTAAATTTGGAATAAAATTTTGTCAAAGTGGTATAGCTCAAGTGGTTGGAGCCCCACTACCTAGGCCGAAAGGTCCTGGGTTCGAGACACCCAAGTTACATTATAAGACCATTCCAATTAAATTTGGAATAAAATTTTAGTCAAAGTGGTATAGCTCAAATGGTTAGAGCCCCACTACCTAGGCCGAAAGGTCCTGGGTTCGAGACACCCAAGTTACATTATAAGAACATTCCAATTAAATTTGGAATAAAATTTTGTCAAAGTGGTACAGCTTAAGTGGTTGGATCCCCACTACCTAGGCCGAAAGGTCATGGTTTCGAGACAACCAAGTTACATTAAAAGAACATTCCAATTAAATTTGGAATAAAATTTTGTCAAAGTGGTATAGCTTAAGTGGTTGGAGCCCCACTACCTGGAAAAAAGAAAAGGTCCAGGGGTTCGAGACACCCAAGTTACATTATAAGACCATTCCAATTAAATTAGGAATAAAATTTAAAGTCAAAGTGGTATAGCTCAAGTGGTTGGAGTCCCACTACCTAGGCCAAAAGGTCCTGGGTTCGAGATACCCAAGTTACATTATAAGACCATTCTAATTAAAATTGGAATAAAATTTTGTCAAAGTGGGATAGCTCAAGTGGTTAGAGCCCCAACATCTAGGCCTAGAGGTCCTGGGTCCGAGACATTATAAAACCATTAGAAATTTAATTTGGAAATTATTTTTTAAAGTCAAAGGGATATAGCTCAAGTGGTTGGGCCCCCAATACCTAGGGTCTAAAGGTCCCGGGTTCGAGACACCCAAGTTACATTATAAGACCATTCCAATTAAATTTGGAATAAAATTTTTAGTCAAAGTGGTATAGCTCAAGTTGTTGGAGCCCCACTACCTATGCCGAAAAGGTCCTAGGTTGGAGAGACACCCAAGTTACATTATAAGACCATTCCAATTAAATTTGGAATAAAATTTTGTCAAAGTGGTATATCTCAAGTGGTTGGAGCCCCACTACCTTGGTCGAAAAAAGTCCTGGGTTCGAGACACCCAAGGTACATTATAAGACCATTCCAATTATATTTGGAATTTTTTTTAGTTAAAGTGGTATAGCTCAATTGGTTGGAGCCCCACTACCAAGGCCGAAAAGGTCCTGTGTTCGAGACACCCAAGTTACATTATAAGACCATTCCAATTAAATTTGGAATAAAATTTTGTCAAAGTGGTATAGCTCAAGTGGTTGGAGCCCCACTACCTAGGCCGAAAGGTCCTGGGTTCGAGACACCCAAGTTACATTATAAGACCATTCCAATTAAATTTGGAATAAAATTTTGTCAAAGTGGTATAGCTCAAGTGGTTGGAGCCCCACTACCAAGGCCGAAAGGTCCCGGGTTTCGAGACACCCAAGTTACATTATAAGACCATTCCAATTAAATTTGGAATAAAATTTTAGTCAAATTGGTATAGCTCAAATGGTTAGAGCCCCACTACCTAGGCCGAAAGGTCCTGGGTTCGAAACACCCAAGTTACATTATAAGAAGAACATTCAATTAAATTTGGAATAAAATTTTTTTCAAAGTGGTATAGCTCAAGTGGTTGGAGCCCCACTATCTCAGGCTAAAAGGTCCCGGGTTCGAGATACCCAAGTTACATTATAAGACCATTACAATTAAATTTGGAATAAATTTTTAAAGTTAAAGTTGTATAGCTCAAGTGGTTGGAGCCCCACTACCCAGTTAAAGGTCTTGGGTTCGAGACACCCAAGTTACATTATAAGACTATTTCAATTAAATTTGAAAAAATTTTGTCAAAGTGGATAACTCAAGTGGTTGGAGCCCCACTACCTAGGGCCGAAAGGTCCCGGGTTCGAGACACCCAAGTTACATTATAAGACCATTCTAATTAAATTTGGAATAAAAATTTTAAGTCAAAGTGGAATAACTCAAGTGGTTGGATCCCCACTACCTTGGAAGGCCGAAAAGGTCCCGGGTTCGAGACACCCAAGTTACATTTTAAGACCATTCCAATTAAATTTGGAATAAAATTTTGTCAAAGTGGTATAGCTCAATGTGGTTGGAGCCCCACTACCTAAAGCTAAAAGGTCCGGGTTCGAGACACCCAAGTTACATTATAAGACCATTCCAATTAAATTTAGAATAAAATTTTAGTCAAAGTGGTATAGCTCAAATGGTTGGAGCCCCACTACCTAGGCCGAAAGGTCCTGGGTTCGAGACACCCAAGTTACATTATAAGAACATTCCAATTAAATTTGGAATAAAATTTTGTCAAAGTGGTATAGCTTAAGTGGTTGGAGCCCCACTACCTAGGCCGAAAGGTCCAGGGTTCGAAACACCCAAGTTACATTATAAGAACATTCCAATTAAATTTGGAATAAAATTTTGTCAAAGTGGTATAATTTCAAGTGGTTGGAGCCCACACTATCTAAAGGCCGAAAAGGTCCCGGGGTTCGAGATACCCAAGTTACATTATAAGACCATTACAATTAAATTTGGAATAAATTTTGAGTCAAAGTTGTATAGCTCAAGTGGTTGGAGCCCCTCTACCTAGGCCGAAAGGTCCTGGGTCCGAGACACCGAAGTTACATTATAAGACTATTTCAATTAAATTTGGAAAAAATTTGTCAAAGTCGTATAACTCAAGTGGTTGGAGCCCCACTACCTAGGGTAAAAAGGTCCCGGGTTCGAGACACCCAAGTTACATTATAATACCATTCCAATTAAATTTGGAATAAAAATTTAAGTCAAAGTGGAATAACTCAAGTGGTTGGAGTCCCACTACCTAGGCCGAAAGGTCCTGGGTTCGAGACACCCAAGTTACATTATAAGACCATTCTAATTAAATTTTGGAATAAAATTTTGTCAAAGTGGGATAGCTCAAGTGGTTAGAGCCCCAACATCTAGGCCGAGAGGTCCCGGGTTCGAGACAAAAACATTATAAGACCATTCAAATTTAATTTGGAATAAAATTTTTTTTAAAGTCAAAGGATATAGCACAAGTGGTTGGCGCCCCAATACCTAGGCCGAAAGGTCCAGGGTTCGAGACACCCAAGTTACATTATAAGACCATTCCAATTAAATTTGGAATAAAATTTTAGTCAAAGTGGTATAGCTCAATTTGTTGGAGCCCCACTACCTATTTTTTAAAAAAGGTCCTAGGTTCGAGACACCCAAGTTACATTATAAGACCATTCCAATTAAATTTGGAATAAAATTTTGTCAAAGTGGTATATCTCAAGTGGTTGGAGCCCCACTACCTTGGTCGAAAAGTCCTGGGTTCGAGAAACCCAAGGTACATTATAAGACCATTCCAATTATATTTGGAATTTTTTTTAGTTAAAGTGGTATAGCTCAATTGGTTGGAGCCCAACTACCAAGGCCGAAAAGGTCCTGTGTTCGAGACACCCAAGTTACATTATAAGACCATTCCAATTAAATTTGGAATAAAATTTTGTCAAAGTGGTATAGCTCAAGTGGTTGGAGCCCCAGTACCTAGGCCGAAAGGTCCTGGTTTCGAGACACCCAAGTTACATTATAAGACCATTCCTATTAAATTTGGAATAAAATTTTAGTCAAAGTGGTATAGCTCAAATGGTTAGAGCCCCACTACCTAGGCCGAAAGGTCCTGGGTTCGAAACACCCAAGTTACATTATAAGAACATTCCAATTAAAATTCGAATAAAATTTTGTCAAAGTGGTATAGCTGAAGTGGTTGGAGCCACACTATCTAGGCCAAAAGGTCCTGGGTTCGAGATACCCAAGTTACATTATAAGACCATTACAATTAAATTTGGAATAAATTTTGAGTCAAAGTTGTATAGCTCAAGTGGTTGGAGCCCCTCTACCTAGGCCGAAAGGTCTTGGGTTCGAGACACCGAAGTTACATTACAAGACTATTTCAATTAAATTTGGAAAAAGTCGTATAACTCAAGTGGTTGGAGCCCCACTACCTAGGCCGAAAGGTCCTGGGTTCGAGACACCCAAGTTATATTATAATACCATTCCAATTAAATTTGGAATAAAAATTTAAGTCAAAGTGGAATAACTCAAGTGGTTGGATCCCCACTACCTAGGTCGAAAGGTCCTGGGTTCGAGACACCCAAGTTACATTATAAGACCATTCCAATTACATTTGGAATAAAATTTTATCAAAAGTGGTATAGGTGAGGTACCGAAGGGGTTCAAGTCCCTGTTATCATTAAAAATTCCAATTAAATTTTTTTTTCTCAAAGTAGTATAGCTCAAGTGGTTGGAGCCCGACTACCTAAGCCGAAAGGTCCTTGTTTCGAGACACCCAAGTTACATTATAACACCTTTCCAATTAAATTGAGAATAAAATTTTGTCAAAGTGGTATAGCTCAAGTGGTTGGAGCCCCACTACCTAGGCCGAAAGGTCCTGGGTTCGAGACACCCAAGGTACATTATATGACCATTCCAATTATATTTGGAAATTTTTTTTAGTTAAAGTGGTATAGCTCAATTGGTTGGAGCCCCACTACCAAGGCTAAAAAAAGGTCCCGGGTGTTCGAGACACCCAAGTTACATTATAAGACCATTCTAATTAAATTTGGAATAAAATTTTGTCAAAGTGGTATAGCTCAAGTGGTTGGAGCCCCCTACCTAGGTCGAAAAGGTCCTGGGTTCGAGACACCCAAGTTACATTATAAGACCATTCCAATTAAATTTGGAATAAAATTTTAGTCAAAGTGGTATAGCTCAAGTGGTTGGAGCCCCCACTACCTAGGGGCCGAAAAGGTCCCGGGTTCGAGACACCCAAGTTACATTATAAGAACATTCCAATTAAATTTGGAATAAAATTTTTAGTCAAAGTGGTATAGCTCAAATGGTTAGAGCCCCACTACCTAGGGCAAAAAAGGTCCCGGGTTCAAAACACCCAAGTTACATTATAAGAACATTCCAATTAAAAATGGAATAAAATTTTTGTCAAAGTGGTATAGCCAAGTGGTTGGAGCCACACTATCTAGGCTAAAAGGTCCTGGGTTCGAGACACCCAAGTTACATTATAATACCATTCCAATTAAATTTGGAATAAAAATTTAAGTCAAAGTGGAATAACTCAAGTGGTTGGATCCTCACTACCTAGGCCGAAAGGTCCTGGGTTCGAGACACCCAAGTTACATTATAAGACCATTCCAATTAAATTTGGAATAAAATTTTGTCAAAGTGGTATAGCTCAAGTGGTTGGAGCCCCACTACCTAAATTTGGAAAAAAAAAAGGTCCTGGTTTCGAGACACCTAAGTTACATTATAAGACCATTCCAATTAAATTTGGAATAAAATTTTAGTCAAAGTGGTATAGCTCAAATGGTTAGAGCCCCACTACCTAGGCCGAAAGGTCCTGGGTTCGAAACACCCAAGTTACATTATAAGAACATTCCAATTAAATTTGGAATAAAATTTTTTGTCAAAGTGGTATAGTCAAGTGGTTGGAGCCACACTATCAAGGCTAAAAGGTCCCGGGTTCGAGATACCCAAGTTACATTATAAGACCATTACAATTAAATTTGGAATAAATTTTGAGTCAAAGTTGTATAGCTCAAGTGGTTGGAGCCCCTCTACCTAGGCCGAAAGGTCCTGGGTTCGAGACACCGAAGTTACATTATAAGACTATTTCATTTAAATTTGGAAAAAATTTGTCAAAGTCGTATATCTCAAGTGGTTGGAGCCCCACTACCTAGGCCGAAAGGTCCTGGGTTGGAGACACCCAAGTTACATTATAAGACCATTCCAATTAAATTTGGAATAAATTTTTTAAGTCAAAGTTGAATAACTCAAGTGGTTGGAGCCCCACTACCTAGGTTAAAAAGGTCCCGGGTTCGAGACACCCAAGTTACATTATAAGACCATTCCAATTACATTTGGAATAAAATTTTAGTCAAAGTGGTATCTCAAATGGTTGGAGCCCCAGGTTTGGGTTCAAGTCCCATTTCGAGACAAAAATTGGTAATTTTTTTCTCAAAGTAATATAGCTCAAGTGGTTGGAGCCCCACTACCTAATCCCACTACACGTCAAAAAAGGTCCCTGGGTTCGAGACACCCAAGTTACATTATAAGACCATTCCAATTAAATTTGGAATAAAATTTTGTCAAAGTGGTATAGCTTAAGTGGTTGGAGCCCCACTACCCCAGGCGAAAAGGTCCCGGGTTCGAGACACCCAAGTTACATTATAAGACCATTCCAATTAAATTTGGAATAAAATTTTGTCAAAGTGGTATAGCTCAAGTGGTTGGAGCCCCACTACCAAAGGTAAAAAGGTCCCTGGTTCGAGAGACACCCAAGTTACATTATAAGACCATTCCAATTAAATTTGGAATAAAATTTTAGTCAAAGTGGTATAGCTCAAATGGTTAGAGCCCCACTACCTAGGCCGAAAGGTCCTGGGTTCGAAACACCCAAGTTACATTATAAGAACATTCCAATTAAAATTCGAATAAAATTTTGTCAAAGTGGTATAGCTGAAGTGGTTGGAGCCACAATATCTAGGCCAAAAGGTCCTGGGTTCGAGATACCCAAGTTACATTATAAGACCATTACAATTAAATTTGGAATAAATTTTGAGTCAAAGTTGTATAGCTCAAGTGGTTGGAGCCCCTCTACCTAGGCCGAAAGGTCTTGGGTTCGAGACACACCGAGGTTACATTATAAGACTATTTCAATTAAATTTGGAAAAAATTTGTCAAAGTCGTATAACTCAAGTGGTTGGAGCCCCACTACCTAGGCCGAAAGGTCCTGGGTTCGAGACACCCAAGTTATATTATAATACCATTCCAATTAAATTTGGAATAAAAATTTAAGTCAAAGTGGAATAACTCAAGTGGTTGGATCCCCACTACCTAGGCCGAAAGGTCCTGGGTTCGAGACACCCAAGTTACATTATAAGACCATTCCAATTACATTTGGAATAAAATTTTATCGGTAGGTACTGGGTTCAAGTCCCAGGTATCGAAAATTTGGTAATTTTTTTCTCAAAGTAGTATAGCTCAAGTGGTTGGAGCCCGACTACCTAAGTTACACCCAATTAAAGGTCCATTATAAGAACACCCAAGGTACATTATATGACCGTTCCAATTATATTTGGAAATTTTTTTTAGTTAAAGTGGTATAGCTCAATTTGTTGGAGCCCCACTACCAAGGCCGAAAAGGTCCCGTGTTCGAGACACCCAAGTTACATTATAAGACCATTCTAATTAAATTTGGAATAAAATTTTGTCAAAGTGGTATAGCTCAAGTGGTTGTGCCCCAGTACCTAGGCTGAAAGGTCCTGGGTTCGAGACACCCATGTTACATTATAAGACCATTCCAATTAAATTTGGAATAAAATTTTAGTCAAAGTGGTATAGCTCAAATGGTTAGAGCCCCACTACCTAAAGGCGAAAAGGTCCTGGGTTCGAGACACCCAAGTTACATTATAAGAACATTCCAATTAAATTTGGAATAAAATTTTGTCAAAAGTGGTATGCCTCAAGTGGTTGGATCCCCACTACCTAGGCCTAAAGGTCCTGGTTTCGAGACAACCAAGTTACATTAAAAGAACATTCCAATTAAATTTGGAATAAAATTTTGTCAAAGTGGTATAGCTTAAGTGGTTGGAGCCCCACTACCTAGGCCAAAAGGTCCAGGGTTCGAGACACCCAAGTTAAATTATAAGACCATTCCAATTAAATTAGGAATAAAATTTAAAGTCAAAGTGGTATAGCTCAAGTGGTTGGAGTCCCACTACCTAGGCCGAAAGGTCCTGGGTTCGAGACACCCAAGTTACATTATAAGACCATTCCAATTAAATTAGGAATAAAATTTTAGTCAAAGTGGTATAGCTCAAATGGTTGGAGCCCCACTACCTAGGCCGAAAGGTCCTGGGTTCGAAACACCCAAGTTACATTATAAGAACATTCCAATTAAAATTCAAATAAAATTTTGTCAAAGTGGTATAGCTGAAGTGGTTGGAGCCACACTATCTAGGCCGAAAGGTCCTGGGTTCGAGATACCCAAGTTACATTATAAGACCATTACAATTAAATTTGGAATAAATTTTGAGTCAAAGTTGTATAGCTCAAGTGGTTGGAGCCCCTCTACCTAGGCCGAAAGGTCCTGGGTTCGAGACACCGAAGTTACATTATAAGACTATTTCAATTAAATTTGGAAAAAATTTGTCAAAGTCGTATATCTCAAGTGGTTGGAGCCCCACTACCTAGGCCGAAAGGTCCTGGGTTGGAGACACCCAAGTTACATTATAATACCATTCCAATTAAATTTGGAATAAAAATTTAAGTCAAAGTGGAATAACTCAAGTGGTTGGATCCCCACTACCTAGGCCGAAAGGTCCTGGGTTCGAGACACCCAAGTTACATTATAAGACCATTCCAATTACATTTGGAATAAAATTTTATGGTATAGGTGGTTAGGGTACCTAGGGTTCAAGTCCCATTATAAAATTGGAATAAAAAATTTGGTAATTTTTTTTCTCAAAGTAGTATAGATATTATAAGACCTCAAGAAATTGGTTGGAGAGCCCCAATTACCTAAGCCAATAAAGGTCCTTGGTTCGAGACACCCAAGTTACATTATAACACCATTCCAATTAAATTGGGAATAAAATTTTATCAAAGTGGTATAGCTTAAGTGGTTGGAGCCCCACTACCCAGCCGAAAAGGTCCCGGGTTCGAGACACACAAGGTACATTATATGACCATTCCAATTATATTTGGAATTTTTTTTTTTAGTTAAAGTGGTATTGCTCAATTGGTTGGAGCCCCCCACTACCAAGTAGAAAAAGGTCCCTGTTCGAGACACCCAAGTTACATTATAAGACCATTCCAATTAAATTTGGAATAAAATTTTGTCAAAGTGGTATAGCTCAAGTGGTTGGAGCCCCAAAGACATTTAAAGCCGAAAAGGTCCCGGGTTCGAGACACCCAAGTTACATTATAAGACCATTCCAATTAAATTTGGAATAAAATTTTAGTCAAAGTGGTATAGCTCAAATGGTTGGAGCCCCACTACCTAGGCCGAAAGGTCCTGGGTTCGAGACACCCAAGTTACATTATAAGAACATTCCAATTAAATTTGGAATAAAATTTTGTCAAAGTGGTATAGCTGAAGTGGTTGGAGCCCCACTATCTAGGTCGAAAGGTCCTGGATGGGACACCCAAGTTACATTATAAGACCATTACAATTAAATTTGGAATAAATTTTGAGTCAAAGTTGTATAGCTCAAGTGGTTGGAGCCCCACTTCCTAGGCCGAAAGGTCCTGGGTTCGAGACACCCAAGTTACATTATAAGACCATTCCATTTAAATTTGGAAAAAAAATTTTTTTAGTTAAAGTTGTTATAACTCAATCGAAAAGGGTTGGAGCCACAGTTACCAATAAGACCATTCAATTAAATTTGGAATAAAAAGGTCCCTAAAGTGGGTTCGAGACACCCAATTTACATTATAAGACCATTCCAATTAAATTTGGAATAAAATTTTAGTCAAAGTGGTATAGCTCAAATGGTTTGAGCCCCACTACCAGGTATAAAAGGTCCTAGGTTCGAGACACCCAAGTTACATTATAAGAACATTCAAATTAAATTTGGAATAAAATTTTTTAGTCAAAGTGGTATAGCCAACATTCAAGTGGTTGGAGCCCCAGTGGTTAGCCCCAAAGCCGAAAGGTCGTGGGTTCGAGACACCCAAGTTACATTATAAGACCATTACAATTAAATTTGGAATAAATTTTGAGTCAAAGTTGTATAGCTCAAGTGGATGGAGCCCCACTACCTAGGCCGAAAAGGTCCCGGGTTCGAGACACCCGGGTTACATTATAAGACTATTCCAATTAAATTTGGAAAAATTTTTTGTCAAAGTGGTATAACTCAAAATGGTTGGAGCCCCACTACCTAGGCCGAAAGGTCCAGGGTTCGAGACACCCAAGTTAAATTATAAGACCATTCCAATTAAATTAGGAATAAAATTTAAAGTCAAAGTGGTATAGCTCAAGTGGTTGGAGTCCCACTACCTAGGCCGAAAGGTCCTGGGTTCGAGACACCCAAGTTACATTATAAGACCATTCCAATTAAATTTGGAATAAAATTTTAGTCAAAGTGGTATAGCTCAAATGGTTGGAGCCCCACTACCTAGGCCGAAAGGTCCTGGGTTCGAAACACCCAAGTTACATTAAAAGAACATTCCAATTAAAATTCAAATAAAATTTTGTCAAAGTGGTATAGCTGAAGTGGTTGGAGCCACACTATCTAGGCCGAAAGGTCCTGGGTTCGAGACACCCAAGTTACATTATAAGACCATTCCAATTAAATTTGGAATAAATTTTGAGTCAAAGTGGTATAGCTCAAATGGTTGGAGCCCCACTACTAAAGCCGAAAAGGTCCCGGGTTCGAGACACCCAAGTTACATTATAAGAACATTCCAATTAAATTTGGAAAAAATTTGTCAAAGTGGATATCTCAAGTGGTTGGAGCCCCACTACCTAGGCCGAAAAGGTCCGGGTTTGAGACACCCAAGTTACATTATAAGACCATTCCAATTAAATTTGGAATAAAATTTTAGTCAAAGTGGAATAACTCAAGTGGTTGGATCCCCACTACCTAGGCCGAAAGGTCCTGGGTTCGAGACACCCAAGTTACATTATAAGACCATTCCAATTACATTTGGAATAAAATTTTACCGGTAGGTACTGGGTTCAAGTCCCATTATCGAAAAATTGGTAATTTTTTCTCAAAGTAAAGTATAGCTCAAGTGGTTGGAGCCCACATTATACCCCAATTAAATTTGGAATAAAATTTTTAGTCAAAGTGGTAAAGGTCCTTGGTTCGAGACACCCAAGTTACATTATAACACCATTCCAATTAAATTGGGAATAAAATTTTATCAAAGTGGTATAGCTTAAGTGGTTGGAGCCCCACTACCTAGGCCGAAAGGTCCTGGGTTCGAGACACACAAGGTACATTATATGACCATTCCAATTATATTTGGAATTTTTTTTTAGTTAAAGTGGTATTGCTCAATTGGTTGGAGCCCCACTACCAAGGTAAAAAAGGTCCTGGTGGTTCGAGACACCCAAGTTACATTATAAGACCATTCCAATTAAATTTGGAATAAAATTTTGTCAAAGTGGTATAGCTCAAGTGGTTGGAGCCCCAAAGGTACCCAAAGCCGAAAGGTCCCGGGTTCGAGAGACACCCAAGTTACATTATAAGACCATTCCAATTAAATTTGGAATAAAATTTTAGTCAAAGTGGTATAGCTCAAATGGTTGGAGCCCCACTACCTAGGCCGAAAGGTCCTGGGTTCGAGACACCCAAGTTACATTATAAGAACATTCCAATTAAATTTGGAATAAAATTTTGTCAAAGTGGTATAGCTGAAGTGGTTGGAGCCCCACTATCTAGGTCGAAAGGTCCTGGATGGGACACCCAAGTTACATTATAAGACCATTACAATTAAATTTGGAATAAATTTTGAGTCAAAGTTGTATAGCTCAACTGGTTGGAGCCCCACTTCCTAGGCCGAAAGGTCCTGGGTTCGAGACACCCAAGGTACATTATAAGACCATTCCATTTATATTTGGAAATTTTTTTTAGTTAAAGTGTTATAACTCAATTGGTTGGAGCCACACTACCAAGGCCGAAAAGGTCCTGTGTTCGAGACACCCAATTTACATTATAAGACCATTCCAATTAAATTTGGAATAAACTTTTAGTCAGAGTGGTATAGCTCAAATGGTTGGAGCCCCACTACCTAGGCCGAAAGGTCCTAGGTTCGAGACACCCAAGTTACATTATAAGAACAATCAAATTAAATTTGGAATAAAATTTTGTCAAAGTGGTATAGCTGAAGTGGTTGGAGCCCCACTATCTAGGTCGAAAGGTCGTGGGTTCGAGACACCCAAGTTACATAATAAGACCATTACAATTAAATTTGGAATAAATTTTGAGTCAAAGTTGTATAGCTCAAGTGGATGGAGCCCCACTACCTAGGCCGAAAGGTCCTGGGTTCGAGACACCGAAGTTACATTATAAGACTATTCCAATTAAATTGGGAAAATTTTTGTCAAAGTGGTTTAACTTAAATGGTAGGAGCCCCACTACCTAGGCCGAAAGGTCCTGGGTTCGAGACACCCATGTTACATTATAAGACCATTCCAATTAAATTTGGAATAAAATTTTGTCAAAGTGGTATAGCTTAAGTGGTTGGATCCCCACTACCTTGGCCGAAAGGTCCTGGTTTCGAGACAACCAAGTTACATTATAAGAACATTCCAATTAAATTTGGAATAAAATTTTGTCAAAGTGGTATAGCTTAAGTGGTTGGAGCCCCACTACCTAGGCCGAAGGTCCAGGGTTCGAGACACCCAAGTTACATTATAAGACCATTCTAATTAAAATTGGAATAAAATTTTGTCAAAGTGGAATAGCTCAAGTGGTTATATCCCCAACATCTAGGCCGAGACGTCCTGGGTTCGAGACATTATAAGACCATTCGAAATTTAATTTGGAAATTATTTTTAAAGTCAAAGGGATATAGCTCAAGTGGTTGGCGCCCCAATACTTAGGCCGAAAGGTCCTGGGTTCGAGACACCCGAGTTACATTATAAGACCATTCCAATTAAATTTGGAATAAAATTTTGTCAAAGTGGTATAGCTCAAGTGGTTGGAGCCCCACTACCTTGGTCGAAAAGTCCTGGGTTCGAGACACCCAAGGTACATTATATGACCATTCCAATTATATTTGGAATTTTTTTTTAGTTAAAGTGGTATAGCTCAATTGGTTGGAGCCCCACTACCAAGGCCGAAAAGGTCCTGTGTTCGAGACACCCAAGTTACATTATAAGACCATTCCAATTAAATTTGGAATAAAATTTTGTCAAAGTGGTATAGCTCAAGTGGTTGGAGCCCCAGTACCTAGGCCGAAAGGTCCTGGTTTCGAGACACCCAAGTTACATTATAAGACCATTCCAATTCAATTTGGAATAAAATTTTAGTCAAAGTGGTATAGCTCAAATGGTTTGATCCCCACTACCTTGGCCGAAAGGTCCTGGGTTCGAGACACCAAAGTTACGTTATAAGAACATTCCAATTAAAATTGGAATAAATTTTTTTCAAAGTGGTATAGCTGAAGTGGTTGGAGCCCCACTATCTAGGCCGAAAGGTCCTGGGTTCGAGATATCCAAGTTACATTATAAGACCATTACAATTAAATTTGGAATAATTTTTGAGTCAAAGTTTATAGCTCAAGTGGTTGGAGCCCCTCTACCTAGGCCGAAAGATCCTGGGTTCGAGACACCGAAGTTACATTATAAGACTATTTCAATTAAATTTGGAAAAAATTTGTCAAAGTGGTATAACTCAAGTGGTTGGAGCCCCACTACCTAGGCCGAAAGGTCCTGGGTTCGAGACACCCAAGTTACATTATAAGACCATTCCAATTAAATTTGGAATAAAAATTTAAGTCAAAGTGGAATAACTCAAGTGGTTGGATCCCCACTACCTAGGCCTAAAGGTCCTGGGTTCGAGACACCCAAGTTAAATTATAAGACCATTCCAATTATATTTGGAATAAAATTTTATCGGTAGGCAAAGGGTTCAAGTCCTGTGTATCTAAAAATTTGGTTTTTTTTTTTCTCAAAGTAGTATAGCTCAAGTGGTTGGAGCCCACTACCTAAGTTAAAGGTCCTTGGTTCGAGACACCCAAGTTACATTATAACACCATTCCAATTAAATTGGGAATAAAATTTTGTCAAAGTGGTATAGCTCAAGTGGTTGGAGCCCCACTACCTAGGCCGAAAGGTCCTGGGTTCGAGACACACAAGGTACATTATATGACCATTCCAATTATATTTGGAATTTTTTTTTAGTTAAAGTGGTATTGCTCAATTGGTTGGAGCCCCACTACCAAGGCTTGGTAAAAAGGTCCACGTGGTTCGAGACACCCAAGTTACATTATAAGACCATTCCAATTAAATTTGGAATAAAATTTTGTCAAAGTGGTTATAGCTCAAGTGGTTGGAGCCCCACTACCTAAGGCCGAAAAGGTCCCGGGTTCGAGACACCCAAGTTACATTATAAGACCATTCTAATTAAAATTGGAATAAAATTTTGTCAAAGTGGGATAGCTCAAGTGGTTAGAGCCCCAACATCTAGGCCGAGAGGTCCTGGGTTCGAGACTTTATAAGATCATTTGAAATTTAATTTGGAAATTATTTTTAAAGTCAAAGGGATATAGCTCAAGTGGTTGGCATTCCCCAATACATAAAATTTTGTCAAAGGTCCCGGGTTGAGACACACCAAGTTACATTATAAGACCATTCCAATTAAATTTGGAATAAAAATTTTAGTCAAAGTGGTATAGCTCAAGTTGTTGGAGTCCCCCACTACCTATGCCGAAAAAGGTCCGGGTTCGAGACACCCAAGTTACATTATAAGACCATTCCAATTAAATTTAGAATAAAATTTTGTCAAAGTGGTATAGCTCAAGTGGTTGGAGCCCCACTATCTTGGTCGAAAAGTCCTGGGTTCGAGACACCCAAGGTACATTATAAGACCATTCCAATTATATTTGGAATTTTTTTTAGTTAAAGTGGTATAGCTCAATTGGTTGGAGCCCCACTACCAAGGCCGTAAAGGTCCTGTGTTCAAGACACCCAAGTTACATTATAAGATCATTCCAATTAAATTTGGAATAAAATTTTATCAAAGTGGTATAGCTCAAGTGGTTGGAGCCCCACTATCCTGGCCGAAAAGGTCCCGGGTTTCGAGACACCCAAGTTACATTATAAGACCATTCCAATTAAATTTGGAATAAAATTTTAGTCAAAGTGGTATAGCTCAAATGGTTGGAGCCCCACTACCTAGGCCGAAAGGTCCTGGGTTCGAAACACCCAAGTTACATTATAAGAACATTCCAATTAAAATTGGAATAAAATTTTGTCAACGTGGTATAGCTGAAGTGGTTGGAGCCCCACTATCTAGGCCGAAAAGTCCTGGGTTTGAGATACCCAAGTTACATTATAAGACCATTACAATTAAATTTGGAATAAATTTTGAGTCAAAGTTGTATAGCTCAAGTGGTTGGAGCCCCTCTACCTAGGCCGAAAGATCCTGGGTTCGAGACACCGAAGTTACATTATAAGACTATTCCAATTAAATTTGGAATAAAAAAATTTAAGTCAAATTGGAATAACTAAAAGTGGTTGAGATCCCCATTATAGACCATTACAATTAAAGGTCCCGGGTTCGAGACACCGAAAGATCCCGGTTTTGGTTACATTATAAGACTATTCCAATTAAATTTGGAATAAAATTTTATCGGTAGGTACTGGGTTCAAGTCCCAGGTATCGAAAATTTGGTAATTTTTTTCTCAAAGTAGTATAGCTCAAGTGGTTGGAACCCGACTACCTAAGCCGAAAGGTCCTTGGTTCGAGACACCCAAGTTACATTATAATACCATTCCAATTAAATTGGGAATAAAAAATTTTCAAAGTGTTATAGCTCAAGTGGTTGGAGCCCCACTACCTAGGCCGAAAGGTCCTGGGTTCGAGACACACAAGGTACATTATATGACCATTCCAATTATATTTGGAATTTTTTTTTAGTTAAAGTGGTATTGCTCAATTGGTTGGAGCCCCACTACCAAGGCTGAAAAGGTCCCGTGTTCGAGACACCCAAGTTACATTATAAGACCATTCCAATTAAATTTGGAATAAAATTTTGTCAAAGTGGTATAGCTCAAGTGGTTAGAGCCCCAGTTCCTAGGCCGAAAGGTCCTGGGTTCGAGACACCCAAGTTACATTATAAGACCATTCCAATTAAATTTGGAATAAAATTTTAGTCAAAGTGCTATAGCTCAGATGGTTGGAGCCCCACTACCTAGGCGGTAAGGTCCTGGGTTCGAGACACCCAAGTTACATTATAAGAACATTCCAATTAAATTTGGAATAAAATTTGAGTCAAAGTTGTATAGCTCAACCGGGTTGGATCCCCAATTCCTAAAGCCGAAAAGGTCCCGGGTTCGAGACACCCAAGGTATATTATATGACCATTCCAATTATATTTGGAATTTTTTTTTAGTTAAAGTGGTATTGCTCAATTGGTTGGAGCCCCACTACCAAGGCCGAAAAGGTCCTGTGTTCGAGACACCCAAGTTACATTATAAGACCATTCCAATTAAATTTGGAATAAAATTTTGTCAAAGTGGTATAGCTCAAGTGGTTGGAGCCCCAAAGATTTACCAAAGGCCGAAAAGGTCCCGGGTTCGAGACACCCAATTTACATTATAAGACCATTCCAATTAAATTTGGAATAAAATTTTAGTCAAAGTGGTCTAGCTCAAATGGTTGGAGCCCCACTACTTAGGCCGAAAGGTCCTGGGTTCGAGACACCCTATTTACATTATAAGAACAATCCAATTAAATTTGGAATAAAATTTTGTCAAAGTGGTATAGCTGAAGTGGTTGGAGCCCCACTATCTAGGCCGAAAGGTCCTGGGTTCGAGACACCCAAGTTACATAATAAGACCATTATAATTAAACTTGGAATAAATTTTGAGTCAAAGTTGTATAACTCAAGTGGATGGAGCCCCTCTACCTAGGCCGAAAGGTCCTGGGTTAGAGACACCGAAGTTACATTATAAGACTATTCCAATTAAATTGGGAGAAAAATTGTCAAAGTGGTATAACTCAAGTGGTTGGAGCCCCACTACCTAGGCCAAAAGGTCCTGGGTTCGAGACACCCAAGTTACATTATAAGACCATTCCAATTAAATTTGGAATAAAATTTTGTCAAAGTGGTATAGCTTAAGTGGTTGTGAGTACCTAAAGCCGAAAGGTCCAGGCGAGAGACCCAAGTTACATTATAAGACCATTCCAATTAAATTAGGAATAAAATTTAAAGTCAAAGTGGTATAAATGTCCGGGTTCGGGACACCCAAGTTACATTATAAGACCATTCCAATTAAATTTGGAATAAAATTTTAGTCAAAGTGGTATAGCTCAAGTTGTTGGAGCCCCACTACCTATGCCGAAAGGTCCTGGGTTCGAGACACCCAAGTTACATTATAAGACCATTCCTATTAAATTTTGAATAAAATTTTGTCAAAGTGGTATAGCTTAAGTGGTTGGAGCCCCACTACCTTGGTCGAAAAGTCCTGGGTTCGAGACACCCAAGGTACATTATAAGACCATTCCAATTATATTTGGAATAAAATTTTGTCAAAGTGGTATAGCTCAAGTGGTTGGAGCCCCAAAGATTACCAGGGCCGAAAAAGGTCCCGGGTTTGAGACACCCAAGTTACATTATAAGACCATTCCAAATAATTTGGAATAAAATTTTAGTCAAAGTGGTATAGCTCAAATGGTTGGAGCCCCACTACCTAGGCCGAAAGGTCCTGGGTTCGAGACACCCAAGTTACATTATAATAACATTCCAATTAAAATTGGAATAAAATTTTGTCAAAGTGGTATAGGTGAAGTGGTTGGAGCCCCACTATCTAGGCCGAAAGGTCCTGGGTTCGAGATACCCAAGTTACATTATAAGACCATTACAAATAAATTTGGAATAAATTTTGAGTCAAAGTTGTATAGCTCAAGTGGTTGGAGCCCTCTACCCAGGGGCCGAAAAGGTCCCGGGTTCGAGACAACCGGGTTACATTATAAGAATATTTCAATTAAATTTGGAAAAATTTGTCAAAGTGGTATATCAAGTGGTTGGAGCCCCACTACCTAGGGCCGAAAAGGTCCTTGGTTCGAGACACTCAAGATACATTATAAGACCATTCCAATTAAATTTGGAATAAAAATTTAAGTCAATGTGGAATAACTCAAGTGGTTGGATCCCCACTACCTAGGCCGAAAGGTCCTGGTTTCGAGACACCCAAGTTACATTATAAGACCATTCCAATTACATTTGGAATAAAATTTTATCGGTGAAATCTTTGGGTTCAACTCCTGCATCGAAAAATTTGGTAATTTTTTTCTCAAAGTTGTATAGCTCAAGTGGTTGGAGCCCGACTACCTAAGCCGAAAGGTCCTTGGTTCGAGACACTCAAGTTACATTATAACACCATTCCAATTAAATTGGGAATAAAATTTTGTCAAAGTGGTATAGCTCAAGTGGTTGGAGCCCCACTACCTAAAGTCAAGGTCCCGGGTTCGAGACACCCAAGGTACATTATATGACCATTCCAATTATATTTGGAATTTTTTTTTTAGTTAAAGTGGTATAGCTCAATTGGTTGGAGCCCCACTACCAAGGCCGAAAAAGGACCGGTGGTTCGAGACACCCAAGTTATATTATAAGACCATTCCAATTAAATTTAGAATAAAATTTTGTCAAAGTGGTATAGCTCAAGTGGTTGGAGCCCCAGTACCTAGGCCGAAAGGTCCTGGGTTTGAGACACCCAAGTTACATTATAAGACCATTCCAATTAAATTTGGAATAAAATTTTAGTCAAAGTGGTATAGCTCAAATGGTTGGAGCCCTACTATCTAGGCCGAAAGGTCCTGGGTTCGAGACACCCAAGTTACATTATAAGAACATTCCAATTAAATTTGGAATAAAATTTTGTCAAAGTGGTATATTTTTAAGTGGTTGGATCCCACTACCTAGGGGCCGAAAAGGTCCCTGGTTTCGAGACAACCAAGTGACATTATAAGAACATTCCAATTAAATTTGGAATAAAATTTGGTCAAAGTGGTATAGCTTAAGTGGTTGGAGCCCCACTACCTAAGCCGAAAGGTCCAGGGTTTGAGACACCCAAGTTACATTATAAGACCATTCCAATTAACTTAGGAATAAAATTTAAAGTCAAAGTGGTATAGCTCAAGTGGTTGGAGTCCCACTACCTAGGCCGAAAGGTCCTGGGTTCGAGACACCCAAGTTACATTATAAGACCATTCTAATTAAAATTGGAATAAAATTTTGTCAAAGTGGGATAGCTCAAGTGGTTAGAGCCCCAACATCTAGGCCGAGAGGTCCTGGGTTCGAGACATTATAAGACCATTCGAAATTTAATTTGGAAATTATTTTTAAAGTCAAAGGGATATAGCTCAAGTGGTTGGCGCCCCAATACCTAAAGCCGGAAAAGGTCCTGGGTTTGAGACACCCAAGTTACATTATAAGACCATTCCAATTAAATTTGGAATAAAATTTTAGTCAAAGTGGTATAGCTCAAGTTGTTGGAGCCCCACTACCTATGCCGAAAGGTCTTAGGTTCGAGACACCCAAGTTACATTATAAGACCATTCCAATTAAATTTGGAATAAAATTTTGTCAAAGTGGTATAGCTCAAGTGGTTGGAGTCCCACTGCCTTGGTCGAAAAGTCCTGGGTTCGAGACACCAAAGGTACATTATAAAACTATTCCAATTATATTTGGAATTTTTTTTTAGTTAAAGTGGTATAGCTCAATTGGTTGGAGCCCCACTACCAAGGCCGAAAAGGTCCTGTGTTCGAGACACCCAAGTTACATTATAAGACCATTCCAATTAAATTTGGAATAAAATTTTGTCAAAGTGGTATAGCTTAAGTGGTTGGAGCCCCACTACCTAGGCCGAAAGGTCCAGGGTTCGAGACACCCAAGTTACATTATAAGACCATTCCAATTAAATTAGGAATAAAATTTAAAGTCAAAATGGTATAGCTCAAGTGGTTGGAGTCCCACTACCTAGGCCGAAAGGTCCTGGATTCAAGACACCCAAGTTACATTATAAGACCATTCTAATTAAAATTGGAATAAAATTTTTCAAAGTGGGATAGCTCAAGTGGTTAGAGCCCCAACATAAAGCCGAGAGGTCCCGGGTTCGAGACATTATAAGACCATTCAAATTTAATTTGGAAATTATTTTTTTAAAGTCAAAGGGATATAGCTCAAGTGGTTGGCATGCCCCAATACCTAAAGCCGAAAAGGTCCCGGGTTCGAGACACCCAAGTTACATTATAAGACCATTCCAATTAAATTTGGAATAAAATTTTAGTCAAAGTGGTATAGCTCAAGTTGTTGGAGCCCCACTACCTATGCCGAAAGGTCTTGGGTTCGAAACACCCAAGTTACATTATAAGACCATTCCAATTAAATTTGGAATAAAATTTTGTCAAAGTCTTATAGCTCAAGTGGTTGGAGCCCCACTACCTTGGTCGAAAAGTCCTGGGTTCGAGACACCCAAGGTACATTATAAAACCATTCCAATTATATTTGGAATTTTTTTTTAGTTAAAGTGGTATAGCTCAATTGGTTGGAGCCCCACTACCAAGGCAGAAAAGGTCCTGTGTTCGAGACACCCAAGTTACATTATAAGATCATTCCAATTAAATTTGGAATAAAATTTTGTCAAAGTGGTATAGCTCAAGTGGTTGGAGCCCCAGTACCTAGGCCGGAAGGTCCTGGTTTTGAGACACCCAAGTTACATTATAAGACCATTCCAATTAAATTTGGAATAAAATTTTAGTCAAAGTGGTATAGCTCAAATGGTTGGAGCCCCACTACCTAGGCCGAAAGGTCCTGGGTTCGAGACACCCAAGTTACATTATAAGAACATTCCAATTAAAATTGGAATAAATTTTTGTCAAAGTGGTATAGCTGAAGTGGTTGGAGCCCCACTATCTAGGCCGAAAAGTCCTGGGTTTGAGATACCCAAGTTACATTATAAGACCATTACAATTAAATTTAGAATAAATTTTGAGTCAAAGTTGTATAGCTCAAGTGGTTGGAGCCCCTCTACCTAGGCCGAAAGATCCTGGGTTCGAGACACCGAAGTTACATTATAAGACTATTCCAATTAAATTTGGAATAAAAATTTAAGTCAAAGTGGAATAACTCAAGTGGTTGGATCCCCACTACCTAGGCCGAAAGGTCCTTGGTTCGAGACACCCAAGTTACATTATAAGACCATTCCAATTACATTTGGAATAAAATTTTATCGGTAGGTACTGGGTTCAAGTCCCAGGTATCGAAAATTTGGTAATTTTTTTCTCAAAGTAGTATAGCTCAAGTGGTTGGAACCCGACTACCTAAGCCGAAAGGTCCTTGGTTCGAGACACCCAAGTTACATTATAACACCATTCCAATTAAATTGGGAATAAAAAAATTTTCAAAGTGGTATAGCTCAAGTGGTTGGAGCCCCACTACCTAGGCCGAAAGGTCCTGGGTTCGAGACACACAAGGTACATTATATGACCATTCCAATTATATTTGGAATTTTTTTTTAGTTAAAGTGGTATTGCTCAATTGGTTGGAGCCCCACTACCAAGGCCGAAAAGGTCCCGTGTTCGAGACACCCAAGTTACATTATAAGACCATTCCAATTAAATTTGGAATAAAATTTTGTCAAAGTGGTATAGCTCAAGTGGTTAGAGCCCCAGTACCTAGGCCGAAAGGTCCTGGGTTCGAGACACCCAAGTTACATTATAAGACTGTCGCGAGTCGTTTCGGTTGATGAATATTATGTGGCTAATTTAATTACAACTCACAAACAAAACATATACGTGTAAAATAAACAGTAAATAAGATGAATTTGTTGACCCGGTCAATAATATATGACTACTCCGGGGCATACCAAGCCGAGGATGTAGTATTATGAGCTTTACACGCACAGTTCTTGATACATCTTATTTAAGATGAATCGACAAAGCTATCGAATGAGTTCTAGGGTTTTTCATATATGTGGATGAACACTCTAATTTTTCTATTCCTCACCTCTCAGGGGATTTTTGTAGGCTATCTTTCTGGGATTATTTTGTGAACCAACCCCTTTCTTCTTCTTTTTTCTTCCATTTATCGTACTTCGTCAAGCATGAGCTGGATTGGTAAAGCATGTGGCGGGATTCTTTGGATCATGCAAGAACTCCGGTGGTGTTGCCCGTTTCTGACTTCATCTTCTAGATTGATCTTCGAGCAAACGTCGTCAATCGTCAGAATTAATCTTTTGTTCGGTTGGACGACTTTCGCTCGCTTTTAAGACAGATTCTTGAGATTTGAGTTCGAACATACCGACCCGGGTTATGTTTGTTCGGTAGGAGTCGGGCCGAAAGCAATTCGATCGGGTTTGGCTTAACAAAAAGTAACTCATCCACCGCATGATTATTATATTCAAACATTACATCGTGTCACTCTTTTGATGTTCGACACTCGATTTATTATATCGAACACAACAATACCAGTACCGGTCGCTTTGTATTCTACATTGGGCCCGGCTGTTAAAATCTGATTGGGCCATGTTTGGCATCGCTTCGAATTCCGCGCTGAAACTTCGAATTAGTACCCGGTGTCTATTTAAATCATATTTCTCCACTTTAAAATTTTTCCTTTCTCCTCTACTTTTCTATCGCCTTCCGCGATTCGAAAGTTTCCTACGAAGGATTCATTGTTCGTGCCAAGAAAATCATTCGTGTAATCGCCGATTCTTCTTCTACTTTATAATCATGGCCTCTTTGCTCAATTCCTCTCGCTCAATCCGACCATTATAGTTCCCTTCGCCTTCCCCCATTAGTAGAATCTCCCGTAATAATGTAAGTACATCGGAGGCAAATGCCTCGACCGGATTCCGTTGGCAATTTCGCAACCTTTTACCGTTTTTTCTTCCGACCGATAAAGCCCCAAACGAGTCGGATAGGGTTTGTCCCAGAATGATTCGCTTCTGGACGATTTCGATTATAATTCTTCGCCCCAAATTCAAATTAGGTCTATGGCTATTGATAATGTTGATGTAGATAGAAATAATATCACATGGAGGGGGGGAAATTTTAGCAACTGCAAATTTAGTCGAATCGAACATAGGTGTAGATGGTGGGCAAAACTCCGAACTTGGTATACCTGTTGGTGTTCCTCACAGTCCAACATATAGCGAGTATAATGCTCGTTATAATTTTGGCTTGCCCGAACAACCTCATAGGATTAGTGTAGAGAACGAGTACCCAGCGAGCAAAATGGCGAGCATAATTGATGTAGATATGCTCGCTCAGCTGCATAGAATTTATGAAACCCCTAAGGATGTCTTTTTCTGGGCACCCGGTCCTGATGAGCGAGCCGACCAACCCCCTGAGGGTTGTGTTGCCGTGAATTTGGACACCATGGAGGCTGGACTTCGATTTCCTCTCCATCCGGCAATTACCCATTTGCTCGTGGAATGGAATATCTCCATTACACAACTCAAACCGAATGGATGGCATATGGTCATGAGTTTTTTGACGTTGTTCGGCAAAAAATGAAACCAAGGTATTATCCTTCTAAGCAATTTGAACTTGCTCGGTTAGTGCACTTGACTCGTCCGGGGGCTAACATGGGTGGTTGTTTATGCAAGCTAACGCCAAGTGCAAAATTATCGAGGATGTGCCGAACAAAATCGCTGATCGAAAGAGAAATTCGGTTCGAGGGGGGATTGGAAAAGCCCGGCCTCGAAGCGAGCCAAATGCTCGTTGATATCCCCACCGACTTCGGAGTGTACCAAGTAAGTGATTTCAGAACTTTCATTCTTCAATTTGAACTGATTTTAACTCACTTTTTATTTCAGGGATTCCAGCCGCGACGGATAAGGAGACAAACGACGGCTATTTCAGCAGCGTTTGGCAGATCGATCTAGAACCTCGTTCAGAAAGATCCGTGATAACTTTGAACACTGCCGAACAGAGAAAGAAAGGAGGTTTGTTCGTGCCTCCTCATCATCTTGTTGCTGTTGATCCTTCCTAGAAGGATTATCTTTTTGTTTTTGTATAAGTCTTGTGGTCTTTTTGTTCGCCGTCACTCGCTGATTCTCGATTTCGCTTTTATCTATAGCTTTTTTTCCAAATGTGACCATCGCCGTGGAGTACGCCCCAACACACCGAGATGGCTCAAGAAAAAGGCCACGGTGAACTTGTTTCGGATTCAAGCCGAGCGAGAAGCTCAAATAATGTAGCAGGGGGAGGCGAAGCAGGCCAAACGACCCTCATCCGTCCCCGAGAATCAAGTCGAGCACAGAGGGCTCCCTGCTCGGCCGAGTAAGCATGGGTCGGGCGAACAAACTCCACCACCGAAAAAGACCAAGGGTGGAGATCGTGAACAGGGGCTGCTTAACAGGCCCGAGCTTAACAAGGGGCTGATCGAACAGGGCCAACCGAGCAAACTCAAACAAGATCGATGTTGGCCAGTCGACTCGACCGGACACCGCCGAGGCGATCGTCGAGCGGCCGCTTCGTTGTTGGTCCCATTTCGCAGATTGTCGAAATGGAAGTTGGCACATCTTCTCCTCCTCCAATTTGGACCTCGATCTTGACTCCAATAGACTCCGAGCCACGATCTCCTCAAGATAAGTCATTCCCGGATGGGATCCGGTCAAGGCGTGGGTGTACATTTTGCTCGCTCAGACCGCTTTGGTTTCGGTCGATATCTCTATTCTCACTTAGTCAAATATGTGTATCCGTAGGTTGAGCAGGTTGTCGCCCTTAATGCCCGACCTAAAGAATTACTTTTTTGCTCGCCGAAAGTGTTCTTTAAAGTTCCAGCGCAGGTCGAGCATGTTCAAAAACCTTGTCGACTTCGCTCGAGCGTGGACTATCGATCCGGAGGAGTCTACGACGGTCCCACCCCCTGGAAACTATGCGTTTGGGTTTGGTGCTTCAGTGGTCGATCTTTGGTCGCTCTTGAGAAAGCTTATGCTCATCGCTAACATCCAAGCCAATTATTTGGCTTTGATTAGAACTTCAAGACAAAGTGATCGAAATAACAGGTCCGTGATGAACCTGAAATCGCTCAGATCAAACTGCTTTAAGATAAGCCGGGCGCCTAACGGGCCTCGGGGAGGATGCTCGCCAATTTCAAGAGGATGCTCGCTTAGCTCAAGAGGATGCTGCGTCACACAAGAGAGGCAATCAATCGGGCCTCGCGAGGAGGTGATCAATATACGAAGGGCTCAAGAAGAAATGAATGCCGAAGCCAGAACTTGGGCCGGTGTTGAAAAAAATGGAAAGTGAGAGGGATTTAACTTGGCCAACAAACTCATCGCTGTCAAGAGACTAACACTCGTTTAGGCCTTGAAAACTCTAAGTCGCATGACGCATTTAATACATTGACTCCATGTCTAATTTCTCAGATATTTTGCGCTTTTGCCGATGCTATTCGACCGTTTCGCCACACACTCAACAAATGAGCAAATTGCCCCCCTCATATCCGACTTTCAAAGAAGATTCGGTTGATAACCCTCCGGATCGCAACCTCCCAATGTCGATTTGAATGGGTCAGGTGACTTTTTCCGTTTTTCCCGGAAGGGATCAAAATTGACGATCCAATTCGGATGAAGAGAACTCGACGTTATTGCATCGAGGTTGCCGATCAAAATCTTCACACCGAAACTGGGATCAATCAGTACAAGACGAGCAAGAACCTCCCAGAATCGAAAGCAAAGTGCGCCCCCAAATGAAAGCATCCGATACCCGGACATCCGAAGTTGTTGAGGGACCGAACATAATGTGTTCGACATTTCTCTTCCATCTACCCCTAATTTTGATTTTATGCCTTGATGTCTTTTTTTTTTTCTTTGCAAGACTTGTGTAATTTTTTGTCTTCTTCACTTTTTAATCGAACAATATATCTTTTAGTCGTTTCTTGTTGATACTTCTTCTTTTGTCCGAATATTTCGCCAATTGAACAAATGAATTTCATATTGAATTGTTTCCTCTAACTTTTGTTTGTTGAGGATGAATGTTGATACTTGTGTTGCACGATATTTTCTTTTGTTGCTTTACGTTCGCCATTATTGCTTTCCGCTTTTTGCCTCTTTTCTTACGAATGAATCGAACATTGGGTTTGCTCTATGCCCGCCTCCTCGACTTCTTTTCGGTTTTGATTGTCTTATTGACGTTGCAATCGGTTGATCGTCTTATTTAGATGCGACCGGATGGGTTACTTTATGAACCCCCTTTCTTGGTGCGCGATCGTCTTATTTAGGTGCGATCACCGTACTCGGGCCGTCTTATTTAGGCTGCGACCACGTGTTTTCGTCACCCGCTTCGTCTTCTGGTATCTGTAAGTACTAGTAAACTTATCATCGGCGCGTACCCATTACTCGCTTTTTCTTTGCGGGAATCGAGAATATTTAATTGTTCGTCGGTGAACATAGACTGGGCTCGTTCGTCTTTGTTCGGTCGTCCGGCTTTAGGTGCGACCTCAAATAGGCTCGAACTAGAAAATCTTTAGCTTAACAAAAGTACATATATCATTTTTTTTTTTTTGCAACACTTTGTATTCTATTACATCGCTCATAGTCAAGAAGACTATCTATTACACAACTATTGTTATCGCACTGTGGTTTTGAATTTAAATCCGTCTTGAGTAGACACTTAACCGGCCTCACCTTGTCCATGGAATTGATGTTGACAAGGATGTGGGCACATCAGTCGTTTACCCTTTTTTCTTTTGTAACATGCTCAGCAAAGAAGAAGATTTTTTTTGTCCCTCCCCGGACAAGTTGTGGTTATGCAGCGTCATGGCATGAGCATGTGGGCGCAAGATTCTCGCCGCTTAAAATAGGTCGCGAGCAAAACTTTCACCGCACCATTCCGTCCCTCCAAAGAGATGCCCGAGCATCAAGATCGCATCTTATTTTGGGTGGACTCTATGACATCCTCCCTTCAGAGGAGATTTTGGGGATTCATAGGGGACTCACGGGCTTGTCATCGCGCAGAAGCGATAAGTAACGTGGAGTGGCAAACCATGACTCTTCCGAGCATCTTGAGTCCGGAACGGGCTTCAACCTATGCTCAAGAACTAATGTGAGGTAAAAAGCTCAGATCCAGGACAGATGCTCGATTCAACTAATTGATCTTCAATCGAGAGTCGGATTCTTCTACGCCCTGGGGGCATACTAAACCGCTCTTCCTTCCGAGAATCGCAAAGATTTTTCCTTTTTTTTTTTCTTCATCTTCTTTCTTTCTTTTTTTTCCTGCTTTTCTTAAGTATAAGTATGCCCCTATTTATAGAACTGCCCCAAGCTAAGGCCGCATAGATAGTTGGTGCTAGCTCTCTTATTTCGGGTCCGCTTTTTGATGACTCTTGCTTAAAAAATTAACTTATCCCGCATGGTCGCCACCACTTGTCAACTCGCCCCGACACGTATCTTCTATTGACAACTCGTTGGAGACATGTCTTTTTGTCCGTCAATAGTGCCGCCCAAAGATTTTTCTTGAAGATAAGTATCGAAAATAATATATTCTTTTTTTTATGATCATCTTACTCGTTTTGAACCGAATGGTTGATTGTGTTCGGGTCAACAATATGCTCGCCTTTTATTGATAATATTTTTTCAAATTTGACGTTGCTCCACGAGTAAGACAATGGGACTCCATTCAGTCCTCCAAGTCATATGCCCCGCTTTGGTAAACGCTCGTGACTCGAAAGGACCTTCCCATGCTCGATCGAACACACCATTGGGTACCCCCATCGACGCTTTTTAAAACCAATTTCGCCCACATTGAACTCGCAAGATTCGGACTTTGGAATTATAAAACTTCTCGATCTCTTTTTGTACATAGCATTTTGAAATCAGCCTCCGTCCCTTTTTCTTCCAACAGTCCAATTCAGTGAGCGAGCTACCGGTCATTAATATGCTCTCCAAAAGTCATTGTTCGATGACTTGGAACTTTGATTTCAAGGGTATAATGACCTCGCACAAAAAAAGCTAAAGCAAAAAGGGGTCTCGCAGCTTGATGTTCAAAGTTGTTCGGTAAGCCCACAATATTTCGTGCAATTCTTCAAACCCATCCTCCCCTTGGAATTATCAAGTCTAGCCTTGAGGGTATGCTTGATAATTTTATTGACCGCCTTCGACTTGACCATTTGACTGGGGATAATACGGAGTTGAGTAGTGCTTTTTTATCCCCCAGCGAGCACAATTTTGTCTAAATTCACTTCCATCGAATTGTTTGCCGTTATCCGTGACCAATGATTGGGGAAGCCCAAATCGACAGATGATGTTTTTCCAAACAAAGTTCCACATCCTTTGTTCGGTGATTTTAACAATTGCCTCGGCTTCTGCCCATTTAGTATAATAATCAACGGCTACCACAAAGATATCTAACTCCCCGACAAAAAAGAGGAAATGGGCCGATTAAATCGATCCCCCATTTAGCAAATGGCCATGGACTATAAACTGATACTAATTCTTCAGGTGGGCTATGAATGAGTGGAGCATGTACCTGGCACTGATAACATGCACGAGCATATGCAAGTGAATCCTTTCTAAGGGTTGGCCAATAATAACCTTGCCTGATTATTTTATGTGCCAGGACGAGCCCACCTATATGATTTCCGCACACTCCATCATGGATCTGTTGCAGAAGTACCTGTCCCTCTTCAGGAGTAACACACTTCAAAAGTGGAAGTGAGAAGCTTTTTTGTACAAATGCTCGCCTATAATAGTATATCGAAAGCGCATCAGAATCGAGGCGAGTAGCTTGTGCTTTATTTTCGTGGAGAAGTCCCTTTTGTAAATAACTCATTATTCGAGTCATCCAAGTTTCTTGTTCGCTTGTTATCCGCGGGCGACGCAACTCGAACCGATGGCGATAGGCCGTGACGATCACAATGTCGGTTGTGTTTCACTCCTTCCTTGTTGCCAGCGTGCAAAAGCATCGGCGAACTAATTACCCAATCGTGGTAATTATTCAATGAAAACTTGGTCAAAATGCTCGAGCAACTCTTTTGCTAGTTGTTGATATTGTGCCATTTGTTCGCCTCGGGCCTCATACTCTTTGTTATTTGATAAACGACACCGAGAATCGCTATAGATCATCGACCTCTGAATTCCCATTGTCATTGCCATCCCAGAGTCCAAATGATCAAAGCTTCATATTCAAACCTCATTATTTGTATTTGGAAAATCAAATCGAATGGTTTGTTGTAAACGTTTGCCTAGTTGGGTCGATGAGAACTACGCCGCTCCGGTTTCTTGAACTTGTTGATGATCCATCAACATACATGTGCCATGGTTGATCGACAATTTTCGCCAGAATTTGTGGATATGTCAACTCAACCATGAAATCGCCATAGCTTGGCCCTTCATTCTTTGTTCGTGGAGCTTAAAGTAATGCCGAATCGTTCTAACTCCACCGCCCATTTGAGCAACCGCCCAAGTATCGGGTCGGTGGAGGACTTGGCGCAATGGAAACGCAAATAATACCTCAACCGAGTGGTCGAAAAAATATGGTCACAATTTTCGCACACTCATTACGGAGGGCGCGATGCAAATTTTTCCAACGGAGGATACCGGAGCTTCGGCTTTTTAAAGCACTTGGCTAACATAATAAATGGGTAAATGTGTTGTCTCTTCGCCTCAGACGAGCACAAGATCGATCGCGACAAAATGTGCAGATGCAAAGAAGATACAAATAGAGTTGTTCGCACAGGATAGGCTTAGATAGATTGTTCCGAGTATCCGCAAGGTATTGCTTTAATGATTCAAATGCATTTTGGCAATGCTCGGTCCATCGAAATTTCCCTTCTTTAATGCATCAAAGAAAGGTTTACATTTGTCCCCATTTCGTGATATAAACCGCTTACGGAAGCTAATCGTCCGGTTAACTTTTGGACCTCTTTCACATTACCGGGGCTTGCATATCGAGCATTGCTTGAATCTTTGATGGGTTTGCATCAATCCCAGATTGACTAACCATATGTCCGAGGAATTTTTCTGAATGAATCCCAAAACCGCATTTCTTGGGATTTAACTTCATATTATACTTCCTCAATATATCAATCGTTTTGTGCGAGGTGGGTGATGTGGTCTTCCTTATGTTCGCTCTTTACCACAATATCATCGATATATACCTCGATTGTTCGGGCCGATGTGTTCGTTTAACATCTTGTTCACCAAACGTTGATACGTTGCTCAAGCATTCTTTAATCCGAATGGCATGCGTTGCCAACAAAGACATGTTCTTTTCATCGCAGAATCGTCAGATTATTTTTGATCGTCCGGATGCATTGGTATTTGGTGATAACCAAATAACGATCCATAAATGTCATGAGTTCATGGCCCAATCAGATTATCAACCAAATAATCAATGGGGCATCGGAAAATTATCTTTTGGACATGCCTTATTCAAATCGGTGAAATCGATACACACGTCTCTAAGATCCATTTGGTTTATGAACTAGCACAGGTTCGCAAGCCATCTTTGGGCATTTTACCTCTCGGATCGGTTTGTTGTCGAAAGCGCCTTTTTTGATTTCACTATTCATCGCCGCATATTTTTCCGGACTAAATTTTCTACGTTTTTGGACAACCGGAGCTTGTATTGGATCAAGGTTGAGGAGTGCGGTGCATGCTCGGATCTATTCCAACCATGTCCTCGTGTGACCATGCGAACACATCTAAATTTGCTTGAAGGAAAGTAATTATTTCGCTCGATTGGTTCGTAATTTCGAACCAACGAACACTTCTAACTCAGTCCTGTTTTCGGTCGACATCGATTGGTTCCAATTGCTCAACAGAGTCGCTTTGCTTTTTTTTTGCTTCCACCGAGGGTCTTGAATGGATCCCGGGGCTCATCATCAACCTCCATGGGTTCAAAACCTATCGCGAGGCTCTCTAGTCCGATTGCTCGCTCGGCCGATCAATATTCATTTGATCTAGGAGATCGGGGAATTAGTTGTCTCCCGGTTTATGTTCGTGCCTTCGCGGCTCGAGACGAATGGTTATGCTCGTCGAACTTATGTTCGCTTCGGAAGATCTTTCGGTGAGATATTTGCTCATGGGCCAGCTTATCAATCTCCGTGTTCGCTTCCATCATATTGACGATACTTGTCTTTTCCGCACGCACGATAGCAAACAATCTCGAGCCTTCTTTTGATCTCCTTTTACACTCCCCGCTCCATCTTCAGGTCGGAAATTTAACACAATAAGAATACGTGGAACAAAGCCGCTTTGAATTCTGAATAAACGGGGCACCTAGAAACCCGTTATAAGTGGATCAACATCGACGATTACAAAATCTAACATTCTAGTTCGCCTAATGTCCGGATTCAAAGTTGATTCTAGCTCGACTCTAACCTAATCATACCATAGGGTGCAAGTTTCGATTCCCCAAAACCCATTATAGTATGATTACATGGTTCAATATAACCGCTCAAATCCCCAACTTGTTTTTCCATCCGCTAAGGGTATTAACGAACAAAATGTTTGCATAAGCCCCAAGATCAACTAAGAGGCGATGTACCTTCAACCCAAGGAGACGAAAGCAATCGATGGTTAAGGAGTCGCAGGGGAGTTATAATCCCGCCGAGATCGCCCTCCGAGAAAATGATTTGGTGTGTAGGTGGGGAACCGGATGATGTGCTCGCCACCTTTACCCGATGGATGTTCTGCATGGCACGATCTCCATCTTTTTACGTCTGTTAGATAACGTTGGCGCTGGTAACATCCACCCACGGGACCATATTCGTGATTTAATCATTTGGATTTCTTGACTTTTCGACCTCTTCCCACAAAGAGGAGGCCCTCTTTTGGTCGTTTTCAGATCTCTTTTCGTGATTCTTCGGGATCATCGTCAAATGTTTGTTCGCCTTTTCGCTTCCTTCGGTCTTCGTCGTTTTTTCATTCGCGAATCCTCGTTTGGGCTTTTCTAAGAACGGGGAAAGACGATTTTCTTCATATAGCTTCCAAAGTTGGCGGAGTAAATCGCGGCAATTTTTTCAGACAGCCCGATGTACTCGTGATAATTACAAGATTTGGAAGCGTTGAGTCGACGCTTATCCATTACAATTCTTCTGCCCGTCCAACATGTCCCGATCTTTGATTTGATTAAAGATAGTTTTTCTTAAACGCCCCAAAAGACTTAAGTAGGGCATTTGCTTCTCTTTTTGTTCAAAAGGTTTGAAAGAGGTCAGATCTCAGACCCCTTCATTCATTGTTTTTTTTTTCAAAGCTTTCCTAGCGATAGGCTCATGTCTCAATTGTGATTGTGCGAGCAAATCTTGCATGGCTATAATTTAGCCGCCGCTCTCTAAACTCGAGTATGAAGTTCGCCAATCTTGATGCATGGCCTTCCACATGTCTCAGATTTAAAGTCGCCTCCGACCACCGCGAGGATCTTAGCATCCTCTTCAATCTGGGGCTCCATCATATAAACATTTATCAAATCTTTCTATGTATGATCAATCGACTCACCTTTTAATTGGGAAAAATGCGCCAACCTTTGTTTCGGCCAAGCAGGCGAGCACACATGGATTTGAGAAATGGGACAAAAATTGCCGCCCGGTTATGCGAAAAGATGTGATGGATGAAGCGGGTAAAGTGGTAAACCACCTATGTGCTCGATCACCCAAAGTCATGGGGAATGATCGGCGATCGTCGCGTCTGAGCCCCCATCGCGATCATAAAGTCACGAAAAATTTTGCCGAGATGGACATGAGGATCCGACTCGGTGTCGAAAAATAGGAATTGGTGGTCGGGTCTTTGCGACTTTCTCTTGGACTTCGCCGCCATGATCGCTGGAGATAATGGCGAACAAAGGTACGGTGCTCGTTCGAGGGTAGCTCTTAGTCTCGCCAGATCGGCTTGTAATTCCACGATGGCTTTTGCATTTTCGCAAATTTCGCGGATCGATAGACTTAGATTGGGGCTGTTTTCCCATCATGAGGATCTCGTGGATCATGCTCGTGATGGGGCGATCCCTCTCCAAGTTTGTCCTTGACTACCCAATCGGTGATGGATAGACAACTTTGTTCCCGCCGATATTTGTTCGGTGTACGGATGCTTTTGAAGATCCGAATGCGCGGGCACCTCTATTGATGTCTCTTTCCGGATCTTGTCTTTATTATTGCCGATTCGGTCTTTTGGCGGAGAGCCTCAAACGCCCAAACGCCGATGGTCTAGACCCTTGAGGTCGTTTCGTCATCCGACATATCATCATGAACTTTTTTTTACTAGTCCGCTTTGCGGTTTTTTTTTAGCTTGCTTGCCGTCGGTGTATGTGAGTGTTGCTCTTCCCGCTTTTGAGCCTCTAACTTCGCTAATTTTTTTTTTCGCCCTCTTTTTACGTGCTCGAAAGCAAGAAAGTGATTGCTTTTGTAGGGGCCATGGGATTATTGGCTATATCCTCAAGATTAATAGTTTCCATCGCCGATCTTTTATGAGGTCATTATTTTGGCCTCTTTTTCGGTCATATGGTCGGCTTTTGTTCCGACCTCTCCGTTTGGGTGTGTTCTAGATTGAGGCATTATATTTTTTTTTCGCCTCGGCTAACTAGGGGTTTGTGTATGGGTTGGTTTTTTGGATCCGATTCGAAAAATTCACCCTCCTTCTAAATACCAATTGTCGCGTAGTCGTTTGGTTGATGAATATTATGTGGCTAATTTAATTACAACTCACAAACAAAACATATACGTGTAAAGTAAACAAATAAATAAAATGAATTTGTTGACCCAGCCATTAATATATGACTACTCTGGGGCATACCAAGCCGTGGATGTAGTATTATGAGCTTTACACGCATAGTTCTTGATACATCTTACGAAGATGAATCGTCTGAGTTATCGAATGAGTTCTAGGGTTTTTCGTATATGTGGATGAACACTCTAATTTTTCTATTCCTCACCTCTCGGGATTTTTTTGTAGGCTATCTATCTGGGATTATTTTGTGAACCAACCCCTTTCTTCTTCTTTTTTCTTCCATTTATCGATTTCGTCAAGAATGATTTGGATTGGTAAAGCATGTGCCGGATTCTTTGGATCATGCAAGAACTCGATTGGTGTTGCCCGTTTCGACTTCATCTTCTAGATTGATCTTGAGCAAACGTCGTCAATCGTCAATTAATCTTTTGTTCGGTTGGACTTTCGCTCGTAGCTTTTTAAGACAGCTTCTTCAGAGATTTGAGTTCGAACATACCGACCGGGTTATGTTTGTTCGTAGAGGTTGGAAAGCAATTCGATCGGTTGGCTTAACAAAAAGTAACTCATCCACCGGGCATGATTATTATATTCAAACATTACACGTGTCACTCTTTGATGTTCGATTAATTCTGATTTATTATATCGAACACAACAAAGACCATTCCAATTAAATTTGGAATAAAATTTTAGTCAAAGTGCTATAGCTCAAATGGTTGGAGCCCCACTACCTAGGCGGTAAGGTCCTGGGTTCGAGACACCCAAGTTACATTATAAGAACATTCCAATTAAATTTGGAATAAAATTTGAGTCAAAGTTGTATAGCTCAACTGGTTGGATCCCCAATTCCTAGGCCGAAAGGTCCTGGGTTCGAGACACCCAAGGTACATTATATGACCATTCCAATTATATTTGGAATTTTTTTTTAGTTAAAGTGGTATTGCTCAATTGGTTGGAGCCCCACTACCAAGGCCGAAAAGGTCCTGTGTTCGAGACACCCAAGTTACATTATAAGACCATTCCAATTAAATTTGGAATAAAATTTTGTCAAAGTGGTATAGCTCAAGTGGTTGGAGCCCCAGTACCTAGGCCGAAAGGTCCTGGGTTCGAGACACCCAATTTACATTATAAGACCATTCCAATTAAATTTGGAATAAAATTTTAGTCAAAGTGGTCTAGCTCAAATGGTTGGAGACCCACTAATTAGGCCGAAAGGTCCTGGGTTCGAGACACCCTAGTTACATTATAAGAACAATCCAATTAAATTTGGAATAAAATTTTGTCAAAGTGGTATAGCTGAAGTGGTTGGAGCCCCACTATCTAGGCCGAAAGGTCCTGGGTTCGAGACACCCAAGTTACATAATAAGACCATTATAATTAAACTTGGAATAAATTTTGAGTCAAAGTTGTATAGCTCAAGTGGATGGAGCCCCTCTACCTAGGCCGAAAGGTCCTGGGTTAGAGACACCGAAGTTACATTATAAGACTATTCCAATTAAATTGGGAGAAAAATTGTCAAAGTGGTATAACTCAAGTGGTTGGAGCCCCACTACCTAGGCCAAAAGGTCCTGGGTTCGAGACACCCAAGTTACATTATAAGACCATTCCAATTAAATTTGGAATAAAATTTTGTCAAAGTGGTATAGCTTAAGTGGTTGGAGCCCCACTACCTAGGCCGAAAGGTCCAGGGTTCGAGACACCCAAGTTACATTATAAGACCATTCCAATTAAATTAGGAATAAAATTTAAAGTCAAAGTGGTATAGCTCAAGTGGTTGGCGCCCCAATACCTAGGCCGAAAGGTCTTGGGTTCGAGACACCCAAGTTACATTATAAGACCATTCCAATTAAATTTGGAATTAAATTTTAGTCAAAGTGGTATAGCTCAAGTTGTTGGAGCCCCACTACCTATGCCGAAAGGTCCTGGGTTCGAGACACCCAAGTTACATTATAAGACCATTCCTATTAAATTTTGAATAAAATTTTGTCAAAGTGGTATAGCTTAAGTGGTTGGAGCCCCACTACCTTGGTCGAAAAGTCCTGGGTTCGAGACACACAAGGTACATTATAAGACCATTCCAATTATATTTGGAATTTTTTTTTAGTTTACGTGGTATAGCTCAATTGGTTGGAGACCCACTACCAAGGCCGAAAAGGTCCTGTGTTCGAGACACCCAAGTTACATTATAAGACCATTCCAATTAAATTTTGAATAAAATTTTGTCAAAGTGGTATAGCTCAAGTGGTTGGAGCCCCAGTACCTAGGCCGAAAGGTCCTGGTTTCGAGACACCCAAGTTACATTATAAGACCATTCCAAATAATTTGGAATAAAATTTTAGTCAAAGTGGTATAGCTCAAATGGTTGGAGCCCCACTACCTAGGCCGAAAGGTCCTGGGTTCGAGACACCCAAGTTACATTATAATAATATTCCAATTAAAATTGGAATAAAATTTTGTCAAAGTGGTATAGGTGAAGTGGTTGGAGCCCCACTATCTAGGCCAAAAGGTCCTGGGTTCGAGATACCCAAGTTACATTATAAGACCATTACAATTAAATTTGGAATAAATTTTGAGTTAAAGTTGTATAGCTCAAGTGGTTGGAGCCCCTCTACCTAGGCCGAAAGGTCCTGGGTTCGAGACACCGAAGTTACATTATAAGACTATTTCAATTAAATTTGGAAAAAATTTGTCAAAGTGGTATATCAAGTGGTTGGAGCCCCACTACCTAGGCCGAAAGGTCCTTGGTTCGAGACACTCAAGATACATTATAAGACCATTCCAATTAAATTTGGAATAAAAATTTAAGTCAATGTGGAATAACTCAAGTGGTTGGATCCCCACTACCTAGGCCGAAAGGTCCTGGGTTCGAGACACCCAAGTTACATTATAAGACCATTCCAATTACATTTGGAATAAAATTTTATCGGTAAGTACTGGGTTCAACTCCCAGGTATCGAAAATTTGGTAATTTTTTTCTCAAAGTAGTATAGCTCAAGTGGTTGGAGCCCGACTACCTAAGCCGAAAGGTCCTTGGTTCGAGACACTCAAGTTACATTATAACACCATTCCAATTAAATTGGGAATAAAATTTTGTCAAAGTGGTATAGCTCAAGTGGTTGGAGCCCCACTACCTAGGCCGAAAGGTCCTGGGTTCGAGACACCCAAGGTACATTATATGACCATTCCAATTATATTTGGAATTTTTTTTTAGTTAAAGTGGTATAGCTCAATTGGTTGGAGCCCCACTACCAAGGCCGAAAAGGACCTGTGTTCGAGACACCCAAGTTATATTATAAGACCATTCCAATTAAATTTAGAATAAAATTTTGTCAAAGTGGTATAGCTCAAGTGGTTGGAGCCCCAGTACCTAGGCCGAAAGGTCCTGGGTTCGAGACACCCAAGTTACATTATTAGACCATTCCAATTAAATTTGGAATAAAATTTTAGTCAAAGTGGTATAGCTCAAATGGTTGGAGCCCTACTATCTAGGCCGAAAGGTCCTGGGTTCGAGACACCCAAGTTACATTATAAGAACATTCCAATTAAATTTGGAATAAAATTTTGTCAAAGTGGTACAGCTTATGTGGTTGGATCCCGACTACCTAGGCCGAAAGGTCCTGGTTTCGAGATAACCAAGTGACATTATAAGAACATTCCAATTAAATTTGGAATAAAATTTGGTCAAAGTGGTATAGCTTAAGTGGTTGGAGCCCCACTACCTAAGCCGAAAGGTCCAGGGTTCGAGACACCCAAGTTACATTATAAGACCATTCCAATTAACTTAGGAATAAAATTTAAAGTCAAAGTGGTATAGCTCAAGTGGTTGGAGCCCCACTATCTAGGTCGAAAGGTCCTGGGTTCGAGACACCCAAGTTCTATTATAAGACCATTCTAATTAAAATTGGAATAAAATTTTGTCAAAGTGGGATAGCTCAAGTGGTTAGAGCCCCAACATCTAGGCCGAGAGGTCCTGGGTTCGAGACATTATAAGACCATTCGAAATTTAATTTGGAAATTATTTTTAAAGTCAAAGGGATATAGCTCAAGTGGTTGGCGCCCCAATACCTAGGCCGAAAGGTCCTGGGTTCGAGACACCCAAGTTACATTATAAGACCAATCCAATTAAATTTGGAATAAAATTTTAGTCAAAGTGGTATAGCTCAAGTTGTTGGAGCCCCACTACCTATGCCGAAAGGTCTTGGGTTCGAGACACCCAAGTTACATTATAAGATCATTCCAATTAAATTTAGAATAAAATTTTGTTAAAGTGGTATAGCTCAAGTGGTTGGAGTCCCACTGCCTTGGTCGAAAAGTCCTGGGTTCGAGACACCCAAGGTACATTATAAAACCATTCCAATTATATTTGGAATTTTTTTTTAGTTAAAGTGGTATAGCTCAATTGGTTGGAGCCCCACTACCAAGGCCGAAAAGGTCCTGTGTTCGAGACACCCAAGTTACATTATAAGATCATTCCAATTAAATTTGGAATGAAATTTTGTCAAAGTGGTATAGCTCAAGTGGTTGGAGCCCCAGTACCTAGGCCGGAAGGTCCTGGTTTTGAGACACCCAAGTTACATTATAAGACCATTCCAATTAAATTTGGAATAAAATTTTAGTCAAAGTGGTATAGCTCAAATGGTTGGAGCCCCACTACCTAGGCCGAAAGGTCCTGGGTTCGAGACACCCAAGTTACATTATAAGAACATTCCAATTAAAATTGGAATAAATTTTTGTCAAAGTGGTATAGCTGAAGTGGTTGGAGCCCCACTATCTAGGCCGAAAGGTCCTGGGTTCGAGATCCCCAAGTTACATTATAAGACCATTACAATTACATTTGGAATAAATTTTGAGTCAAAGTTGTATAGCTTAAGTGGTTGGAGCCCCTCTACCTAGGCCGAAAGGTCCTGGGTTCGAGACACCCAAGTTACATTATAATACCATTCCAATTAAATTTGGAATAAAAATTTAAGTCAAAGTGGAATAACTCAAGTTGTTGGATCCCCACTACCTAGGCCGAAAGGTCCTGGGTTCGAGACACCCAAGTTACATTATAAGACCATTCCAATTACATTTAGAATAAAATTTTATCGGTAGGTACTGGGTTCAAGTCCCAGGTATCGAAAATTTGTTAATTTTTTTTTCTAAGTAGTATAGCTCAAGTGGTTGGAGCCCGACTACCTAAGCCGAAAGGTCCTTGGTTCGAGACACCCAAGTTACATTATAACACCATTCCAATTAAATTGGGAATAAAATTTTGTCAAAGTGGTATAGCTCAAGTGGTTGGAGCCCCACTACCTAGGCCGAAAGGTCCTGGGTTCGAGACACACAAGGTACATTATATGACCATTCCAATTATATTTGGAATTTTTTTTTAGTTAAAGTGGTATAGCTCAATTGGTTGGAGCCCCACTACCAAGGCCGAAAAGGTCCTGTGTTCGAGACACCCAAGTTACATTATAAGACCATTCCAATTAAATTTGGAATAAAATTTTGTCAAAGTGGTATAGCTCAAGTGGTTAGAGCCCCACTACCTAGGCCGAAAGGTCCTGGGTTCGAGACACACAAGGTACATTATATGACCATTCCAATTATATTTGGAATTTTTTTTTAGTTAAAGTGGTATAGCTCAATTGGTTGGAGCCCCACTACCAAGGCCGAAAAGGTCCTGTGTTCGAGACACCCAAGTTACATTATAAGATCATTCCAATTAAATTTGGAATAAAATTTTGTCAAAGTGGTATAGCTCAAGTGTTTGGAGCCCCAGTACCTAGGTCGAAAGGTCCTGGTTTCGAGACACCCAAGTTACATTATAAGACGATTCTAATTAAATTTGGAATAAAATTTTAGTCAAAGTGGTATAGCCCAAATGGTTGGAGCCCCAGTACCTAGGCCGAAAGGTCCTGGGTTCGAGACACCCAATTTACATTATAAGAACATTCCAATTAAAATTGGAATAAAATTTTGTCAAAGTGGTATAGGTGAAGTGGTTGGAGCCCCACTATCTAGGCCGAAAGGTCCTGGGTTCGAGATACCCAAGTTACATTATAAGACCATTACAATTAAATTTGGAATAAATTTTGAGTCAAAGTTGTATAGCTCAAGTGGTTGGAGCCCCTCTACCTAGGCCGAAAGGTCCTGGGTTCGAGACACCGAAGTTACATTATAAGACTATTTCAATTAAATTTGGAAAAAATTTGTCAAAGTGGTATATCAAGTGGTTGGAGCCCCACTACCTAGGCCGAAAGGTCCTGGGTTCGAGACACCCAAGTTACATTATGAGACCATTCCAATTAAATTTGGAATAAAAATTTAAGTCAATGTGGAATAACTCAAGTGGTTGGATCCCCACTACCTAGGCCGAAAGGTCCTGGGTTCGAGACACCCAAGTTACATTATAAGACCATTCCAATTACATTTGGAATAAAATTTTATCGGTAGGTACTGGGTTCAAGTCCCAGGTATCGAAAATTTGGTAATTTTTTTCTCAAAGTAGTATAGCTCAAGTGGTTGAGCCCGACTACCTAAGCCGAAAGGTCCTTGGTTCGAGACACCCAAGTTACATTATAACAACATTCCAATTAAATTGGGAATAAAATTTTGTCAAAGTGGTATAGCTCAAGTGGTTGGATCCCCACTACCTAGGCCGAAAGGTCCTGGGTTCGAGATACCCAAGGTACATTATATGACCATTCCAATTATATTTGGAATTTTTTTTTAGTTAAAGTGGTATAGCTCAATTGGTTGGAGCCCCTCTACCAAGGCCGAAAAGGACCCGTGTTCGAGACACCCAAGTTACATTATAAGACAATTCCAATTAAATTTAGAATAAAATTTTGTCAAAGTGGTATAGCTCAAGTGGTTGGAGCCCCAGTAACTAGGCCGAAAGGTCCTGGGTTCGAGACACCCTAGTTACATTATAAGACCATTCCAATTAAATTTGGAATTTTTTTTTAGTTAAAGTGGTATAGCTCAATTGGTTGGAGCCCCACTACCAAGGCCGAAAAGGACCTGTGTTCGAGACACCCAAGTTACATTATAAGACCATTCCAATTAAATAAAGAATAAAATTTTGTCAAAGTGGTATAGCTCAAGTGGTTGGAGCCCCAGTAACTAGGCCGAAAGGTCCTGGGTTCGAGACACCCAAGGTACATTATAAGACCATTCCAATTATATTTGGAATTTTTTTTTAGTTAAAGTGGTATAGCTCAATTGGTTGGAGCCCCACTACCAAGGCCGAAATGGTCCTGTGTTCGAGACACCCAAGTTACATTATAAGACCATTCCAATTAAATTTGGAATAAAATTTTGTCAAAGTGGTATAGCTCAAGTGGTTGGAGCCCCAGTACCTAGGTCGAAAGGTCCTGGTTTCGAGACACCCAAGTTACATTATAAGACCATTCTATTTAAATTTGGAATAAAATTTTAGTCAAAGTGGTATAGCTCAAATGGTTGGAGCCCCACTACCTAGGCCGAAAGGTCCTGGGTTCGAGACACCCAAGTTACATTATAAGAACATTCCAATTAAAATAGGAATAAAATTTTGTCAAAGTGGTATAGGTGAAGTGGTTGGAGCCCCACTATCTAGGCCGAAAGGTCCTGGGTTCGAGATACCCAAGTTACATTATAAGACCATTACAATTAAATTTGGAATAAATTTTGAGTCAAGGTTGTATAGCTCAAGTGGTTGGAGCCCCTCTACCTAGGCCGAAAGGTCCTGGGTTCGAGACACCGAAGTTACATTATAAGACTATTTCAATTAAATTTGGAAAAAATTTGTCAAAGTGGTATATCAAGTGGTTGGAGCCCCACTACCTAGGCCGAAAGGTCCTGGGTTCGAGACACCCAAGTTACATTATAAGACCATTCCAATTAAATTTGGAATAAAAATTTAAGTCAATGTGGAATAACTCAAGTGGTTGGATCCCCACTACCTAGGCCAAAAGGTCCTGGGTTCGAGACACCCAAGTTACATTATAAGACCATTCCAATTACATTTGGAATAAAATTTTATCGGTAGGTACTGGGTTCAAGTCCCAGGTATCGAAAATTTGGTAATTTTTTTCTCAAAGTAGTATAGCTCAAGTGGTTGAGCCCGACTACCTAAGCTGAAAGGTCCTTGGTTCGAGACACCCAAGTTACATTATAACAACATTCCAATTAAATTGGGAATAAAATTTTTTCAAAGTGGTATAGCTCAAGTGGTTGGATCCCCACTACTAAAGTTTAAAAGGTCCTGGGTTCGAGATACCCAAGGTACATTATATGACCATTCCAATTATATTTGGAATTTTTTTTTTAGTTAAAGTGGTATAGCTCAATTGGTTGGAGCCCCACTACCAAGGCCGAAAAGGACCTGTGTTCGAGACACCCGAGTTACATTATAAGACCATTCCAATTAAATTTAGAATAAAATTTTGTCAAAGTGGTATAGCTCAAGTGGTTGGAGCCCCAGTAACTAGGCCGAAAGGTCCTGGGTTCGAGACACCCTAGTTACATTATAAGACCATTCCAATTAAATTTGGAATAAAATTTTAGTCAAAGTGGTATAGCTCAAATGGTTGGAGCCCCACTACCTAGGCCGAAAGGTTCTGGGTTCGAGACACCCAAGTTACATTAAAAGAACATTCCAATTAAATTTGGAATAAAAAATTTTCAAAGTGGGATAGCTCAAGTGGTTAGAGCTCCAACATCTAGGCCGAGAGGTCCTGGGTTCGAGACATTATAAGACCATTCGAAATTTAATTTGGAAATTATTTTTAAAGTCAAAGGGATATAGCTCAAGTGGTTGGCGCCCCAATACCTAGGCCGAAAGGTCCTGGGTTCGAGACACCCAAGTTACATTATATGACCATTCCAATTAAATTTGGAATAAAATTTTAGTCAAAGTGGTCTAGCTCAAATGGTTGGAGCCCCACTACTTAGGCCGAAAAGGTCCTGGGTTCGAGACACCCAAGTTACATTATAAGAACAATCCAATTAAATTTGGAATAAAATTTTGTCAAAGTGGTATAGCTGAAGTGGTTGGAGCCCCACTATCTAGGCCGAAAGGTCCTGGGTTCGAGACACCCAAGTTACATAATAAGACCATTACAATTAAATTTGGAATAAATTTTGAGTCAAAGTTGTATAGCTCAAGTGGATGGAGCCCCTCTACCTAGGCCGAAAGGTCCTGGGTTCGAGACACCGAAGTTACATTATAAGACTATTCCAATTAAATTGGGAAAAAAAATTTCAAAGTCGTATAACTCAAGTGGTTGGAGCCCCACTACCTAGGCCGAAAGGTCCTGGGTTCGAGACACCCAAGTTACATTATAAGACCATTCCAATTAAATTTGGAATACAATTTTGTCAAAGTGGTATAGCTTAAGTGGTTGGACCCCCACTACCTAGGCCGAAAGGTCCAGGGTTCGAGACACCCAAGTTACATTATAAGACCATTCCAATTAAATTAGGAATAAAATTTAAAGTCAAAGTGGTATAGCTCAAGTGGTTGGAGTCCCACTACCTTGGTCGAAAGGTCCTGGATTCGAGACACCCAAGTTACATTATAAGACCATTCTAATTAAAATTGGAATAAATTTTTTTCAAACTGGGATAGCTCAAGTGGTTAGAGCCCAAACATCTAGGCCGAGAGGTCCTGGGTTCGAGACATTATAAGACCATTCGAAATTTAATTTGGAAATTATTTTTAAAGTCAAAGGGATATAGCTCAAGTGGTTGGCGCCCCAATACCTAGGCCGAAAGGTCCTGGGTTCGAGACACCCAAGTTACATTATAAGACCATTCCAATTAAATTTGGAATAAAATTTTAGTCAAAGTGGTATAGCTCAAGTTGTTGGAGCCCCACTACCTATGCCGAAAGGTCCTGGGTTCGAGACACCCAAGATACATTATAAGGCCATCCCAATTATATTTGGAATTTTTTTTTAGTTAAAGTGGTATAGCTCAATTGGTTGGAGCCCCACTACCAAGGCTGAAAAGGTCCTGTGTTCGAGACACCCAAGTTACATTATAAGACCATTCCAATTAAATTTGGAATAAAATTTTGTCAAAGTGGTATAGCTCAAGTGGTTGGAGCCCCAGTACCTAGGTCGAAAGGTCCTGGTTTCGAGACACCCAAGTTACATTATAAGACCATTCCAATTAAATTTAGAATAAAATTTTGTCAAAGTGGTATAGCTCAAGTGGTTGGAGCCCCAGTACCTAGGCCGAAAGGTCCTGGTTTTGAGACACCCAAGTTACATTATAAGACCATTCCAATTAAATTTGGAATAAAATTTTAGTCAAAGTGGTATAGCTCAAATGGTTGGAGCCCCACTACCTAGGCCGAAAGGTCCTGGGTTCGAGACACCCAAGTTACATTATAAGAACATTCCAATTAAAATTGGAATAAAATTTTGTCAAAATGGTATAGCTGAAGTGGTTGGAGCCCCACTATCTAGGCCGAAAGGTCCTGGGTTCGAGATACCCAAGTTACATTATAAGACCATTACAATTAAATTTGGAATAAATTTTGAGTCAAAGTTGTATAGCTCAAGTGGTTGGAGCCCCTCTACCTAGGCCGAAAGGTCCTGGGTTCGAGACACCGAAGTTACATTATAAGACTATTTCAATTAAATTTGGAAAAAATTTTTCAAAGTGGTATAACTCAAGTGGTTGGAGCCCCACTACCTAGGCCGAAAGGTCCTGGGTTCGAGACACCCAAGTTACATTATAATACCATTCCAATTAAATTTGGAATAAAAATTTAAGTCAAAGTGGAATAACTCAAGTGGTTGGATCCCCACTAACTAGGCCGAAAGGTCCTGGGTTCGAGACAACCAAGTTACATTATAAGACCATTCCAATTACATTTAGAATAAAATATTATTTGAGGTTTTGGGTTAAGTCCGGGTATAAAAAAATTTGGTATTTTTTTTTTCTCAAAGTAGTATAGCTTAAGTGGTTGGAGCCCGACTACCTAAGCCGAAAGGTCCTTGGTTCGAGACACCCAAGTTACATTATAACACCATTCCAATTAAATTGGGAATAAAATTTTGTCAAAGTGGTATAGCTCAAGTGGTTGGAGCCCCACTACCTATGCCGAAAGGTCCTGGGTTCGAGACACACAAGGTACATTATATGACCATTCCAATTATATTTGGAAATTTTTTTTAGTTAAAGTGGTATAGCTCAATTGGTTGGAGCCCCACTACCAAGCTAAAAAAAGGTCCCGTGGTTCGAGACACCTAAGTTACATAATAAGACCATTCCAATTAAATTTGGAATAAAATTTTGTCAAAGTGGTATAGCTCAAGTGGTTGGAGCCCCAGTACCTAGGCCGAAAGGTCCTAGGTTCGAGACACCCATGTTACATTATAAGACCATTCCAATTAAATTTGCAATAAAATTTTACTAAAAGTAGTATAGCTCAAATGGTTGGAGCCCCACTACCTAGGCCGAAAGGTCCTGGGTTCGAGACACCCAAGTTACATTATAAGAACATTCCAATTAAATTTGGAATAAAATTTTGTCAAAGTGGTATAGCTGAAGTGGTTGGAGCCCCACTATCTAGGTCGAAAGGTCCTGGGTTCGAGACACCCAAGTTACATTATAAGACCATTACAATTAAATTTGGAATAAATTTTGAGTCAAAGTTGTATAGCTCAACTGGTTGGAGCCCCACTTCCTAGGCCGAAAGGTCCTGGGTTCGAGACACCCAAGTTACATTATAAGAACATTCCAATTAAATTTGGAATAAAATTTTGTCAAAGTGGTATAATTGAAGTGGTTGGAGCCCCACTTCCTAGGCCGAAAGGTCCTGGGTTCGAGACACCCAAGGTACATTATAAGACCGTTACAATTATATTTTGAATTTTTTTTAGTTAATGTGGTATAGCTCAATTGGTTGGAGCCCCACTACCAAGGCCGAAAAGGTCCTATGTTCGAGACACCCAAATTACATTATAAGACCATTCCAATTAAATTTGGAATAAAATTTTGTCAAAGTGGTATAGCTCAAGTGGTTGGCCCCCCGGGACCCAGCCGAAAAGGTCCTGGGTTCGAGACACCCAATTTACATTATAAGACCATTCCAATTAAATTTGGAATAAAATATTAGTCAAAGTTGTCTAGCTCAAATTGTTGGAGCCCCACTACTTAGGCCGAAAGGTCCTGGGTTCGAGACACCCAAGTTACATTATAAGAACAATCCAATTAAATTTGGAATAAAATTTTGTCAAAGTGGTATAGTCAAGTGGTTGGAGCCCCACTACCAGTAAAAAGGTCCCGGGTTCGAGACACTCAAGTTACATAATAAGACCATTACAATTAAATTAGGAATAAATTTTGAGTCAAAGTTGTATAGCTCAAGTTGATGGAGCCCCTCTACCTAGGCCGAATGGTCCTGGGTTCGAGACACCGAAGTTACATTATAAGACTATTCCAATTAAATTGGGAAAAAATTTGTCAAAGTGGTATAACTCAAGTGGTTGGAGCCCCACTACCTAGGCCGAAAGGTCCTGGGTTCGAGACACCCAAGTTACATTATAAGACCATTCCAATTAAATTTGGAATAAAATTTTGTCAAAGTGGTATAGCTTAAGTGGTTGGAGCCCACTACCTAGGCCGAAAGGTCTAGGGTTTGAGACACCCAAGTTACATTATAAGACCATTCCAATTAAATTAGGAATAAAATTTAAAGTCAAAGTGGTATAGCTCAAGTGGTTGGAGTCCCACTACCTTGGCCGAAAGGTCCTGGATTCAAGACACCCAAGTTACATTATAAGACCATTCTAATTAAAATTGGAATAAAATTTTTTCAAAGTGGGATAGCTCAAGTGGTTAGAGCCCCAACATCTAGGCCGAGAGGTCCTGGGTTCGAGACATTATAAGACCATTCGAAACTTAATTTGGAAATTATTTTTAAAGTCAAAGGGATATAGCTCAAGTGGTTGGCGCCCCAATACCTAGGCCGAAAGGTCCTGGGTTCGAGACACCCAAGTTACATTATAAGACCATTCCAATTAAATTTGGAATAAAATTTTAGTCAAAGTGGTATAGCTCAAGTTGTTGGAGCCCCACTACCTATGCCGAAAGGTCCTGGGTTCGAGACACCCAAGTTACATTATAAGACCATTCCAATTAAATTTGGAATAAAATTTTGTCAAAGTGGTATAGCTCAAGTGGTTGGAGCCCCACTACCTTGGTCGAAAAGTCCTGGGTTCGAGACACCCAAGGTACATTATAAGACCATTCCAATTATATTTGGAATTTTTTTTTAGTTAAAGTGGTATAGCTCAATTGGTTGGGGCCCCACTACCAAGGCCGTAAAGGTCCTGTTTTCGAGACACCCAAGTTACATTATAAGACCATTCCAATTAAATTTGGAATAAAATTTTGTCAAAGTGGTATAGCTCAAGTGGTTGGAGCCCCAGTACCAAGGCCGAAAGGTCCTGGTTTAGAGACACCCAAGTTACATTATAAGACCATTCCAATTAAATTTGGAATAAAATTTTAGTCAAAGTGGTATAGCTCAAATGGTTGGAGCCTACCAAGGCCGAAAGGTCATGGGTTCGAGACACCCAAGTTACATTATAAGAACATTCCAATTAAATTTGGAATAAAATTTTGTCAAAGTGGTATAGCTGAAGTGGTTGGAGCCCCACTATCTAGGGTTTAAAGGTCTTTGGGTTCGAGACACCCAAGTTACATTATAAGACCATTACAATTAAATTTGGAATAAATTTTTGAAAAAAAAGTTGTATATCTCAAGTGGTTGGAGCCCACTCTACTGAAGGGGGCCGAAAGGTCCCGGGTTCGAGACACCCGGGTTACATTATAAGACTATTTCAATTAAATTTGGAAAAAAATTGTCAAAGTGGTATAACTCAAAGTGGTTGGAGCCCCACTACCTAAAGCCGAAAGGTCCCTGGGTTCGAGACACCAAAGTTACATTATAAGACCATTCAATTAAATTTGGAATAAAATTTTTGTCAAAGTGGTATAGCTTAAGTGGTTGGATCCCCACTACCTAGGCCGAAAGGTCCTGGTTTCGAGACAACCAAGTTACATTATAAGAACATTCCAATTAAATTTGGAATAAAATTTTAGTCAAAGTGGTATAGCTCAAATGGTTGGAGCCCCTCTACCTAGGCCGAAAGGTCCTGGGTTCGAGACACCCAAGTTACATTATAAGAACATTCTAATTAAAATTGGAATAAAATTTTGTCAAAGTGGTATAGGTGAAGTGGTTGGAGCCCCACTATCTAGGCCAAAAGGTCCTGGGTTCGAGATACCCAAGTTACATTATAAGACCATTACAATTAAATTTGGAATAAATTTTTAGTCAAAAAGTTGTATAGCTCAAGTGGTTGGAGCCCCACTACCTAAGGCCGAAAAAGGTCCCGGGTTCGAGACACCGGGTTACATTATAAGACTATTTCAATTAAATTTGGAAAAAAATTTGTCAAAGTGGTATATCAAGTGGTTGGAGCCCCACTAAGGCGAAAGGGTCTGGGTTGGAGACACCCAAGTTACATTATAAGACCATTCCAATTAAATTTGGAATAAAATATTGTCAAAGTGGTATAGCTCAATGGTTGGAGCCCCAGTACCTAGGCCGAAAGGTCCTGGTTTCGAGACACCCAAGTTACATTATAAGACTATTCCAATTAAATTTGGAATAAAATTTTAGTCAAAGTGGTATAGCTCAAATGGTTGGAGCCCTACTACCTAGGCCGAAAAGTCCTGGGTTCGAGACACCCAAGTTACATTATAAGAACATTCTAATTAAAATTGGAATAAAATTTTGTCAAAGTGGTATAGGTGAAGTGGTTGGAGCCCCACTATCTAGGCCGAAAGGTCCTGGGTTCGAGATACCCAAGTTACATTATAAGACCATTACAATTAAATTTGGAATAAATTTTGAGTCAAAGTTGTATAGCTCAAGTGGTTGGAGCCCCTCTACCTAGGCCGAAAGGTCCTGGGTTCGAGACACCGAAGTTACATTATAAGACTATTTCAATTAAATTTGGAATAAATTTGTCAAAGTGGTATATCAAGTGGTTGGAGCCCCACTACCTAGGCCGAAAGGTCCTGGGTTCGAGACACCCAAGTTACATTATAAGACCATTCCAATTAAATTTGGAATAAAAATTTAAGTCAATGTGGAATAACTAAAGTGGTTGGATCCCCACTACCTAAAGCCGAAAAGGTCTGGGTTCGAGACACCCAAGTTACATTATAAGACCATTCCAATTACATTTGGAATAAAATTTTTGGAGGTACCTTTGGGTTAAAAGTTTTATCGAAAATTTGGTAATTTTTTTCTCAAAGTAGTATAGCTCAAGTGGTTGAGCCCGACTACCTAATCCGAAAGGTCCTTGGTTCGAGACACCCAAGTTACATTATAACACCATTCTAATTAAATTGGGAATAAAAAAATTTCAAAGTGGTATAGCTCAAGTGGTTGGATCCTCACTACCTAGGCCGAAAGGTCCTGGGTTCGAGACACCCAAGGTACATTATATGACCATTCCAATTATATTTGGAATTTTTTTTTAGTTATAGTGGTATAGCTCAATTGGTTGGAGCCCCACTACCAAGGCCGAAAAGGACCTGTGTTCAAGACACCCAAGTTACATTATAAGACCATTCCAATTAAATTTAGAATAAAATTTTGTCAAAGTGGTATAGCTCAAGTGGTTGGAGCCCCAGTACCTAGGCCGAAAGGTCCTGGGTTCGAGACACCCAAGTTACATTATAAGACCATTCCAATTAAATTTGGAATAAAATTTTAGTCAAAGTGGTATAGCTCAAATGGTTGGAGCCCCACTACCTAGGTCGAAAGGTCATGGGTTCGAGACACCCAAGTTACATTATAAGAACATTCCAATTAAATTTGGAATAAAATTTTGTCAAAGTGGTATAGCTGAAGTGGTTGGAGCCCCACTATCTAGGTCGAAAGGTCCTGGGTTCGAGACACCCAAGTTACATTATAAGACCATTACAATTAATTTTGGAATAAATTTTGAGTCAAAGTTGTATAGCTCAACTGGTTGGAGCCACTCTACCTAGGCCGAAAGATCCTCGGTTTGAAACACCGAAGTTACATTATAAGACTATTCAATTAAATTTGGAAAAAAATTGTCAAAGTGGTATAACTCAAGTGGTTGGAGCCCCACTACCTAGGCCGAAAGGTCCTGGGTTCGAGACACCCAGGTTACATTATAAGACCATTCGAATTAAATTTGGAATAAAATTTTGTCAAAGTGGTATAGCTTAAGTGGTTGGATCCCCACTACCTAAAGGCGAAAAGGTCCCGGGTTTCGAGACAACCAAGTTACATTATAAGAACATTCCAATTAAATTTGGAATAAAATTTTGTCAAAGTGGTATAGCTTAAGTGGTTGGATCCCCACTACCTAGGCCGAAAGGTCCTGGTTTCGAGACAACCAAGTTACATTATAAGAACATTCCAATTAAATTTGGAATAAAATTTTGTCAAAGTGGTATAGCTTAAGTGGTTGGAGCCCCACTACCTAGGCCGAAAGGTTCAGGGTTCGAGACACCCAAGTTACATTATAAGACCATTCCAATTAAATTAGGAATAAAATTTAAAGTCAAAGTGGTATAGCTCAAGTGGTTGGAGTCCCACTACCTAGGCCGAAAGGTCCTGGGTTCGAGACACCCAAGTTACATTATAAGACCATTCTAATTAAAATTGGAATAAAATTTTGTCAAAGTGGGATAGCTCAAGTGGTTAGAGCCCCAACATCTAGGCCGAGAGGTCCTGGGTTCGAGACACCGAAGTTACATTATAAGACCATTCCAATTAAATTTGGAATAAAATTTTAGTCAAAGTGGTATAGCTCAAATGGTTGGAGCCCCACTACCTAGGCCGAAAGGTCATGGGTTCGAGACACCCAAGTTACATTATAAGAACATTCCAATTAAATTTGGAATAAAATTTTGTCAAAGTGGTATAGCTGAAGTGGTTGGAGCCCCACTATCTAGGTCGAAAGGTCCTGGGTTCGAGACACCCAAGTTACATTATAAGACCATTACAATTAAATTTGGAATAAATTTTGAGTCAAAGTTGTATAGCTCAACTGGTTGGAGCCACTCTACCTAGGCCGAAAGGTCCTCGGTTCGAGACACCGAAGTTACATTATAAGACTATTCCAATTAAATTTGGAAAAAATTTGTCAAAGTGGTATAACTCAAGTGGTTGGAGCCCCACACTACCTAGGTTTAAAAGGTCCTGGGTTCGAGACACCCAGGTTACATTATAAGACCATTCGAATTAAATTTGGAATAAAATTTTGTCAAAGTGGTATAGCTTAAGTGGTTGGATCCCCACTACCTAGGCCGAAAGGTCCTGGTTTCGAGACAACCAAGTTACATTATAAGAACATTCCAATTAAATTTGGAATAAAATTTTGTCAAAGTGGTATAGCTTAAGTGGTTAAAGCCCCACTACCTAGGCCGAAAGGTCCAGGGTTCGAGACACCCAAGTTACATTATAAGACCATTCCAATTAAATTAGGAATAAAATTTAAAGTCAAAGTGGTATAGCTCAAGTGGTTGGAGTCCCACTACCTAGGCCGAAAGGTCCTGGGTTCGAGACACCCAAGTTACATTATAAGACCATTCTAATTAAAATTGGAATAAAATTTTGTCAAAGTGGGATAGCTCAAGTGGTTAGAGCCCCAACATCTAGGCCGAGAGGTCCTGGGTTCGTTACATTATAAGACCATTTGAAATTTAATTTGGAAATTATTTTTAAAGTCAAAGGGATATAGCTCAAGTGGTTGGCGCCCCAATACTAAAGTAAAAAGGTCCCGGGTTCGAGACACCCAAGTTACATTATAAGACCATTCCAATTAAATTTGGAATAAAATTTTAGTCAAAGTGGTATAGCTCAAGTTGTTGGAGCCCCACTACCTATGCCGAAAGGTCTTGGGTTCGAGACACCCAAGTTACATTATAAGACCATTCCAATTAAATTTGGAATAAAATTTTGTCAAAGTGGTATAGCTCAAGTGGTTGGAGCCCCACTACCTTGGTCGAAAAGTCCTGGGTTCGAGACACCCAAGGTACATTATAAAACCATTCCAATTATATTTGGAATTTTTTTGTTAAAGTGGTATAGCTCAATTGGTTGGAGCCCCCACTACCAAGGTAAAAAGGTCTCGTGTTCGAGACACCCAAGTTACATTATAAGACCATTCCAATTAAATTTGGAATAAAATTTTGTCAAAGTGGTATAGCTTAAGTGGTTGGAGCCCCACTACCTAGGCCGAAAGGTCCAGGGTTCGAGACACCCAAGTTACATTATAAGACCATTCCAATTAAATTAGGAATAAAATTTAAAGTCAAAATGGTATAGCTCAAGTGGTTGGAGTCCCACTACCTAGGCCGAAAGGTCCTGGGTTTGAGACACCCAAGTTACATTATAAGACCATTCTAATTAAAATTGGAATAAAATTTTGTCAAAGTGGGATAGCTCAAGTGGTTAGAGCCCCAACATCTAGGCCGAGAGATCCTGGGTTCGAGACATTATAAGACCATTCGAAATTTAATTTGGAAATTATTTTTAAAGTCAAAGGGATGTAGCTCAAGTGGTTGGCGCCCCAATACCTAGGCCGAAAGGTCCTGGGTTTGAGACACCCAAGTTACATTATAAGACCATTCCAATTTAATTTGGAATAAAATTTTAGTCAAAGTGGTATAGCTCAAGTTGTTGGAGCCCCACTACCTATGCCGAAAAATCTTGGGTTCGAGACACCCAAATTACATTATAAGACCATTCCAATTAAATTTGGAATAAAATTTTGTCAAAGTGGTATAACTCAAGTGGTCGGAGCCCCACTACCTTGGTCGAAAAGTCCTGGGTTCGAGACACCCAAGGTACATTATAAAACCATTCCAATTATATTTGGAATTTTTTTTTAGTTAAAGTGGTATAGCTCAATTGGTTGGAGCCCCACTACCAAGGCCGAAAAGGTCCTGTGTTCGAGACGCCCAAGTTACATTATAAGACATTCCAATTAAATTTGGAATAAAATTTTGTCAAAGTGGTATAGCTCAAGTGTTTGGAGCCCCAGTACCTAGGCCAAAAGGTCCTGGTTTTGAGACACCCAAGTTACATTATAAGACCATTCCAATTAAATTTGGAATAAAATTTTAGTCAAATTGGTATAGCTCAAATGGTTGGAGCCCCACTACCTAGGCCGAAAGGTCCTGGGTTCGAGACACCCAAGTTACATTATAAGAACATTCCAATTAAAATTGGAATAAAATTTTGTCAAAGTGGTATAGCTGAAGTGGTTGGAGCCCCACTATCTAGGCCTAAAGGTCCTGGGTTCCAGATACCCAAGTTACATTATAAGACCATTACAATTAAATTTGGAATAAATTTTGAGTCAAAGTTGTATAGCTCAAGTGGTTGGAGCCCCCTCTACCCAGGGCGAAAAGGTCCCGGGTTCGAGACACCGGGTTACATTATAAGACCATTCAATTAAATTTAGAATAAAAATTTAAGTCAATGTGGAAAAGGGCCGAAAGGTCCTGGGTTCGAGACAGTGGTTGGATCCCCACTAATTTAGGCCGAAAGGTCCTGGGTTCGAGACACCCAAGTTACATTATAAGACCATTCCAATTACATTTGGAATAAAAATTTATCGGTAGGTACTGGTTCAACTCCCAGGTATCGAAAATTTAGTAATTTTTTTCTCAAAGTAGTATAGCTCAAGTGGTTGAGCCGACTACCTAGGCAAGAAAAGGTCCTTGGTTCGAGACACCCAAGTTACATTATAACACCATTCCAATTAAATTGGGAATAAAATTTTGTCAAAGTGGTATAGCTCAAGTGGTTGGATCCCCACTACCTAGGCCGAAAGGTCCTGGGTTCGAGACACCAAAGGTACATTATATGACCATTCCAATTATATTTGGAATTTTTTTTTAGTTAAAGTGGTATAGCTCAATTGGTTGGAACCCCACTACCAATGCCGAAAAGGACCTGTGTTCGAGACACCCAAGTTACATTATAAGACCATTCCAATTAAATTTAGAATAAAATTTTGTCAAAGTCGTATATCTCAAGTGGTTGGAGCCCCAGTACCTAGGCCGAAAGGTCCTGGGTTCGAGACACCCAAGTTACATTATAAGACCATTCCAATTAAATTTTGAATAAAATTTTAGTCAAAGTGGTATAGCTCAAATGGTTGGAGCCCCACTACCTAGGCCGAAAGGTCCTGGGTTCGAGACACCCAAGTTACATTATAAGAACATTCCAATTAAATTTGGAATAAAATTTTGTCAAAGTGGTATAGCTTAAGTGGTTGGAGCCCCACTACCTAGGCCGAAAGGTCCTGGGTTCGAGACACCCAAGTTACATTATAAGACCATTCCAATTAAATTAGGAATAAAATTTAAAGTCAAAGTGGTATAGCTCAAGTGGTTGGAGTCCCACTACCTAGGCCGAAAGGTCCTGGGTTCGAGACACCCAAGTTACATTATAAGACCATTCTAATTAAAATTGGAATAAAATTTTGTCAAAGTGGGATAGCTTAAGTGGTTAGAGCCCCAACATCTAGGCCGAGAGGTCCTGGGTTCGAGACATTATAAGACCATTCGAAATTTAATTTGGAAATTATTTTTAAAGTCAAAGGGATATAGCTCAAGTGGTTGGCGCCCCAATACCTAGGCCGAAAGGTCCTGGGTTCGAGACACCCAAGTTACATTATAAGACCATTCCAATTAAATTTGGAATAAAATTTTAGTCAAAGTGGTATAGCTCAAGTTGTTGGAGCCCCACTACCTATGCCGAAAGGTCTTGGGTTCGAGACACCCAAGTTACATTATAAGACCATTCCAATTAAATTTGGAATAAAATTTTGTCAAAGTGGTATAGCTCAAGTGGTTGGAGCCCCACTACCTTGGTCGAAAAGTCCTGGGTTCGAGACACCCAAGGTACATTATAAAACAATTCCAATTATATTTGGAATTTTTTTTTATCTAAAGTGGTATAGCTCAATTGGTTGGAGCCCCACTACCAAGGCCGAAAAGGTCCTGTGTTCGAGACACCTAAGTTATATTATAAGACCATTCCAATTAAATTTTGGAATAAAATTTTGTCAAAGTGGTATAGCTTAAGTGGTTGGAGCCCCACTACCTTGGCCGAAAGGTCCAGGGTTCGAGACACCGAGGTTACATTACAAGACCATTCCAATTAAATTAGTAATAAAATTTATAGTCAAAATGGTATAGCTCAAGTGGTTGGAGTCCCACTACCTAGGCCGAAAGGTCCTGGGTTCGAGACACCCAAGTTACATTATTAGACCATTCTAATTAAAATTGGAATAAAATTTTGTCAAAGTGGGATAGCTCAAGTGGTTAGAGCCCCAACATCTATTCAGAGAGGTCCTGGGTTCGAGACATTATAAGACCATTCGAAATTTAATTTGGAAATTATTTTTAAAGTCAAAGGGATGTAGCTCAAGTGGTTGGCGCCCCAATACCTAGGCCAAACGGTCCTGGGTTCGAGACACCCAAGTTACATTATATGACAATTCAAATTAAATTTGGAATAAAATTTTAGTCAAAGTGGTATAGCTCAAGTTGTTGGAGCCCCACTACCTATGCCGAAAAATCTTGGGTTCGAGACACCCAAGTTACATTATAAGACCAATCCAATTAAATTTGGAATAAAATTTTGTCAAAGTGGTATAACTCAAGTGGTTGGAGCCCCACTACCTTGGTCGAAAAGTCCTGGGTTCGAGACACCCAAGGTACATTATAAAACCATTCCAATTATATTTGGAATTTTTTTTTAGTTAAAGTGGTATAGCTCAATTGGTTGGAGCCCCACTACCAAGGCCGAAAAGGTCCTGTGTTGGAGACACCCAAGTTACATTATAAGACCATTCCAATTAAATTTGGAATAAAATTTTGTCAAAGTGGTATAGCTCAGTTGGTTGGAGCCCCAGTACCTAGGCCGAAAGGTCCTGGTTTTGAGACACCCAAGTTACATTATAAGACCATTCCAATTAAATTTGGAAAAAAATTTTAGTCAAAGTGGTATAGCTCAAATGGTTATAGCCCCACTACCTAGGCCGAAAGGTCCTGGGTTCGAGACACCCAAGTTACATTATAAGAACATTCCAATTAAAATTGGAATAAAATTATGTCAAAGTGGTATAGATGAAGTGGTTGGAGCCCCACTATCTAGGCCTAAAGGTCCTGGGTTCGAGATACCCAAGTTACATTATAAGGCCATTACAATTAAATTTGGAATAAATTTTGAGTCATAGTTGTATAGCTCAAGTGGTTGGAGCCCCTCTACCTAGGCCGAAAGGTCCTGGGTTCGAGACACCGAAGTTACATTATAAGACTATTTCAATTAAATTTGGAAAAAATTTGTCCAAGTGGTATAACTCAAGTGGTTGGAGCCCCACTACCTAGGCAGAAAGGTGCTGGGTTCGAGACACCCAAGTTACATTATAATACCATTACAATTAAATTTGGAATAAAAATTTAAGTCAAAGTGGAATAACTCAAGTGGTTGGATCCCCATTACCTAGGCCGAAAGGTCCTGGTTTCGAGACACCCAAGTTACATTATAAGACCATTCCAATTACATTTAGAATAAAATTTTATCGGTAGGTACTGGGTTCAAGTCCCAGGTATCGAAAATTTGGTAATTTTTTTCTCAAAGTAGTATAGCTCAAGTGGTTGGAGCCCGAATACCTAAGCCAAAAGGTCCTTGATTCGAGACTCCCAAGTTACATTATAACACCATTCCAATTAAATTGGGAATAAAATTTTGTCAAAGTGGTATAGCTCAAGTGGTTGGAGCCCCACTACCTAGGCCGTAAGGTCCTGGGTTCGAGATACCCAAGTTACATTCTAAGACCATTACAATTAAATTTGGAATAAATTTTGAGTCAAAGTTGTATAGCTCAAGTGGTTGGAGCCCCTCTACCTAGGCCGAAAGGTCCTGGGTTCGAGACACCGAAGTTACATTATAAGACTATTTCAATTAAATTTGGAAAAAATTTGTCAAAGTGGTATATCAAGTGGTTGGAGCCCCACTACCTAGGCCGAAAGGTCCTGGGTTCGAGACACCCAAGTTACATTATAAGACCATTCCAATTAAATTTGGAATAAAAATTTAAGTCAATGTGGAATAACTAAAGTGGTTGGATCCCCACTACCTAGGCCGAAAGGTCCTGGGTTCGAGACACCCAAGTTACATTATAAGACCATTCCAATTACATTTGGAATAAAAATTTATCGGTAGGTACTGGTTCAAGTCCCAGGTATCGAAAATTTAGTAATTTTTTTCTCAAAGTAGTATAGCTCAAGTGGTTGAGCCGACTACCTAAGCCGAAAGGTCCTTGGTTCGAGACACCCAAGTTACATTATAACACCATTCCAATTAAATTGGGAATAAAATTTTGTCAAAGTGGTATAGCTCAAGTGGTTGGATCCCCACTACCTAGGCCGAAAGGTCCTGGGTTCGAGACACCAAAGGTACATTATATGACCATTCCAATTATATTTGGAATTTTTTTTTAGTTAAAGTGGTATAGCTCAATTGGTTGGAACCCCACTACCAAGGCCGAAAAGGACCTGTGTTCGAGACACCCAAGTTACATTATAAGACCATTCCAATTAAATTTAGAATAAAATTTTGTCAAAGTGGTATAGCTCAAGTGGTTGAGCCCCAAAATACCAAGGCCGAAAGGTCCCGGTTCGAAGACACCCAAGTTACATTATAAGACCATTCCAATTAAATTTGGAATAAAAACAGTCAAAGTGGTATAGCTCAAATGGTTGGAGCCCCACTAGAAAGGTCCCATTCCAGGTACATTATAAGAACATTCCAATTAAATTTGGAATAAAAATTTTGTCAAAGTGGTATAATTTTTATGTGGTTGGATCCCCACTACCTAGGCCGAAAGGTCCTGGTTTCGAGGCAACCAAGTTACATTATAAGAACATTCCAATTAAATTTGGAATAAAATTTTGTCAAAGTGGTATAGCTTAAGTGGTTGGAGCCCCACTACCTAGGCCGAAAGGTCCAGGGTTCGAGACACCCAAGTTACATTATAAGACAATTCCAATTAAATTAGGAATAAAATTTAAAGTCAAAGTGGCATAGCTCAAGTGGTTGGAGTCCCACTACCTAGGCCGAAAGGTCCTGGGTTCGAGACACCAAAGTTACATTATAAGACCATTCTAATTAAAATTGGAATAAAATTTTGTCAAATTGGGATAGCTTAAGTGATTAGAGCCCCAACATCTAGGCCGAGAGGTCCTGGGTTCGAGACATTATAAGACCATTCGAAATTTAATTTGGAAATTATTTTTAAAGTCAAAGGGATATAGCTCAAGTGGTTGGCGCCCCAATACCTAGGCCGAAAGGTCCGGGGTTCGAGACACCCAAGTTACATTATAAAACCATTCCAATTAAATTTGGAATAAAATTTTAGTCAAAGTGGTATAGCTCAAGTTGTTGGAGCCCCACTACCTATGCCGAAAGGTCTTGGGTTCGAGACACCCAAGTTACATTATAAGACCATTCCAATTAAATTTGGAATAAAATTTTGTCAAAGTGGTATAGCTCAAGTGGTTGGAGCCCCATTACCTTCGTCGAAAAGTCCTGGGTTCGAGACACCCAAGGTACATTATAAAACAATTCCAATTATATTTGGAATTTTTTTTTAGTTAAAGTGGTATAGCTCAATTGGTTGGAGCCCCACTACCAAGGCCGAAAAGGTCTTGTGTTCGAGACACCCAAGTTATATTATAAGACCATTCCAATTAAATTTGGAATAAAATTTTGTCCAAGTGGTATAGCTTAAGTGGTTGGAGCCCCACTACCTAGGCTGAAAGGTCCAGGGTTCGAGACACCCAAGTTACATTATAAGACCATTCCAATTAAATTAGTAATAAAATTTATAGTCAAAATGGTATAGCTCAAGTGGTTGGAGTCCCACTACCTAGGCCGAAAGGTACTGGGTTCGAGACACCCAAGTTACATTATAAGACCATTCTAATTAAAATTGGAATAAAATTTTGTCAAAGTGGGATAGCTCAAGTGGTTAGAGCCCCAACATCTATGCCGAGAGGTCCTGGGTTCGAGACATTATAAGACCATTCGAAATTTAATTTGGAAATTATTTTTAAAGTCAAAGGGATATAGCTCAAGTGGTTGGCGCCCCAATACCTAGGCCGAAAGGTCCTGGGTTCGAGACACCCAAGTTACATTATAAGACCATTCCAATTAAATTTGGAATAAAAATTTAGTCAAAGTGGTATAGCTCAAGTGGTTGGAGCCCCACTACCTATGCCGAAAAATCTTGGGTTCAAGACAACCAAGTTACATTATAAGACCAATCCAATTAAATTTGGAATAAAATTTTGTCAAAGTGGTATAACTCAAGTGGTTGGAGCCCCACTACCTTGGTCGAAAAGTCCTGGGTTCGAGACACCCAAGGTACATTATAAAACCATTCCAATTATATTTGGAATTTTTTTTTAGTTAAAGTGGTATAGCTCAATTGGTTGGAGCCCCACTACCAAGGCCGAAAAGGTCCTGTGTTGGAGACACCCAAGTTACATTATAAGACCATTCCAATTAAATTTGGAATAAAATTTTGTCAAAGTGGTATAGCTCAAGTGGTTGGAGCCCCAGTACATAGGCCGAAAGGTCCTGGTTTTGAGACACCCAAGTTACATTATAAGACCATTCCAATTAAATTTGGAATAAAATTTTAGTCAAAGTGGTATAGCTCAAATGGTTGGAGCCCCACTACCTAGGCCGAAAGGTCCTGGGTTCGAGACACCCAAGTTACATTATAAGAACATTCCAATTAAAATTGGAATAAAATTTTGTCAAAGTGGTATAGCTGAAGTGGTTGGAGCCCCACTATCTAGGCCTAAAGGTCCTGGGTTCGAGATACCCAAGTTACATTATAAGACCATTACAATTAAATTTGGAATAAATTTTGAGTCATAATTGTATAGCTCAAGTGGTTGGAGCCCCTCTACCTAGGCCGAAAGGTCCTGGGTTCGAGACATCGAAGTTACATTATAAGACAATTTCAATTAAATTTGGAAAAAATTTATCCAAGTGGTATAACACAAGTGGTTGGAGCCCCACTACCTAGGCAGAAAGGTCCTGGGTTCGAGACACCCAAGTTACATTATAATACCATTCCAATTAAATTTGGAATAAAAATTTAAGTTAAAGTGGAATAACTCAATTGGTTGGATCCCCATTACCTAGGCCGAAAGGTCCTGGGTTCGAGACACCCAAGTTACATTATAAGACCATTCCAATTACATTTAGAATAAAATTTTATCGGTAGGTACTGGGTTCAAGTCCCAGGTATCGAAAATTTGGTAATTTTTTTCACAAAGTAGTATAGCTCAAGTGGTTGGAGCCCGACTACCTAAGCCAAAAGGTCCTTGGTTCGAGACACCCAAGTTACATTATAACACCATTCCAATTAAATTGGGAATAAAATTTTGTCAAAGTGGTATAGCTCAAGTGGTTGGAGCCCCACTACCTAGGCCGAAAGGTCCTGGGTTTGAGACACACAAGGTACATTATATGACCATTCAAATTATATTTGGAAATTTTTTTTAGTTAAAGTGGTATAGCTCAATTGGTTGGAGCCCCACTACCAAGGCCGAAAAAGTCCTGTGTTCGAGACACCCAAGTTACATTATAAGACCATTCCAATTAAATTTGGAATAAAATTTTGTCAAAGTGGTATAGCTCAAGTGGTTGGAGCCCCAGTACCTAGGCCGAAAGGTCCTGGGTTCGAGACACCCAAGTTACATTATAAGACCATTCCAATTAAATTTGGAATAAAATTTTAGTCAAAGTGGTATAGCTCAAATGGTTGAAGCCCCACTACCTAGGCCGAAAGGTCATGGGTTCGAGACACCCAAGTTACATTATAATAACATTCCAATTAAATTTGGAATAAAATTTTGTCAAAGTGGTATAGCTGAAGTGGTTGGAGCCCCACTATCTAGGTCGAAAGGTCCTGGGTTCGAGACACCCAAGTTACATTATAAGACCATTACAATTAAATTTGGAATAAATTTTGAGTCAAAGTTGAATAGCTCAACTGGTTGGAGCCACTCTACCTAGGCCGAAAGGTCCTCGGTTCGAGACACCGAAGTTATATTATAAGACTATTCCAATTAAATTTTGGAAAAATTTGTCAAAGTGGTATAACTCAAGGGGTTGGAGCCCCACTACCTAGGCCGAAAGGTCCTGGGTTCGAGACACCCAGGTTACATTATAAGACCATTCGAATTAAATTTGGAATAAAATTTTGTCAAAGTGGTATAGCTTAAGTGGTTGGATCCCCACTACCCCAGGCGAAAAGGTCCCTGGTTTGAGAGACAACTAAGTTACATTATAAGAACATTCCAATTAAATTTGGAATAAAATTTTGTCAAAGTGGTATAGCTTAAGAGGTTGGTGCCCCACTATCTAGGCCAAAATGTCCAGGGTTCGAGACACCGAAGTTACATTATAAGACCATTCCAATTAAATTAGGAATAAAATTTAAAGTCAAAGTGGTATAGCTCAAGTGGTTGGAGTCCCACTACCTAGGCCGAAAGGTCCTGGGTTCGAGACACCCAAGTTACATTATAAGCCCTTTAATATTAAAATTGGAATAAAATTTTGTCAAAGTGGGATAGCTCAAGTGGTTAGAGCCCCAACATCTAGGCCGAGAGGTCCTGGGTTCGAGACATTATAAGACCATTCGAAATTTAATTTGGAAATTATTTTTAAAGTCAAAGGGATATAGCTCAAGTGGTTGGCGCCCCAATACCTAGGCCGAAAGGTCCTGGGTTCGAGACACCCAAGTTACATTATAAGACCATTCCAATTAAATTTGGAATAAAAATTTAGTCAAAGTGGTATAGCTCAAGTGGTTGGAGCCCCACTACCTAAGGCTAAAAGGTCCCGGGTTCGAGACACCCAAGGTACATTATATGATCATTCCAATTATATTTGGAAATTATTTTTAGTTAAAGTGGTATAGCTCAATTGGTTTTAGCCCCACTACCAAGGCCGAAAAGGTCCTGTGTTCGAGACACCCAAGTTACATTATAAGACCATTCCAATTAAATTTGGAATAAAATTTTGTCAAAGTGGTATAGCTCAAGTGGTTGGCGCCCCAATACCTAGGCCGAAAGGTCCTGGGTTCGAGACACCCAAGTTACATTATAAGACCATTCCAATTACATTTGGAATAAAATTTTGTCAAAGTGGTATAGCTCAAGTGGTTGGAGCCCCACTACCTTGGCCGAAAGGTCCTGGGTTCGAGACACCCAATGTACATTATAAGACCATTCCAATTTTATTTGGAATTTTTTTTTTAGTTAAAGTGGTATAGCTCAATTGGTTGGAGCCCCACTATCAAGGCCGAAAAGGCCCTGTGTTCGAGACACCCAAGTTACATTATAAAACCATTCCAATTAAATTTGGAATAAAATTTTGTCAAAGTGGTATAGCTCAGTGGTTGAAGCCCCAAGATTTAAAGCCGAAAGGTCCCGGGTTCAAACACCCAAGTTACATTATAAGACCATTCCAATTAAATTTGGAATAAAATTTTAGTCAAAGTGGTATAGCTCAAATGGTTGGAGCCCCACTACCTAGGCCGAAAGGTCCTGGGTTCGAGACACCCAAGTTACATTATAAGAACATTCCAATTAAATTTGGAATAAAATTTTGTCAAAGTGGTATTGCTGAAGTGGTTGGAGCCCCACTATCTAGGCCGAAAGATCCTGTGTTCGAGACATCCAAGTTACATTATAAGACCATTACAATTAAATTTGGAATAAATTTTGAGTAAAAGTTTTGTATAGCTCAAGTGGTTGGAGCCCCTCTACCTAGGCCGAAAGGTCCTGGGTTCGAGACACCGAAGTTACATTATAAGACTATTCCAATTAAATTTGGAAAATTTTTTGTCAAAGTGGTATAACTCAAGTGGTTGGAGCCCCACTACCTAGGCCGAAAGGTCCTGGGTTCGGGACACCCAAGTTACATTATAAGACCATTCCTATTAAATTTGGAATAAAATTTTAGTCAAATTGGTATAGCTCAAATGGTTGGAGCCCCACTACCTAGGCCGAAAGGTCCTGGGTTCGAGACACCCAAGTTACATTATAAGAACATTCCAATTAAATTTGGAATAATATTTTGTCAAAGTGGTATTGCTGAAGTGGTTGGAGCCCCACTATCTAGGTCGAAAGATCCTGTGTTCGAGACATCCAAGTTACATTATAAGACCATTACAATTAAATTTGGAATAAATTTTGAGTAAAAGTTGTATAGCTCAAGTGGTTGGAGTCCCACTACCTAGGCTGAAAGGTCCTGGGTTCGAGACACCCAAGTTACATTATAAGACCATTCTAAATAAAATTGGAATAAAATTTTGTCAAAGTGGGATATCTCAAGTGGTTAGAGCCCCAACATCTAGGCCGAGAGGTCCTGGGTTCGAGACATTATAAGACCATTCGAAATTTAATTTGGAAATTATTTTTAAAGTCAAAAGGATATAGCTCAAGTGGTTGGCGCCCCAATACCTAGGCCGAAAGGTCCTGGGTTCGAGACACCCAAGTTACATTATAAGACCATTCCAATTAAATTTGGAATAAAATTCTAGTCAAAGTGGTATAGCTCAAGTTGTTGGAGCCCCACTACCTAGGCCGAAAGGTCCTGGGTTCGAGACACCCAAGTTATATTATAAGACCATTCTAATTAAATTTGTAATAAAATTTTGTCAAAGTGGTATAGCTCAAGTGGTTGGAGCCCCACTACCTTGGCCGAAAGGTCCTGGGTTCGAGACACCCAAGGTACATTATAAGACCATTCCAATTATATTTTGAATTTTTTTTTAGTTAAATTGGTATAGCTCAATTGGTTGGAGCCCCACTACCAAGGACGAAAAGGTCCTGTGTTCGAGACACCCAAGTTACATTATAAGACCATTCCAATTAAATTTGGAATAAAATTTTGTCAAAGTGGTATAGCTCAAGTGGTTGGAGCCCCAGTACCTAAAGGGGCCGAAGGTCTTTGGTTTTGAGACACCCAAGTTACATTATAAGACCATTCCAATTAAATTTGGAATAAAATTTTGTCAAAGTGGTATTGCTGAAGTGGTTGGAGCCCCACTATCTAGGCTGAAAGGTCCTAGGTTCGAGATACCCAAGTTACATTATAAGACCATTACAATTAAATTTGGAATAAATTTTGAGTCAAAGTTGTATAGCACAAGTGGTTGGAGCCCCTCTACCTTGGCCGAAAGGTCCTGGGTTCGAGACACCGAAGTTACATTATAAGACTATTTCAATTAAATTTGGAAAAAATTTGTCAAAGTGGTATAGCTCAAGTGGTTGGAGCCCCACTACCTCGGCCGAAAGGTCCTAGGTTCGAGACACCCAAGTTACATTATAAGTCCATTCCAATTAAATTTGGAATAAAAATTTAAGTCAAAGTGGAATAACTCTAGTGGTTGGATCCCCACTACCTAGGCCGAAAGATCCTGGGTTCGAGACACCCAAGTTACATTATAAGACCATTTCAATTACATTTGGAATAAAATTTTATAAGTTGGGGTTCAAGTACCATATCCAAAAATTTGGTAAATTTTTTGTCAAAGTAGTATAGCTCAAGTGGTTGGAGCCCGACAATCTAAGCCGAAAGGTCCTGGCTTCGAGACACCCAAGTTACATTATAACACCATTCCAATTAAATTTGGAATAAAATTTTAGTCAAAGTGGTATAGCTCAAGTTGTTGGAGCCCCACTACCTAGGCCGAAAGGTCCTGGGTTCGAGACACCCAAATTACATTATAAGACCATTCCAATTAAATTTGGAATAAAATTTTGTCAAAGTGGTATAGCTCAAGTGGTTGGAGCCCCACTACCTAGGCCGAAAGGTCCTGGGTTCGAGACACCCAAGGTACAAAATAAGACCATTCCAATTATATTTGGAAATTTTTTTTAGTTAAAGTGGTATAGCTCAATTGTTTGGAGCCCCACTACCAAGGCCGAAAAGGTCCTGTGTTCGAGACACCCAAGTTACATTATAAGACCATTCCAATTAAATTTGGAATAAAATTTTGTCAAAGTGGTATAGCTCAAGTGGTTGGTTGCCCCAAAGATACCTGGTAGAAAGGTCGTGGTTTGAGACACCCAAGTTACATTATAAGACCATTCCAATTAAATTTGGAATAAAATTTTAGTCAAAGTGGTATAGATCAAATGGTTGGAGCCCCACTACCTAGGCCGAAAGGTCCTGGGTTCGAGACACCCAAGTTACATTATAAGAACATTCCAATTAAATTTGGAATAAAATTTTGTCAAAGTGGTATAGCTGAAGTGGTTGGAGCCCCACTATCTAGGCCGAAAGGTCCTGGGTTCGAGATACCCAAGTTACATTATAAGACCATTACAATTAAATTTGGAATAAATTTTGAGTAAAAGTTGTATAGCTCAAGTTGTTGGAGCCCCTCTACCTAGGCCGAATGGTCCTGGGTTCGAGACACCGAATTTACATTATAAGACTATTTCAATTAAATTTGGAAAAAATTTGTCAAAGTGGTATAACTCAAGTGGTTGGAGCCCCACTACCTAGGCCGAAAGGTCCTGGGTTCGAGACACCCAAGTTACATTATAAGACCATTCCAATTAAATTTGGAATAAAAATTTAAGTCAAAGTGGAATAACTAAAGTGGTTGGATCCCCACTACCTAGGCCGAAAGGTCCTGGGTTCGAGACACCCAAGTTACATTATAAGACCATTCCAATTACATTTGGAATAAAATTTTGAAATGAGTTTTTGGGTTCAAGTCCTGAATCAAAAAATTTGGTAATTTTTTTGTCAAAGTAGTATAGCTCAAGTGGTTGGAGCCCGACTACCTAAGCCGAAAGGTCCTGGGTTCGAGACACCCAAGTTACATTATAACACCATTCCAATTAAATTGGGAATAAAATTTTGTCAAAGTGGTATAGCTCAAAGGGTTGGAGCCACACTACCTAGGCCGAAAGGTCCTGGGTTCGAGACACCCAAGGTACATTATAAGTCCATTTCAATTATATTTGGAATTTTTTTTTAGTTAAAGTGGTATAGCTCAATTGGTTGGAGCCCCACTACCAAGGCCGAAAAGGTCCAGTGTTCGAGACACCCAAGTTACATTATAAGACCATTCCAATTAAATTTGGAATAAAATTTTGTCAAAGTGGTATAGCTCAAGTGGTTGGAGCCCCAGTACCTAGGCCGAAAGGTCCTGGGTTCGAGACACCTAAGTTACATTATAAGACCATTCCAATTAAATTTGGAATAAAATTTTAGTCAAAGTGGTATAGCTCAAATGGTTGGAGCCCCACTACCTAGGCCGAAAGGTCCTGGGTTCGAGACATCCAAGTTACATTATAAGACCATTACAATTAAATTTGGAATAAATTTTGAGTCAAAGTTGTATAGCTCAAGTGGTTGGAGCCCCTCTACCTAGGCCGAAAGGTCCTGGGTTCGAGACACCGAAGTTATATTATAAGACTATTCCAATTAAATTTGGAAAAATTTGTCAAAGTGGTATAACTCAAGTGGTTGGAGCCCCACTACCTAGGTAGAAAGGTCCGGGTTCGAGACACCCAAAGTTACATTATAAGACCATTCCAATTAAATTTGGAATAAAATTTTTGTCAAAGTGGTATAGCTCAAAGTGGTTGGATCCCCACTACCTAAAGCCGAAAAGGTCCCTGGTTTGAGACAACCAAGTTACATTATAAGAACATTCCAATTAAATTTGGAATAAAAATTTTGTCAAAGTGGTATAGCTTAAGAGGTTGGTGCCCCAACTATCCAGGCCAAAATGTCCTGGTGGTTAGAGACACCGGTTACATTATAAGACCATTCCAATTAAATTAGGAATAAAATTTAAAGTCAAAGTGGTATAGCTCAAGTGGTTGGAGTCCCACTACCTAGGCCGAAAGGTCCTGGGTTCGAGACACCCAAGTTACATTATAAGCCCTTTAATATTAAAATTGGAATAAAATTTTGTCAAAGTGGGATAGCTCAAGTGGTTAGAGCCCCAACATCTAGGCCGAGAGGTCCTGGGTTCGAGACATTATAAGACCATTCGAAATTTAATTTGGAAATTATTTTTAAAGTCAAAGGGATATAGCTCAAGTGGTTGGCGCCCCAAGAGGCGAAAAGGTCCTGGGTTCGAGACACCCAAGTTACATTATAAGACCATTCCAATTAAATTTGGAATAAAAATTTAGTCAAAGTGGTATAGCTCAAGTGGTTGGAGCCCCACTACCTAGGCCAAAAGGTCCTGGGTTCGAGACACCCAAGGTACATTATATGATCATTCCAATTATATTTGGAAATTATTTTTAGTTAAAGTGGTATAGCTCAATTGGTTTTAGCCCCACTACCAAGGCCGAAAAGGTCCTGTGTTCGAGACACCCAAGTTACATTATAAGACCATTCCAATTAAATTTGGAATAAAATTTTGTCAAAGTGGTATAGCTCAAGTGGTTGGAGCCCCAATACCTAGGCCGAAAGGTCCTGGGTTCGAGACACCCAAGTTACATTATAAGACCATTCCAATTACATTTGGAATAAAATTTTGTCAAAGTGGTATAGCTCAAGTGGTTGGAGCCCCACTACCTTGGCCGAAAGGTCCTGGGTTCGAGACACCCAATGTACATTATAAGACCATTCCAATTATATTTGGAATTTTTTTTTTAGTTAAAGTGGTATAGCTCAATTGGTTGGAGCCCCACTATCAAGGCCGAAAAGGCCCTGTGTTCGAGACACCCAAGTTACATTATAAGACCATTCCAATTAAATTTGGAATAAAATTTTGTCAAAGTGGTATAGCTCAAGTGGTTGGAGCCCCATACCTAAGGCCGAAAAGGTCCCGGGTTGAAACACCCAAGTTACATTATAAGACCATTCCAATTAAATTTGGAATAAAATTTTAGTCAAAGTGGTATAGCTCAAATGGTTGGAGCCCCACTACCTAGGCCGAAAAGGTCCCGGGTTGAGACACCCAAGTTACATTATAAGAACATTCCAATTAAATTTGGAATAAAAATTTTGTCAAAGTGGTATTTCTTTCAAGTGGTTGGAGCCCCACTATTCTAAAGCCGAAAAAGATCCCGGTTGAGAGACATCCAAGTTACATTATAAGACCATTACAATTAAATTTGGAATAAATTTTGAGTAAAAAGTTGTATAGCTCAAGTGGTTGGAGCCCTCTACCAAGGCCGAGAAAGGTCCCGGGTTCGAGACACCGGGTTACATTACAAGACTATTCCAATTAAATTTGGAAAAATTTTTTTTGTCAAAGTGGTATAACTCAAGTGGTTGGAGCCCCACTACCTAAAGGCCGAAAGGTCCTGGGTTCGGGACACCCAAGTTACATTATAAGACCATTCCTATTAAATTTGGAATAAAATTTTAGTCAAATTGGTATAGCTCAAATGGTTGGAGCCCCACTACCTAGGCCGAAAGGTCCTGGGTTCGAGACACCCAAGTTACATTATAAGAACATTCCAATTAAATTTGGAATAATATTTTTGTCAAAAGTGGTATTGTCAAGTGGTTGGAGCCCCACTATTCAGTCGAAAAGATCCGTGGTTCGAGACATCCAAGTTACATTATAAGACCATTACAATTAAATTTGGAATAAATTTTGAGTAAAAGTTGTATAGCTCAAGTGGTTGGAGTCCCACTACCTAGGCTGAAAGGTCCTGGGTTCGAGACACCCAAGTTACATTATAAGACCATTCTAAATAAAATTGGAATAAAATTTTGTCAAAGTGGGATATCTCAAGTGGTTAGAGCCCCAACATTGGGTTCGAGAGGTCCCGGGTTCGAGACATTATAAGACCATTCAAATTTAATTTGGAAATTATTTTTAAAGTCAAAAGGATATAGCTCAAGTGGTTGGCGCCCCAATACCTAGGCCGAAAGGTCCTGGGTTCGAGACACCCAAGTTACATTATAAGACCATTCCAATTAAATTTGGAATAAAATTCTAGTCAAAGTGGTATAGCTCAAGTTGTTGGAGCCCCACTACCTAGGCCGAAAGGTCCTGGGTTCGAGACACCCAAGTTATATTATAAGACCATTCTAATTAAATTTGTAATAAAATTTTGTCAAAGTGGTATAGCTCAAGTGGTTGGAGCCCCACTACCTTGGCCGAAAGGTCCTGGGTTCGAGACACCCAAGGTACATTATAAGACCATTCCAATTATATTTTTGAATTTTTTTTTTAGTTAAAGTGGTATAGCTCAATTGTTTGGAGCCCCACTACCAAGGCGAAAAAGGTCCCGTGGTTCGAGACACCCAAGTTACATTATAAGACCATTCCAATTAAATTTGGAATAAAATTTTGTCAAAGTGGTATAGCTCAAGTGGTTGGAGCCCGATTACCTAAAGTAGAAAAGGTCTGGTTTTGAGACACCCAAGTTACATTATAAGACCATTCCAATTAAATTTGGAATAAAAATTTTGTCAAAGTGGTATTGTCAAATGGTTGGAGCCCCACTACCTAAAGCCGAAAAGGTCCCAGGTTCGAGATACCCAAGTTACATTATAAGACCATTACAATTAAATTTGGAATAAATTTTGAGTCAAAGTTGTATAGCACAAGTGGTTGGAGCCCCTCTACCTTGGCCGAAAGGTCCTGGGTTCGAGACACCGAAGTTACATTATAAGACTATTTCAATTAAATTTGGAAAAAATTTGTCAAAGTTGTATAGCTCAAGTGGTTGGAGCCCCACTACCTCGGCCGAAAGGTCCTAGGTTCGAGACACCCAAGTTACATTATAAGTCCATTCCAATTAAATTTGGAATAAAAATTTATGTCAAAGTGGAATAACTCTAGTGGTTGGATCCCCACTACCTAGGCCGAAAGATCCTGGGTTCGAGACACCCAAGTTACATTATAAGACCATTTCAATTACATTTGGAATAAAATTTTATCGGTAGGTACTGGGTTCAAGTACTAGGTATCGAAAATTTGGTAAATATTTTGTCAAAGTAGTATAGCTCAAGTGGTTGGAGCCCGACAATCTAAGCCGAAAGGTCCTGGCTTCGAGACACCCAAGTTACATTATAACACCATTCCAATTAAATTTGGAATAAAATTTTAGTCAAAGTGGTATAGCTCAAGTTGTTGGAGCCCCACACCCAAAGCCGAAAGGTCCTGGGTTCGAGACACCCAAATTACATTATAAGACCATTCCAATTAAATTTGGAATAAAATTTTGTCAAAGTGGTATAGCTCAAGTGGTTGGAGCCCCACTACCTAGGCCGAAAGGTCCTGGGTTCGAGACACCCAAGGTACAAAATAAGACCATTCCAATTATATTTGGAAATTTTTTTTAGTTAAAGTGGTATAGCTCAATTGTTTGGAGCCCCACTACCAAGGACGAAAAGGTCCTGTGTTCGAGACACCCAAGTTACATTATAAGACCATTCCAATTAAATTTGGAATAAAATTTTGTCAAAGTGGTATAGCTCAAGTGGTTGGAGCCCCAAAGACCAAAGCGAAAAAAGGTCGGGCAAAGAGACACCCAAGTTACATTATAAGACCATTCCAATTAAATTTGGAATAAAATTTTAGTCAAAGTGGTATAGATCAAATGGTTGGAGCCCCACTACCTAGCCGAAAGGTCCCGGGGTTCGAGACACCCAAGTTACATTATAAGAACATTCCAATTAAATTTGGAATAAAATTTTTGTCAAAGTGGTATAGTCAAGTGGTTGGAGCCCCACTATCAAAGCCGAAAAGGTCCCGGGTTCGAGATACCCAAGTTACATTATAAGACCATTACAATTAAATTTGGAATAAATTTTGAGTAAAAGTTGTATAGCTCAAGTTGTTGGAGCCCCTACTAAAGCCGAATGGTCCCGGGTTCGAGACACCGAATTTACATTATAAGACTATTTCAATTAAATTTGGAAAAAATTTGTCAAAGTGGTATAACTCAAGTGGTTGGAGCCCCACTACCTAAGCCGAAAGGGTCTGGGTTCGAGACACCCAAGTTACATTATAATACCATTCCAATTAAATTTGGAATAAAAATTTAAGTCAAAGTGGAATAACTAAAGTGGTTGGATCCCCACTACCTAGGCCGAAAGGTCCTGGGTTCGAGACACCCAAGTTACATTATAAGACTATTCCAATTACATTTGGAATAAAATTTTATCGTTAGTCTTTGGGTTCAAGTCCGTGCAAAAAAAAATTTAATTTTTTTTTTGTCAAAGTAGTATAGCTCAAGTGGTTGGAGCCCAACTACCTAAGCCGAAAGGTCCTGGGTTCGAGACACCCAAGTTACATTATAACACCATTCCAATTAAATTGGGAATAAAATTTTGTCAAAGTGGTATAGCTCAAGAGGTTGGAGCCACACTACTGGCCGAAAAGGTCCCTGGTTTCGAGACACCCAAGGTACATTATAAGTCCATTTCAATTATATTTGGAATTTTTTTTTTTAGTTAAAGTGGTATAGCTCAATTGGTTTGGAGCCCCACTACTAATAAGGCGAAAAGGTCCTGTGGTTCGAGACACCCAAGTTACATTATAAGACCAATCCAATTAAATTTGGAATAAAATTTTGTCAAAGTGGTATAGCTCAAGTGGTTGGAGCCCCAAAGATTTAAAGCCGAAAGGTCCCGGGTTCGAGACACCCAAGTTACATTATAAGACCATTCCAATTAAATTTGGAATAAAATTTTAGTCAAAGTGGTATAGCTCAAATGGTTGGAGCCCCACTACCTAGGCCGAAAGGTCCTGGGTTCGAGACATCCAAGTTACATTATAAGACCATTACAATTAAATTTGGAATAAATTTTGAGTCAAAGTTGTATAGCTCAAGTGGTTGGAGCCCCTCTACCTAGGCCGAAAGGTCCTGGGTTCGAGACACCGAAGTTACATTATAAGACTATTCCAATTAAATTTGGAAAAATTTGTCAAAGTGGTATAACTCAAGTGGTTGGAGCCCCACTACCTAGGCCGAAAGGTCGTGGGTTCGAGACACCCAAGTTACATTATAAGACCATTCCAATTAAATTTCGAATAAAATTTTGTCAAATTGGTATAGCTTAAGTGGTTGGATCCCCACTACCTAGGCCGAAAGGTCCTGGTTTCGAGACAACCAAGTTACATTATAAGAACATTCCAATTAAATTTGGAATAAAATTTTGTCAAAATCAGTATATTTTAAGTGGTTGGAGCCCCACTACCTAAATAAAGGTCCGTGGTTCAAGACACCCAAGTTACATTATAAGACCATTCCAATTAAATTAGGAATAAAATTTAAAGTCAAAGTGGTATAGCTCAAGTGGTTGGAGTCCCACTACCTAGGCCGAAAGGTCTTGGGTTCGAGACACCCAAGTTACATTATAAGAACATTCTAATTAAAATTTGAATAAAATTTTGTCAATGTGGGATAACTCAAGTGGTTAGAGCCCCAACATCTAGGCCGAGAGGTCCTGGGTTCGAGACATTATAAGACCATTCAAAATTTAATTTGGAAATTATTTTTAAAGTCAAAGGGATATAGCTCAAGTGGTTGGCGACCCACTACGTAGGCCGAAAGGTCCTGGGTTCGAGACACCCAAGTTACATTATAAGACCATTCCAATTAAATTTAGAATAAAATTTTTAGTCAAAGTGGTATAGATCAAGAAGATTTATTTAAAGCCGAAAGGTCCGGGTTCGGAGACACCCAAGTTACATTATAAGACCATTCCAATTAATTTGGAATAAAATTTTGTCAAAGTGGTATAATTTCAAGTGGTTTGAGCCCCACTACCTAAAGCCGAAAAGGTCGCCGGGTTCGAGACACCCAAGGTACATTATAAGACCATTCCAATTATATTTGGAAATTTTTTTTAGTTAAAGTGGTATAGCTCAATTGGTTTGGAGCCCCCCACTATCAAGCCGAAATCTGGTCTGTTCGAGACACCCAAGTTACATTATAAGACCATTCCAATTAAATTTGGAATAAAATTTTGTCAGAGTGGTATAGCTCAAGTGGTTGGAGCCCCAAAGACCCAAGCCGAAAGGTCGGGTTTGAGACACCCAAGTTACATTATAAGATCATTCCAATTAAATTTGGAATAAAATTTTAGTCAAAGTGGAATAACTCAAGTGGTTGGATCCCTTACAAAAGAAAAGGTCCCGGATTCGAGACACCCAAGTTACATTATAAGACCATTCCAATTACATTTGGAATAAAATTTTATCGGTGAGGTACTCTTGTGTTCAAGTCCTGTATATCGAAAAATTTGGTAATTTTTTTGTCAAAGTATATATTTCAAGTGGTTTGAGCCCACTACCTAAGTTTTAAAGGTCCTGTGTTCGGAGACACCCAAGTTACATTATAATACCATTCCAATTAAATTGGGAATAAAATTTTCAAAAGTGGTATAGTTGTAGTGGTTGGGCCATTACTGCGCCGAAAAGGTCCGTGGTTCGAGACACTCAAGTTACATTATAAGGCCATTCCAATTAATTTTGAAATAATTTTTTTATCAGGCCCTTTTAGCCTGATGGCTCCTGATGGCGAGTGGTTTCTCCCTTGCGTCCCCAGACGCGGGTTCGAACCCCTTTTAAGCTGAACATATAATTTTATTAGTTTTGGGAGACGCCGTTTTGAGATTCTTCATCTCTCTAGAGTTTCTCTCGCCGAAACCGCCATTCCACAATTCTACATCTTAGGGCGGTTTCTTCGTTTCTCCGGTGAATATTCGACGGCAATTCCATGGACGTTTCACGCATCTCGATTAGGCGGTTCCAAATTTCATCGATTTACCAAAAACGCCAATTTCTGTGGTTAGGGTTTTTCTGCATCGCGTTCAAAGGCAGTTGTCGCCGATCTTTCTGGCGATTTCATTTTGCGCACAGATTTTGCAAAGGTTTTCGCTCGCTTCGGTTCTCTTTTTTGAGGGTTTGATTTCTTTCAAGCTTGGTTTTTAAAGACGCTTCGCTTTACACTTCCATAATCTTCTCGAGAGTGTCCTGGTTTTTATGTTTCGTTTAAATTAATCGGCGATTCAATTTTGAGATCCCTTTTAGCGGTCCTTTTTTTGTGCATTAGGTTTGTGTGATGCTGTATTTTGAGTTTGCATTTGGTTCGACGGGTTTCTGGCTTTATTTTTGGACGACAGCTCTTTCGATAATTGGGGTTTGTCGCAGCTTCTGTTTGGTTTCAGGTAGCAGTTTTGGTATCTCAAGGGGTTACCAAGAGCGACGATTTTTTAAGGTTAGGCAGTCTGTTTGGGTTGATTGTTTTGAATTTCTCTATCTTGGCTCCGATGTAAGGCGATTTCTGGAATACACGTCAATGCGATTTGAAACCATTTGGGAGTTGCAAGACTTAAATTCATCAATCGTCTCGAATGGATTGTTTTTGATCCGATTTTGTTTGCGACTGAGATTTGGCATTCAGAAGTGCTATATTTTTTTGGGGTATTTTCAATACTTGTTTTGTTGGGTTCCTTTAGGGTTTAATCGATTAGTTCATGATTTTTGGACGTCATTTGGGTTTGTTATTTTTGTGTTGGTTCTGCACCTGGTTTATTCTTTGGAGGTGCAGGTTTGTTGACTTTTCTGATTTTTGGGGCCAGGTTTGACTGCATATTTTTGTCCGTGTGTTTTGTTATTTGTTTGGTTTTCTTCGAGGACTTTGTTTTGGTGTTTCATTTGCTGGGTTCTTTGTTTGTTCACAACACTCCAAGAGCTTACCATGGTGAATATTTGGTCGGAGTCGTTTTGTTTGAGTTGTGTTGGTTTCATGATTCACATGCCCGGTTTTGACTGCTTTTGCATTAGGGGTTTTTAAGGCTGTATTGGATTTTTTGTTGTTAGTTGGGCCTGCGTGCCCTTTTGCTCATTGGTTTGGGTTTGCCCTTTTGGACTTTTTCACTTTGGGCCTGCGTGCCTTTTGATTGGTGGTTAGATTTGTTGGTGGGCTTTTATTTCCGTCCTTTGTTTAGTATCATTTTGGGCTGGCCTTTTGATTGGGCTGCAGCCTTTTTTGGGCTTTTACCTTGGGCCGGGTTGTGGCCCCTCCTTATATTTTTTTTTCCTTTTATAAGATCTTGAGTTAGTGACAATTATTAGTGAAACTTATAACAATAATCAACTAATACCTTTCATTCTAAAAAAGTGAAACTTATTCGTGAAATCAATAACATTAATCAACTAATACATTTCAGTGTAAACAAGTTACACTAATTGGTGAAACCAATAAGATTAATCAACTAATACCTATCATCCAAAACAAGTGACACTTTGACCTGATTTCCACACTCGGTTTTGTACTCTGATCTTAATTCTGATTCCTTTCGTATTGTTCGCACTTCTTGAGGATTACCCATGTGCTGCGGGGTAATGCCTTGTAGAGGGGTATTCCTTTTTCCCTCGACTAAGGGTTTTGCCATAAGGAGGTTTTTACCTTAGCGAGGTTTTTAGTTGTGCCCCGGCCTCTAGAATGATTTGTGTCCTTATGGTTTTAGGTTTTTTATTTTCTACTTTTATTTTATAGTTATTGGCAAATAACACAAATCAAATAATACCTTTAGTTCTTAACAAGTGAAACTTATTATTGAATCCGAAAAAACTAATCAACTAATACCTTTCACTTTAAAGAAATGACACTTATTCGTGAAACCAATAAAACTAATGAACTTAATTCTAAACATGTGAAACTCAATAGTGAAACATATAACACTAATCAACTAATACATTTCATTCTAAACAAGTGACACTTATTAGAGAAACTGATAATACTAATCACTAATTTTTTTCATTCTAAACAAGTGAAATTTATTAGTGAAACTAATAATACTAATCAACAAATACCATTCATTTTAAACAAGTGATACTTAATAGTGAAACCAATAACACTAATCAACTAATACCTTTCATTCTAAACAAGTGAAACTTATTAGTGAAATGAAAAACACTAATTAGCTAATAACTTTCATTGTAAACAGGTGACACCTATTTGTCAAAAGTGGTATTGCTCAAGTGGTTGGAGCCCCACTACCTAGGACGAAAATACTAATCAACTAATACCTTTCATTTTAAAGAAATGATACTTATTCGTGAAACCGATAAAACTAATGAATTAACCTTCATTCTAAACAAGTGACACTTATTAGAGAAATCGATAATACTAATCACTAATTTTTTTCATTCTAAACAAGTGAAATTTATTAGTGAAACCAATAACACTAATCAACAAATACCATTCATTTTAAACAAATGATACTTAATAGTGAAACCAATAACACTAATCAACTAATACCTTTCATTCTAAACAAGTGGCTTTTTGCCATACTTGGGGCTGACCTTTAGTTTGGGCTGCAGCCTCCTCGTGCTTAACCTCGGACCGGGTTGTGGTCCCTCCATTTTTCTATTTTTTTTTATAAGATCTTTAGTTTAGTGAAACTTATTAGTGTAACCAAAAACACTAATTAGTTAATAACTTTCATTGTAAACAAGTGACACTTATTGGTGAAACCAATAACACTAATCAACTAATACGTTTCATCGTAAACAAGTAAAACTTATTTGTGAAACCAATAACACTAATAACCTAATACCTTTCATTGTACACAAGTGACACTTATTAGTGAAACTTATAACAATAATCAACTAATAACTTTTATTCAAAACAAGTGAAACATATTCGTGAAATCAATAACACTAATCAACTAATACATTTCATTGTCAACAAGTTACACTAATTGGTGAAACCAATAACACTAATCAACTAATACCTATCGTCCAAAACAAGTGACACTTATTTGTAAAACAAATAGCACAAATCAAATAATACCTTTAGTTCTTAAAAAGTGAAACTTATTATTGAATCCGATAAAACTAATCAACTAATACCTTTCATTTTAAAGAAATGACACTTATTCGTGAAATCGATAAAACTTATGATTTAACCTTTCATTCTAAACAAGTGAAACTCAATAGTGAAACATATAACACTAATCAACTAATACCTTTCATTCTAAACAAGTGACATTTATTAGAGAAACCGATAATACTAATCACTAATTTTTTTCATTCTAAACAAGTGAAATTTATTAGTGAAATCAACAACACTAATCAACAAATAACATTCATTGTAAACAAGTGATACTTAATAGTGAAACCAATAACACTAATCAACTAATACCTTTCATCTTAAACAAGTGACACTTATTTATAAAACAAATAACACAAATCAACTAATACCTTTAGTTCTTAACAAGTGACACTTATTATTGAAACTGATAAAACTAATCAACTAATAATACCTTACATTCTAAAGAAACAATACTTATTCGTGAAACCGATATAATTAATGAACTAATACCTTTCATTATAAACAAGTGAAACTCAATAGTGAAACATATAACACTAATCAACTAATACCTTTCATTTTAAACAAGTGACACTTATTAGAGAAACCGATAATACTAATCACTAATTTTTTTCATTCTAAACAAGTGAAATTTATTAGTGAAACCAATAACGCTAAACAACAAATACCGTTCATTGTAACTACGTGATACTTAATAGCAAAACCAATAACACTAATCAACTAATACCTTTCATTGTCAACAAGTTACACTAATTGGTGAAACCAATAACACTAATCAACTAATACCTTTATATCTTAACAAGTGACACTTATTATTGAAATCGATAAAACTAATGAACTAATAAACCTTTCATTCTAAACAAGTGAAACTCAATTGTGAAATATATAACACTAATCAACTAATACCTTTCAATTTAAATAAGCGACACTTATTAGAAAAATCGATAATACTAATCACTAATTTTTTTCATTCTAAACAAGTGAAATTTATTAGTGAAACCAATAACACTAATCAACAAATACCATTCATTTTAAACAAGTGATACTTAATAGCGAAACCAATAATACTAATCAACTAATATCTTTCATTCTAAACTAGTGAAACCAAAAACACTAATTAGCTAATAACTTTCATTGTAAACAGGTGAAACTTATTGATCTCGTTGATGAGCTCCAGTTCAAGAAGGCGGCGTTTGGCTGCGTTCGGTGCGTATTGCCAATGAGTCTTTTCTGTGTCGTTTTGCATAGGGGTTAATGTCACGGGCAGACTCGACGTTAGGGTTGTTGCACGATCGGTTTTTCACGGCCCGAGGTGAGGCGCGAGCGTTTCGCCGTGTCTCCTCAATCTGGTCCGGTATCAGACCTCATTTGCCTAAACTCTATGAGACTCTTTAACTTGTTTTTGGACTGATAATTGGCTGGGTTATTGTATTGCAGATAGGATTGGGGTTCCTCAATCTATTTCGGCCGATTTGATTGACACAATTAATGACTTTTACTATGATGGGGTTTGGCATTTTTGCTTGATTTTTCTGTGTTGGTCCCGAAAAACCCGATTTAAAACTCGTAAAATCTCAATGGGAGGTGACTTAAATTTTTTTCGAATGTGTTATGCAGATTTGCTAAAGTATGTATGACAGTTAATATGAAAGCAAATAAGAACACACGTATTTTTATAGTGGTTCGGACAACTCGTCCTACATCCACTCTTCCCTTCATGGGGCACCAACTTAACCAACAGATGTTTACCGAGTTCTCACTCAAACGGGACTTATCACCCTCTAAGGGATCGCCTACCCTCCCTTTCGGGATTGCTTAGATGTTTACCGAGTTCTCACTCAAACGGGACTTATCTCCCTCACGGGATCGCCTATAGATGTTTAACGAGTTCTCACTCACCTACAAACTTAACCTATCAAACTGATTTGGGTAAGGTTTGTTTGGTTTCCAACTAGGTTGAGATTTTCCCATACATTTGTTTAGCCTCCATGCTAAGGTTGGGAAAATCTCTCTAAGCTTATGATATTGCATTTTTGCTTAGATAAAATGAAGAACACTCTTGGGTAAATTTGGATATTTAATGCTCTGTGTTCTTGAATGGAGTTGCTTGAATATTTGGCTTTAATTTCACTTTGCAGATCCTCCATTGTCTTCTTTTGAAGATAATGCAATGTATTTATAGTGTGGATTTAAATATTACCGTTGGAAAGTAATATTCAAATCCATACTAATAACTTCTAGCTTTTCTTTGTCCTTTTGCACTTTTCCTTGCAGCTTTATGTCACATCAATATGTGTGTTGTCATCTTCTCATTGGCCAGCTTTTTGTGTGACTAACGGATCTGATTTCAGCTCGTCTTATTACTGTTCAACTCTTCTAATTTCGGGTCGTTTGATTCGTATGCAGATTTGGTCCGCAGAACTGGAATCAGAAATCGGTCTGCGATATTTTACGGTCTCGATCGTCGACAAGAGAGACAGATCAAGACAACATCGATCGTCAAGAAGATCGGGTCAATCTGATCCGTCAAGAACATCCGGTCACCAGATGATCGTCACTCGGTGATATGGTCACCAGATCCGGTCAAGAAGATCGTCACCAGACCGTCAAGAAGATCGTGTCACCAGATATGGTCACCAGATTCCGGTCAAGAAGATTCGTCACCAGATTCGGGTCAGAATCGTCATAAGATTCGTCAAGAACATCGTCACCAGACAAAGAAACTACATCAAGATCAAGATCAAGATTTCTACTTCAAAATCAAGATGTTTCTTCTTGTTCAATTTCATCACCATTTACTCGGAACTCTTCCTACTTATCCGATCTCGACAAATCGTCACGCTTCGCTCCGATCTCGATCATCTTCGCCCGATTTCATGAGTTCCCTTAACTTGTTTCTTCGCTCCCCTCAACTTGTTATCTCAGAGATTAACTTAAATAACACAAGTTGATAATGTTTTGGCATAATTCATCAAAACTAAAATATCCCAACAATTTCTCCCTTTTTGATAATGATGCCAAAACTAACTAACAACAAAAAATATACGAGAAAAACAGTGTTAGTTAAACAAGTGAAATAATGAAGAACATTTGATGCATTAAAAAATGATGAGAAGATGGTTGTCAACCTCCATGAATTTTATAAATAATATGCATTTTAAACTAAATGGGTTTTAACAAAAAAGATCAGTTCAGGTGTTCACATTAAAATCTAGTGAACTTTTGAACCCCTACTCTGATACCACTTGTTGGTCCCGAAAAACCCGATTTAAAACTCGTAAAATCTCAATGGGAGGTGACTTAATTTTTTTTCGAATGTGTTATGCAGATTTGCTAAAGTGTGTATGACAGTTAATATGAAAGCAAATAAGAACACACGTATTTTTATAGTGGTTCGGACAACTCGTCCTACATCCACTATTCCCTTCATGGGGCACCAACTTAACCAACAGATGTTTACCGAGTTCTCACTCAAACGGGACTTATCACCCTCTAAGGGATCGCCTACCCTCCCTTTCGGGATTTTCCCTTACATTTGTTTAGCCTCTATGCTAAGGTTGGGAAAATCTCTCTAAGCTTATGATATTGCATTTTTGCTTAGATAAAATGAAGAACACTCTTGGGTAAATTTGGATATTTAATGCTCTGTGTTCTTGAATTGAGTTGCTTGAATATTTAGCTTTAATTTCACTTTGCAGATCCTCCATTGTCTTCTTTTGAAGATAGTGCAATGTATTTATAGTGTGGATTTAAATATTACCGTTGGAAAGTAATATTCAAATCCATACTAATAACTTCCAAACTTTTCTTTGTCCTTTTGCACTTTTCCTTCTGACTTTATGTCACATCAATATGTGTGTTGTCATCTTCTCATTGGCGGCTTTTTTTGTGACTAACGGATCCGATTTATTTCGTCTTATTCTTGTTCAAACTCTTCCGATTCGGTCGTTTTGATCGTATCGATTCACGGGTCCGTAGAGATCTGGTCGAAGAGAAATGTGGTCCTAGATTTTGGTCTCTGATCCGATCAAAGACAACATCAGTCAGCGAGGATCTGATCAATCACATCTGATCGTCACATCGGTCAGTGTCGTCAGATCGGTCACATCAGTCGTCACCAGATATGGTCACCAGATCTGGTCAAGAAGATCGTCAACAACAGCATCTGGTCCAGCGACATCGGTCGGTAGCATATGGTCATTACATCGGTGACAACGGGTCAAGAATATCATCTGATACTTAACATCGGTCAATGACATCGTCACAAAAAGACGTCGTCGACCAAAATCCATCGACATTTCTTCTAAAAAATCGACGATGTTTCTTCTTGTTCACTCATCGGTTTATTTCGGAACTCATCCTATTTTATTCGATCTCGTCGACCCTCGTCTATGACCTCGTCGATCTCAATCGTCCTTCGATGCGATTTCATGAGTTCCCCCTTAACTTGTTCTCTCGTTCGCCCTCAACTTGTTATCTGTAGATTAACTTAAATAACACAAGTTGATAATGTTTTGGCATAATTCATCAAAACTAAAATATCCCAACATTCTGGTTCGACGTACTCAGGTTGTTATTGATATCCTTAATTACCGATTTTATGATGATGAGGATTTTCGGATCTGGCCCTGCAACCTATCTGGTGATCTGTCTTCCAGGGATGCTTATGAGTTCCTACGACCTCCCATGCTCAGGAATAATTGGGGTCGTTGGATTTGGAGTCCGTTCACCCCTCCTTGTCGTAGTACCACGACATGGCGTGCAATTTTAGGCAGGCTGCCTACGGCTGATGTGCTCTATAGGACAATTGGGTCGTTGGTTTGCCCGTTATGCTTCAGTGCTGAGGAGTCTCTCGATCACATTTTCGTAGATTGTAGCTTCAGTCGTCTTATTTATGATTCCATCACTTCTATTTTTAATGTGCATTTGTGCTATGATTTTGGTTTCCATCACATTTTCTTGCAGGCTATCACACTCGGGTTCAGTCTTTTGATGCGGAATAGTTGGTGCATTGCATTTGTTACCGTCCTTTGGGCTATCTGGTACGCACGTAACGGATGCATTCTTGATGATATTATTCCTACGGTTGGGGGTTGTTTGGTTCAGATCCTGGCTTATGTTAGGGAGGGGGATTCTCTTCAGTTGGGTCTCAGTGATGATTCAGTTCGAGACCTATCGATTCTTCGCCGACTTCGCATGCATGGCACCTTTAGACCTCCTTTGACGACCATGGTGGTCCGTTGGCGTCCGCCGGATCTGGGCTGGTACAAGGTGAATATTGATGGGAGTGTGGATGAGTCTCTGGGGGACCTCTTCGGGGTGCAATTTTTCTTAACTCTAGAGGTTTCTTTGTTGCTGCCTCCTCCAGAGCTGTTGGTTGGGGTTTTGCTTTAGAGGCTGAGCTGGCTACTGCATTACTGGTGATTCAATTTTCTCATGCCCGAGGTTGGATGCGTTGATTGAGACAGATTCAGAAATGGTGGTCCGTTTCCTACAAGCTACTTCTAGTGTGGTTCCCTGGCGCCTTCTTTCGTTGTGGAGATCTATTCTTGTTATACGGGATTCCATGGAGATTCGTATTACCCACATCTTCCGGGAGGGGAACCAGGCGGCTGATATTTTGGCAAAATAGCTTACTAACCATGTTTGGACCGGCATTTGGCCATATTATATAGATTCCTTTTTGTACTTGGATCTGCATAAGGATTATTTTCATATTATTCGTGGTTCTTGAGGATTATTTCCGTGATAAGGTGTAATTCCTTGTAGAGGGGTATTCCTTTTTCCCTCGTCTAAGGGTTTTGCCCTAAGGAGGGTTTTACCTTAGAGAGGTTTTTAGTGGTGCCCCGGCCTCTGCGACGACTTGTGTCCTTATGGTCTTAGGTCTTTTCCTTTTTCTATTTCAGTTTACTTTATTAGCCAATAACACTAATCAACTAATATGTTTCATCCTAAACATGTAAAACTTATTTGTGAAACTTAATAGTTCACGATGTAGAGAGAGAAACTCTCTCCACTCTCTACTCTTCTTCTTGTTTTCCATTCCTTTCTTTTTCCCTGGGCGATTTTTCTGTCGTCCTTCCCGTTTCGATCAATTCTTCAACAAAATTCATCGATTTGTGCGCTGGTAATCCAGGCCTGATTGAATTCGTGTTTGAAACTTTTGCGAAAAAGATCGCAGCGAAGCGGTTATCGTCTTCGACGGTTGCGATGCCCTCTCTTGGGCCGGTGGTGCCCTCTCTTGGGTCGCTGTCTTTTGTTGTAGAACGGCATCTCCATTGCGAAATCACCACTAAGGTCATTTTTACGGATTCCACCAAGTCCACCGGCGAGAGGGATTCCTTCGCAGAGGCCACGATGAGACAGATCCATAGGCTGTATCCAAAACAAGACCCTGCTTTGATTTTGTTCTCGATGCCGGTGAATGAAGGTGATTTTTATTCACTTACCATCCCAGAGGAAGTTTATAATCATAGATTGGAGATTGTCAAGGATTCATTTCTTGGAAGGGTTTCTTTTGAAAATCCGAAAATATCTCTTAAAGCTTTGAAGGAGAAATTGCAGGATGTATGGGATATTCGGGAGAATTGGAGACTCACTCCACTCGGGAGAGGGTTCTTCAATGTTTTAATGTCTAATCCAGTCGATCGTCAAAAAGTTTTTCGAAAAAAATTATGGGGTCTTAAACCGGGATCTTTCCGTCTTTCGAATTGGTGCCTGGACTTTAATCCATACAGACTGAGTTCTTCAAAAGCGCAGGTATGGATTCGTTTCTATGAATTGCCTTTCGAGTATTGGGATTCTATGGTGATTTGGGCTTTGGCAAACTCTTTAGGAGCGCCTATCCGTATTGATGAAAACACGTTAAATAGGGAATACGATCAATTTGCTCGGGTCTTGGTTGAGGTAGATTTTAAGAATGAAGTCACTGATAGAATTTTGGTCAAGTGGGCAAATCATAGCACTTTTACGTATGTGGTAATTGAGAACGCTCCTGATTTTTGCAATCAGTGTGGTATAGTGGGTCATGGTTGGGAAAACTGTAGATACAGGATTAAGGCACCAGTTGAGCAGGCCCCAATTTCGAAGAAGAGTGGGAAGAAGGTTTGGGTAACTAAGGTGGACAACAGGGTTATTGATAGTTCAGATTTGGTTACTGAAAGTGAGGTAACGAAGGGTGTAGGGACAAATGCTGGGGGTTCCATGGTTGGAGGACTCTCGAGTGTGCCGATTATAAATTCTTTCGATGCTTTAGACGGGCGCGAAATAGACGATTATGATGGGGATAAGGATTCTAGCATGCCTCCTTTAATGGAGGTTGGTGAGCAAGGGATTGCCAAGATTTGTAGCACGGATTTACCAGTCTTGAAGGGGGTGAGACTACTCTGATTCTCCGAGCAATATATCGCCGATTAGTAGCAGGGAAAAATAGAGGAGACTCTCCCTACAAAACTTTGAGCAATATTTGCAGGATTCAATGGTGGAGCCTTTAACACCGAATGTTCGTGAAGATACACAATCAGCACCTTTCAAAATGAGGCCTATTGCCTTGTGCGCACGTCCTGAAGACAGTCCGGCAAGAAGGGCATTGAACATGGGCGATAATCTAAAAATGGTTTCGAAAGATCACTCCCCGGCAGCAGCGGCCATGAATATAGTTGCAACAAGGGAGTTTAAGAGGCTTGATTCCAGGAAACCACCTTGAAGTGGTTTTCCGTAAGCATTTGAGTTTTGGGGAGCTGCGGTATAGTTGACCTTTTTTGGGTCATGTTTGACTGGGTTTCGTTTCCTTTGGATGTGGCTTTTATGTTTGTCCTTTTTTTGGTGTGCTTGTTTGTTGGTTGTGGGGGACTTGTACTTCTAGCTGATAGGAGATGTGTTCCTTATTAGTGAGTATATAGAAGGGTTGTTGTTGGTCACTTGTGAGCCTAGGTATGGTTTTTTGCGTAGACTAGGTAGGATGGTTTGTGTTTAGTTGGATCCTGTGTTTGCACGGGTTCACTGTTGTTGGTTTGGGACTTAGTTGGACCTCGATTGCCTTGTTTGGGCCTGCGTGACACATTGGCCCATTTTGGGCGTCTGTTTTGATTTTTGGGTTTTGTTCGTTCTTTGATTTTTTGAGGCTGGCCTTTATTTTGGGCTGCAGTTCTTTTGCGCTTTAACCTTGAGCCGGGTTGTGGCCCCTCTTATTTTCTTTCTTTTAATAAGATCTTGATTTTAGTGACACTTATTTGTGATACAAATAATGCAAATAAACTAATACCTTTAATTCTTAACAAGTGACACTTATTATTGAATCCGATAAAACTAATCAACTAATACCTTTCATTCTAAAGAAATGGCACTTATTCGTGAAACCGATAAAACTGATGAACTAAAATTAACCTTTCATTCTAAACAAGTGAAACTTAATAGTGAAACATATGACACTAATCAACTAATACCTTTCATTCTAAACAAGTTACGCCCATAACTGCCGCACCTTCCTTTCTTCATATTAAGCGGTTCATGAGGAGGATTTCGATTTCCAGATACGACGAAATTTCATTTTCTTTTTTCGATTGAATTACTTCATTAGGAGATGATTTTCATCATCGTTCTTCAGGGCAGTTTTTCACAGTGGTTTCTTGAGTCACGCCGACTGATGAGTCATTTCTCGAAACCTTTTCACGGCGGGTTTCACGGTTGTTTAGAGATTGATTCGAAGATGCTTCATTTTTCTTTGTCAAATTCATTTCGTGAGCGTCCCGGTTTAACAAAGTTTGATTCGATTAGGCCATTTATTAGGGTTTCATGGGAAGATTGTGGGTTGAAGGTTGTTCTTCTCGACAGCGATCTTCTCAGGGGTTAGGCTCAAGGCACTCAGTCTTGAGTTTTTTCGTTATTCGCTGGATGATTCTTCTTATTGGGATTTCACCTGCGTTATAATAACAACGGTGATTAATTTGTATTGAGTTTGATGCTCTGTTTTGGCTCCGATTTACACGGCAGTTTCCGGTCTTCACGTCAATTCGTTTTGAAACTGTTTGGGAGTTGCAAGACGATGCTCAATTTCGTCAATGTCAGTCTGGTTAGTGTTGGGTTTCATCTCAGGTTTGTGTGTCATTTTAGTTTATAGGGGCGTTGCTATTTTGGAGTTTATTTTTGGTGTTTGTTCTTATTTTGTGATGGTTTTACCTTGGGAGGGTCGATTGGGTTTAAAACATGACAATTTATGGAGGGTCGTTTGGGTTTGCTTTTCTAGATTTGGGGTTTGATGAAGTTGAGGTTTCTTATTTCTGGTGTTTGGCTATTCATGAGTCTCATTTGACGTCGATGGTGTATATCTCAGGGGGGCTTTTATTTTGATTTTCTTTGATGATCTGTTCTGGGCGTTATTTTTTCGTTCTTCTTTCTTGGACTTTTTTGCCTGTTTTTTGCCCTTCATTGGGCTGGCCTTTTATGGCTGCAGCCTCTTTGCGCTTCCTTTGGGCCGGGTTGTGGCCCCTCCTCCTTATTTTTTTTAATAAGATAATACTAATCACTAATCCTTTTCATTCTAAACTAGTGAAATTTATTAGTGAAACCAATAACACTAATCAACAAATACAATTCATTGTAAACAAGTGATACTTAATAGTGAAACCAATAACACTAATCATCTAATACCTTTCATCCTAAACAAGTGACACTTATTTGTGATACGAATAATACAAATAAACTAATACCTTTTATTCTTAACATGTGACACTTATTAACAATGGGTTAGTCTCTCGTTTCGTTTCACTTCTTCTTCTTTCTTCCGATTTCCACCGCAATTCTTGGTTTCTGTTTCTTCTCTGATGGTGGTTTCTTCCTCCAAAACTGCTTCGGACTTTGCACTTTTTTAGAATATCTGTGTGAATCATCCCGACATCATCGAATACATCTGTAATTCCTCGTCTAGTGTTTCCAATTCCTCCACCTCCACCGACGACATTCAAACATTGATTAGAAATCTTTGATCTGTTTCTGCACCCTCCGGGTCGCAGATACCAAATTCCTCTATGTCGACATATTCGAATGTCACCTCCACCAGAATGGGTGCCGCCGGTTCTTCTTCTCGTCAAAATCCCTTAGTACGAGCCCTCGATACTACGACGGTTTGTGAGGACTATGTGAGGGCTACCAAGGTTGGTGCATTCTACTCCATTGAAGTGGACGAGGATGAGTATTTGAAAGGCATCGAGAAGTATAAGCATTCGATTATTGGTAGGGTTTTCTTTCCCATCAAGGATAAGCCAAGAACAATTAATGTTCTTAGGGCCAGATTAGTTGATTCTTGGGGAATAAAATCACCCATTAGGATTGTCCCGTTGGGAAAGGGGTTCTAAAATATCCAGTTCATGAATATGGAAGGTAAATCTAGGGTTTTCAGTAAAAGCTTCTGGAATTTAAATCCCGGATCCATTAGTCTTCGACGTTGGACACCTGATTTTAACCCTTATAAATTGGGTTCTTTGATCGCGGAGGTTTGGGTTCGCATTTATGAACTAAGTCTGGAGTATTGGAGTCCTAAAATAATTCTTGGTATCGTTTCAGCAGTGGGAAACCCCGTCAAGATCGATGAGAGATCCACTGATGGTAGTCTTGGACATTTCACAAGGGTTCTTGTGGAGGTTGATTTGAAAAATGAGCTACAGGAACAGGTGATGGTTGTTCGAAAGGACCTTTCCTTCTATAGGGATCAGATATAAAAATCTCCCTGCTTATGGCACCAATTGTGGGATAACGTGACATGATGTGGCGGTCTGTCATTTTAGGAAGGGGCCAGATACGGTGGAAAAACAAAGGAGGCCAAGGTCCCCGAAATCTTCTGCAAAATAAGGATAAGGGTAAAGCTTCAAACGCTTCGAAGCTCGACAAGACTACTAAAATGGAACCAGCAGGGTTCTCTGACCTTCACACGGCTACAGGGGAGGTACCGAATAATCTAGCTCTGGTTTTATCTTCCAACAATATTGTTTGCAGCAACACGTTACTATTGGAGCCAATCTAAACGAGCAACACCTTTTCTTCTCTTGCGGAAGACGTTGATAGCACTAGCTTACACTCACAAGTTGAACAGCCTAAGGTTGTTGATAAGGGGGCTTCGGGCAACATATACTCACAAGTTGAACAGCCGAAGTTGGTGCATAAGGGGGCTACGGGTAGCATAAACTCACAAGTTGAACAACCGAACATGGTGGATAAGTGTCCTATGGGCTTGGGGCTTATTGATAAGGGAGGAACCAAGGCTGAGACCACTAAGACAGTAAAATCCATATTGAATAAAGCAATCCCTACGGATACTCTAAACGGTCCCTGCTAAGTCAGGTCCGCCCTTCAGGGCAATGAATGTGGCAGCTACTGGCAATTGGACTGAACTCACCAACCCTTCGAAGCTGCCGAAGCACAGCTCTACCAAGAGTGGATCATGAAAGCTATTTTCTGGAACATCAATGGGGTGCTTGGGTCACCAACTAGGTCATCTTTCACTGACCTTATTATTACTAACAATCCTTTGTTTGTTGCTTTAGCAGAACCAAGAATTTCCCCCGAAGATATGGATGTACCATTCTTCAACTCTCTTCATTTGGACTTTCGGGGAGCTAATGGAAGGCCTAACATGCTGCCTAACCTCTGGATTTTTGTGAAGAAGCTGGATAATATGGTTGTCTCTATCCCTTTTCAAGTCTGCAATGCATGATTATTAAGTGTGTGCATCCGAATTTTACTTGTCTTTTTGCTTTTGTTCATGCTAGTAACAGTCATGTTAGGAGAAGAGAGTTGTGGACTGATTTGATTCCATATTGCGCTAATGCTATTGTTTTAATGGGGGACTTTAATGTTATGCTGGGGATGCATGAGAGGGTAGGATTAGCTGTTCCTTTAAGGGCTGCTTGTACGGAGTTTATAAATTTCATTGAGGATGCTGATTTAATTGAGGGGGACTCTTTTGGTCCTTACTATACTTGGGTTTCTAATGTTAGCTCTAGCAGGTTGATGGCTTATAAAATTGATAGGATTCTTTACACTGCTGGCTTCTTAGACATTTGGGCCTCCATTCACTCTGAGGTCCTTAGCAGGCATAATTCTGATCATCACCCCCTTTGTTTGAACTGCATTCTCATCACCAGGCATCATAACATGTTTTTTAGATTCCAACATATGTGGTTTGAGGACCAGTCTTATGCTGATCTCATTAGACACTCCTGGCCTACTTTTGTGAGGGCCAGAGACCCTATTACTATTGTTATCATGAAACTCAAAAGGCTCAAGTCTGAGCTTAAGGTTTGGAATAAGCATACCTTTAAAAATGTACACTCTGATGTGAAACAGGCTAGGGAGAATTTGAAGAATATTCAGGAGAATAGAACTTTACATCCCAATGACTGGTTCATCCAGGAAGTGGAGGCACATGAGAAAGTGGACATAACTTTAAAAAGATGGGATTATTTCAATTCTCAAAGATTTAAGACTAGCTGGCTCAAAGATAGAAACACTAAATTCTTCCATTCCCTCCACACCAGAAGTAAATGCAGGACCAGCATCCTTTCCTTAAAAATTAATCAAGAGAGGGTCACTGATCAGGGGGTTATTTTTTACCATGTTGTTAATTTCTATACTGATCTTTTTAATGATAATAAACCTAGACCTATTGATTACTCTTGTCTTAATGAGCTTAATTTCAGGATTATTGATGTCAAGGATAAGGAGAATATGGACAGAATACCCCACCCTGAGGAGATAAAACAAGCTATTTTTGCTCTTTCTGCTGACAGTACACCTGGACCTGATGGGCAATGTTGCACAAGGTCTCTGCCCAACTGGAAAATGCCTGGTGCTTTGCTATTGTGACATATGTTTGGCTCATTTGGCAGACTAGAAACTCCGTTACCTTTGATGGGAAACATCACACCATTCATGATATTATGACCAGATTTTGGTCACACATGAGGGAGCTGAATCATTTACCTCATGGGATGAGTCAGATTTTAAATAATACAGGTGCTCTTGATGCTTTTGGAATTTTTTGCAGGGTTAAACAGGAGAAACACCAGCTACGGGTAAGATGGTCTCCTCCATAACCTGGCTGGATTAAGTGCAATACCGATGCAGGTGCCCTGGACTGTCCTGGTGTTCTAAAAGGAGGGGGTATTTTTAGAGATCATGAAGGAACTTTTATGGGAGGCTTTTCTGCTAGGTTAGGGATTGGCTTAGCTTTCGAGGGTGAATTAGCAGCTGCTCTCATTGCCATTGAGATTGCTTTCGAGCCGAATTGGAAAAAGTTATGGATAGAGTCAGATTCTACTTACATGGTGCAAATGTTCAACTCCCTTGATCCCCCAATTCCGTGGAAATGTCTTGAGAAGTGGAGGTTTGTTAAAAGACACTTAAGTGGGATACAATGGGTGGTCTCTCACACTTACAGGGAGGCCAATGCTGCTGCTGACTGCATGGCCAGCTTTGATGGAGAGGAAATTTTCCGTTGGTGGAATTCCAAACTACCTTGGATTGATAACTTTTTGTATAATGATCTTCATACAAAATTTGTTAGAAACTAGCTTCTTTGCTGTTTTCTTGATTGTTTTGGCTGTTTTGGCTGTTTTTGTTTTCTTTATAGAGGGTTATCTCTTTTTCCCTCCAACCAAGGGTTTTGCCCCAAGGGCGGTTTTACCTTGGCGAGGATTTTAGCGGGGGCCCGGCCTCTAAATCGACATGTGGTTTAATGGCCTTAGGTTTGTTTTGTTTTAATAAGATCTTGAATTAGAGTGTGACACTTATTATATAATCTGATAAAACTAATCAACTAATACCTTTCATTCTAAACAAATGACACTTATAAACTGATGAACTAATAATATCTTTCATTCTAAACAAGTGAAACTTAATAGTCAAACATATAACACTAATTAACTAATACCTTTCATTCTAAACAAGTGACACTTATTAGAGAAACCGATAATACTAATCACTAATCCTTTTCATTTTAAAAAAGTAAAATTTATTAGTGAAACTTATAACACTAATCAACAAATACCATTCATTGTAAACAAGTGATACTTAATAGTGAAACCAATAACACTAGTCAAATAATATCTCATTCTAAACAAGTGAAACTCATTAGTGAAACCAAAAACACTAATCAACTAATAACTTTCATTTTAAACAATGACACTTATTTGTGAAATCAATAACACTAATCAATTAATACCTTTCATAGGTTGAAAGGTCCTGGGTTCGAGACACCCAAGTTAAAACCAACAATGCTTTCTCTGTGTGCCGGAGGAAGGGGCTTCCTTCAGCAATCCTCTCCGCCGGATAAGCCTTTAGAGGTAGATAAGGGGGATAACAAACAGACCAAATCGGAGACTACTAAACCGGTTAAGTCTATACTCAAGAAGTCTACAATCCCTTCTTCTGAGGGTCTGAAGTTGGTCCCTGCAACCTCCGGACCTCCATTCAAGGCCATGAATATCACGGCGACGGCCCCCTAGAAGGGGCTAACTGATTCTGTGAAGCTGCCGAAGCACAGCTCCTCTGATGTCGGATCATGAAGGCTCTTTTCTGGAATATCAATGGGGTTCTGGGCAACCCTACCAGGTCAACCCTGGCTGATTTAGTTTTATCTTATAATCCTATTATTTTAGCTATTGCAGAACCTAGAATTTCTCCAGACATTATGGATGTTGCTTTCTGGAACTCCCTTCAACTGGACTACTTGGGAAATAACACAAGGCCCAACATGCTCCCTAACCTGTGGATCCTGGTGAAAAGGCTGGAGAACCTGGTTGTTTCTTTCTCCTTTTTTAGCTCTCAATGTGTTGTGCTTACTTGTGTGCATCCTAACTTCAAATGTCTTATTGCTTTTGTTCATGCTAGCAACAATTACATTAAGAGGAAAGAGTTGTAGATTGATCTCTTGCAATTTTGTGATGATTCTTTGATTATTATGGGTGATTTCAATGTTGTGCTTGGTATGCATGAAATAATTGGTTTATTTGTTCCTTTAAGAGCTTCCTGCATTGATTTTAGCACTTTTATTGATGATATTTTATCTGATCCGTATTATACTTGGGTTTCCAATGCTAATTCCAGCAGCCTTATGGCTTCTAGAATTGACAGGATACTCATGACTCCTAATTTTGCTAATTTGTGGTCTTCTATCTCCTGTGAGGTCCTTAGTAAACACAATTCTGATCATCATCCTTTGTTCATTAATTGTTTTTTAGTGAATAGGTTGTTTAATATGTCTTTCAGATTCCAAAAAATGTGGTTTGAGGATCCTAGTTGCAATGATCTTATTAGGGCTTCTTGGTCAAAGTTTGTCATGGCTATAGAGACCCTATTTATGTTGTCATTAAGAAACTCAAAAGACTTAAGAGTGAGTTGAAGTTGTGGAACAAGCATACTTTTAAAAATGTGCATTTTTTGGTGAAATAGGCTAGAGATATTCTTAAAGACATTCAGGAAAAGAGGGATAATCAGGGGCACATAAACTGGTTCATTCATGAGGTTGAGGCACATCAGAAGCTGGAAGAAGCTCTCAAAAGATGGGATGCTTTGAGATCTCAGAAGTACAAGACTACCTGGTTGAAGGATGGTGACAAAAACTCCAAAATCTTCCATGCCTTGCACTCTATGACCAAATGCAAAAGTATCATACTGACCCTGGACATCAACCAAACAAGGGTTACTAATCAGGACCTAATCATATTGTTCAATTCTATACCAACTTATTTAACACTTCCTACCCTGCTCCTACTGGCTTCTCTTGTCTTAGTGAGTTGAATTTCTGAAAAATTTCAAATCAGGACATAGATACCATTGTTAAAGTCCCATACCCTAATGAGATCAGGGAGCCTGTGTTTGGACTTTCTGCTGATACCACACCAGGACCAGATGGGTTTCAAGGGTTATTCTTCCAGAACTCTTGAGCTATTATTGAAAAAGATATGATAAATGCTGTGCAGTACTTCTTCACTACTCATTTTATTCCTTATGGCTTGAATTCTAGTTTTGTTACTCTTATTCCCAAGGTCAAGGGACCTGTTAGAGTTGAGGACTTTAGTGATATTGTCTTGAGCAACTTCGTGTTTAAAGTTTTCACTAAGATTCTTGTTAACAGGCTTGGACCCATACTGCCTAAAGTTCTCAGCACTTACCAGTATGGTTTCATACCTGCTAAGCACATTAACCACTGTGTTGCTCTTGCTTCTGAGGGTTTTAATTGTCTGGACAAGAATGGTGATAAAGGGGGATTAGCTTTTAAAATTGACATAAGAAAAGCTTTTGATACCATTAACTAGGATCTGCCTCTTCATGTCTGTAGGTTTATGGGTTTTTCTGAGACTTTTGTTAGTATGATTGGTAGTATCCTGAATTCTGCTAGACTTTCTGTCCTTGTCAATGGATCCCCTAAAGGTTATTTCTGCTGCACCCAGGGGGTGAGGCAGGGGGATCCCTTATCTCCCTTACTCTTCTGTATGGCTGAAGAAGTGCTAGGATTAAGTATACATAAATGTATATTTGAAAAAGCACTTACTCAGATTTATGTTGGTCCTAAGCTTTGGGTTCCTCCCTTCTTATTCTATGTTGATGATGTGATTATCTTCATGAATTTTAAAAGAAGTAACATTAGGGTACTTGTTAATGATTTTATCCAGTATACTATGATTTCTGGTCAACACATCAGTACTGATAAGTCTAAAGTTTACTTTGGTAGGAACTTTTCTAATAATTTCAAAATGTTTGTTAGAAATTCTACTGGTTTTGCTGAGGGTAGTGCTCCCTTTACTTACTTGGGCACTCCTATTTTCAGTGGTGCCCCCAAACCCAGTATTTTAGAAAACTTGCTGATAGCATTGTTTGCAAAATGAACAAGTGGAGAGGTTCCTCTTTGTCTATGGCTGGTAGAGTGTGCATGGTTAAATCTGTGGTTATCCCTTCCTTTATTCATATCATGAAAGTGTATAAATTGCCCATTACTATCCTGTCTAAAGTGGAAAAGCTACCAGGAATTTCATTTGGACTGGTTCTTATAATAAAAAAGGTTCCTTAAATGTGTGTTGGTCCAAGACTTGTGCCTCTCACTCTGAGGGAGGTCTTGAATTGATCTCTATGAAGGTCCTTAATAAATATGTTCTCTTGCACTCTCTGTGGGATATTTTTTGTTCTGTTCATGAGAGGGATGTGTTTATCTAGAGAAGACTTCTTAACAAGAGGAATCAGGTGAAAGAGCACCACACTAAGTCTTCTCTTAGAACTGGTGTTAAGCTCCATTGGTCTTATATTAATGAGAACTGTAGATGGTTATGTGGGAATCCCTCTAATGTTTCTTTCTGGTTTGATAAGTGGCTTGACTATGTTATAACTGATAGAGTGGGTATTCCTTCTTCCTGGAGAAGTAATTTCAATTTTACTGTTTCTGACTATTATATTGATGGTACTTGGAACATCGAGGCTGTCTTTTTAGGTCAATTCCCCCAGATTGTGAGGGATATTAGAATGCACAAGCTCACTTTTGGTTTTGATGACAAGAGAGTTTGGGAGAAGTCCCTTCATGGGGAACTTTCCTCCAAACTTTCCTACTGTATGTTAAGTCCCCACTATCCGGAGGTAAGTTGGGGCTCTTGGATCTGGCAACAACTTATTCCCAGGTCCCTCTACATGGAGGGCCATTCATGACAGACTACCTACTTGGAATAAAATCAGGAAATGGGGGGTATCCGGTCCCTCTTGGTGCTGCTTATGCCAGAACAGTGAGGAGGATCTTGATCACATCCTCCTGCAGTGCAGCTTCTCTCTTACTCTCCTTACTAGCCTTTGCTATATTTTTGGTTTAACCTTTATTCATTATACTGACTTTAACTCTTTTCTTTTGCAGGCCCTTCATCATAAGACTAGTCCCCAAGTGGATAATGTATGGAACTTTGCTATTATTACTTATGTGTGGATGATGTGGCATGTTAGAAATTTAATTGTTTATGACGGCAAATACTTCACCACTGCTGATATTAGGGCTAGGTTTTGGGCTCACATGAGGGAATTCAATCACATGTATCATGGTATGGTGACTACCTTAGATAACGCTAATGCCTTGGACACTTTCAGTATCTCTTGCAGGATTGATAAGGATAAAGACCAGATCCGGGTAAAATGGATGAAGCCTCAACAGGGCTGGGTTAAATGCAATACAGATGCATGTGCTTTAGGTGCACCCGGTTGGCTTAAGGGTGGCGGCCTATTTAGAGATTCGGATGGCAACTTCATGGGCGGCTTTACTGCTAACCTAGGAATTGGCTTTGCTTTCGAGGGAGAACTGGCAGCTGCACTACTTGCCATTGAAATTTCTCATGACAGGAACTGGAACAAGTTATGGCTTGAGAGTGACTCCATGTACGTGGTGCAGCTTTTTAACACTCAAGACCCACAGGTACCTTGGAAATGTTTGAAAAAATGGAGATGGGTGAAGAGGTATCTCAACTCCATCCATTGGGTCATTACTCATGTTTATAGAGAGGATAATGCTAGTGTTGATTGTGTTTCTAGATTCATTGGTGACGATGATTTTTATTGGTGGGACTCTTGTCCAACATGGCTTAATGATTTTTTGTATAAGGACATACATAATGAGTTTGTTAGGCCCTAGATTGCTTTGTTTAGGTTATTTTTTTGGTTGTGGTTTTCATAGGTTGTATGCGGCCAATCTTTTGTATTTGTTGCACTCTTAGAGGGATGTCTCTTTTTCCCTCTGACCAAGGGTTTTGCCCCAAGGGGGGTTTTACCTTAGCGAGGTTTTTAGCGGGGGCCCGGCCTCTAAACTGACCTGTGAACAATGGCTCTAGGTTTAATTTTTTATAAGATCCTTGATTCGAGTGACACTTATTAGTGAAACCAATATCACTAATAAACTAATACCTTTCATAGTAAACTAGCGACACATATTAGTGAAACTTATAACAATAATCAAATAATACCTTTCATTCTCAACATTGGCTAAGGGTAAGTTTTTTAGTCAAAGTGGTATAGCTCAAGTGGTTGGAGACCCACTACCTAGGCCGAAAGGTCCTGGGTTCGAGACACCCATGTAATATTATAAGACCATTCCAATTAAATTTAGAATAAAATTTTGTCAAAGTTTTATAGCTCAAGTGATTGGAGCCCCACTACTTAGGCCGAAAGGTCCTGGGTTCGAGAAACCCAAGTTACATTATAAGACCCTCCAATTAAATTTGGAATAAAATTTTGTCAAAGTGGTATAGCTCAAGTGGTTGGAGCCCCACTACATAGGCCGAAAGGTCCTGGGTTCAAGACACCCAAGTTACTTTATAAGACCATTCCAATTAAATTTGGAATAAAATTTATGTCAAAGTGGTATAGCTCAAGTGGTTGGAGCCCCACTACCTAGGCCGAAAGTTCCTGGGTTCGAGACACCCAAGTTACATTATAAGACCATTCCAATTAAATTTGGAATAAAATTTAAGTCAAAGTGGTATAGCTCAAGTGGTTGGAGCCCCACTACCTAGGCTGAAAGGACGTGGGTTCGAGACACCCAAGTTAGATTATAAAACCATATCAATTAAATTTGGAATAAAATTTTAAATTGACTAGCATAGTGGATAATTGTTTAGCTTTCAATCCTTGAAGTCCATGGTTCGATTCCCAAGAAGTACATTTTTGTCAAAGTGGTATAGCTCAAGTGGTTGGAGCCCCACTACCTAGGCCGAAAGGTCCTGGGTTCGAGACACCCAAGTTACATTATAAGACCATTCCAATTAAATTTGGAATAAACTTTTGTCAAAGTGGTATAGCTCAAGTGCTTGGAGCCCCATTACCTAGGCCGAAAGGTCCTGGGTTCGAGAAACCCAAGTTACATTATAAGACCATTCCAATTAAATTTGGAATAAAATTTTAGTCAAAGTGGGATAAATCAAGTGGTTAGAGCACAACTACCAAGGCCGAGAGGTCCTGGGTTCGAGACATTATAAGACCCTTCCAAATTATATTTAGAAATTATTTAGTCAAAGTGGTGTAGCTCAAGTGGTTGGATCCCCATTACTTAGGCCGAAAGGTCCTGGGTTAGAGACACCCAAGTTACAATATAAAACAATTCTAATTAAATTTTGAATAAAAATTTAAGTCAAAGTGGTATAGCTAAAGTGGTTGGAGCCCCACTACCTAGGCCGAAAGGTTCTGGGATCGAGACACCCAAGTTAGATTATAAGACCATTTCAATTAAATTTGGAATAAAATTTTAAATAGACTAACATAGTTGGTAATTGTTTGGCTTTCAATCCTTGAGGTCTATGGTTAGATTCCAAAGAAGTACATTTTTGTTAAAGTGGTATAGCTCAAGTGGTTGGAGCCCCACTACCTAGGCCAAAAGGTCCTGGGTTCGAGACACCTAAGTTACATTATAAGACCATTCCAGTTAAATTTGGAATAAAATTTTGTCAAAGTGGTATAGCTAAAGTGGTTGGAGCCCCACTACCTAGGCCGAAACGTCCTGGGTTCGAGACACCCAAGTTACATTATAAGACCATTCAAATTAAATTTGGAATAAAATTTAGTCAAAGTGGGATAGCTCAAGTGGTTAGAGAACAACAACCTAGGTCGAGAGGTCCTGGGTTCGAGACATTATAAGACCCTTCCAAATTATATTTGGAAATTATTTAGTCAAAGTGGTATAGCTCAGTGGTTGGAGCCCCACCACCTAGGCCGAAAGGTCCTAAGTTCGACACACCCAAGTTACATTATAAAACAATTCTAAATTAAATTTGGAATAAAAATTTAAGTTAAAGTGGTATAGCTCAAGTGGTTGGAGCCCCACTACCTAGGCCGAAACGTCCTGGGTTGTAGACACCCAAGTTATATCATAAGACCATTCCAATTAAATTTTGAATAAAATTTTAAATGGACTAGCATAGTTGGTAATTATTAGGCTTTCAATCCTTGAGGTCCATGGTTCGATTCCCAAGAAGTACATTTTTGTCAAAGTGGTATAGCTCAAGTAGTTGGAGCCCCACTACCTAGGCCGAAAGGTCCTGGGTTCGAGACACCCAAGTTACATTATAAGACCGTTCCAATTAAATTTAGAATAAAATTTTGTCAAAGTGGTATGGCTCAAGTGGTTGGAGCCCCATACCTAGGCCGAAAGGTCCTGGGTTCGAGACACGCAAGTTACATTATAAGACCATCCCAATTAAATTTGGAATAAAATTTTGTCAAAGTGGTATAGCTCAAGTGGTTGGAGCCCCACTACCTAGGCCGAAAGGTACTGGGTTCGAGACACCCAAGTTTCATTATAAGACCATTCGAATTAAATTTGGAATAAAATTTTAGTCAAAGTGGGATAACTCAAGTGGTTAGAGCACAACTACCTAGGCAGAGAGGTCCTGGGTTCGAGAAATTATAAGACCCTTCCAAATTATATTTGGAAATTATTTAGTCAAAGTGGTATAGCTCAACTGGTTGGAGGCCCACTACCTAGGCAGAAAGGTCCTGAGTTCGAGATACCCAAGTTACATTATAAAACCTTTTAAATTAAATTAGGAATAAAATTTTTAGTCAAAGTGGTATAGCTCAAGTGGTTGGAGCCCCACTACCTAGGCCGACACGTCCTGTGTTCGAGACACCCAAGTTACGTTATAAGACCATTCCAATTAAATTTGGAATAAAATTTTAAATGGACTAGCATAGTTGGTAATTATTTGTCTTTCAATCCTTGAGGTCTATGGTTCGATTCACAAGAAGTACATTTTCATCAAAGTGGTATAGGTCAAGTGGTTGGAGCCCCACTACCTAGGCCGAAAGGTCCTGGGTTCGAGACACCCAATTTACATTATATGACCATTCCAATTAAATTTGGAATAAAATTTAGTCAAAGTGGGATAGCTCAACTGGTTAGAGAAGAACTACATTGGCCGAGAGGTCCTAGGTTCGAGACATTTTAAGACCCTTCCAAATTATATTTGGAAATTATTTAGTCAAAGTGGTATAGCTCAAGTGGTTGGAGCCACACTACCTAGGCCAAAAGGTCCTGGGTTCGAGACACCCATGTTACATTATAAGAACATTTCAATTAAATTTGGAATAAAATTTTTTGTTAAAGTGGTATAGCTCAAGTGGTTGGGCCCCACTACCTAGGCCGAATTGTCCAGGGTTCGAGATACACAAGTTACATTTTAAGGCCATTCCAATTAAATTTGGAATAAATTTTTAATCAAAGTTGGATAGCTAAAGTGGTTAGAGAACAACTACCTAGGCCGAGAGGTCCTGGGTTCGAGACATAATAAGACACTTCCAAATTATATTTGGAAATTATTTAGTCAAAGTTGTATAGCTCAATTGGTTGGAGCCCCACTACCTAGGCCGAAAGGTCCTAGGTTCGAGACACCCAAGTTACATTATAAAAGCATTCCAATTAAATTTGGAATATAAATTTAATTCAAAGTGGTATAACTCAAGTGGTTGGAAGCCCACTACCTAGGCCGAAAGGTCCTAGGTTCGAGACACCCAAGTTACATTATAAGACCATTCCAATTAAATTGGGAATAAAATTTAAGTCAACGTTGTATAGCTCAAGTGGTTGGAGCCCCACTACCTAGGCCGAAAGGTCCTGGGTTCGAAATACCCAAGTTACATTATAAGACCATTCCAATTAAATTTGGAATAAAATTTTAAGTCAAAGTTATATAGCTCAAGTGGTTGGAGCTCCACTACCTAGGCCGAAAGGTCCTGGGTTCGAGACACCCGAGTTACATTATAAGACCATTCCAATTAAATTTTGAATAAAATTTTGTCAAAATGGTATAGCTCAAGTGGTTGGAGCCCCACTACCTAGGCCGAAAGGTCCTTGGTTCGAGACACCCAAGTTACATTATAAGACCATTCTAATTAAATTTGGAATAAAATTTTAGTCAAAGTGGTATAGCACAAGTGGTTGGAGCCCCACTACCTAGGCCGAAAGGTCCTGGGTTCGAGACACCCAACTTACATTATAAGACCATTCTAATTAAATTTGGAATAAAATTTTGGTCAAAGTGGTATAACTCAAGTGGTTGGAGCCCCACTACCTAGGTCAAAAGGTCCTGGGTTCGAGACACCCAAGTTACATTATAAGACCATTCCAATTAAATTGGGAATAAAATTTAAGTCAACGTTGTATAGCTCAAGTGGTTGGAGCCCCACTACCTAGGCCGAAAGGTCCTGGGTTCGAAATACCCAAGTTACATTATAAGACCATTCCAATTAAATTTGGAATAAAATTTTAAGTCAAAGTTGTATAGCTCAAGTGGTTGGAGCTCCACTACCTAGGCCGAAAGGTCCTGGGTTCGAGACACCCGAGTTACATTATAAGACCATTCCAATTAAATTTTGAATAAAATTTTGTCAAAATGGTATAGCTCAAGTGGTTGGAGCCCCACTACCTGGTAGAAAAGGTCCTTGGTTCGAGACACCCAAGTTACATTATAAGACCATTCTAATTAAATTTGGAATAAAATTTTAGTCAAAGTGGTATAGCACAAGTGGTTGGAGCCCCACTACCTAGGCCGAAAGGTCCTGGGTTCGAGACACCCAACTTACATTATAAGACCATTCTAATTAAATTTGGAATAAAATTTTGGTCAAAGTGGTATAACTCAAGTGGTTGGAGCCCCACTACCTAGGTCGAAAGGTCCTGGGTTCGAGACACCCAAGTTACATTATAAGACCATTCCAATTAAATTGGGAATAAAATTTAAGTCAACGTTGTATAGCTCAAGTGGTTGGAGCCCCACTACCTAGGCCGAAAGGTCCTGGGTTCGAAATACCCAAGTTACATTATAAGATCATTCCAATTAAATTTGGAATAAAATTTTAAGTCAAAGTTGTATAGCTCAAGTGGTTGGAGCTCCACTACCTAGGCCGAAAGGTCCTGGGTTCGAGACACCCGAGTTACATTATAAGACCATTCCAATTAAATTTTGAATAAAATTTTGTCAAAATGGTATAGCTCAAGTGGTTGGAGCCCCACTACCTAGGCCGAAAGGTCCTTGGTTCGAGACACCCAAGTTACATTATAAGACCATTCTAATTAAATTTGGAATAAAATTTTAGTCAAAGTGGTATAGCACAAGTGGTTGGAGCCCCACTACCTAGCCGAAAGGTCCTGGGTTCGAGACACCCAACTTACATTATAAGACCATTCTAATTAAATTTGGAATAAAATTTTGGTCAAAGTGGTATAACTCAAGTGGTTGGAGCCCCACTACCTAGGTCGAAAGGTCCTGGGTTCGAGACACCCAAGTTACATTATAAGACCATTCCAATTAAATTTGGAATAAAATTTTACGGTATTCAAATCCTATTAAGGACATCTTTCAAGATTTTCTTTAGTGAAAGTGGTATAGCTCTAGTGGTTGGAGCCCCAATTCCTAGGCCGAATGGTCCTGGATTCGAGACACCCACGTTACATTATAATACCATTCCAATTAAATTTGGAATAAAGTTTAAGTCAAAGTGGTATAGCTCAAATGGTTGGAGCCCCACTACAAATATCCTGGGTTCGAGACACCCAAGTTACATTATAAGACCATTCCAATTAAATTTAGAATAAAATTTTTGTCAAAGTGGTATAGCTCAAGTGGTTATAGCCCCACTACCTAGGCCGAAAGGTCCTTGGTTCGAGACACCCAAGTTACATTATAAGACCATTCCAATTAAATTTCGAATAAAATTTGGTCAAAGTGGTATATCTCAAGTGGTTGGAGCCCCACTACCTAGGCCGATAGGTCCTGGATTCGAGACACCCAAGTTACATTATAAGACCATTCCAATTAAATTTTGAATAAAATTTTGAAAATTTTGTTTTCCAAATGAGAGTCGTTTTCCCTCGTTTTTTTCTTCTCTCTACCCCAAATTAGAGGTTTCTATCTTTCTACGCTGAAGAAGATCTCCTTCTTCGTTTCTTCTACATCTTCGAATGGCGAAATAAGAGGTAGACTTTATTCAATTGTGCTCGGATCATTCGGGCGTAATTGAATTTGTAGTGGAAACTTTTTCAGAGAAGGTCGGTGCTTCAAAACGGTTACAATCTCCTAAATCCTCACAGACCTTCTCCATTTTGGAATTAGGTAAAGCTTAAAATCAGACGCCGTTAGAGGAAACGGTCTCTCCTGTGATGTTACGATGCCTCCAATTCTCACAGATGCAATCTCAATTTCCGAGGCCAAACGGGATTTTTCTATCGCGATGGCCAATAGTGTCAGAGAGACGGCGGACCTAGGTTCAACCAAGAGGACTGGCGAAGAGGGATTTTCTTATGCGAAGGTGGTTTCTAGGGTTGACCCGGTGACGTTCTCGGTTCAAAATCCTTCACCACAGGATTTTCTGACACCTGAAAATGAGGGAAACTTCTCCTCTGTCATGATCCCGGAGTAGATTTATCAAAGGCGAGTCGACTTGCTCAAGAACTCATTTATGGGATGGCTTTCGTATAAGTCCGGCGGTAAGCCGGTTAACGTCATAGCTCTGAAATCGGCGCTTCATAAAGTTTGGGGATTAAGTGGTAGTTGGCAATTAACTTTCTTAGGGAAAGGTTTCTACAACGTCTTCATTGTCAATCCTAAGGAGCGGATGAGGGTGTTTAATCGGAGTGTATGGAATGTAGAACATGGCAATTTTAGATTGACGAACTGGGGCCGGATTTCAACCCTTATAAGATCAACTCGTCGAAGGCTAAGGTATGGTTACATATCTTTGAATTGCCTTTTGAGTATTGGGATTCAGCGGTTCTGTGGTCCATAGCTTCCTCGGAGGGAGTTCCTATTAAAATTGATGATTGTACGTTATCTGGAAATTTTGGTCATTTTTCTAGAGTCTTAGTTGAGATAGATTTTAAGAAGGATTTTGTGGACAAAATTTTGATTAAACGAAACGGATTTTGTACGTTTTCTCACCTTACGCTAGAAAATGCACCAGAGTTTTGCACACACTGTGGTATTGTAGGCCACTCTTGGGACAGGTGTAGATTCCGGCCTGATCAGATTTTTGAGAAGCCTAAGGAGAATAAGATGTGGGTGACCAAGGTGGATTCACGTGTGGTGAACTCTGTAGAGCTATGTAGTAAGGGCATTTTCGCTGAGTACTTCGAATACATTTGATGGTTTGCGGGAAGGAGTGGTGGAGTCTGATAGTGATGAGGAGATACCAGCTTTGATAGATGGGAAGGACTCTGCAGAGCTGGTTCCTATTACTAAGGGAGAGAGCGAGGTGGAATTGGCCATTACAAACAACTCGGCATCCCTTCCACTCAATGATGTAGGGCCAAAGATAAAATCTATCCTTAAAAAGTCTGAGGCTACTAAGAGAGCTCCCGCAGCTGCAGTTATTGCTAGCATGGGACCAATTGCACTTTGTGCAAGAATAGAGGATATGTTGGGAGATGAATTTAATAAAGAAGTTTTGATTAGATCCCAAAACCCCTGAGTATGACATGTTCAGGATAATCTTGATAGACTGAGTCAGGTTTCAGTATAGATTGTTCAGTATGTCACTGAAGACACTAAAGACTCAATATGTCACTGAAGACTCAGTATGTCACTGAAGACACTGAAGACTCAATATGTCACTTAAGACACTGAAGACTCAGAAGACACTGAAGACCCAGTAGTCACTGAAGACTCAGAAGACACTGAAGACCCAGTAGTTACTGAAGACTCAGTAAGATACTGAATACTCAGTATAACCTGAATGTTCAGAGGCACTCAATAATATCTATCTGAAGATTACAAAAAACTGAGAAAAACACAAATGTTCAGAAGAGTAGATATTGCCCAAAACATTCATATGCAGACAAAAAGAACTAAGTCTAAGTGTTGTTTAAGGTTGTCTCATTCAGAGAGATTGACCAAAAAGAACCGTTTTGTTTGTCTACATTCACTGAAGACAAGAACCAATCAGAGGAAGACAACACTGTACTTTACTGACACTGAAAGCGACAGGACCCTGAATCATGTCAGTAGTATTAAGTTCTAGACTGCAAAAATTGGTGATTGGCTACATGACTGCATATTTCCTAAAACATGCAAGGGAGTGTTCAAACCCTAAATATAGCCGTTCATCAAACACCAGAAGAGGAAACCCTTGATACTATCTCCTCCAACTGATAGTTTTTCAAGAGTGACCTTGGTGAAGGTTGCCTATAAATACCAGTGACCTTCTACATTGAGAGGTCTCGGGAAATTTCAAGCAACTCAAGAGCTCATTCATATTATTGCAAATTGAAGCACTCGAAAACCCTAGAATTTCCCAAGTGTTTCACATTGGAAAGAGCTCACTATAATTGCTGTGTTGTTTGATTTCTGTACTGCATTCTTATTTGTTGCATATTTTTCACTGAAAGCATATTTCACTGATATTCAGTTGGAACCAATCCTCTGAACTTGCATCAAATTAATCACAGCCTTAATCACTGTTTTATCGAAGGGAAGATTTTCAGCAAAGCTAAAATGAGTATAAACTTATGGTCAACCATTCCGCACACTTGAGTAGCTAGAACAGATAGTTACCAAACTGAACTAATGCTACTGAGGGTTCAGTAAGAAAATTATCTGATCCAAGCTCCTCAGGATCTCTGATAAACTCAGGTTCAGTTGGGCTAATCTGAAGCTTCTGAAAGCAGCTCAGGATCATTGTCTCAGTAGACTTTGACTCAGGGCATTCCGTGCTTCTCAGGGCAAAATTTTCAGGATAACCTGACCCATCTTACCTCAGTGAAAGAAAAGTTTTAAAAATCACTGAACACGTGTATTCCCCCCCCCATACACTTGTGAGACTCGTTATCACCGGGACCAACAGGATATCCCAGGTAGAAGAGCTGCAAACATTAGGACTGTTTTGAAGGAAGCCTCAAGTGCTGCTATGGCTATGAACATTGTAACATCGAAAGAATTTTGGCGATTGGATTCAATGAAACCACTTTGAGGTATTTCTGGTGTTTAACTCTTTGTTATGGAGTTGTGTCTCCTGATGCGTTTGGTTCTTCATGTCTATTGGACTCTTTGTGTTGGTGGTGTTCTCTGTTTCGTGCTTTTTTCTGGTTCTGTGGAACTTTCTGGTGCTTTAGGATGTGACTGCGCTATGTGTTTGGTTTCCGGCTTTGGGCATGTTCTCTAGTTTTGTTGGTCTCTTTGATTCTTGGGCCGCCTGTTGGGCCTCTTTGTTTGGTCTTGGTATTGTTTCCAGCTTGGCGTTTTGGATGTTTTGGGCCTGTTTTCTCAGATTTTTTTTTATGTGAGGGGTTTTTTGACTCCTTGCCTTGGTTTGGTTTTCTCTTGGGCTGGCCCGCTTTGGGCTGCAGTTCTCTTTGCGCTTCTCACCTCGGGCCGGGTTGTGGTCCTTCCTACATTTTTTCCTTTTTTTCTTTTATAAGATCTTTAGTTTAGTGACACTTATTATTGAATTCGATAAAACTAATCAACTAATACCTTTCCTTCTAAAGAAATGACACTTATTCGTGAAACCGATAAAACTGATGAACTAAATTAACCTTTCATTCTAAACAAGTGAAACTTAATGGTGAAACATATAACACTAATCAACTAATACCTTTCAATCTAAACAAGTCACGCCCGTAACTGCCGCACCATTCTTTTTTCATCTTTAGCGATTCACGGCGAGGATTTCGATTTCTAGATACAATGAAATTTCATTTTCTTTTTTCGATTAATTTACTTCATTAGGCAATAGTTTCATCATCATTCTTCAGGGCAGTTTTTCACAGTGGTTTCTTGAGTCACGCCGACCGATGAGTCATTTCTCGAAACCTTTTCACGGCGGGTTTCACAGCTGTTTAGAGATTGATTCGAAGATGCTTCATTTTTCTTTGTCAAATTCATTTCGTGAGTGTCCCGATTTCACAAAGTTCGATTCGATTGGGACATTTATTAGGGTTTCGTGGGAAGATTGTGGTTTGACAGTTGTTCTTCTCGACAACGATCTTCTCAGGGGTTAGGCTCAAGGCACTCGGTCTTGAGTTTTTTTCATTATTCGCTGGATGATTCTTCTAATTTGGATTTCACCTACGATTTAATAATAGCGGCGATTGATTTTGTATTGAGTTTGATGCTCTGTTTTGGCTCCGATTTACACGGTAGTTTCCGGTCTTCACGTAAATTCATTTTGAAACTGCTTGGGAGTTGCAAGATGACACTCAATTTTGTCAATGTCAGTTTAGTTAGTGTTGGGTTTCATCTCAGGTTGTGTCTCATTTTAGTTTACGGGGGCGTTACTATTTTGGAATTTATATTTGGTTTTTGTTCTTATTTTGTGATGGTTTTACCTTGGGAGGGTCGATTGGGTTTAAACCTTGCCGATTTATGGAGGGTCGTTTGGGTTTGCTTTTCTAGATTTGCGGTTTGATGAAGTTGAGGTTTCTTATTTCTGGTGTTTGGCTATTGCAAGTCTCCGACGAGCGTCAATGGTGTGTCTCTAGGGGGGGCTTTTATTTTGATTTTCTTTGATGATCTGTTCTGGGCGTTGTTTTTTCGTTCTTCTTTCTTGGACCTTTTCGGCCTGTTTTTTGCCCTTCATTGGGCTGGCCTTGTATGGCTGCAACCTCTTTGTGCTTCCTTTGGGCCGGGTTATGGCCCCTCCTCCTTTTTTGTTTTTTAATAAGATCTTGATTTCAGTGACTCTTATTAGGAAATCGATAATAATAATCACTAATCCTTTTCATTCTAAATTAGTGAAACCAATAACACTAATCAACAAATACCATTCATTTTAAACAAGTGATACTTAATAGTGAAACCAATAACACTAACCAACTAATACTTTTCATCCTTAACAAGTGACACTTATTTGTGATACAAATAATTCAAATAAACTAATACCTTTAATTCTTAACAAGTGACATTTATTATTGAATCCGATAAAACTAATCAACTAATACCTTTTGTTCTAAAGAAATGACACTTATTTGGGGGTGCTATCTTCCGCAATAGTCGTGGTTTTTTTATGGCGGCATTCTCCCGTCCGTTGGGGTGGGGGTTTGCCTCTGGAGGCCGAATTGGCTACTGCCCTTTGGGCTGTCCGGTTTGCTTTTGATCGGGAATGGCTTCGTTTGTGGCTTGAGACTGATTCAGAGATGGTGGTTTGTTTTATCACTGCCCGCCATACTGTTATTCCATGGCGCCTGCATTCGCTATGGCATGAGTTTTTTGTCATGCGGTCCTCTCTAGAATTGTCAGTGACTCATATCTTTCGATAGGCTAATCAGGCTGCTGATTTGTTAGCTAAGCATCGCTGTTCGCAGGAATGGATCGGTGAATGGCCTGACTTTATTGATCATTTTTTGTACTCTGATCTTCATTATGATTATTTTTGTCTTGTACATACTTCTTGAGGATTGCCCATGCGCTGCTGGGTAATGCCTTGTAGAGGGCTATTCCTTTTTCCCTCGACTAAGGGTTTTGCCCCAAGGAAGGTTTTACCTTAGTGAGGTTTTTTTAGTGGTGCCCCGACCTCTGGGACGACATGTGTCCTTATCGTTTTAGGTTTTTCTTTTTTACATTTATTTCATAGCTATTTACCGATAAAACTGATGAACTAATAATACTTTTAATTCAAAACAAGTGAAACTTAATAGTGAAACATATAACACAAATCAACTAATACATTTCATTCTAAACAAGTGACACTTATTAAAGAAACCTATAATACTAATCACTAATTGTTTTCTTTCTTAAAAAGTGAAATTTATTAATTAAAACCAATAACACTAATCAATAAACACCATTCATTGTAAACAAGTGATACATAATAGTGAAACCAATAACACTAATCAACTAATATCTTTCATTGTAAACAATGAGACTTATTTGTAAAATCAATAACACTAATAACCTAATATGTTTCACCCTAAATAAGTAAAACTTATTTGTGAAACCAATAACGCGATATTGCCACCGTTCCTCTAGAACTTGTGACGTTGTCGTCGTCCCTCCAGAACTTGGGAATGTGCATGGGACGTTACCGCCATCCCCCCAGAACTTGGGAAGTTTCCGTCCTCCCTCCAGAACGTTGCTGCCATCCCTCCAGAACATGGGACGTTGCCGCCGTCCCTCCAGAACTTGGGACGCTGTCATCGTCCCTCCAGAACTTATGATAGTGCATGGGACGTTGCCACCGCCGTCCCTCCACAACGTTGCTGTCTTCCCTCCAGAACTTGGGACGTTGCCGACGTCCCTCCAGAACATTGTCGCCATACCTCTAGAACATAGGACGTAGCCATCATCCCTCTAGAACGTTGTCATCGTCCCTCCAGAACATGGGACTTCGCCGCTGTTCCTCCAAAACTTGGGATGTTATCGCCGTCCCTCCAGACTTGGGACAATGCACGGGACATTACCGTCGTCCCTCAAGAACTTAGGACCTAGCCGCCATCCCTCAAGAACATAGGACATTGCCGCCGCCGCTCCAAAACTTTAGACATTGCCGTTGTCCCTCCAGAACTTTGGACAATGCATGGGACGTTGCCACCGCTGTCCCTCAAGAACAATGCTGCCGTCCCTCCAGAAGTTGGGATGTTGCTGTCGTCCTTACAGAACTTGGGACGTTGCCACCGTCCCTCCAGAACTTGGGACAGTGCATGGGACGTTGCCGCCGTCCCTCCACAACTTGGGACGTTGACGTCGTCCCTCCAGAACTTTGGACATTGCCGCCGTCCCTTCAGAACTTAGGATATTGCATGGGACATTATTGTCGTCCCTCCAAAACTTGGGACGTTGCCACTTTCCCTCCAGAAGTTGGGACGTTGTCGTCGTTCCTCCAAAACATTTCTGTCGTCCCTCCAGAACTTGGGACGTCGCCACCATTCCTCTAGAACTTGTGACGTCCCTCCAGAACTTGGGACAGTGCATGGGACATTACTGCCGTCCCTCCAGAACATGGAAAGTTGCCGTCGTCCCTCTAGAATGTTGGCCCCGTCCCTGTAGAACTTGGGACGTTGTCGTTATCCCTCCAGTACTTAGGACAGTGCATGGGACGTTGCCACCACCGTCCCTCTTGAACGTTGCTGCCGTCCCTCCAGAACATGGAATGTTAATGTTGTCCCTCCAGAACGTTGCCGCCGTCCCTCCAGAACTGGGTACGTTTCGGTCGTCCCTCCATTACGTGGGACATTTCCATCGTCCCTCCAGAACTTTGGATGTTACCGTCATCCCTCTAGAACTTGGGAAAGTGCATGGGATGTTGTCATCGTCCCTCACAAACTTGGGAAAGTGCGTGGGACGTAGCCGCCATCCCTCCAAAACTCGGGACGTTGTCGCCGTCCCTCAAGAATTTGTTACGTTTCTGCCATCCCTCTAGGACGTTGGTGCAATCCCTCTAGAACTTCGGAGGTTGCCATCATCCCACCAGAACATTGCCACCGTCCCTCCAGAACTTGGGACGTCATCGCTGTCCCTGCAGAACTTGGGACGTCACGGCCGTCCCTCTAGAACTTTAGATGTTGCCACCATCCCTACAGAACTTGGGACAGTGAATGGGACGTTGCCGCTGTCCCTCCAGAACATGGGAAGTTACCATCGTCCCTCCAAAATGTTGTCGCCTTCCCTCAAGAACTTGGGATGTTGCTACTATCGCTCCAAAATTTGAGACGTTGTTGCCGATTCTCTAGAACATGGGATGTTGACGTCGTCTCTCCAGGATGTGGGAGGTTGCCACCGTCCCTCCAGAACTTGAGACGTCACAGCCGTCCCTCAAGAACTTGGGATGTCTCCGTCGTCTCTCTAGAACTTGGGACGTTGTCTTCGTCTCTTTAGAACTTTGGACATTGCCGACGTCACTCTAGAACATGGGAAAATGCATGGGACGTTGCTGACGTCCCTTCAAAACATGGGACATTACTGTCGTTCCTCCAAAACATTTCCACCATCCCACCAGAACTTGAGAGATTGCCACCATACCTTTAGAACTTGTGACGTTGTCGTCGTCCCACCAGAACTTGGGACAGTGCATGGGACATTACTGCTATCCCTCCAGAACTTGGGAAGTTGCCGTCGTCCCACCAGAACATTGCCACCATCCCTTTAGAACTTGGAACGTTGCTGACATCCCTCCAGAACATGGGACATTGTCGTCGTCCCTCCTGAACTTAGGACAGTGCATGGGATGTTGCCACCGCCATCCGTCCAGAACTTTACTGCCGCCCCTTCAGAACTTGGGATGTTGCCGTAGTCCCTCCAGAACGTTGCTGCCATCCCTCCAAAACATGGGATGTTTCCATAGTCCCTCCAGAACGAGGGACGTTACAACTGTCACTCCAAAACTTGGGATGTTGCCGTCATCCCTCCGGAATTTGGGAAAGTGCATGGGATGTTGCCGCTGTCCCTCCAGAACTTGAGGATTGTCGCCGTTCCTCTAGAACTTTGGACAGTGCATTACACATTGCCACCATTGTCCCTCTAAAAGTTGGGACGTTGTCGCCGTCCTTCCAGAACTTAGGACGTTGCCACCGTCCCTCCAGAACTTGGGATAGTGCATGGGATGTTGCCGCCGTACCACCACAATTTCGGACTTTGCCGTCATCCCTCCAGAACTTTGGATATTGCCGCCATCCCTCCAGAACATGGGAAAGTACACGGGACATTGTTGTCGTCCCTACAGAACTTCGGACAGTGCATGGGACGTTGCCTCCGCCATCCCTCCAGAACATTGCCGCCTTCCCTGCAGAAGTTGGGATGTTGCCGCCGTCATTCCAGAACTTGGGATGTTGCCGTCGTCCCTCCAGAACTTGGGAAAGTGCATGGGACATTGGCGTTGTCCCTCATGATCTTGGGACGTTGTCGTCGTCCCTTCAGAATGTGGGACATCACTGCTGTCCCTCTAGAACTTGGGATGTCTCCGCCATCCTTCTAGAACTTGGGACGTTATCGCCGTCCTTCTAGAACTTTGGACGTTAACGCCATCATTGCAGAACTTGGGAAAGTGCATGGGATGTTGCTGTCGTACGTTCAGAACTTGGACGTTGCCGTCGTTCCTCCAAAACATTTCTGTCATCCCCAGAACTTGTGATGTAGTAGTCGTCCCTCTAGAACTTGGGACTGTGAATGGGACGTTACCGCCATCCCTCCAGAAATAGGAAAGTTGCCTTCGTCCCTCCAGAACTTAGGACATTGCCGCCGTCCATCCAGAACTTGGGACGTTGTCGTCATCCCTCCAGAACATAGGACAGTGCATGGAACGTTGCCACCGTCATCCCTCTGGGATGACATGTGTCCTTATGGTTTTAGGTTTTTCTTTTTTCTTTTATTTCATAGCTATTTACCGATAAAACTGATGAACTAATAATACTTTTAATTCAAAACAAGTGAAACTTAATAGTGAAACATACAACATAAATCAACTAATACATTTCATTCTAAACAAGTGACACTTATTAAAGAAACCGATAATAATAATCGCTAATTATTTTCTTTATAAAAAAAGTGAAATTTATTAATTAAAACCAATAACACTAATCAATAAACACCATTCGTTGTAAACAAGTGATACATAATAGTGAAACCAATAACACTAATAAACTAATATCTTTCATTGTACACAATGAGACTTATTTGTAAAATCAATAACACTAATAACCTAATTTGTTTCATCCTAAACAAGTAAAACATATTTGTGAAACTAATAACGCGATATTGCCACCGTTCCTCTAGAACTTGTGAAGTTGTCGTCGTCCCTCCAGAACATGGGAAAGTGCATGGGTCGTTACCGCCATCCCTCCAGAACTTGGGAAGTTTTCGTCCTCCCTCCAGAATGTTACTGCCATCCCTCCAGAACTTGGGACTTTGCCGCCGTCCCTCCAGAACTTGGGACGTTGTCATCGTCCCTCCAGAACTTATGACAGTGCATGGGACGTTGCCACCGCCGTCTCTCCACAGCGTTGCTGTCTTCCCTCCAGAACTTGGGACGTTGCCAACATCCCTCCAGAATATTGTCGCCATACCTCTAGAACTTAGGATGTTGCCATCGTCCCTCTAGAACGTTGCCGTCGTCCCTCCAGAACATGGGACTTCGCCGCTGTTCCTCCAAAACATGGGATGTTGTCACCGTCCCTCTAGACTTGGGACAATGCACGGGACGTTACCGTCGTCCATCAAGAACATAGGACCTAGCCGCCGTCCCTCAAGAACATAGGACGTTGCCTCCGCCGCTCCAAAACATTAGACGTTGTCGTCGTCCCTCTAGAACTTCGGACAATGCATGGGACATTGCCACCGCCATCCCTCCAAAACATTGCTTCCGTCCCTCCAGAAGTTGGGAGGTTGCTGTCGTCCTTCCAGAACTTGGGACGGTGCCACCGTCCCTCCGGAACTTAGGACAGTGCATGGGACGTTGCCGCCGTCCCTCCATAACTTGGGACGTTGACGTCGTCCCTCCAGAACTTTGGACATTGCCGCAGTCCCTCCAGAACATAGGATAGTGCTTGGAACATTGTTGTCGTCCCTCCAGAACTTTGGACTTTACCACTTTCCCACCAGAAGTTGGGACGTTGCTGTCGTTCCTCCAAAACATTTCTGTTGTCCCTCCAGAACTTGGGACATCGCCACCGTCCCTCTAGAACTTGTGACATTGTCGTCTTCCCTCCAGAACTTGGGACAGTGCATGGGACATTACTGCCGTCCCTCCAGAACTTGGGAAGTTGCCATTGTCCCTCTAGAACTTGGGACGTTGTCGTTATCCCTCAAGAACTTAGGACAGTGCATGGGACGTTGCCACCTCCGCCCTCTCGAACGTTTGTTGGGAATTAATTGCCCGGATCTATTCGGAATGAATATTTAAATACAAATTTAATTATAACAATTATTACTAGCATGAATTAATCCTATATTAATTCAAATAATAATTCATCCCCTATTTATAGAGGGTGGTGGCCGATTTTTAGAGGGTGGTGGCCGATTTATAGAGGGTGGTGGAATTGTACTTGGGAATGAAACATTCGTCCCCTATTTATAGAGGGTGGTGGCCGATTTTTCCATATGGAATAGGGAGGAAAAAATCTTTTCTTTATCTCCAAGAAATCTTGAATATATCTCATATATTCTTTTCTCCATAATTAAAATATTCCATAAAAATGCCACTCTCTTATTTGTTATGGAATTTTCGAAAAAAAAAGGAAAAAGAAACCAAGATTTGGATCTTCTTGAATTTATGAGATATACTTGTATTCCAAAAAATATATATCTTCCGTAATATCTTTTCAAGAAAATCAAGAAAATCTTTCTTTCCCTTTTTATTTCAAAATTTTCGAAATTTACATAGTAAATAACCAAGTGGGAGATTTCTTGAATTTAATGAGATAATCTTGTATTCCAAGAATACTTATCTTCATTCCATAACAAAATTCAAAGAAAATTTTTCTCCTTCTTTAATTTACTATTTTCGAAAAAAAGGAAAAATAGCAACAAATATTTATTTTATTTTTAAACACCTTTTTCAGTTATTAGACTTTGTGTTGGGCTACTTGAGGGGCCTTTAGGAGAATTAAGATTGGACCTTCCAATGGATCTTGAATTATCAATATTGAGCCACAATATTATTCAAGCCCATAAATATTAATTAATCCCACTATATAATTAATATTGAACAGTGAACTAATAATATGCATAAGCACAAATATATCACAAAATTCGATCACATGTTTCATATTAAAATCTCAAAAAAATATGAACATGCATCAACCAACATCTCAAAATAGTTTAAATAAGCCACGTGGGGTGGGTCATTATTTAAACACATTCAAGCAGGTTACAAACAAGAACAGTTACAAACCATTAATATCCAGATTAATAGTTGGCTCCCACTTGACCAATATAAAATTGACAGGGACTTCGGGGAAGTATATGCATATCAATTTTATACCTAAGTAATAACCATGATTAAATACAGAATTATTATTTCGCTTTGAACGAGCCTAGTGGGGAGGGTCATCGTTGCCACTAGTAATAATCCACAATCATCCATTTGGAATTTATTCATGTGAAAGCTATCTTTTGACCGTCCCGTGGGGGGAATTTCTCCAAAAGAATCCACAAATAAATAAATCATGGAGGTCAAAATTAATTCAATTTTATTATCCGGAATAAAATTGTCAATTAATTGTTTAAACATACTTAGTAATTTTCGAAAGTGAGATTTTTCAAAACGTTTTCTCATGCATCGCAAATTCAAACACAATATAAATATAAGCATAAAATAATGCATAAACATCAAGACAAAAAAAAATTAAACATATTGGGCACATATATCCAATTTTCATGGTTAATTTTTGTCATGTCTTAATCTTGAGAAATCTTCTTCATGGCCTTCATCGTTCGTCTCGAAAAGCTCCCACTTGACCGTCTTAAAAAAAATGTCTTGTCAAGACTCGTCATCGACCAGCTCGCGGGTTGGAGTGCCCGCCTAGCACTCCCCCGGCCGTGTCGAGTGGCGTCCATCTTGTAGCGCCCAGAAGTGCCAGTGCGTCCGGCTCGGTAGCTCGGCGGATCTCGGTGGCGTCGCGCATGCCGGTAGCGCCCGTATGGTATTCAGCGCTTCGCCCATGCGATCGCCTCGCGTGCCGCCTTCGCCAGCCGCGCGCCCGCTGCTGGTGCCCTCGGCTTAAATCGCCCGTAGCAGCATCCTTTGGCGTCGCCGCGTTACCTTTGGCTGATCCGCTTCGACCCGATGGCCTCGCCGTATGCCGTGCCGCCCGCCCGGTCGCCTCGTCTGGCGTGCCTCCCAACGCGTTCACTTGGCCTACTTTACCTACACCGATTTAGGATCCGTCTTTTAATTCTTCGTCTCGCCTCGTTTTAGATCCGGTTACAATTTATTTACAAAAAATAAATAAACCTAGATCTAGACTAGTCTATTACATTGATCAAATCACACAAATTCTAATCTACTCGTGGATTTTCTCAAGAGGCAAAAACAATTGAGCGAATCAATTAAAAAAACCACAATTTATATGCATGCATAAATAAACATATTAAATTCCATGACAATTGGATACCTGCAAAAAAAGATCTAGCAATTCTACTATCCAATTTAAAATTTAATGAAAACGAATTAAATTAGAATTTAAAATTCAGAGCCCGAAACCGAGGCTCTGATACCAGTTGTTGGGAATTAATTGCCCGGATCTATTCGGGATGAATATTTAAATACAAATTTAATTCTAACAATTATTACTAGCATGAATTAATCCTATATTAATTCAAATAATAATTCAACAACAAATCATGCATATAAACAGTTCATATAAATCCTACGCATGCGAAATTGCTACGGGTTTACGTGAACTAACCTTTTGGAGTGGCAATGGTCTCGTTGATAAAAACACACCAAAAAGTCTTCCCAAGTATTCCCTAGTCCTTGCTCGTCAACCCGGTGGAAGGAAACTCTCGAACAATTAACAAAAGGGAAAATAAAAATTTGTTGCACCACCTTTGTGGATTTACTAATTTTTCCAGCACATGGAATTGTACTTGGGAATGAAACATTCATCCACTATTTATAGAGGGTGGTGACCGATTTTTCCATATGGAATAGGGAGGAAAATATCTCATATATTCTTTTATCCATAATTAAAATATTCCATAAAAATCCCACTCTCTTATTTGTTATGGAATTTTCGAAAAAAATAGGAAAAAGAAACCAAGACTTGGATCTTCTTGAATTTATGAGATATACTTGTATTCTAAGAAATACATATCTTCCGTAATATCTTTTCAAGAAAATCAAGAAAATCTTTCTTTCCCTTTTTATTTCAAAATTTTCTAAATTTACATAGTAAATAACCAAGTGGGAGATTTCTTGAATTTAATGAGATAATCTTGTATTCCAAGAATACTTATCTTCATTCCATAACAAAATTCAAACAAAATCTTTCTCCTTCGTTTATTTACTATTTTTGAAAAAAAGGAAAAATAGCAACAAATATTTATTTTATTTTTAAACACCTTTTTCAGTTATTGGACTTTATGTTGGGCTACTTGAGGGGCCTTTAGGAGAATTAAGATTGGACCTTCCAGTGGATCTTGAATTATTAAAGCCCATAAATATTAATTAATCCCACTACATAATTATTATTGCACTGTCCATCTTAACCCATATTACAGTTAATATGGCTCCCGGTTATTATTTTCCGTATTTAAGATTATCTAGCCCATTAATTAATTCAAGCCACTGAAATATCTTTCCATTAATTAATATCTTTTATCCTTGGTAAAGGAACGGTTCAACATTATTATCCATACCGAAAACTAGTTCCACTTGCAAGATTTGGTATGATAAAACTTATGAACCTCCCAAGGAGGCAAATCGAACAAGCGTACTTGCACACGATTCTCCGTATTAAATCTCAGCAATCGCATGTGACCAATAATATTGCTCAAGATATAAAGTATTGAATCTCGTTGATTCTCTTCCCGTAATAAGTCAAAGCAACAATCACTAACCACACGCGATCCTATTTAAGGACGAAGATTAAGAAATAACGAACCACTGAGGTCTAATTCTTCCTAGTTCAGTTCTATAGAATTTGTTCTCCTGTAGGTCCTCTTTAGTGCACTAGACATGCACTAGTGTAATCTCTTGGTCAAGACAAACCAATCTGAGCCTTACACTTCAACCTTTCACGATGGATTGTTCATTTCCATCTAGGTCGTGAATGGTGTACTTTTAGTTACAAGGGACTGTTAATTTAATCTTTTGTGATCTGGTATCACTAAATTAACTACAATGTAACACGTACTATTTATTAAACAGTTATGCAGTAAATATATGTAACATTCGATGATATTTAAAGCATCAATGATAAACAATTTATTTCAGTAAATAAGTCCGAAATTCAGTTTGATTATACAAAGTAAAAACATACTTTCCAGTATAATCCCAACAACGTTGCCCCTCCAGAACATGGAATGTTAACATCGTCCCTCCAGAACGTTGTCGCCGTCCCTCCAGAACTAGGTACGTTTCTGTCGTCCCTCCATTACGTGGGACGTTGCTACCGCCCCTCCAGAACTTTGGATGTTACCGTCGTCCCTCCAGAACTTTGGAAACTGCATGGGATGTTGTCATCGTCCCTCACAAACTTGGGAAAGTGCGTGGGATGTTGCCGCCATCCCTCAAAAACTTGGGACGTTGTCGCCGTCCCTCAAGAATTTGTTACGTTTCTGCCATCCCTCTAGAACGTTGCTGCCATCCCTCTAGAACTGCGAAAGTTGCCATCGTCCCACCAGAACATTATCGCCGTCCCTCCAGAACTTGGGACGTCACCGCTGTCCCTGCAGAACATGGGACATCACGACCGTCCCTCTAGAACTTTGGATGTTGCCACCATCCCTCCAGAAGTTGGGACAGTGAATGGGACGTTGCCGCTGTCCCTCCAGAACATGGTAAGTTACCGCTATCGCTCCAAAACTTGGGACGTTGTTGCCGATCCTCCAGAACTTGGGATGTTGATGTCGTCCCACCAGAATGTGGGAGGTTGCCACCGTCCCTCTAGAACTTGAGATGTCGCAGCCGTCCCTCGAGAACATAGGATGTCACCGCCGTCTCTCTAGAACTTGGGACATTGTCATGGTCTCTCTAGAACTTTAGACATTGCCGACGTCACTCCAGAACATGGAAAAATGCATGGGACGTTGCTGTCGTCCCTTCACAACTTGGGACATCACCGTCATTCCTCCAAAACGTTTCCACCATCCCACAAGAACTTGAGACATTGCCACAGTCCCTCTAGAAATTGTGACGTTATCGTCGTCCCTCCAGAACTTGGGACAGTGCATGGGACATTACTGCTATCCCTCCAGAACTTGGGAAGTTGCCGTCGTCCCACCAGAACGTAGCCGCCGTCCCTCCAGAACTTGGGACGTTGTAGCCATCCCTCCAGAACTTGGGACGTTGTCATAGTCCCTCCAAAACTTAGGATAGTGCATGGGATGTTGCCACCGCCATCCCTCTAGAACTTTACTGCCGCCCCTCCAGAACTTGGGACGTTGTCGTAGTCCCTCCAGAACGTTGCTGCCATCCCTCCAGAACATGGGATGTTTCCGTCATCCTTCGTCCCACCAGAATTTGGGAAAGTGCATGGGATGTTGCCGCCGTCCTTCCAGAACTTGAGGATTGTCGTCGTTCCTCTAGAACTTTGGACAGTACATGAGACATTGCCGCCGTCGTCCCTCTAGAAGTTGGGATGTTATCGCCGTCTTTCCAGAACTTTGTACGTTGCCACCGTCCCTCCAGAACTTGGGATAGTGCATGGGACGTTGCCGCCGTACCACAATAATTTTGGACTTTGCCGTCATCCCTCTAGAACTTTGGATATTGCCGCCATCCCTCCAGAACATGGGACAGTAAATGGGACGTTGTTGTCGTCCATACTGAACTTCAGACAGTACATGGGACGTTGCCTCCGCCATCCCTTCAGAACGTTGCCTCCGTCCCTGCAGAAGTTGGGATGTTGCCACCGTTGTTCCAGAACTCGGGACATTGGCACCCTCCCTCTAGAACTTGGGACGGTGCATGCGATGTTGCCACCGTCCCTCCAGAACTTTTGACGTTGCCGTCATCAGTCCAGAACTTTGGACGTTGTCGCTGCCCCTCCAGAACTTGGGAAAGTGCATGGGACATTGCTATCATCCCACCAGAACTTGGGATGTTGCCGTCGTTCCTCTGAAACATTTTTGTCGTCCCTCCAGAACATGGGACGTCGCCACCAACCCTCTAGAACTTGTGAAGTTGTCGTCGTCCCACCAGAACTTAGGAAGTTGTCATCGTCCCTCTAGAATGTTGCCGCTGCACCTCCTAAACTTGGTACATTGTCGCCGTCCCTCCAGAACTTAAGACAGTGCATGGGATGTTGCCACCGCCGTCCCTCCAGAACGTTGCCTCCGTCCCTGCAGAACGTGGGACGTTGCCACCGTCCCTCCAGAACTTGGGATGTTGCCGTCGTCCTTCCAGAACTTGGGAAAGTGCATGGGACATTGGCGTCGTCCCTCATGATCTTAGGACATTGTCGTCGTCCCTCCAGAATGTGGGACATCACCGCTGTCCCTCCAGAACTTGGGATGTCTCCGCCATCCTTCTAGAACTTGGGACGTTATCGCCGTCCTTCTAGAACTTTCGACGTTGCCGCCATCATTGCAGAACTTGGGAAAGTGCATGGGATGTTTTTGTCGTACGTTCAGAACTTGGACATTGCCATCGTTCCTCCAAAACATTTCTGTCATCCCCAGAACTTGGGACGGCGCCACCGTCCCTCAAGAACTTGTGATGTAGTAGTCGTCCCTCTAGAACTTGGGACAGTGCATGGGACGTTACCACCATCCCTCTAGAAATTGGGAAGTTGCCTTCGTCCCTCCAGAACTTAGGAAATTGCCGGCGTCCATCCAGAAGTTGGGACGTTGTCGTCATCCCTCCAGAACATAGGACAGTGCATGGAACATTGCCACCGCCATCCCTCCAGAATGAAGCTGCCGTCCCTCCAGAACTAGGGACATTGCCATCATCTCTCCAAAACATTTTCGTTGTCCCTCCAGAACATGGGATATTTCCATCGTTCCTCCAGAAGTTGGGATGTTGGCGTCGTCCCTCCAGAACATGGGAAAGTGCATGGGACGTTACTGCCGTACCTCCAGAACTTAGGACAATGCATGGGACGTTGCCACCGCCATCCCTCCAGAACTGGGGACGTTGTCGCCGTCCTAACAGAACATTGCCACCGTCCCTCAAGAATTTAGGACATTATCGCCGTCCCTCCAGAACATTGCCGCCGTCCCTCCAAAACTTGGAACGTTACCGTTGTCCCTCTAGAATGATGCCGCCTTCCCTCCAGAATGTTGTCGTCGTCCCTCCAGAACGTTGCCATCGTCCCACCAGAATGTTGTTGTCGTCCCTATAGAACTTCGGACAGTGCATGGGATGTTGCCTCCGCTATCCCTCCAGAATGTTTCTGCCGTCCCTACAGAAGTTGGGATGTTCCCGCCGTCGTTTTAGAACTCGGGACATTGCCACCCTCCCTCCAGAACTTGGGACAGTGCATGCGATGTTGCAACCATCCCTCCACAACCTGGGACATTGCCGTCGTCCGTCCAGAACATTGGACATTGCCGCTGCCCCTCTAGAACGTGGGAAAGTGAATGGGACGTTGCTATCGTCCCTCCAGAACTTGGGACATTGCCTTCGTTCCTCTAAAACAGTTTTTGCCATCCCTCCAGAACATGGGACGTTGTCACCGTCCTCTAGAACTTGTGACGTTTTCGTCGTCCCACCAGAACTTGGGAAGTTGTCATCGTCCCTCTAGAACGTTGTCGCTGCTTCTCCTGAACTTGGTATGTTGCCGTCGTCCCTCCAGAACTTAAGACAGTGCATGGGACGTGGCCACCGCCGTCCCTCTAGAATGTTGCCGCCGTCCCTCTAGAACGTGGGACGTTGCCGCCGTCCCTCCAGAACTTGGGATGTTGCCGTCGTCCCTCCAGAAATTGGGAAAGAGCATGGGACATTAGCACCATCCCTCATTATCTTGGGACATTGTGGTCGTCCCTCCATAATGTGGGACATCACCGCTGTCCATCCAGAACTTTCTGATGTCTCCGCCATCCTTCTAGAACTTGGGACGTTATCGACGTCCTTCTAGAACTTTGGATGTTGCCGCCATCATTCCAGAACTTGAGAAAGTGCATGGGATGTTGTTGTCGTACGTTCAGAACTTGGACATTGCCGTCGGTCCTCCAAAACATTTCGGTTATCCCCAGAACTTGGGACGTCGCCACCGTCCCTCAAGAACCTGTGATGTAGTCGTCGTCCCTCAAGAACTTGGGACAGTGCATGGGACGTTACCGCCATCCCTCCAGAACTTGGAAAGTTGCCTTCGTCCCTCCAGAACTTAGGACATTGCCGCAGTCCATCCAGAACTTGGGACATTATCGTCATCCCTCCAGAACATAGGACAATGCGTGGAACGTTGCCACCGCCATCCCTCCAGGACGTTGCTGCCGTCCCTCTAGAACTTGGGACATTGCCATCATCCCTCCAGAACATTGCCGTTGTCCCTCCAGAACATGGGACATTTCCATCGTTCCTCCAGAACGTGGACCGTTGCCTCCGTCCCCCCAGAACTTGGAATGTTGTCGTTGTCCCTCCAGAACTTGGGAAAGTGATTGGGACGTCACTGCCGTACCTCCAGAACTTAGGACAATGCATGGGACGTTGCCACCGCCATCCCTCCAAAACATTACTGTCGTCCCTCCAGAACTTGGGACGTTGCTGCCGTCCTTCCAGAACATTGCCACCATCCTTCAAGAATTTAGGACATTATCTTCGTCCCTCCAGAATGTTGTCGCCGTCCCTCCAGAACTTGGGACGTTACCGTTGTCCTTCCAGAATGTTGCCGCCGTCCATCCAGAATGTGGGACATTGTCGCCATCCCTCCAGAACTTGGGATGTTGCCGTCGTCCCTCCAGAACTTGGGAAAGTGCATGGGACATTGGCGCCGTCCCTCTACAATTTGGGACATTGCCGTCGTCCCTTCAAAACATGGGACGTGGTCGTCGTCCCTCCAGAACTTAGGGAAGTGCATTGGATATTACCAGTGCCGTCCCTCCAGAACGTTGTTGTCGTCCCTCCAGAACATAGGACGTTGCCATCGTCCCTCCAGAACGTTGCAGCAATCCCTCTAGAACTTGGGACATTTCCATCGTCTCTCCAGAACGTGGAACGTAGCCTGTCCCACCGGAACTTAGGATATTGCTGTCGTCCCTCAAGAACTGGTAAAGTACATGGGGCGTTGGCGCCGTCCTTCTAGAACTTGGAACGTTGCCACCGTCCCTCTAGAACGTTGCCACCGTCTCTAGAGAACTTGGGACATTACCGTCGTCCCTCTAGAGCATTACCGCCATCCGTCCTGAACTTGGGTCGTCGCCGCCGTCCCTCAAGAACTTGGGATGTTGTCGGTATCCCTCTAGAACTGGGGACATTGCCGACATCCCTCCAGAACCTGGGACGTCGCCGGCGTCCCTCGAGAACTTAGGATGTTGTCGTCGTCCCTCCAGAACTTGGGACAGTGCGTGGGACGTTGCCGCTGTCCCTCCAGCACTTGGGAAGTTGTCATCGTCCCTCCATGACATTGTCGTCGTCCATCCAAAACTTGGAAAAGTGAATGGGACGTTGCCGCAGTCCCTCCAGGACATGGGACATTTCCATCGTTCCTCCAGAACGTGGAACGTTGCCGCTATCCCTCCAGAATTTGGAATATTGCCATCGTCGCTCTAGAACTTGGGAAAGTGCATGGGACCTTATTTCCATACCTCCAGAACTTAGGACAATGCATGGGACGTTGCCACCGCCGTCCCTCCAAAACATTGCTGCCGTCCCTCTAGAACTTGGGACGTTGCCGCCGTCCTTCCAGAACATTGCCACCGTCCCTCAAGAACATAGGACATTGTCGTCGTCCCTCCAGAACGTTGCCGCCATCCCTCCAGAACTTAGGACATTGTTGTCGTCCCTATAGAGCTTCGGACAGTGCATGGGACGTTGCCTCCGCCATCCCTCTAGAACGTTTCCGCCGTCCCTGCAGAAGTTGGGATTTTCCCGCCGTCGTTCCAGAACTCGGAACATTACCACCCTCTCTCCAGAACTTGGGACAGTGCATGCGATGTTGGCACCGTCCCTCCACAACTTGGGACGTTGTCGTCGTCCATCCAGAACATTGGACGTTGCCACTGCCCCTCCAGAACATGGGACATTGCCGTCGTTCCTCTAAAATGTTTCTGCCATCCCTCCAGAACATGGGACGTCGTCACCGTCCTCTAGAACTTGTGACATTGTCGTCGTCACACCAGAACTTGGGAAGTTGTCGTCGTTCCTCTAAAACGTTGCCGCTGCCCCTCCTGAACTTGGTACGTTGCCGCCGTCCCTCCAGAACTTAAGATAGTGCATGGGACGTTGCCACCATCATCCCTCCAGAATGTTGCCGCCGTCCCTCCATAACGTGGGACGTTGCCGCCGTCCCTCCAGAACTTGGGATGTTGCCGTCGTCCCTCCAGAAATTGGGAAAGAGCATGGGACATTAGCACCATCCCTCATTATCTTGGGACATTGTGGTCGTCCCTCCATAATGTGGGACATCACCGCTGTCCATCCAGAACTTTCTGATGTCTCCGCCATCCTTCTAGAACTTGGGACGTTATCGACGTCCTTCTAGAACTTTGGACGTTGCCGCCATCATTCCAGAACTTGAGAAAGTGCATGGGATGTTGTTGTCATACGTTCAGAAATTGGACATTGCCGTCGGTCCTCCAAAACATTTCGGTTATCCCCAGAACTTGGGACGTCGCCACCGTCCCTCAAGAACCTGTGATGTAGTCGTCGTCCCTCAAGAACTTGGGACAGTGCATGGGACGTTACCGCCATCCCTCCAGAACTTGGAAAGTTGCCTTCGTCCCTCCAGAACTTAGGACATTGCCGCAGTCCATCCAGAACTTGGGACATTATCGTCATCCCTCCAGAACATAGGACAATGCGTGGAACGTTGCCACCGCCATCCCTCCAGGACGTTGCTGCCGTCCCTCTAGAACTTGGGACATTGCCATCATCCCTCCAGAACATTGCCGTTGTCCCTCCAGAACATGGGACATTTCCATCGTTCCTCCAGAACGTGGACCGTTGCCTCCGTCCCCCCAGAACTTGGAATGTTGTCGTTGTCCCTCCAGAACTTGGGAAAGTGATTGGGACGTTACTGCCGTACCTCCAGAACTTAGGACAATGCATGGGACGTTGCCACCGCCATCCCTCCAAAACATTACTGTCGTCCCTCCAGAACTTGGGACGTTGCTGCCGTCCTTCCAGAACATTGCCACCATCCTTCAAGAATTTAGGACATTATCTTCGTCCCTCCAGAATGTTGTCGCCGTCCCTCCAGAACTTGGGACGTTACCGTTGTCCTTCCAGAATGTTGCCGCCGTCCATCCAGAATGTGGGACATTGTCGCCATCCCTCCAGAACTTGGGATGTTGCCGTCGTCCCTCCAGAACTTGGGAAAGTGCATGGGACATTGGCGCCGTCCCTCTACAATTTGGGACATTGCCGTCGTCCCTTCAAAACATGGGACGTGGTCGTCGTCCCTCCAGAACTTAGGGAAGTGCATTGGATATTACCAGTGCCGTCCCTCCAGAACGTTGTTGTCGTCCCTCCAGAACATAGGACGTTGCCATCGTCCCTCCAGAACGTTGCAGCAATCCCTCTAGAACTTGGGACATTTCCATCGTCTCTCCAGAACGTGGAACGTAGCCTGTCCCACCGGAACTTAGGATATTGCTGTCGTCCCTCAAGAACTGGTAAAGTACATGGGGCGTTGGCGCCGTCCTTCTAGAACTTGGAACGTTGCCACCGTCCCTCTAGAACGTTGCCACCGTCTCTAGAGAACTTGGGACATTACCGTCGTCCCTCTAGAGCATTACCGCCATCCGTCCTGAACTTGGGGTCGTCGCCGCCGTCCCTCAAGAACTTGGGATGTTGTCGGTATCCCTCTAGAACTGGGGACATTGCCGACATCCCTCCAAAACCTGGGACGTCGCCGGCGTCCCTCGAGAACTTAGGATGTTGTCGTCGTCCCTCCAGAACTTGGGACAGTGCGTGGGACGTTGCCGCTGTCCCTCCAGCACTTGGGAAGTTGTCATCGTCCCTCCATGACATTGTCGTCGTCCATCCAAAACTTGGAAAAGTGAATGGGACGTTGCCGCAGTCCCTCCAGGACATGGGACATTTCCATCGTTCCTCCAGAACGTGGAACGTTGCCGCTATCCCTCCAGAATTTGGAATATTGCCACCGTCGCTCTAGAACTTGGGAAAGTGCATGGGACCTTATTTCCATACCTCCAGAACTTAGGACAATGCATGGGACGTTGCCACCGCCGTCCCTCCAAAACATTGCTGCCGTCCCTCTAGAACTTGGGACGTTGCCGCCGTCCTTCCAGAACATTGCCACCGTCCCTCAAGAACATAGGACATTGTCGTCGTCCCTCCAGAACGTTGCCGCCATCCCTCCAGAACTTAGGACATTGTTGTCGTCCCTATAGAGCTTCGGACAGTGCATGGGACGTTGCCTCCGCCATCCCTCTAGAACGTTTCCGCCGTCCCTGCAGAAGTTGGGATTTTCCCGCCGTCGTTTCAGAACTCGGAACATTACCACCCTCTCTCCAGAACTTGGGACAGTGCATGCGATGTTGGCACCGTCCCTCCACAACTTGGGACGTTGTCGTCGTCCATCCAGAACATTGGACGTTGCCACTGCCCCTCCAGAACATGGGACATTGCCGTCGTTCCTCTAAAATGTTTCTGCCATCCCTCCAGAACATGGGACGTCGTCGCCGTCCTCTAGAACTTGTGACATTGTCGTCGTCACACCAGAACTTGGGAAGTTGTCGTCGTTCCTCTAAAACGTTGCCGCTGCCCCTCCTGAACTTGGTACGTTGCCGCCGTCCCTCCAGAACTTAAGATAGTGCATGGGATGTTGCCACCATCATCCCTCCAGAATGTTGCCGCCGTCCCTCCATAACGTGGGACGTTGCCGCCGTCCCTCCAGAACTTGGGATGTTGCCGTCGTCACTCCAGAAATTGGGAAAGTGCATGGGAAGTTACTGTCGTACCTCCAGAACTTAGGACAATGCATGGGATGTTGTCACCGCCGTCCCTCCAAAACATTCCTGCCATCCCTCCAGAACTTGGGACGTTGCCGCCGTCCTTCCAGAAAATTGCCACCGTTCCTCAAGAATTTAGGACATTGTCGTTGTCCCTCCAGAACGTTGCTGTCGTCCCTCCAGAACAAAGGACGTTACCGTTGTCCCTCCAGAATGTTGTCGCCATCCCTCCAGAACTTGGTACATTTACATCGTCCCTCCAGAACGTGGGCCATTGCCGCCATCCCTCCAGAACATGGGATGTTGCCATCGTCCCTATAGAACTTGGGAAAGTGCATGGGACTTTGGCGTCGTCCCTCTACAAATTAGGACGTTGGCGTCGTCCCACCAAAACAAGGGACGTGGTCATCGTCCCTCCAGAACTTAGGACAGTGCATTGGATTTACCAGCGCCGTCCCTCCAGAACGTTGTTGTCGTCTCTCCAGAACATGGGACATTGTCATCATCCCTCCAGAACGTTGCAGCCATCTCTCCAGAACTTGGGATGTTTCCGTCGTCCCTCCAGAACGTGGAACGTTGCCCATCCCACCGGTACTTGGGATGTTTCCGTCGTTACTCCAGAACTTGGAAAGTACATGGGACGTTGGCGCTGTCCCTCCAGAACATAGGTTGCCACCGCCCCTCCTGAAGATTGTCATCGTCTCTATAGAACTTGGGACATTGCCGTCATCCCTCCAGAGCATTGACACCATCCCTCCTGAACTTGGGTCGTCGCCGCCGACCCTCAAGAACTTAGGATGTTATCGGCATCCCTCTAGAACATGGGATTTTGTCATCGTCTATTCAGAACTTGGTAAAGTGTATGGGACATTGCCGAAATCCCTCCAGAATTGGGGACATTGCCAACGTCCCTTCAAAACCTAGGACGTCACCGCCGTCCCTCATGAACTTAGGATGTTGTCATCGTCCCTCAAGAACTTGGGACAGTGCATGGGACGTTGCCGCTGTCCTTCCAAAACTTGGGAAGTTGTCGTCGTCCCACCAGAATGTTGCCATCGTCCATCCAAAACTTGGGAAAGTGAATGGGACGTTGCCGCAGTCCATCCAGAACTTGGGAGATTTCCACCGTCCTCCAGAACATTGCCACCGTCCATCTTGTACTTGGGACATTGCCATCGTCCCTCTAGAACATTGCCGCTGTCCCTTCAGAACTTGGGACGTCACCACCATCCCTCCAAAACTTGGGACGTTGTCATCGTCCCTCAAAAACGTTGTCGTCGTCCCACTAGAATGTTGCGACCGTCCATCCAGAACTTAGGACAGTTCATGGGACGTTGCCGTCATCCCTTTAGAAGTTAAAACATTACCGCTATCCCTCTAGAACTTAGAATGTTGCCGCCGCCCCTCCAGAACTTGGGACGTTGCCATCATCCCTCCAGAACTTCAGACAGTGTATGGGACGTTGCCGCCGCCATCCCTCCAGAACGTTGCCACCATCCCTCCAGAAGTTGGGACGTTACCGCTGTCCTTCTAGATCTTGGGACTATGTCACCGTCCTTCTAGAACTTGATACAGTGCACGGGATGTTGCCGTCGTCCCTCCACAACTATGGACATTGTCGTCGTCCCTCCAAAACTAGGGACATTGCCGTCGTCCCTCCAGAACTTGGGACAGTGAATGGGACGTTGCCGCTGTCCCTCTAGATCATGGGAAGTTACAGTCGTCCCTCCAGAATGTTGTTGCCATCCCTCCAGAACTTGGGATGTTGCGGTTGTCGCTCCAGAACTTGGGACATTGTCGCCGTCCCTCCAGAACTTGGGATGTTTCCGTCGTCCCTCTAGAATGTGGGACGTTGCCACCGTCCCTCTAGAACTTTAGACGTCGTAGCCATCCCTCTAGAACTTGAGATGTCGCCGCCGTCCCTCTAGAACTTGGGACAATGTCAATCGTCCCTCCAGAACATAGGACGTTGCCGCCGTCACTTCAGAATATGGGAAAATGCATGGGACGTTGCTGTCGTCCCTCCAGAACTTAGGACGTTATTGTCGTTCCTTCAAAACTTAGGACGTCGCGTCCTTCCTTCAAAATGTTTCCACCGTCCCTCAAGAATTTGAGACATTGCCACCGTCCCTCTAGAACTTGTGACGTTGTCGTCATCCCTCTAGAACTTGGGACAGTGCATGGGGTGTTACTGCTGTCCCTCCATAACTTGGGAAGTTGCCGTCGTCCCACCAGAACATTGCCCCCATCCCTCCAGAACATGGGACGTTGCTGCCGTCCCTCCAGAACTTGGGACGTTGTCGTGCTCCCTCCAGAACTTAGGATAGTGCATGGGATGTTGCCACCGCCGCCCCTCCATGATGTGAATCCATCCATGCAAAGCCATGCAAACAAAGGAGATCAATTTATTCATGCAAGATGGAGAAGAATACATGCAATTTTCGTGCATGCACAAAGGCTCTTCAAGAATGACTCTTCATTTTAGTCAAAATGTGTCAATTAAGTATTTATTAAGTTCTAGATACATATTCTACATTTATTAAGTCTTGACTAGTCTTTAAGTCACCTAAATGTGTTCACATTAGTGAATTAAAGTGTCTTCATGATATGTTCATGCATGAAGGCCACTTAAGAGTTATTTGTAGCCTATAAATAGTTGATGCATCCATTTGTAAAAGACACACCATTTTGAGTACGAAAATCCCTTATTGGACTTGTCATTTCTCTTGTGAGATTATTTTATTTGAGAACTTATCAAGATTCATGAGCAAGATCTTATGGCGTTCAACTACACCGAGGTTCTTGGCTCTTCTATAGCCAACGGGTCAAGGTTCTTTCCAGCTCTAAGTAAGATCAAACCAGATTCACGATTTGGGTAGATCTGCTGCTTATTTTATACGTTGGGTTCTTAGATCATTATATCTAATGGGTCCTTCGTCTCTATCCGCATCAGTTTGGTATCAGAGCAATCTGGTATTGATCTGAATATTTTTTATCTTCATTTCTTCTAAAAAAAAAGGTATAAACAAAAAGGAAATGTTTCATACAAGATGTAATGTGAATGGGACTAACAATATGTGCTTTATTACTATTGATGGAGGTCGTTCTGTCAACATGGCTAGCGATTATATGGTTGAGAAGTTGGGCTTAACAACTTTGAATCATCCTCATCGATACAAGCTTCAAGGGCTTAACAACGAATGTTGGGAAATTCATGTGACTAAGCAAGTTTTAGTATCATTCTCTATTGGAATGTACCAAGATGAGATTCTTTGCGATGTGGTACCTATGGAGGATTGTCATATCTTATTGGGCAGTCCATGGGAAAGTGATAGGCAAGTTGAATATGATGGTGTTACAAATAGGTATTCATTTCGAAGGGGGAAGAAAAGAATCATACTTGTATCTTTAACACCAGAGGAAGTGCTTGCAGATCAACAAAAGATGCGAGAGAAAAGAGAAAGGGAGAGATTGATCGAGATTGAAAGAAATAAAATATGGCAAGAAGAAAATGACGAAATGGTAGTATTGAGTGTTGAGAAAGAGGAAGTTTTGAATGAGTACGGAGGGAAAGATCTTGAGAATATCATTTTGAATGAGAATGAAAAGAATGAGTGGAGTGCAAAACAAAACAACGGAGCAGGGAAAACGAGAATATCTTTTTATACTAATAATCTTATGTCTTCATCGCTTTGTGATTTTCAAGTTCATATGAAGGAAATTATGGATATTCGATATTTGGCGATGAATGATTTTTCGTTTCACTTGGGGAAGGATGAAACTTTTGAGAAATTTGTCTTTGATCCAGGAGTTCCTAACTCAAAGTTCAAAAGCTTTCTAAAGAAATATAGGCGATCCATTAAAATGATTGTTATGTATGCATGTCCGAAGTTCAAGATGATTCTTGGAAAATTCAAGAGAATATTATTTGACCCTGGTGGACATGTTGAAGAGGTGCATGTGGATCTATTTTCCTTGGTAACTGTTTATTTCCAAGAAATACAGATTCGAGGACGAATCCTTCTGAAGAGGAAGGGTATGATGTGGATCCATCCATGCAAAGCCATGCAAACAAAGGAGATCAATTTATTCATGGAAGATGGAGAAGAATACATGCAATTTTCGTGCATGCACAAAGGCCCTTCAAGAATGACTCTTCATTTTAGTCAAAATGTGTCAATTAAGTATTTATTAAGTTCTAGATACATATTCTACATTTATTAAATCTTGACTAGTCTTTAAGTCACCTAAATGTGTTCACATTAGTGAGTTAAAGTGTCTTCATGATATGTTCATCCATGAAGGCCACTTAAGAGTTGTTTGTACCCTATAAATAGGTGATGCATCCATTTGTAAAAGACACACCATTTTGAGTACGAAAATTCCTTATTGGATTTGTCATTTCTCTTGTGAGATTGTTTTATTTGAGAACTTATCAAGATTCTTGAGCAAGATCTTGTGGCGTTCAACTATACCGAGGTTCTTGGCTCTTCTATAGCCAACGGGTCAAGGTTCTTTCTAGCTCTAAGTAAGATCAAACCAGATTCACGATTTGGGTAGATCTGCTGCTTATTTTATACGTTGGGTTCTTAGATCATTATATCTAATGGGTCCTTCGTCTCTATCCGCATCAGTTTGGTATCAGAGCAATCTGGTATTGATCTGAATATCTTTTATCTTCATTTCTTCTAAAAAAAAAGGTATAAACAAAAAGGAAATGTTTCATACAAGATGTAATGTGAATGGGACTAACAATATGTGCTTTATTACTATTGATGGAGGTCGTTCTGTCAACATGGCTAGCGATTATATGGTTGAGAAGTTGGGCTTAACAACTTTGAATCATCCTCATCGATACAAGCTTCAAGGGCTTAACAACGAATGTTGGGAAATTCATGTGACTAAGCAAGTTTTAGTATCATTCTCTATTGGCATGTACCAAGATGAGATTCTTTGCGATGTGGTACCTATGGAGGATTGTCATATCTTATTGGGCAGTCCATGGGAAAGTGATAGGCAAGTTGAATATGATGGTGTTACAAATAGGTATTCATTTCGAAGGGGGAAGAAAAGAATCATACTTGTATCTTTAACACCAGAGGAAGTGCTTGCAGATCAACAAAAGATGCGAGAGAAAAGAGAAAGGGAGAGATTGATCGAGATTGAAAGAAATAAAATATGGCAAGAAGAAAATGAGGAAATGGTAGTATTGAGTGTTGAGAAAGAGGAAGTTTTGAATGAGTACGGAGGGAAAGAACTTGAGAATATCATTTTGAATGAGAATGAAAAGAATGAGTGGAGTGCAAAACAAAACAATGGAGCAGGGAAAATGAGAATATATTTTTATACTAACAATCTTATGTCTTCATCGCTTTGTGATTTTCAAGTTCATATGCAGGAAATTATGGATATTCGATATTTGGCGATGAATGATTTTTCGTTTCACTTGGGGAAGGATGAAACTTTTGAGAAATTTGTCTTTGATCCAGGAGTTCCTAACTCAAAGTTCAAAAGCTTTCTAAAGAAATATAGGCGATCCATTAAAATGATTGTTATGTATGCATGTCCGAAGTTCAAGATGATTCTTGGAAAATTCAAGAGAATATTATTTGACCCTGGTGGACATGTTGAAGAGGTGCATGTGGATCTATTTTCCTTGGTAACTGTTTATTTCCAAGAAATACAGATTCGAGGACGAATCCTTCTGAAGAGGAAGGGTATGATGTGGATCCATCCATGCAAAGCCATGCAAACAAAGGAGATCAATTTATTCATGGAAGATGGAGAAGAATACATGCAATTTTCGTGCATGCACAAAGGCCCTTCAAGAATGACTCTTCATTTTAGTCAAAATGTGTCAATTAAGTATTTATTAAGTTCTAGATACATATTCTACATTTATTAAATCTTGACTAGTCTTTAAGTCACCTAAATGTGTTCACATTAGTGAGTTAAAGTGTCTTCATGATATGTTCATCCATGAAGGCCACTTAAGAGTTGTTTGTAGCCTATAAATAGGTGATGCATCCATTTGTAAAAGACACACCATTTTGAGTACGAAAATTCCTTATTGGATTTGTCATTTCTCTTGTGAGATTATTTTATTTGAGAACTTATCAAGATTCTTGAGCAAGATCTTGTGGCGTTCAACTATACCGAGGTTCTTGGCTCTTCTATAGCCAACGGGTCAAGGTTCTTTCCAGCTCTAAGTAAGATCAAACCAGATACACGATTTGGGTAGCTCCGCTGCTTATTTTATACGTTGGGTTCTTAGATCATTATATCTAATGGGTCCTTCGTCTCTATCCTCATCAGTTTTGGTATCAAAGCATGCAAGTTACATCCCTCCAGAACGTTGCAGCCGTCCCTCCTGATCATGGGACATTTCTGTCATTCCTCCAGAACGTAGAACGTTTCCGCCATCCCTCCAGAACAAGGAATGTTGCCGTCATCCCCCCAAAACTTGGGAAAGTGCATGGGAAATTACCAACGTACCTCCAGAACTTAGGACAATGCATGAGACGTCCTTCCCTCTAGAACATTGCCGTCGTCCTTCCAGAATATTACCACCGTCCCTCATGAACTTAGGACATTGTCGTCGTCCCTCCAGAACGTTGCCGCCATCCCTCCAAAACATAGGACTTTACTGTCGTCCCTCCAGAACATTGCCGCCGTCCCTCCAGAAATTGGTACATTTCCATCGTCCCTCCAGAACATGGAACGTTGCCGCCATCCCTCCATAACTTGGGACGTTGCCACCGTCCCTCCAGAACTTGGGATAGTGCATGGGACGTTGCCGCTGTCCCTCCACAACTTCGGACTTTGCCGTCGTCCCTCCAGAACTTTGGATATTGCCGCCATCCCTCCAAAACATGGGAAAGTACATGGGACGTTACTGTCGTCCCTACAGAACTTCGGACAGTGTATGGGACGTTGCCTCCGCCATCCCTCCAGAATGTTGCCACCGTCCCTCAAGAAGTTAGGATGTTGCCGCCATCGTTCCAGAACATAGGACATTACCACCGTCTCTCCAGAACTTAGGATAGTGCATGGGACGTTGCCGCCATCCCTCCACAACTTGGGACATTGGCATCGTCCATCCAGAACTTTGGACGTTGCCGATGCCCCTCTAGAACTTGGGAAAGTGCATGGGACGTTGCTATCATCCCTCCAGAACTTGGGACGTTGCCACTGTCCCTCCAGAATTTGGGACATTGTCGTCATTCCTCCAAAATGTTTCCTCCAACTCTCCAGAACTTGGGACGTCGCCACCATCCCTCTAGAACTTGTGACGTTGTTGTCATCCCTCCGGAACTTGGGACAATGTATGGGACGTTACCGACATCCCTCCAGAACTAGGGAAGTTGCCACCGTCCCTCTAGAATGTTTCCGCCGTCCATCCAGAACTTATGACAGTGCATGGGACGTTGGCACCGCCGTCCCTCCAAAACGTTGCTGCTGTCCCTCCAGAACTTGGGACATTTTCGTCGTCCCTCCAGATCGTGGGACGTTGCCGCCGTCCCTCCAGAACTTGGGAAAGTGCATGGGACGTTGCTGTCGTCCCTCCAGAATGTGGGACATCTCCCCCATCCCTCTAGAACTTGGGACGTTATCGCTGTCCTTCTAGAACTTTGGACGTTGCCGCCGTCATTCCAGAACTTGGGAAAGTTAATGGGATGTTGCTATCGTACCTTCAGAACATGGGACATTGCCATCGTTCCTCCAAAAAATTTCCGCCATCCCCAGAACTTGGGACGTCGCCACCGTCCCTCTAGAACTTGTGACGTAATCATTGTCCCTCTAGAACTTGGGATGTTACCGTCATCCCTCCAGAACTTCAGAAGTTGCCTTCGTCCCTCCTGAACTTGGTACGTTGCCGCCGTCCATCCAGAACATGGGACGTTGTCGTCGTCCCTCCAGAACATAGGACAGTGCATGGGACGTAGCCACCGCCGTCCCTCCAGAACATTGCCATCATCCCTCCAGAACGTTGCAGCCGTCCCTCCTGATCATGGGACGTTTCCGTCGTTCCTCCAGAACGTGGAACGTTTCCGCCATCCCTCCAGAACATGGAATGTTGCCGTCGTCCCCACTAAACTTGGGAAAGTGCATGGGACATTACCAACGTACCTCCAGAACTTAGGACAATGCATGGGACGTTTCCACCGCCTTCCCTCTAGAACATTGTCCCCGTCCTTCCAGAATATTGCCACCGTCCCTCATGAACTTAGGACATTGTCGTCGTCCCTCCAGAACGTTGCCGCCATCCCTCCAAAACATAGGACTTTACTGTCGTCCCTCCAGAACATTGCCGCCGTCCCTCCAGAAATTGGTACATTTCCATCGTCCCTCCAGAACATGGAACGTTGCCGCCATCCCTCCATAACTTGGGACGTTGCCACCGTCCCTCCAGAACTTGGGATAGTGCATGGGACGTTGCCGCTGTCCCTCCACAACTTCGGACTTTGCCGTCGTCCCTCCAGAACTTTGGATATTGCCGCCATCCCTCCAAAACATGGGAAAGTACATGGGACGTTACTGTCGTCCCTACAGAACTTCGGACAGTGTATGGGACGTTGCCTCCGCCATCCCTCCAGAATGTTGCCACCGTCCCTCAAGAAGTTAGGATGTTGCCGCCATCGTTCCAGAACATAGGACATTACCACCGTCTCTCCAGAACTTAGGATAGTGCATGGGACGTTGCCGCCATCCCTCCACAACTTGGGACATTGGCGTCGTCCATCCAGAACTTTGGACGTTGCCGATGCCCCTCTAGAACTTGGGAAAGTGCATGGGACGTTGCTATCATCCCTCCAGAACTTGGGACGTTGCCACTGTCCCTCCAGAATTTGGGACATTGTCGTCATTCCTCCAAAATGTTTCCTCCAACTCTCCAGAACTTGGGACGTCGCCACCATCCCTCTAGAACTTGTGACGTTGTTGTCATCCCTCCGGAACTTGGGACAATGTATGGGACGTTACCGATATCCCTCCAGAACTAGGGAAGTTGCCACCGTCCCTCTAGAATGTTTCCGCCGTCCATCCAGAACTTATGACAGTGCATGGGACGTTGGCACCGCCGTCCCTCCAAAACGTTGCTGCTGTCCCTCCAGAACTTGGGACATTTTCGTCGTCCCTCCAGATCGTGGGACGTTGCCGCCGTCCCTCCAGAACTTGGGAAAGTGCATGGGACGTTGCTGTCGTCCCTCCAGAATGTGGGACATCTCCCCCATCCCTCTAGAACTTGGGACGTTATCGCTATCCTTCTAGAACTTTGGACGTTGCCGCCGTCATTCCAGAACTTGGGAAAGTTAATGGGATGTTGCTATCGTACCTTCAGAACATGGGACATTGCCATCGTTCCTCCAAAAAATTTCCGCCATCCCCAGAACTTGGGACGTCGCCACCGTCCCTCTAGAACTTGTGACGTAATCATTGTCCCTCTAGAACTTGGGATGTTACCGTCATCCCTCCAGAACTTCAGAAGTTGCCTTCGTCCCTCCTGAACTTGGTACGTTTCCGCCGTCCATCCAGAACATGGGACGTTGTCGTCGTCCCTCCAGAACATAGGACAGTGCATGGGACGTAGCCACCGCCGTCCCTCCAGAACATTGCCATCATCCCTCCAGAACGTTGCAGCCGTCCCTCCTGATCATGGGACGTTTCCGTCGTTCCTCCAGAACGTGGAACGTTTCCGCCATCCCTCCAGAACATGGAATGTTGCCGTTGTCCCCACTAAACTTGGGAAAGTGCATGGGACATTACCAACGTACCTCCAGAACTTAGGACAATGCATGGGACGTTTCCACCGCCTTCCCTCTAGAACATTGTCCCCGTCCTTCCAGAATATTGCCACCGTCCCTCATGAACTTAGGACATTGTCGTCGTCCCTCCAGAACGTTGTCGCCGTCCCTCCAAAACATAGGACGTTATCGTTGTCCCTCCATAACGTTGCCGCCGTCCCTCCAGAACTTCGTACGTTTCCATCGTCCCTCCAGAACATGGAACGTTGCCGCCATCCCTCCATAACTTGGGATGTTGCCAACGTACCTCCAAAACTGGGGAAAGTGCATGAGAGGTTGGCGCCGTCCCTTCAAAACGTTGCCGTCATCCCTCCAAAACATGAGACGTGGTCGTCGTCCCTCCAGAACTTAGGACAGTGCATGGGATGTTGCTAGCGCTATCCCTCCAAAACGTTGTTGCCGTCCCTCCAGTACTTGGGACGTTTTCGTTGTCCCTCCAAAATGTTGCAGCCATACCACCAGAACTTGGGACGTTTCCGTCGTCCCTCCAGAACATGGAACGTTCCCCATCCCACCAGAACTAGGGATGTCTCCGTCGATCCTCCAAAACTGGGAAAGTGCATGGAAAGTTGTTTTCGTCCCTCCTGAACTTGGGTCATCGCCGCCATCTATCCAGAACTTGGGATGTTGTCGCTGTCCCTTCAGAACTTGGGAAAGTGCATGGGACGTTGCCTACATCCCTACGGAACTGGGGACGTTGCCTCCATCCCTCCAGTACCTGGGACATCTCCGCCTTCCCTTAAGAACTTAGGATATTGTCGTCGTCCCTCCAGAACTTAGGACAATGCATGGGACAATGCATGGGATGTTGTCGTTATCCCTCCAGAACATGGGAAGTTGTCGTCGTCCCTCAAGAACATTGCCGTCATCCCTCCAGAACGTTGCCGTCATCCATCCAGAACTCCAGAGCATGGGATGTTGCCGAAGTCCCTCCAGAACTTGGGATATTGCCACTGTCCCTCCAGAACATTGCCGCCGTCCATCTTTTACTTGGGACGTTGTCGTCGTCCCTCTAAAACGTTGCGGCCGTCCCTCCAGAACTTGGGACGTCACCGCCGTCCCTTCAAAACTTGGGATGTTGCCGCCGTCCCTCCAGAACTTAGGACAGTGCATGGAACATTGCAGTCGTCCCTTTAGAAGTTAAGACATTACTGCCATCCCTCTATAACTTAGGATGTTACAGCCACCCCTCCAGAACTTGGGACGTTTCCATCATCCCTATAGAACTTCGGACAGTGCATGGGATGTTGCCGCCGTCGTCCCTCTAGAATGTTGCCACCATCCCTCCAGAAGTTAGGACATTGCTGTTGTCCTTCCAGAACTTGGGACTATGCTTCCGTCCCTCCAGAACTGGATAAAGTGCACGGGATGTTGCCGTCGTCCTCCACAATTCTGGACATTATCGTTGTCCCTCCAGAACTAGGGATGTTGCCTTCCAGAACTTGGGACATTGCTGCCTACCCTCCACAACTCTAGACGTTACCGTCATCCCTCTATAAGTTGGGTGGTTGCTGTCGTCCCTCCAAAACATGGGACGTTGCCGCAGTCCCTCCAAAACATAGGACGTTACCGCTGTCCCTCCAGAAGTTCGGTAGTTTCTATCGTTCCTCCAGAACGATACCGCCGTCCCTCCAGAACATGGGACATTTAAATCGTTCCTCTAGAACGTGGAACATTGCCTCTGTCCCTCCAGAACTTGGAATGTTGTCGTCGTCCTTCCAGAACTTTGGAAAGTGCATGGGATATTACCGCCGTACCTCCAGAACCTAGGACAATGCATGGGACGTTGCCACCGCCATCCCTCCACAACTTGGGACATTGCCGCCGTCCTTCCAGAACATTGCCACCATTGTCGTCCCTCCAGAATGTTGCCACCGTCCCTCCAGAACTTGGGACTTTACCATCGTCCCTCCAGAATGAGGGACGTTGCCACTGTACCTCAAAAACATGGGATGTTGTCGTCGTCCCTCCAGAACTTGGGAAAGTGCATGGGACGTGGCCGCCGTCCCTTCAGAACTTGGGGCGTTGTCGTCGTTCCTCTAGAACTTCGGACAGTGCATGGGACATTACCGCCGTCGTCCCTCTAGAAGTTGGGACGTTGTCGTCGTCCTTCCAAAACTTGGGATGTTTCCACCGTCCCTCCAGAACTTGGGATAGTGCATGGGACTTTGCCGCCGTCCCTCTACAACTTCGGACTTTGCCGTCGTCCCTCCAAAACTTTGGATATTACCGTCGTCCCTCCAGAACTTGGGAAAGTACATGGGACGTTGCTGTCGTCCCTACAGAACTTCGGACAGTGCATGGGATGTTGCCGCTGTCCTCCAGAACTTAAGACAGTGCATGGGATGTTGCCACCACCGTCCCTCCAGAACGTTGCAGCAGTCCCTCCAGAACTTGTGACGTTTCCGTCGTCCCTCCAGAACATGGGACATTGCTGCCGTCCCTCCAGAACTTGGGATGTTGCCGTCTTCCATCCAGAACTTGGGAAAGTGCATGGGACATTGGTGCCATCCCTCATGATCTTGGGACGTTGTCGTCGTCTCTCCAGAATGTAGGACGTCACCGCTGTCCCTTCAGAGCTTGTATGCGCCGCCATCCCTCTAGAACATGGGACATTATCATCGTCCTTTCAGAACTTTGGACGTTGTCGCCGTCATTCCAGAACTTGGTAAAGTGCATGGGATGTTGCTGTCGTACTATCACAACTTGGTATGTTGCCATCATTCCTCCAAAACATTTCCGTCGCCCCAGAACTTGGGACGTCGCCACCGTCCTTCTAGAACTTGTGACGTAGTCGTCGTCCCTCTAGAACTTGGGACAGTGCATGAGATGTTACCGCCATCCCCCCAGATCTTTGGAAGTTGCCTTCGTCCCTCCAAAAATTAGGACGTTACCGCCGTCCATCCAGAACTTAGGACACTGTCGTCGTCCCTCCAGAACATAGGACAGTGCATGGGACGTTGCCACCGCCGTCCCTCCGGAACATTGCTGCCATCCCTCCAGAACATGGGACGTTGCCATCATCCCTCTTGAACGTTGCCGCCATCCCTCTAGAACATGGGACATTTCGGTCGTTCCTCCAGAACGTGGAACGTTGCCGCCGCCCCTCCAAAACTTGGAATGTTGCCGTTGTCCCTCCAGAACATGGGAAAGTGCATGGGACGTTACCGCCGTACCTCCAGAACTTTGGAAGATACCTTCGTCCCTCCAGAACTTGGGACGTTACCGCCGTCCATCCAGAACTTAGGACGTTGTCGTCGTCCCTCCAGAACATAGGACTGTGCATGGGACGTAGCCACCGCCATCCCTCCAGAACTTGGGATGTTGCCGTCGTCCCTCCAGAACTTGGGAAAGTGCATGAGGCGTTGGCGTCATCCCACTAATATTTAGGACGTTGCAGTCATCCCTCCAAAACATGGGACATGGTCATCGTCCCTCCAGAACTTAGGACAGTTCATGGGATGTTGCCAGTGCCGTCCCTCCAGAACATTGCTGCCGTCCCTTCAGAACTTGGGACGTTTCCATCGTCCCTCCAGAACGTCGCAGCCACACCTCTAGAACTTTTGATGTTTCCGTCGTCCCTCCAGAACGTGGAACGTTGCCCATCCCACCAGAATCTGGGATGTTGTCGTCGTCCCTCCAGAACTGGGAAAGTGCATGGGATGTTGGTGTCGTCCCTCTAGAACATAGGACAGTGCATGGGATGTTGCCAGTGCCGTCCCTCCAGAACGTTGCTGCAATCCCTCCAGAACTTGGGACGTTTCTGTCGTCCCTCCAGAACGTCGCAGCCACACCTCCAGAACTTTGGACATTTCCGTCGTCCCTCCAGAACTTGGGATGTTGCCGTCGTCCCTCCAGAACTTGGGAAAGTGCATGAGGCATTGGCGTCATCCCACTAATATTTAGGACGTTGCAGTCATCCCTCCAAAACATGGGACATGGTCATCGTCCCTCCAGAACTTAGGACAGTTCATGGGATGTTGCCAGTGCCGTCCCTCCAGAACATTGCTGCCATCCCTTCAGAACTTGGGACGTTTCCATCGTCCCTCCAGAACGTCGCAGCCACACCTCTAGAACTTTTGATGTTTCCGTCGTCCCTCCAGAACGTGGAACGTTACCCATCCCACCAGAATTTGGGATGTTGTCGTCGTCCCTCCAGAACTGGGAAAGTGCATGGGATGTTGGTGTCGTCCCTCTAGAACATAGGACAGTACATGGGATGTTGCCAGTGCCGTCCCTCCAGAACGTTGCTGAAATCCCTCCAGAACTTGGGACGTTTCTGTCATCCCTCCAGAACGTCGCAGCCACACCTCCAGAACTTTGGACATTTCGTCGTCCCTCCAGAACGTGGAATGTTTACCATCCCACCAGAACTTGGGATCTTGTCGTCGTCCCTCCAGAACTGGGAAAGTGCATGGGACGTTGGTGTCGTCCCTCCAGAACTTAGCCACCGTCTCTATAGAACTTGGGATGTTGTCATCATCCCTCCAGAACATTGACACCGTCCCTCCTGAACTTGGGTCGTTGCCGCCATCCCTCCAGAACTTGGGATGTTGTCGCTGTCCCTCTAGAATTATGGAGGTTGTTATCGTCCCTTCAGAACTTGGTAAAGTGCATGGGACGTTGCCGACATCCCTCCAGAACTGGGGATGTTACCTACGTCCCTCTAGAACCTAGGACGTCACCGCCGTCCCTCAAGAACATATGATATTGTCGTCGTCCCTCCAGAACTTAGGATAGCTCATGGGACGTTGCCGTTGTCCCTCCAGAACTAGGGAAGTTACCTTCATCCCTCCAGAACGTTGTCGTCGTCCATCTAGAACATGGGAATGTGCATGGAACGTTGCCGCAGTCCCTCCAGAACTTGGGACATTGCCACCGTCCCTCTAAAACATTATCGCCGTCCATCTTGTACTTGGGACGTTACCGTCGTCCCTCTAGAACATTTCGGCCATCCCTCTTGATCTTGGGACGTCACCGCCATCCCTCCAAAACATGGGATATTGCCGCCGTCCCTCCTGAACTTAGGACAGTGCATGGGATGTTTCTGTTGTCCCTTTAGAAGTTAAGACATTATCGCGTCCTTCTAGAACTTAGGATGTTACCGCCACCCCTCTTGAACTTGGGACGTTGCCATCGTCCCATTAGAACATTGGACAGTGCGTGGGACGTTTTCGCCGCTATCCCTCCAGAACGTTGCCACCATCCCTCCAGAAGTTGCGACGTTGCCGCTGTCCTTCCAGAACTTGGGAATATGCCGCCATCCCTCCAAAACTTGATACAGTGCACGGGATGTTTCCATCGTCCCTCCACCACTCTGGACATTATCGTCGTCCATCCAGAACTAGGGACGTTGCCGTCGTCACTCCAGAACTTAGGAAAGTACATGGGACGTTGTCGCTGTCCCTCCAGAATTAGAACGTTATCGTCGTTCCTATAGAACGTTGCCTCCGTCCCTCCAGAACATGGGACGTCGCCACCGTCCCACCAAAAGTTGGGACGTTGTCGCTATCCTTCCATAACTTAGGACGTTGCCGCCGTTCCTCCAAAACATGGGACGTTACCACTGTCCCTCTAGAACTAGGGTAGTTGTTGTCGTTCCTCCAGAACGTTGCCGTCGTCCCTCTAGAACTTGGGATTTTGCCCCGTCCCTTTAGACCATGGGATATTGTCGTTGTCCCTATATAATTTGGGATTGTGCATGGGATGTTACCACCGTCCCTCCAGAACTTGGGAAGTTTTTGTAGTCCCTCCAGATAGTTGCCGCCATCCCTCCATAACATGGGACATTAGCGTTGTCCCTCCAAAACATGAGATGTTGCTTCCGTCCCTCCAGAACAAGGGACGTGGTCATCATCCCTCTGGAACATAGGACAGTGCATGGAACGATGCCATCGCCGTTCCTCCAGAATGTTGCCGCCGTCCCTCCATAACTTGAAAAGTTGCCGCCGTCCCTCCAGAACTTGGGACGTTGTCATCGTCCCTCCAGAACTTACGACAATGCATGGGACGTTTCCACCGCCGTCCCTCCAGAACGTTTCTCCCGCCTCTCCAGAACTTGGGACGTTGCCGTAGTCCCTCCATAAGGTTGCCGTCATCCATCCAGAACATGGGATATTTCCATAGTCCCTCCAGAACAGGGGACGTTGCCGCTGTCCCTCCAAAACTTGGGATGTTGCCATCCCTCCAGAAGTTGTGACGTTGTCGTCGTCTTTCCAGAACATTGGACGTTGCCACCGTCCCTCCAGAACTTGGGATAGTGCATGGGACTTTGCCGCCGTCACTCCACCACTTCGGACATTCCCATCATCCCTCCAGAACATTGCCGCCGTCCCTCAAGAACATGGGACATTTTCGCTGCCGTCCCTCAAGAACATTTTCGCCGCCATTCCCATCATCCCTCCAGAACTTCAGACAGTGCATGGGACGTTGCCACCGTCCCTCCACAAATTGGGACGTTGCCGCTACCCCTCCAGAATTTGGGAAAGTGCATGGGATGTTGCTATCGTCCATCCAAAACTTGGGACGTTGCCACTGTCCCTCCAGAACTTGGTTGCCGTCGTTCCTCCAAAACATTTCCGACGTCCCTCCAGAACTTAGGACGTCGCACCGTCCCTCTAGAACTTGTGACATTGTCGTCGTCCCTCTAGAACTTGGGACAGTGCATGGGACGTTACCGCTGTCACTCCAAGATTTAGGACGTTGCATCGTCCGTCTAGAACATTGCCTCCGTCCCTCCAGAACTTGGAATGTTGCCTCCGTCCCTATAGAACTTAAGACAGTGCATGGGATGTTGCAATCGCCGTCCCTCCAGAATGTTGCCGCCATCCCTTCAGAACTTGAGACGTTGCCACCGTCGCTCCAGAACGTGTGACATTGCCGCCGTCCCTCCAGAACTTAGGATGTTGCCGTCGTCCTTCCTAAACAGGGGAAATTACATGGGACATTGGCTCCGTCCCTCATGATCTTGGGACATTGTCATCGTCCCTCCAGAATGTGGGACGTCCCCATTGTCCCTCTAGAACTTCGGATGTCGCCGTCATCCCTCTAGAACTTGGGATGTTATCGCCGTCCTTCAAGAACTTTGGACGTTGTTGCCGTCATTCCAGAACTTGGGAAAGTGCATTAGATGTTGTTGGCGTACCTTCAGAATTTGGGACGTTGCCGTCGTTCCTCCAAAACATTTCCGTCGTCCCCAGAACTTGGGATGTCGCCATCGTCCCTCTAGTACATGGGACATTGCATGGGATGTTACCGCCATCCCTCTAGAACATGGGAAGTTGCCTTTGTCCCTCCAGAACGTGGGACGTTGCCAACGTCCATCCAGAACTTGGGACGTTGTAGTCGTCCCTCCAGAACATAGGACACTGCATGGGACGCTGCCACCGCCGTCACTCCAGAATGTTGTTGTCGTCCCTCCAGAACTTGGGACTTTGCCAACATCACTCCAGAACATTGCCGCCGTCCCTCCAGAACATGGGACGTTTCCGTCGTTCCTACAGAACGTGGAACATTGCCGCCATCCCTCCAGAACTTGGATGTTGCTGTCGTGCCTCCAGAACTTGGGAAAGTGCATGGGATTTTACTACCCTACCTCCACAACTTAGGACAATGCGTGGGACGTTGCCACCGCCGTCCCTCCAGAACATTGATGTCGTCCCTCCAGAACTTGGGACATTATCGCCGTCCTTCCAGAACATTGCCACCGTCCCTCAAGAACTGAGGACATTGTCGTCGTCCCTCTAGAACATTGCCGTAATTCCTCCAGAAATTGGGACATTACCGTCATCAATCCAGAACGTTGCAGCCATCCCTCCTGAACTTGGTACGTTGCCATAGTCCCTCCAGAACGTGGGACGTTGCCGCCATCCCTCCAGAACTTGAGATGTTGCCGTCGTCCCTCCAGAACTTGGGAAAGTGCATAGGACGTTGCCAACATCCCTCCAGATCTAGGGACATTGCCTTCGTCCCTCCAGAGAACGGGACGTTGCCGCCTTCCGTCAAGAACTTAGAATATTATCGTCGTTCCTCCGGAACTTGGGAAGTTGCCGCTGTCCCTCTAGAACTTGGGAAGTTGCCGTCGACCCTCCAGAACTTTGCCATCGTCCATCCAAAACTTGGGAAAGTGCATGGGGTGTTGTCGCAGTCCTTCCAGAACTTGGGACATTTCCACCGTCTCTCCAGAACATTACCGCTGTCCATCTTGTACTTGGGATGTTGCCGTCGCCCCTCTAGAATGTTGCGACCGTCCCTCTAGAACTTGGGACATCACTGTCGTCCCTCCAAAACTTGGGATGTTGCTGTCGTCCCTTCAGAACTTAGGATAGTGAATGGGACGTTGCTGCCGTCCATTTAAAAGTTAAGACATTACCGCTGTCCCTCTAGAACTTAGGATGTTTCTGCCACCCCTCCAGAACATGGGACATTGCCATCGACCCTCCAGAACGTCGGACAGTACATGGGACGTTACCGCCGCCGTCCCTCCAGAACATTGCCGCCTTCCCCCCAGAACTTGGGACGTTGTTGTCTTCCCTCCAGAATGTTACTGCTGTCCCTCCAGAACTTTGTACGTTTCCATCGTCCCTCCAGAACTTGGGACATTTCCGTCATCCCTCTAGATCGTGGGACGTTGCCGCCATCCCTCCAGAAATTGGGATGTTGCCATCGTCCCTCCAGAACATGGTAAAGTGCATGGGACGTTGGCGCCGTCCCTCTACAATTTGGGACGTTGCCGTCGTCTCTCCAAAACATGGGACTCGGTTGTCTTCCCTCCTGACCTTAGGACTGTGCATGGGATGTTGCCAGCGCAGTCTCTCAAGAACGTTGCTGCCGTCCCTCCAAAACTTGGGACGTTTCCGTCATCCCTCCAGAACGTTGCAGCCATCCCTCAAGAACTTGGGTGGTTTCCATCGTCCCTCCAGAACGTGGAACATTGCCCGTCCCACCAGAGTTTAGGATGTTGCCATCGTCCCTCCAAAACTGGGAAAGTGCATGGGACGTTGGTGCCATCCCTCCAGAACTTGGCCACTGTCCCTCCAGAACGTTGCCGCCGTCTCTATATAACTTGGGACCATGCCGTCATCCCTCCTGAAAATTGACGCCGTCCCTCCTGAAGTTAGGTCATCACTGCCATCCCTCCAGAACATGGGATGTTGTAGCCGTCCCTTTAGAACTTAGGATGTTGCCGTCGTCCCTTCAGAACTTGGGAAAGTGCAAGGGACGTACATGATATCCCTCCAGAACTGGGGAAATTGCCTCCGTCCCTCCATAACATGGGACGTCACCGCATCCCTCAAGAACTTAGGATATTGTCGTCGTCCCTCTAGAACTTGGGACAGTGCATGAGACGTTGCCGCTGTCCCTCCAGAACTTGGGAAGTTACCGTCGTCCCTCTAGAACGTTGCCGTCATCCATCCAGAACTTGGGAAAGTGCATGGGACGTTGCCGCAGTCCCTCCAGAACTTGGGACATTGCCACCGTCCCTCCAAAACATTACCGCCGTCAATCTTGTACTTGGGATGTTGCCTACATCCCTCCAGAACATTGCGGCCATCCCACCAGAACTTGGGACGTCACCGCCGTGCCTCCAAAACTTGGGATGCTGCCGCCGTCCCTCCACAACTTAGGATAGTGCATGGGACATTGCCGTCGTCCCTTTAGAACATAGGTTGTTGCCGTCGTCCCTCCAGAACGTTGCCGCAGTCCCTCCAGAACTTGGGACGTTGCCGCCGACCCTCCAGAATGTGGGACATTGCCGCCGTCCCTCCAGAACTTAGGATGTTGCCGTCGTCCTTCCAAAACTTAGGAAATTGCATGGGACATTAGCACCGTCCATCATGATCTTGGGACATTGTCGTCGTCCCTCTAGAATGTGGGACGTCACCGCTATCCCTCCAGAACTTGTGATGTCGCCGCCATCCCTCTAGAATGTGGGACGTTATCGCTGCCCTTCCAGAACTTTGGTCATGTCGCCGTCATTCCAGAACTTGGGAAAGTGCATGGGATGTTGCTACCGTACCTTAAGAACATGGGACGTTCCCGTTGTTCCTCAAAAACATTTCTGTCGTCCCCAGAACTTGGGACGTCACCACCGTCCCTCTAGAACTTGTGACCTAGTCATCATCCCTCTAGAACTTAGGACAGTGCATGGGACGTTACCGCCACCCCTCCATAACTTGGGAAGTTGCCTTCGTCCCTCCGGAACTTGGGACGTTACCGCCGTCCATCCAGAATATGGGACGTTGTCGTCGTCCCTCCAGAACTTGGGATGTTGACGTCGTCCCTCCAGAATGTGGGAGGTTGCCACCGTCCCTCCAGAACTTGAGACGTCGCAGCCATCCCTCAAGAACTTGGGATGTCGCCGCCGTCCCTCTAGAACTTGGGACGTTGTCGTCACTCCAGAACACGGGAAAATGCATGGGACATTGTTGTCATCACTTCAGAACTTGGGACATCACCGTCGTTTCTCCAAAATATTTCCACCATCCCACCAGAACTTGAGACATTACCACCGTCCCTCTAGAACATGGGACGTTGCCTCCGTCCCTCCAGAACTTGCCGCTGCCCTTCCAAAACTAGGGGATTGTCGTCTTTCCTCTAGAACATTGGACAGTGCAAGGGACGTTGCCGCCGCCATCCCTCTAGAAGTTGGGACGTTGTCGCCGTCCTTCCAGAACTTGGGACATTGCCACAGTCCCTCCAGAACATGGGATAGTGCATGGGACGTTGCCGCCGTCCCACCACAACTTCGGACTTTGCCGTCATCCCTCCAGAACTTTGGATATTGCCGTCATCCCTCCAGAACATGGGAAAGTACATGGGACATTTTTGTCGTCCCTACAAAACTTCAGACAGTGAATGGGACGTTGCCTCCGCCATCCCTCCAGAACGTTGCCACCGTCCCTGCAGAAGTTGGGATGTTGCCGTTGTCATTCCCAAACTCAAGACATTGCCACCGTTCCTCTAGAACTTGGGACAGTGCATGGGACATTGCCGCCGTCCCTCCAATTCTTGGGACGTTGTCGTCGTCCGTCCAGAACTTTGGACGTTGTCGCTGCCCCTCCAGAACTTGGGAAAGTGCATGGGACGTTGCTAGAGTCCCTCCAGAACTTGGGACATTGCCACTGTCCCTCCAGAACTTTGGACGTTGTCGTCGTTCCTCCAAAAAATTTCTGCCGTCCTTCCAGAACTTGGGACGTTGCCACTGTCCCTCTAGTACTTGGGACAGTGCATGGGACGTTACCGCCATCCCTCCAGAACTTGGGAAGTTGACGTCGTCCCTCTAGAACGTTGCCGCTGCCCCTCCTGAACTTGGGACGTTGCCGCCATCCATCCGGAACTTAAGATAGTGCATGGGACATTGCCACCACCGTCCCTCCAGAACGTTGCCGCCGTCCCTCCAAAACTTGGGAAAGTGAATGGGACATTGGAGCCGTCCCTTTTGATCTTGGGACGTTGTCGTCATCCTTGAAGAATGTGGGACATCATTACTGTCCCTCCAGAACATAGGATGTCTCCGCCAGCCCTCTAGAACTTGGTACCTTATCGCCGTCATTCCAGAACTTGGGAAAGTGCATGTGATGTTGCTATCGTACCTTCAGAACATGGGACGTTGCCGCTGTCCCCCCAAAACTTGGAAAGTTGCAATCGTCCCTCCAAAACATTTTCGTCGTCCATCCAGAACTTGGGAAAGTGAATGGGACGTTGCCGCATTCCCTCTAGAACTTAGGAGATTGCCACCATCCCTCCAGAACATAGTCGTCGTCCATCTTGTACTTGGGACATTGCCGTCGTCCCTATTTAATGTTGCGGCTGTCCCTCCAGAACTTGGGATGTCACCGTCGTCCCTCCAAAACTTGGGATGTTGCCATCGTCCCTCTAAAATGTTGCCGTCGTCCCTCAAGAATGTTGCGGCCGTCCATCCAGAATATAGGACAATTCATGGGATGTTGCCACCGTCCCTTTAGAATTTAAGACATTACCACCATCACTCAAAAACTTAGAATGTAGCCGCCGCCCCTCCAGAACTTGGGACGTTGAAATCGTCCCTCCAGAACTTCAGACACTGCATGGGACGCTGCCGCCGTTGTCCCTCAAGAACGTTGCCACCATCCCTTTAGAAGTTGGGACGTTACCGCTGTCCTTCCAGAACTTGGGACTATGTCGGCGTCCCTCTAGAACTTTATGTAGTGCACGGGATGTTGCCGTCGTCCCTCCAGAGTATGGGACATTTCCATCGTTCCTCCAGAATGTGGAATGTTGCCACCGACCCTCCAGAACTTGGAATGTTGTCGTCGTCCCTCCAAAACTTGGGAAACTGCATGGGACATTACCGCCGTACCCCCAGAAATTAGAACAATGCATAGAACATTGCCACCGCCGTCCCTCCAAAATATTGTTGTCGTCCCTCCAGAACTTAGGACATTGTCGTTGTCCCTCCAGAACGTTGCTGCCGTCCTTCTAGAAATTGGGACATTACCGTCATTCCTCCAGAACGAGGGACGTTGTTGTTGTCCCTCCAAAACATGGGATGTTGTCGTCGTCCCTCCAGAACATGGGACAGCGGCATGGGACGTTGCCTCCGTCTCTCCAAAACTTCGGAGAACTTCTGGCGTTGTCGTCCCTCCAGATCTTGGGGCGTTGTCGTTGTTCCTCTAGAACTTCGGAGAGTGCATGGGACGTTGCCGCCGCCGTCCCTCCAGAAGTTGGGACATTCTCTCCGTCCTTCCAGAACTTGGGACGTTGCAACAATCCATCCAGAAATGGGATAATGCATGGGACTTTGCCGTCGTCCCTACACAACTTCGGAATTTGCCGTTGTCCCTCTAGAACTTTGGATAATACCATCGTCCCTCCAGAACTTGGGAAAGTACATGGGATGTTGTTGTCGTCCCTACAGAACTTCGGACAGTGCATGGGACGTTGCCTCCGTCGTCCCTCTAGAAGTTGGGATGTTGCCACCGTCGTTCCAGAACTCGGGACATTGCCACCATCCCTCCAGAACTTGGGACAGTGCATGGGATGTTGCCGCCGTCCATCCACAATTTCGGACGTTGCCATCGTCCGTCAAGAACTTTGTAAGTTGCCCTGCCCCTCCACAACTTGGGAAAGTGCATGGGACGTTGCTATCTTCCCTCCAGAATTTGGGACGTTGCCACTGTCCCTCCAGAACTTAGGACGTTGCCATCGTTCCTCCAAAACATTTCTGCCATTCCTCTAGAACTTGTGATGTTATCGTCGTCCCTCTAGAACTTGGGACAGTGCATGGGACGTTACCGCCATCCCTCCAGAACTTGGGAAGTTGCTGTCGTCCCTCTAGAACATTACCGTCGTCCCTCCAGAACATAGGACGTTACCGCCGTCCCTCTGGAACTTAACACAGTGCATGGGACATTTCCACCACCGTCCCTCCAGAACGTTGCCGCCGTCCCTCCAGAACTTGGGACGTTTCCGTCGTCCCTCCAGAACGTAGGACGTTGTCGCCATTCCTCCAGAATTTGGGATGTTGCCGTCGTCCCTCCAAAACATGGGAAACTGCATGGGACATTGGTGCCGTCCCTCATGATCATGGGACGTTGTCGTCATCCCTTCAGAATATGGGGACGTTGCCTCCGTCCCTCCAGAACCTAGGACGTCGCCGCCGTCCCTCAAGAACTTAGGATATTATCATCGTCCCTCTAGAACTTGGGAGAGTGGATGGGACATTGTCACTGTCCCTCCAGAACTTGGGAAGTTGTCGTCGTCCCTCCAGAACGTTGCCGTCGCCCATCCAGAACTTGGGAAAGTGCATGGGACATTAGCGCCGTCCCTCATGATCATGGGACGCTGTCGTCATCCCTTCAAAATGTGGGACGTCACCGCTATCCCTCAAGAACTTGGGATGTCGTCGCCATCCCTCTAGAACTTCGGACGTTATCGTCGTCCTTCCAGAACTTTGGACATTGTAGCCGTCATTCCAGAACTTGGGAAAGTGCATGGGTTGTTGCTGTCGTACCATTAAAACTTGGGACATTGCCGTCATTCCTCCAAAACATTTGTGTCGTCCCCAGAACTTGGGACGTCGCCACCGTCCCTCTAGAAATTGGTACGTTTCCACCGTCCCTCCAGAATGTGGGACGTTGCCACCATCCCTAAAGAACTTGGGATGTTGCCATCGTCACTCCAGAACTTGGGAAAGTGCATTAGAGGTTGGCGTCGTCCCTCTACAATTTGGAACGTTGCCATCGTCCCTCCAAAATATGAGACGTGGTCATCGTCCCCCCAGAACTTAGAATAGTGCATGGGATGTTGCCAGCGCCATCCCTCCAGAACGTTGCAGCCATCCCTCTAGAACTTGGGACATTTCCGTCGTCCCTCCAGAACGTGGAACATTGCACGTCCCACCAGAACTTGGGATGTTGCCGTCGTCCCTCCAGAACTGGGAAAGTGCATGGGACGTTTGTGTCGTCCCTCCAGAACTTGGCCACCGTCCCTCCAGAACGTTGCCACCGTTTCTATAGAACTTGGGACGTTGCTGTCCTCCTTCCAGAACATTGACGTCGTCCCTCCTGAACTTGGGTCTTCACCGCCGTCCCTCCAAAACATTGTTGCCATCCCTCTAGAAGTTGGGATGCTGTCATCGTCCCTTCAGAACTTGGGAAAGTGCATGGGATGTTGCCGACATCCCTCCAGAACTGGGGACGTTGACTCCGTCCCTCCAGAACCTGGGATATCGCCGTCGTCCCTCAAGAACTTAGGATATTGTCGTCGTCCATCTAGAAATTGAGACAGTGCATGGGACGTTGTCACTGTCCCTCCAGAACTTGGGAAGTTATCGTCTTCCCTCCAGAACGTTGCCGCCGTCCATCCAGAACTTAGGACAGTGCATGGGACGTTGCTGTCTTCCCTTTAGAAGTTAAGACATTACCGGTGTCCCTCTAGAACTTATGATGTTGCCGCCACCCCTACAGAACTTGGGACGTTGCCATCGTCCCTATAGAACATCGGACAGTGCATCGGACATTGCCGCCGTCGTCCCTCCAGAATGTTGCCACCATCCCTCCAGAAGTTGGGACGTTGCCATTGTCCTTCCAAAACTTGGGACTATGCCGTCGTCCCTCCAAAACTTGATACAGTGATCGGGATGTTGCCGTCGTCCCTCCAGAACTCTGGACATTATTGTCGTCCCTCAAGAATTAGGTACGTTGCCGCCGTCCCTCCAGAACTTAGGAAAGTACATGGGACGTAGTCACTGTCCCTCAAGAATTGGGACATTGCCGTCATTCCTACAGAACATTGCCGCCGTCCCTCAAGAACTTGGGACGTCGCCACCGTCCCACCAAAAGTTGGGACGTTGCCGCCGTCCCTCCAAAACTCTAGACATTACCCTCGTCCCTCAAGAACATGGGACGTTGCCGTTGTCCCTCCAAAACATGGGACGTTACCACTATCCCTCCAGAACTTGGGTAGTTGCTGTCGTTCATCCAGAATGTTGCCATCGTCCCTCCAGAATATGGGACATTTCCATCGTTCCTCCAGAACGTGGAACGTTGCCGCCGTCCCTGCAGAACTTGAAATGTTGTCGTCGTCCTTCCGGAACTTGGGAAAGTGCACGGGATGTTACCGTTGTACCTCCAGAACATAGGATAATGCATGGGACGTTGCCACCACCGTCCCTCCAGAACTTGGGACGTTTCCGCCGTCCTTCCAGAACATTTCCACCGTCCCTCTAGAACTTAGGACATTGTCGTCGTCCCTCCAGAACTTGGGACGTTACCGTCGTCCCTCCAGAACGAGGGACGTTTCCGCTGTCCCTCCAAAACTTGGGATGTTGCTGTTTTTCCTCCAGAACTTGGGATAGTGCATGGGACGTTGCCGCCGTCCCTGCAGAACTTGGGGCATTGTCGTCGTTCCTCTAGAACTTCGGACAGTACATGGGACATTGCCGCTGCCATCCCTCCAGAAGTTGGGAAGTTATCGCCGTCCTTCCAGAACTCGGGACATTGCCACTGTCCCTCCAGAACTTGGGATAGTGCATGAGACTTTGCCGCCGTCCCTCCACAACTTTGGACTTTGCCTTCATCCCTCTAGAACTTTGGATAATACCGCTATCCCACGAAAACTTTGGAAAGTACATGGGACGCTGCTGTCGTTCCAGAACTCGGGACATTTCCACCGTCCCTCCAGAACTTGGGACAGTGCATGGGATGTTGCCGTAGTCCCTCCAGAATGTGGGACGCCACCGCTGTCCCTCCAGAACATGGGATGTCGCCGCCATCCCTCTAGAACTTGGGAAGTTATCGCAGTCCTTCCAGAACTTTGGACATTGCCGCCGTCCCTGTAGAATCTAAGACGTCGCCGCCGTCCCTCAAGAACATAGGATATTGTCGTCGTCTCTCCAGAACTTATGACAGTGCATGGGACGTTGCGGCTATCCCTCTAGAACTTGGGAAGTTGCAATCGTCCCTCCAGAACATTGTCGTCGTCCATCCAAAACTTGGGAAAGTGCATGGGACGTTGCTGTAGTCCTTCCAGAACTTGGGACATTGCCACCGTCCCTCCAGAATATTGCCGCCTTCCATCTTGTACTTTGGACGTATCCATCGTCCCTCTAGAACGTGTGGCCATCCCTACAAAACTTATGACATCACCGACGTCCCTCCAAAACATGGGATGTTACCGCCGTCCCTCCAGAACTTAGGACAGTGCATGGGACGTTGCCGCCATCCCTTTAGAAGTTAAGACATTACCGCCGTCCCTCTAGAACTTAGGATGTTGCCGCCACCTCTCTAGAACTTGGGACGTTGCCATCAACCCTATAGAACTTCAGATAGTGCATGGGACGTTGTCACCGCCGTCCCTCCAGAACGTTGCTACGATCTCTCCAGAAGTTGCGACGTTACCGCCGTCCCTCAAGAACTTGATACAGTGCACGGGATGTTGCCGTCGTTCCTCCACAAATCTGGACATCATCGTCATCCCTCCAGAATTATTGACGTTGCCGTCATCCCTCCATAATTTAGGAAAGTACATAGGACGTTGTCGCTGTCCCTCTAGAATTGGGACGTTGTCGTCGTTCCTACAGAACATTGCCGCAATCCCTCCATAATTTGGGACATCGCCACCGTCCCACCAAAAGTTGGGATGTTGTCGTCATCCCTCCACAACTGTAAACATTGCCGTCATCCCTCCAAAACATGGGACGTTGTCGCCGTCCCTCCAGACTTGGGTAGTTGCCGTCGTCCCTCCAGAACATGGGACGTTGCCACCACCGTCCCCCCAGAACGTTACCGTCGTCCCTCCAGAAATTGGGATGTTGCCACCGTCCCTCTAGAACATGGGACGTTATCGTCGTCCCTCCAGAATTTGGGATAGTGCATGGGACGTTACCGTCGTCCCTCCAGAACTTGGGAAGATTTCGTCATCCCTCCAGATCGTTGCAGCCATCCCTCTAGAACATGGGACATTACCGTCGTCCCTCCATAACATGCGATGTTGCTGCCGTCCCTCCAGAACTTGGGACGTTGTCATCGTACATCCAGAACATAGGACAGTGCATGGGACGTTACCACCACCGTTCCTCCAGAACGTTGTCGCCGTCCCTCCATAACTTGAGATGTTGCCGCCGTCCCTCCAAAACTTGGGACATTGTCGTCGTCCCTCCAAAACATAGGATAGTGCATGGGACGTTGCCACCGCCGTCCCTCCAGAATGTTACTACGCACCTCCAAAACATGGGACGTTGAAGTAGTCCCTCCAGAACGTTGCTGCCATCCCTCCAGAACATAGGATATTTCCGTCGTCCCTCCTGAACGAGGGACGTTGCTGCTGTCCCTCTAAAAAATGGGATGTTGCCAACCCTCCAGAAGTTGGGACATTGTCGCCATCCTTCCAGAACTTGGGACGTTGCCACCGTCCCTCCAGAACTTGGGGTAGTGCACGGGACTTTGCCGCCATCCCTCCACAACTTCGGACATTGCTATCATCCCTCACGAACGTTGCCGCCATCCCTCCAGAATGTGGAACGTTGCCGCCGTCCCTCCAGAACTTGGAATGTTGTCGTCGTCCCTCCAGAACATGGAAAAGTGCATGGAACGTTACCACCATACCTCCAGAACATAGGAAAATGCATGGGACATTGCCACCGCCGTCCTTCCAGAACATTGCTGTCGTCCCTCCAGAACTTAGGACATTGCCGCCGTCCTTCTAGAACATTGCCACCGTCCCTCCAGAACATGGTACGTTTCCATCGTCCCTCCAGAACGTGGGACGTTGCCACCATCCCTCCAGATTTTGGGATGTTGTCGTCGTCCCTCCGAACTTGAGAAAATGCATGAGATGTTGGTGACATCCGTCTACAATTTAGGACGTTGCCGTTGTCCCTCCAAAACATGGTGTTGGGAGAAATCCTAGCAGTCTCCTGCCTTTATGGTCAGTTGCGGCTCAAGACCCCTCGTTCGCTCGATTAAAGGCATAGTTGCGTGCTGCCCGTGGTGCCTGCTGCTAGGTATGGGTTAATGGAATTAAAGTAGCACCTCACTACAAGTCCGGGCTTTTAGTCTAGTGGCAAGCGCTTGATCCTTCAATTGGTATCAGAGCACAGGTCACGGGTTCGAGTCCCCCATGACGCAAATAGTGGTATGTTTGGCGAAAGTCAGGCTACTGCTAGGGGGGGATTGTTGGGAGAAATCCTAGCAGTCTCTTGCCTTTAAGGTCAGTTGCGGCTCAAGACCCCTCGTTCGCTCGATTAAAGGCATAGTTGCGTGCCGCCCGTGGTGCCTGCTGCTAGGTATGGGTTAAGGGAATTAAAGTAGCACCTCACTACAAGTTCGGGCTTTTAGTCTAGTGGCAAGCGCTTGATCCTTCACATGGGAAGTGGTCATCGTCCCTCCAGAACTTAGGACAGTGCATGGGATGTTGCCAGTGCCATCCCTCCAGAATGTTGTTGCCGTCCCTCCAGAAAGTTGCAGCCATCCCTCCAGAACTTGAGACATTTCCGTCGTCCCTCCAGAACGTGGAAGTTGCCCGTCACCAGAACTTGGGATGTTGCCATCGTCCCTCCAGAATTGGGAAAGTGCATGGGGCATTGGTGTCGTCCCTCTACAACTTGGCCACCATCCCTCCAGAACGTTGCCACTGTCTCTATAGAACTTGGAACGTTGCCGTCATCCCTCCAGAACATTGACGCCGTCCCTCCTGTACTTGGGCTGTCGCCGTCCTCCCTCCATTACTTGGGATGTTGTCGTCGTCCCTCAAGAACTTGGGATGTTGTCGTCATCCCTTCAGAACATGGGAAAGTGCATGGGACGTTGCCGACATCCCTCCAGAACTGGGGATATTGCCTCCGTCCCTCTAGAACCTTGGACGTCGCAGTCGTTCCTCAAGAACTTAGGATATTGTCGTCGTCCCTCCAGAACTTGGGATAGAGCATGGGATGTAGCTGCTGTCCTTCCAGAACTTGGGACTATGCCGCCATCCCTCCAGAACATGATACAGTGTACGGGTTGTTGTCGTCATCCCTCCACAACTCTGGACATTATCGTCGTCCCTCTAGAACTAGGGACATTGCCGTTGTCCCTCCAAAACTTAGGAAAGTACATATGACATTCTCGCTGTCCCTCCAGAATTGGGACGTTGCCGTCGTTCCTACAAAATGTTGCCGCCGTCCCTCCTAAACTTGGGATGTCGCCACCGTCCCACCAAAAGTTGGGAAGTTGCCGCCGTCCTTCTAAAACTTGGGACATTGTCATCGTCCTTCCAGAACTTGGGATGTTGCTACCGTCCCTCCACAACTCTAGACGTTGCCGTCTTCCCTCCAACACATGGGACGTTTCTGCCGTCCCTCCAAAATATTGGACATTACCGCAGTCCCTCCAGAACTTGGGTAGTTGTTGTCGTTCCTCCAGAATTTTGCCGCCGTCCCTCCAGAACATGGGATGTTGCCACTGTCCCTCTAGAACTTGGGATGTTGTCGTCATCCTTCTAGAACTTGGGATTTCCCAACCGTACCTCCACAACTCTAGACGTTGCCGTCGTCCCCCCAAAACATGGGACATTTCAGCTGTCCCTCCAAACATGGAACATTACCGTTGAACCTCCAGAATGTTGCCGCCGTCCCTCCAGAACTTGGGATGTTGCCACCGTCCCTCTAGAACTTGGGACGTTATCGTCGTCCCTCCAGAACTTGGGATAGTGCATGGGACGTTACAACTGTCCCTCTAGAACTTGGGAAGTTTTCGTCGTCCCTCCAGATCGTTGCCGCCGTCCCTCTAGAACATGGGACATTGCCATCGTCCCTCCAAAACATGCGATGTTGCTGCCATCCCTCCAGAACTTGGGATGCTGTCATCATCCCTCCGGAACATAGGACAGTGCATGGGACATTGCCGCCGCTGTTCCTGCAGAACGTTGCCACCATCCCTCCAAAACTTGAGACGTTACCGTTGTCCCTCCAGAACATGGGACGTTGTCTTCGTCCCTCCAGAACATAGGGACGGTGCATGGGGCGCCACCGCCGCCGTTCCTCGTAAGCGTTCATCGCCACCCCTTTGAACTTGGGGACGTTCTTTTGCCCCTCCAAAACTTGGGATATTGTCGTCCCTCCAGAAGTTGGGACGTTGTCGCTTTCCTTCCAGAACTTGGGACGTTGCCACCGTCCCTCCACAACTTGGGATAGTGCATGGGACTTTGCCGCCGTCCATCCAAAACTTTGGACTTTACCGTCGTCCCTCCACAACTTTGGAAATTGCCGCCGTCCCTCCAGAACTTGGGAAAGTACATGTGTTGGGAGATGAATTTAATAAATAGTTTTGATTAGATCCTAAAATCCCTGAGTATGACATGTTCAGGATAATCTTGATAGTCTGAGTCAGGTTTCAGTATAGAATAGTTAAGATATCTGCACAATGTATAGTCAGCAGATATAAATCAGGTTTAGTTACTGAAGACACATGAAGACCTAAATGCTCGGTTATCAAATCTCGGAAGATATCAAGAATCAAGACTCGTAAGATATCAAGAATCAAGACTCGGAAGATATCAAGAATCAAGACTCGGAAGATATTGAACACTCAAGAGTTATCAAGACTCGGGGAAGAGTGAATGTTCAGAGGCACTAAAGAAATATCTATCTGAATGCATACAAAACTGTGGAAAATGCACATTTACATAAAAGAATAGATATTGCCCAAAACATTCAAGTGCAGACAAAAGGAACTAAACTAAGTGTTGTTTAAGGTTATCTCATTCAGAGAGATTGACCTAAAAGAGTCGTTTTGTTTGTCTACATTCACTAAAGACAAGAACCAATCAGAGGAAGACAACATCAGATTTTTTTCGACGAATCGAAAGTGACAGACTTTGAATAGGTCAAGAGTACTATGATCCGCATCGTAAAAAATTGGTGATTGGCTACATGGTTGCATATTACCTAAAACATGCAAGGGAGTGTTCAAACCCTAAAGATAGTCATTCATCACTAACCAGAAGAGGAAACTCTTGATGCTATCTCTTCCAACGGATAGTTTTTCAAAGAGTGACCTTGGAGAAGTTGCCTATAAATACCAGTGGCCTTCACCATTTAGAGGTTACGGGAAATCAAAGCAACTAAAGAGCGAATGTATTATTGCAAATTGAAGCACTCGAAAACCCTAGAATTTCCCAAGTGTTTCACATTGAAGAGAGCTCATTTCACTAAGCCTAATTTTGATAGATATATCCAAAGTTTAGTAGAGATATCCTAGCCTTTGCATTTAATCTTATTGTAAAGGATATCTCACCCTAGCTGGAAACCAACCCAAACCAAAACCCTTTGATAAGGTAGTTTGAGTGTGTGTAATTTGTTGGTGAGTTAGAGTTGTAAATAGTGGGTAAGCTGCAGGTTAGTCAGCCAGAAAAATCTAGAGAAGAAGTTAGTAAGCTACTTGTGGTAGTCTGAAAGCTTGTGTGTGTTGAGATAGTAAGCTGCAGTGAGTCAGCTTGAAAGCTTTAGGAAGTGTATTAAGGAATTTCTCTGAAGATCAGAGAGAGTGGATGTAGGAGCTTGAGTCTCTGAACCACTATAATTGTTGTCTTTGTTTGCTTTTCATCATTGCATTATATACATTGCATGTTTTTCACTAAAAACATAAGTTCTTGACATTAGGTTGGAATCAATCCAATCGAACTTGCATCAAATTGATCTGACCTTAACCAACGATTTATTAAAGGAAGAGGATATTCAAACAAGTTAAAACCAAGATAAACTTAGGGCTAACCATTCGCAAGACTCTTGATAAGCGAACAGATAGTTACCTAATCGAACAAACTCTCTACCGAAGTAATCAAGAAGATAATTATCTGATCCAAGCTTCTCAGGATCTCTGATAAAACTCAGGATCAGTTGGGCTAATCTGAAGCTTCTGAAAGCTGCTCAGGATCATTGTCTCAGTAGACTTTGACTCAGGGCGATTTGTGCTTCTAAGAGCAAAATTCTCAGGATAACCTGATCTCAGTGAAGAAAAAGTTTTAAAAATCACTGTACACGTGTATTCCCCCCCATACACGTGTGAGACTCGTTTGCACCGGGACCAACAATATGGGACATAGCTGTCGTCCCTATAGAACTTCAGACAGTGCATGGGACGTTGCCTCTGTCGTCCCTCCAGAAGTTGGGATGTTGCCGAGTCGTTCCAGAACTCGGGACATTGCCAACATCCCTACAGAACTTGGGACAGTGCATGGAACGTTGCCCCAGTCCCTCCATAACTTGGGACGTTGCCGTCGTCCGTCAAGAACTTTGGACGTTTCCTCTGCCCCTCCAAAACTTGGGAAAGTGCATGGAGCGTTGCTATCGTCCCTCCAGAACTTGGGACGTTACCACTTTCCCTCCAGGACTTGGGAGGTTGTCGTCGTTCCTCCAAAACATTTCCGTCATCCCTCCAGAACTTGGGACGTCGCCACCGTCCCTCTAGAACTGGTGACATTGTCGTCGTCCCTCCAGCACTTAGGACAGTGCATGGGACATTACCGCCATCCCTCCAGAACTTGGGAAGTTACCGTCGTACCTCTAGAACATTGCCGCTGTCCCTCCAGAACATGGGATATTGCCGTCGTCCCTCCAGAACATAAGACAGTGCATGGGACATTGCCTCCTTTGTCCCTCCAGAACGTTGCCACCGTCCCTCCAGAAATTGGGACGTTGCCACCGTCCCTCCAGAACTTATGATGTTGCCGTCGTCCTTCCAGAACTTAGGAAATTGCATGGGACATTGGCGCCAACCCTCATGGTCATGGGAAGTTGTCGTCGTCCCTCCAGAATGTGGGACGTCACCATTGTCCCTCCAGAACTTGGTTTGTCGCCGCCATCCATCTAGAACTTGGGACGTTATCATCGTCCTTCCAAAACTTTGGATGTTGTCGTCATCATTCCAGAACATGGGAAAGTGCATGGGATGTTGCTGGCGTACCTTCAGAACTTGGGACGTTGCCGTCGTTCCTCCAAAACATTTCCGTCGTCTCCAGAACTTGGGACGTTGCCATCGTCCCTCTAGAACTTGTGATGTAGTCGTCGTCCCTCTAGAACTTGGGAAAGTGCATGGGATGTTACCGCCATCGCTTCAAAACTTGGGAAGTTGCCTTTGTCCCTCCAGAACTTGGGACGTTGCTGTCGTCCATCCAGAACTTGGGACGTTGTTATCGTCCCTCCAGAACATAGGACAGTGCATGGGACGTTGCCACCGCCGTCACTACAGAACGTTGCTGCCGTGCCTCCAGAACTTGGGACGTTGCCAACATCCCTCCAGAATGTTACCGTCGTCCCTCCAGAACTTGGGACGTTTCTGTTGTTCCTCCAGAATGTGGAACATTGCCGCCGTCCCCCAGAACATGGAATGTTGTTGTCGTCCCTCCAGAACTTGGGAAAGTGAATGGGATGTTACTGTCGTACCTCCAGAACATAGGACAATGCATGGGATGTTGCCACCGCCATCCCTCTAGAACATTGATGCCGTCCCTCCAGAACTTGGGACATTGCCACCGTCCTTCAAGAACATTGCCACCGTCTATCAAGAACATAGGACATTGTCGTCATCCCTCTAGAACATTGCTGTCGTCCCTCCAGAACTTGGGACGTTACCATCGTCCCTCCAGAACGTTGCCGTCGTCCCTCCAGAACTTGGTACGTTTCCATCGTCCCTACAGAACATGGGACGTTGCCGCCATCCCTCCAGAACATGGGATGTTGTCGTCATCCCTCCAATTTAGGATGTTGCATGGAATGTTGCCGGCGCCGTCCCTCTATAATTTGGGATGTTGTCGTCATCCCTCCAAAACATGGGACGTGGTCGTCGTCCCTCCAGAAATTAGGACAGTGCATGGGATGTTGCCAGCACCGTCCATCCAGAACGTTGCTGCCGTCCCTCCAAAGCATGGGATGTTGTCATCGTCCCTCCAGAACGTCGCAGCCATCCCTCTAGAACTTGGGACGTTTCCGTCGTCCCTCCAGAACTTGGAACGTAGCTTGTCCCACCAAAACTTGGGATGTTGCCGTCGTCCCTCCAAAACTGGGAAAGTGCATGACGCTGGCTTCATCCCTCTAGAACTTGGCCACCATCCCTCATGAACATTGCCGCCGTCTCTATAGAACTTGGGACGTTGCCGTCGTCCCTCCAGAATATTGACGTCGTCCCTCCTGAACTTGGGTCCTCGCCGCTGTCCCTCCAGAACTTGGGATGTTGTTGCCATCCCTCTAGAACTTGGGATGTTGTCATCGTCCCTTCAGAACTTGGGAAAGTGCATGGGACATTGCCGACATCCCTCCTGAACTAGGGACGCTGCCTCCGTCCCTCCAGAACATGGGACGTCGCCGCCGTCCCTCAAGAACTTAGGATATTTTCATCGTCCCTCAAGAACTTGGGACAGTGTATGGGATGTTGCTGCTGTCCCTCCAGAACTTGGGAAGTTATCGTCGTCCCTCCAGAACGTTGCCGTCGTCCAACCAGAACTTGGGAAAGTGCATGGGACGTTGCCGCAGTCCCTCCAGAACTTGGGACATTGCCACCATCCCTCCAGATCATTGCCGCCGTCCATCTTGTACTTGGGACGTTGCGGTCGTCTCTCTAGAACATTGCGACCGTCCCTCCAGAACTTGGGACATCACCGTCGTCCCTCCAAAACTTAGGATGTTGCCGCCATCCCTCCAGAACATAGGACAGTGCAAGGAACATTGCCGCCGTCTCTTTAGAAGTTAAGACATTACCACCGTCCCTCTAGAACTTAGGATGTTGCCGCCGCCCCTTCCGAACTTGGGATGTTGCCATCGTCTATCCAAAACTTCGAATAGTGCATGGGACGTTTCCGCCACCGTCCTTCCAGAACTTAGGATGTTGCCGTCGTTCCTCCAGAACGTTACCATCGTCCCTCCAGAACTTGGTACATTTCCATCGTCCAGAACGTGGGACATTGCCGCCATCCCTCCAGAACTTGGGATGTTGTCGTCGTCCAACCAGAACTTGGTAAAGTGCATGGGACGTTTGCGTCGTCCCTCTACAATTTGGGACGTTGTCGTCGTCTCTCCAAATCATGGGACGTGGTCGTCGTCCCTCCAGACCTTAGGACTATGGATGGGATGTTCCCAGCGTCATCCCTCTAGAACATTGTTGTCCCTCCAAAACTTGGGACGTTGCCATCATCCCTCAAGAACATTGCAGCCATCCCTCAAGAACTTGGGACGTTTCTGTCATCCCTCCAAAACGTGGAACGTTGCCTGTCCCACCAGAACTTGGGATGTTACCGTCGTCCCTCCAGAACTAGGAAAGTGCAGGGGACGTTGGCTCCGTCCCTTTAGAACTTGGCCACCGTCCCTCCAGAACGTTGCCGCCGTCTCCATAGAACTTGGGACCTTGTCATCGTCCCTCCAAAACATTGACGCCATCCCTCCTGAAGTTGGGTCATCACCGCCATCCTTCCAGAACTTGGGATGTTGTCGACGTCCCTCTAGAACTTGGGATGTTGTCGTCTTCCCTTCAAAACTTGGGAAAGTGCATGGGACGTTGCCGACAACCATCCAGAACTGGGGACGTTGCCTCCGTCCCTCCAAAACATGGGATGTCGCCGTCGTCCCTCAAGAACTTAGGATATTGTCGTCGTCCCTTTAGAACTTGGGACAGTGCATGGGACGTTGCTTCTGTCCCTCCAGAACTTGGGAAGTTGACGTCGTCCCTCCAGAACGTTACCGTCGTCCCTCCTGTTGGTGTATACTGTAAAGCAAACTTTTAGTGAGCTTTTGTAGATGTATATTCAATTTCTTTTATTATCTGAAATAAATGGTTTTTCACATTATTGCATTCTTATAAATTGCTTATGTGTCTCCTTATCTTATATTGTAGACTATATGAGGGGTTTATAGTCACACAGAAGATCACATTGTCAAGTTCCTTATAAGATATAAACAGTATTCACAACTGAGATAGTTCTGGACATAACTATTGATTTAAGTCGATAGTTCTGGGCAATGCTGCGACAGTAGCAGTGGTCGCAGTGGGAGATGTGCACTTGTGTTTTTCTAATTCTGTTTTAGTATTTAAGAACGTTTTATACGTGTCGAGTTTTCGGAAGAATTTAATTTCAGTTTTGAAGTTATTTATGGATGGATGCTCAGTTTTTTTAATGACAAAGTTGTTATTATGAGAAATGACTCTTTAATCTGTTCTGGCGCGTTAGAAAATAATCTTTATACTACTACTTGTGCATACCATACTGTGACTGAAGCTCATTCATCGTCATCATCAAATAAGAGAAAAGAACCTTCTAAGTTGAATCAAACATACCTTTGGCACCTAAGGTTGGGTCATGCCAATCTGAGAAGGATTCAAAGACTGGTAAGTAGTGGGTTTTGGAGTTTCTCCAAGTGGAACCATTCTCAGTCTGCGAATCCTGTTTGGAGGGCAAGATGACCTCGAGGCCATTTAAAGCAAAGGGGAATAGGGCCAACGGTGTGTTGGAATTGATTCACTCTGATTTGTGTGGACCCATGTCTGTTCAAGCTAGAGGTGGTTTTGAGTATTTCGTCACTTTCATTGACGATTACTCAAGATATGGATATATCTACCTGATGCGCCACAAGTCTGAATGCTTTGGCAAGTTCAAATAATTCAGGGGAGAAGTGGAGAATCGTCATGGTAAGAGTATCAAGTCACTACGATCTGATCATGGTGGCGAATACCTTAGCAATGAATTTAGGCAACACTTACTAGAGAACGGGATTACATCCCAGCTCACCGCGCCTGGTACTCCCCAAATGTAATGGGCGTGGAGAGAAGAATAGGACTCTATTGGAGATGGTGAGATCGATGATGAGTTATGCTTCATTACCCACCTCCTTTTGGGGATATGCCTTGGAAACGGCAGCGTACCTTCTAAATTACGTACCTTCTAAAGCAGTTCAAAAAACTCCAATCGAATTTTGGTCTGGGCGAAAGCCAAGTCTAAGCCACATTCGGATTTGGGGTTGTCCAGCACATGTGCTGAATAAGGAAGCTGATAAGTTGGCACCTAGAACTGAAGTATGGCTGTTTGTAGGATACCCTAAAGGAACTAAAGGTGGTTATTTTTATAGTTCTAATGATCAGAGGGTGATGGTGAGTACCAATGCCTGGTTTTTAGAGGAAGACTATATGAATGAGAATAAGTCCAAAAGTGAAATCATTCTAAATGAGTTGAGGGGAGACAATGGCACACCAATTGTGCAGGAGGAAATACCACAAGAGACTGCACAACGTGGTTACTCTGATGGAACCCTTGTATACATTGCCTCGTCGTCATGTTTTTGGGAGAGTCTGCGGACTTGATTCCTGATGATGAACATGATGATAACGATCCCTGGACTTACAAAGAGGCAATTCAAGACAAAGATGGAGAGTCTTGGCACAAATCTATGACTTCAAAGATTGAATCTATGGATGCTATGGAAGTGTATGACCTAAGTACTTTCCCACGACAAGAAAGCCGTTGGGTGTAAGTGGGTCTACAGACGTAAGAGAGGATCTGATGGGCAGATTGTTGCTTTTAAAGCACGGTTGGTGGCAGAGAGTTTTACCCAGAAAGAAGGAATCGACTATGACGAGACCTTTTCACAAGTAGCCATGCTAAAGTCGATCCGGATTCTCTTATCCATAGCTAATCACATGAACTATGAGATTTGGCAAATGGATGTCAAGACAGCTTTCGTTAATGGAGAGTTGGATAAGGACATCTATATGCAGCAACTCGAGGGTTATGTGAAGAAAGGCCAAGAGCATCTAGTTTGGAAGCTGAAAAAGTCTCTTTATGGGCTGAAGCAAGCTTCCAGGTCTTGGAACATTCGTTTTGATGAGGTGATCAAATCTTTTGGATTTGAACAATGTCAAAATGAAAGTTGTGTGTACAAGAAGAGTAACGGAGACGTAGTGGTATTCTTGGTATTGTACGTAGATGATATTCTTCTTATTGGCAACAATGTGAAAGTATTATCAGACGTAAAGGTGTGGCTTTCAGAGCAGTTTCAAATGAAGGATATGGGAGAAGCATCGTACATTCTTGGTATTAAGGTCATTCATGATCGGAAAAGGAGAATGTTGTGTTTATCTCAAGCGTCTTACATTGATACTGTGGTTGCTCGTTTCAACATGCAAAACTCCAAGAAGGGCTTACTACCTTTCAGACATGGAGTTCCCCTATCTAAGGATATGTGTCCTGAGACACAGAAGGAGATAGAGGAAATGGCTAAGGTTCCTTATGCATCAGCTGTAGGAAGCTTTATATATGCAATGCTGTGTACGAGGCCTGATATTTGCTATGCAGTTAGCATGGTAGCGAGATATCAGTCTAACCCTGGTCAAGGGCATTGGATAGCTGTCAAGTACATTCTCAACTATTTAAAAAGGACTCGAGATTATGCACTGGTATATCAATCAGACAACATGATTCCTTTGGGTTATACCGATTCAGATTTCCAAGCTGATCGAGATGAACGAAAGTCTACCTCGGGTTATGTGTTTATGCTGGGAGGCGGAGCCATATCTTGGAGAAGTGTAAAGCAGAAATGCATTGCGGACTCCACTATGGAAGCCGAGTACGTAGCTGCCTCAGAAGCTGCTAAGGAGGTTGTCTGGCTACGTAGTTTCTTACTGGACTTAGGGGTTTCTAAGAGCATGTCGAGGTGTATCACCATTTATTGTGATAACACGGGTGCAGTGGCAAACTAGAAAGAACCAGAGCCCACAAAGCGAGTAAACACATAGAGCGAAAGTACCACATTATATGAGACATCGTAAATCGAGGAGACGTGGCTGTGGCTAAGATTGCATCGTTGGACAACCTGGCTGATCCTTTCACAAAGACTCTGGCAATAAAAGTCTTTGAGAAACATGTAGAGGGTCTTGGTTTACGATGTATTACAGCTAGACTTTAGTATAAGTGGGAGAATTGTTATGGCTTCATGTGTATACTAAAAGTTTAGCTTTAGTATAAGTGTGAGATTGTTGGTGTATACTGTAAAGCAAACTTTTAGTGAGCTTTTGTGGATGTATATTCAATTTCCTTATTATCTGAAATAAATGGTTTTTCACATTATTGCATTCTTATAAATTTCTTATGTGTCTGCTTATCTTATATTGTAGACTATGTGGTGGGTTTGTAGTTACACAGAAGATCACATTGTCAAGTTCCTTATAAGATATACACAGTATTCAAAACTGAGTTAGTTCTGGACATAACTATTGGTTCCTTGGGATGTTGCCACCGTCCCTCCAGAACTTAGGACAGACATGGGACATTGCTGCTGTCCCTTTAGAAGTTAAGACATTACCGCCGTCCCTCTAGAACTTAGGATGTTGCAGCCGCCTTTCCAGAACTTGGGACGGTGCCATCGTCCCCCCAGAACTTCAGACAGTGCATGGGATGTTGTCGTTGTCCCTCCAGAACATGGGACGTTGCCGCCGTCCTTCTAGAATGTGGGACATTGCCGTCATCCCTCTAGAACTTGAGACGTTGTCGTCGTCCTTCCAGAACATAGGAAATTGCATGGGACATTAGCACCGTCCCTCATGATCTTGGGACATTGTCATCGTCCCTCTAGAATGTGGGACGTTACCGCTGTCCCTTCAGAACTTGTGATGTCTCCGCCATCCCTCTAGAACTTGGGACGTTATCACCGTCCTTCCAGACGCCGTCGTTCCTCCATAACGTTGTCGTCGTCCCTCCAGAACTTGAGACGTTGCCGTCGTCCCTCCAGAACATGGGACTTTTCCGTCGTCCCTCCAGAATGTGGGACGTTGCCGCCATCCCCCCCAAAACTTAGGACCTTATCGTCGTCCCTTTAGAACGTTGAAGCCATCACTCATGAACTTCGGTCATCGCCGTTGTCCCTCCAAAACATGGGATTTTCCTACCATCCCTCTAGGACTTGGGTCGTTGTCGTCGTCCCTCCAGAACTTGGGAAAGTGGGTGGGATGTTGCCGCCATCCCTCCAGAATGTGGGAACTTGCCGCCGTCCCTATAGAATTTGTTAGTTTTCTGATGTCCCTCTAGAACGTTGTTGTCGTCCCTCTAAAACTTTAGACATTGCCGTCTTCCCACCAGAACGTTATCGCCGTCCATCCAGAATTTGGGACATCGTCGTCGTCCCTGCAGAACTTGAAACGTCACCGGCGTCCCTCCAAAACTTTGGATGTTGCCACAATCCCTCCAGAACATGGGACAGTGAATGGGACTTTACCGCTGTTCCTCCAGAACATGGGAAGTTGTCGTCGTCCCTCCAGCATGTTGTCGCCGTCCCTCTAGAACTTGGGACATTGCCGTCGTCGCTCCAGAATTTGCGACATTGTCGCCATCCCTCCAGAACTTGGGATGTCCCTCCAGAATGTGGGACGTTGCCGCCGTCCTTCCAAAAGTTAGATGTCGCCGCCTTCCCTCCTGAACTTGGGACGTTGTCGCCGTCCTTCTAGAACGTTGCCACCGTCTCTCCTGAACTTGGGTCATCGCCGTTGTCCCTCCAGAACTTGGGATGTTCCTACCGTCCCTCTAGGATTTAGGACGTTGTCGTTTTTAGAATTTGGCAAAGTGCGTGGGATGTTGCCGCCATCCCTCCAGAACGTCGGACGTTGCCACCATCCCTATAGAATTCGTTAATTTTCTGCCGTCCTTCTAGAACATTGCTACCATCCCTCTAGAACTTGAGACATTGTCATCGTCCCGTCAGAACGTTGTCGCTGTCCATCCAAAACATGGGATATCCTCGTCGTCCCTGCAGAACTTGGGATGTCACCGGCGTCCCTCCAAAACTTTGGATGTTGCAGCAGTCCCTCCAGAACTTGGGACAGTGAATGGGACTTTGCCGCTGTTCCTCCAAAACATAGGATGTTGCCGTCGTCCCTCCAGAATGTTGTCGCTGTCCCTCCAGAACTTGGGACGTTGCCGTCGTCGCTCCAGAATTTTGCGATGTTGCCACCGTCCCTCCGGAACTTGGGACATTGTCGTCGTCCCTCCAGAATGTGGGACGTTGCAGTCGTCCCTCCAAAAGTTGGATGTCGCTGCCGTCCCTCTAGAACTTGAGATGTTGTCGCCGTCCCTCCAGAACTTTGGACGTTGCCGCCGTCACTCCAAAACTTGGGAAAGTGCATGGGGCGTTGCTGTCATAACTTCAGAACGTTTCCGCCGTCCCTCCAGAACTTGGGACGTCGCCACCGTCTCTCTAGAACATGTGACGTTGTTGTCGTCCCTCCAGAACTTGGGAAGTTGCCGCCATCCATCCAGAACTTGGGACGTTGTTGTCATCCCTCCAGAACATGGTACAGTGCATGGGACATTGCCGCCATCCCTCCAAACTTGGGACGTTGCCGCCGTCCATCAGAAAGTGGGACGTTGCCATCGTCCCTTCAGAACTTGGGACATTGCTGTCGTGCCTCTAGAACGTTGTCGCCGTCTATCTAGAACTTGGGACGTTGTCGTCGTCCTTCCAGAATGTTGAAGCCGTCCCTCCTGAACTTATGTCGTCACCACTATCCCTCTAGAACTTGGGATGTTCCCGCCGTCCCTATAAAACTTGGGATGTTGTCATCATCCATTCAGAACTTGAGATAGTGCATGGGACATTACTGCCATCCCTCTAGAAATTGGAACGTTGTCGCCGTCCCTCTAAAACATTGTTTCCGTCCCTCTAGAACTTGGGTCATTTTCGTCGTCCCACCAAAACGTTGCCGGCATCCTTCCAGAACTTGGGACGTCGCCGCCGTCCCTGCAGAATTTGGGACGTCACCGCAGTCCCTCCAGAACTTAGGATGTTACCACCGTCACTCCAAAACTTCGGATAGTGAATGGGACATTGTCATTGTCCCTCCAGAACATGGAAAGTCATTGTCGTTCCTCCAAAACGTGGTCATCGTCCCTCCAGAACGTTGTCGTCGTCCCTCCAAAACTTGGGACATTGCCGCCGTCGCTCTAGAACTTGGGACATTGCCACTGTACCTCCAGAACTTGGGATGTTGCCATTGTCCCTCTAGAATTTGGGACGTTGCCATCATCTCTCCAAAACTTAGGACGTCGCCGCCATCCCTCCAGAATTTGGGATGTCACCACCATCCCTCTAGAACTTGGGACATTTTTGTCATCCCTCCAGAACTTGGAAAAGTGCATGGGACATTTCCGATATCCCTCCAGAACTTGGGATATTACTGCAGTCCCTCCAGAACATGGGACGTTGCCCCCGTCCCTCTAGAACTTGGGACATTTCCGTCGTCCCTCCAGAACGTCGGATGTTGCCATCGTCCCACCAGAACTTGGGATGTTGCCGTCGTCCCTCCTGAACTTGGGAAAGTGCATGGGACGTTGGCGCCATCCCTCCAGAACTTGGGATGTTACCGCCGTCCCTCCAGAACATTTCTGTCGTCTCTATATAAATTGGGACATTGCCGTCATCCCTCCAGAACCTTGACGTCGTCCCTCCTGAACTTGGGTCATCGCAGCCATCCCTCGAGAACTTGGGATATTGTCGCCATCCCTATAGAACTTGGGATGTTGTCATCGTCCCCCCAGAACTTGGTGTTGGTGTATACTGTAAAGCAAACTTTTAGTGAGCTTTTGTGGATGTATATTCAATTTCCTTTATATCTAAAATAAATGATTTTTCACATTATTGCATTCTTATAAATTGCTAATGTGTCTGCTTATTTTATATTGTAGACTATGTGGTGGGTTTGTAGTCACATAGAAGATCACATTGTCAAGTTCCTTATAAGATATAAACAGTATTCACAACTGAGATAGTTCTGGACATAACTATTGGTTTAAGTTGTAGTATAAACTTGTTGGTGGCTTGTCTTGTCCATTAGTTTATAGTAGTGCGCTATGTCGTATTGAATGGGTCACAGATAAGACATGTTCTTCTATTCTGACTGTTATGAAGAATTGGAGGTCTTGGTGACTTTTGTAATTCTCAACCCTAAGTGTGGTATTTAGATATGTGGGGTGCTTGTTCACTGTTTTGATTTACTATAGGTGAGAATCATGGTAGATCTCTCACACTTAGTATTTTGGGTAGTGACATCGCTCGCATGATATCTATTTATTGTCATCGGGGCACCGTGTCCTGTACATCCAGGATGATGACGTCCCCTTGAGGAAACTCATAAAGGATTATCGTATTAAACCCTGCAGGTGGATTTAATTCGTACGACAACAAGGTTGAGTGGTACTACTCAAGGAATAATATATATTAATTAATTAAAGCTGTAGGAAGCTTTAATAATTAATGGACGTGCGATATCTTTAACACGGGGAATTATAAAGTCTAATAGAAGCCCTGATTCGGTTCAGGATAGGACGGGAGTGCAACATTAATTTTCTAGTGGGATGAATTATGTTCTTAGGCCAAATTAATGTTCTGGGCAGAACATAAAAGTATTTGGGTCCGGAAGAAGCCCAAACCCTATACCTTCTAGTGGATCCCTAGTCTGGCCCACGAAAACCTATGGAATATAAATAAAGGAGCCTAGTTTCGTCCATAACCCTAGTGCACGAAACTAAAAATGTAGCAGCCGGGAAAAACTATGGTTTAGGAGACGAAATAGCAGGCGCCTTCTCCACGTTCGATAGATCGCTGTCCACTCGGTGTTCGAACGAGGATGGGAGACAGACTAGAAGATCTGCAGTGGAATTAACACCTCGATCTTTAAGGGTACCAAAATCTGACCTTTTGCTTTAGATGAGTTTAGGTTTTATTTTTGTTACTTATTCATTTGGCATCAAATAGCGATCCTTGCAACAGACCGCCCTCACCGGCGTGTTCCATCACTTGGGAAAGTGAACGGGGCGTTGCCGACATCCTTCCAGAACTTGGAACGTTGTCGTCATCCCTCCAGAACTTGGGACGTCGCCGCTGTCCCTCTAGAACTTGGGATGTTTCAACCGTCCCTCCGGAACATGGGACATCACCGCCGTCCCTCCAGAACTTGGGATGTTGCCACCGTCCCTCCAGAACTTGGGACAGTGCATGGGTCATTGCCGCTGTCCCTCCAGAACTTATAAAGTTGCCGTCGTCCCTCCACAACTCTAGATGTTGCCGTCAACTCCATCCAGAACTTGGAAAAGTGCATGGGACGTTGCCGCCGTCCCTACAGAACTTGAGACATTGTCGTTGTCCCTCCAGAACATTGTCGCCGTCCCTTTTGAACTTGGGACATTGTCGTAGTCCCTCCAGAATGTTGCTGCCATCCCTCTAGAACTTGGGACAGTGCATGGGACGTTGCAGCTATCCCTCTAGAAGTTCAGACATTGCCGCCGTCCCTCTAGAACTTAGGATGTTAATGCCGCCCCTCCAGAACTTGGGACGTTGCCATCATCCCTCCAGAACTTCGGACACTGCATGGGATGTTGCTGCAGCCGTCCCTCTAGAACGTTGCCGTCATCCCTCCAGAAGTTGGGATGTTGCCGCCGTCCTTCCAGAACTTGGAACGTTGCCGCTATCCCTCCAGAACATGATACAATACATGGGACATTGCCGTCGTCCCTCCACAACTCTGGATGTTGCCATCAACCCTCCAAAACTAAGGACGTTGCCGCCGTCCCTCCAGAACTTGGGAAAGTGAATGGGAAATTGTCGTTGTCCCTACAGAACTTAGGACATTGCCGTCGTTCCTCCAGAACGTTGCCGCCGTCCCTCCAGAACTTGGGACGGTACCGTCGTCCCTCCAAAAGTTGGGACATTGCCGCAGTCCTTCTAGAACTTGGGACGTTGCCACCGTCCTTCCAAATATTTGGACGTTGCCGTCGTCCCTCCTGAACATGGGAAGTTGTCATCATCCCTCCTAAACTTGGGAAAGTGCATGGGACGTTGCCACCGCCTCTCCAAAATTTGGGAAGTAACCGTTGTCCCTCAAGAACTTGGGACGTTGCCCTCGTTCCTCTAGAACATGGGATGTTGTCGCCATCCCTCTACAACTTGGGACATTGTCGTCGTCCCACCAGAACTTGGGTTAGTGCATTGGACGTTACCGTCGTCCATCCAGAACTTGGGAAGTTGTCGTCGTCCCTCTAGAACGTTGCCGTCGTCCATCCAGAACTTGGACATTGCTGTTGTCCCTCTAAATCATAGGATGTTGCTGTCGTCCCTCCAGAAATTGGGACATTGTTGTCGTCCCTCCAGAACATAGGATAGTGCATCGGACGTTGCCACCACCTTTCCTCCAGAACGTTGCCGCCGGACCTTTTCGTCGTCCCTCCAGCAGAAAATGGAATGTTACCGCCATCCTTCCAGATCTTGGGACGTTGCCGCCATCCCTCCAGATCTTGGGACCTTGCCACCGTCCCCCTAGAACATTGCCGTCGTCTCTCTAGAACTTGGGACATTGTCGTCATCCCTCTAAAACGTTGAAGTCGTCCCTCCTAAACTTGGGTCGTTGGCTATGTCCCTCTAGAACTGAGGATGTTCCCACAGTCCCTCTAGGACTTGGGACAATGTCGTCGTCTCTCCAGAACTTGGGACGTTGCCGCTGTCCCTCTTGAATTTATTATGTTCTGTCGTCCCTCTAGAACATAGGACGTTGTCGTCTTCCCACCAGAACGTTGCTACCATCCCTTCAGAACATGGGATGTCGCCCTGTCAATCCAAAACTTGGGACAGTGAATGGGACATTACCGTTTCCCTCCAAAACATGGGAAGTTGTCGTTGTCCCTCCAGAATGTTGTCGCCGTCCCTCCAGAACTTGGGATGTTGCCGTCGTCGCTCCAAAACTTAGGACATTACTACCGTCCCTCCAGAACTTGGGACATTGCCATCGTCCCTCCAGAATGTGGGACGTTGCCGCCGTCCCTCCAGAACATTGGAGGTTACCTCATTTACTCCTGAACTGGGGAAAGTACATGGGACGTTGCTGTCGTCCCTTCAGAACTTGGGACGTTGTCGTTGTTCCTCCAAAACATTTCCTCCATCCCTCCAGAACTTGGGACGTTGCCACTGTCCCTCTAGAACTTGTGACATTGTCGTCGTCCATCCAGAACTAGGGACAGTGCATGTGACGTTACCCCCATCCCTCCAGAACTTGGGAAGTTTTCATCTTCCTTCTAGAACTGGAAGGACGACAACAATGTCCCATGCACTTTCCTAAGTTATGGGGGGATGGCAGCAACGTCCAAAGTTCTAGAGGGACGACAGCAATGTCCTATGCATTGTCCCAAGTTTTGGAGGGATGGTGGAAACATCCCAAGTTCTAGAAGAACGGCAGCAACGTTACAACTTCTGGAGGGACGGCAACAACGTTCTAGAGGGATGGAGATGGCAACGTCCTACGCATTGTCCAAAGTTCTGGAGGGACGACGGCAACGTCTAAAGTTTCGGAGCGTCGGCGGCAACATCCTATGTTCTTGTGGGACGGCGGCAAGGTCCTAAGTTCTGTAGGGATGACGGTAACGTTTCGTGCATTGTCCCAAGTCTGGAGGGACGGCAACAACATCCCAAGTTTTGGAGGGATGGCGGTGAAGTCCCAAGTTCTGGAGGGACGGCGGCAACGTTCTGGAGGGACGACGGCAACGTCCTAAGTTATAGAGGGACGGAAACAACGTTCTGGAGGGACATCAGAAACATCCCAAATTTTGGAGAGACGGCAGCAACGTTATAGATGGACGGTGGTGGCAACGTCCCATACACTATCATAAGTAATGGAGGGACGACGACAGCGTCCCAAGTTCTGTGGGGACGGTGGCAACGTCCCAACTTCTGGAGGGAGTACAACAACGTTCTGGAGGGAGGATGGCAAATTTCCAAGTTCTGGAGGGATGGCAGTAACGTCCCATGAACTGTACCATGTTCTGGAGGGACGATGACAATGTCACAAGTTCTAGAGGGACGGTGGCGACGTCCGAAGTTTTGGAGGGACGGCGGCAACATTTTGGTGGGACGACAACAACTTCCCAAGTTCTTGAGGGATAGCGGTAACGTCCCATGAACTGTCCCAAGTTCTGGAGGGACGGCGACAACGTCATAAGTTCTAGAGGGACGGTGGCAACGTCTCAAGTTCTGGAGGAACGGTGGAAATGCTTAAAAAGAACAACGGTGACGTCCCAAGTTCAGAAGGGACGATAACAACGTCCAATGCATTTTCCCATTTTCTGGAGTGATGGCGGCAACGTTCAAAGTTCTGGAGGGATGACGACAACGTCCTAAGTTCTAGAGGGACGGTGGTGAAATCCCAAGTTCTAGAGGGACGGCTGCGACATCGCAAGTTCTGGAGGGACATGGCAACATCCCAAGTTCTGGAGGGGCGGCGACAATGTACCAAGTTCTGGAGCGACGGCGGACGTCCCAAGTTCTATAGGGAGTACGACAACGTTCTAGAGGGACGACAGTGACTTCCCATGTTCTGAAGGGACAGCGGCAACGTCCCTGTTGATGTTGCACGGATGTTGTTCCAGATGTTGGACAACATTCTGCACAACATTATAAATTTGCCCTTTCTCCTAACACTGACTCCATTTTAATAGATGTGTTTTTTTATGTTTCCTACATTGCAGGTTGAAGATAATTTTGGATATTATCAAGTGGTTGCACTAGAATGGACTGAGAATACAAAGATCATGGGTGGTTACACCAAGACCATTGAGATAGTAGAGGAGAAGTTCAAGGCTATTCACACCAAGTGGATAGGACAATGCAGTTGGTCCGAATGTCTATAAATAGACTGCATTGGTCGACATTCAAATTTTGAGGAAAAGTGAAATATCATTTGCTCTACTCCAAACTTAAGAGAGTAACATCCAAGACACAACCGTGAGTGGAGTGTGAGGGTCGATGCTATGTTATTTGTACTGGTCGTGTGTATCCCAACATTTCCCATCAGTATTGATTTTATCTTATTAGATCAAGTTTTAGGTTGAATAAGATCACTGGTTACTTGATTGAATAGATTGATTTTTGGTGTGTGGTTTTTCACTACACCTTTTAGGATCTTGTAAGAGATTCGTGTGTATCTCACTACTTGTTATAGTATGTTTTTAACCATGAGGTTCGTATAGTCTGGATTACAGACTATACAAAATTTTGAAATCCTTTGCACTGCGTTTTTATACTTCCGCTGTCATATGTTGTTTTACATGTTGCATAACATTTTCAACAACACTCTGTAAAATACACGCACGCACACTGTCAGTTGGCGCCAGAGCCATAAACTTGATACACTAAGTTAAAGGTCCTGTGTTTTAAAGTGTATTTTTTGCAATGGATTATCCATTGACTCCTTCTTTAAAATCTCCAATTTTTGATGGATCAAATTATCCATACTTGAAACCTAAAATGCATATGTACATTAAGTCTATAGATGAGAGAGCATGGCGTAGTGTGTTGTCTGGTTGGAATCCTCCAAGAACAATTGATGATAAAGATGGAGAATCGCAAGTAAAAAAGGTAATTGATTGGTCCAATGATGAATGCACATCGGCCAATTTCAATTCTAAAGCCCTCAATGCGATATTTACTACTACTGGTGTTTCAATGTTTAAAATGAGATCTAACTGTGTTTCTTCTAAGGATTCTTGGGAAATATTACAGGAACATTGTGAAGGATCAAAAAGTGTTCGAAGGGCTAGACTCGGAATGTTGGGAACCAAGTTTGAAAACTTGAAAATGAAAGATGATGAGAATATTTCATCATACAATGAAAGGATAAGTGAGATTGCTGATGAGTCACACTCACTTGGTGATCCAATTTCCAACACTCGGTTAGTTAATAAAATACTTAGAAATGTTCCTAAACGATTTCATGCTAAAATATGTGTAATAGAAGAGGCTAAAAACACTGATTTATTGAGTCAAAATGAGTTGATCAGTATTTTGAAAACGTATGAGATAAACTCAAATATGTTAGATGATGATAAACATGAGAAAGATAAAGACAAGAAAGTACTTGCTTTTAGAGGTGAAACTTCTGAAAATGTTGGTAAACATCCTTATGTAACTGAAGTTGATTCTGATGATGATGTTTCTTATTTATGTGATGAAGATATTTCTGAATAATTTGCTCTTATAACTAAGCAATTCAAATCATATCTAAAAGGAAGGTTCAAAAGGCCAAATGGTAATTTTCAACCAAAAGATAAGTTTAATCAGAATACATCTCCCTCTGATAAAAAGCTTGTTCCAAGTGAGTCTTCCAGTTTCAATCAACCTAGACAATTTACTAAGGATAACAAGTTCAAATATGATCCTGAGTACATAAAAAAGGTTAAATGTGATGCATGTTCTGGATATGGTCATTATGTTAATGAATGTGTTAATACTATGCTTACGAAGAAAATGAACTTTAATGCTACCTTGAGTGATGATTCTGATGATGAAACTGATGCTGGTAAATGTGAATTAAGTGTTATGTCTGCTAGAATAGTTTATGATGATACATTTGATGATGATCTTGATGATTATTGGTCTGAAGCAGATTCAGATGTTATCTCAACATCTGAAACAACATTCAGTAAATATGATTCTGAGATTGACTGTTTTACTGGAACTATTCTAAATATTGATGCATCAAGTTCTGCTGATTGTAACTCTGAATGTCTAAAGTTTAAATTTGATTTAGAAACTCAAAAACAGGTGTTGAGTTCCTTATCTTTAGAAAATTCAGATTTGAAAGAAAATCTTGTAAAGCTTGAAATTCTTTTAACTACAAAAGATGTGGAAATTTATGCTTTGAAAGATGAACTTAAAAGCACTACTCTATGTTTTAAAAAAAATTCTCCTAGCACTACTGAATTGAATGAAACATTAATGATTAGTAGATATGGTAATGTTGGACTTGGTTTTGAGAAAACTATTGAGAATACTTCTATATCCTGTGAACCTATTTCTTTTGTAAAAGATGGAACTTCTCTGCCAAAACCTTTGAAAGATAAAAAAAATAAATCTGATGGTTTGTTTAAGGAGTATGTATGTTCCTATTGTGCTAGAGTAGGTCTCATTCGTCCATATTGTTCTAAGTTAAGAAGAGACTTAAAAGCTGGAATTGTTTTACCTGATAAAGTTGAACACCCTATAAAATAGGTTAACAACACTAAAAAGTTGATTCATAAGAACATGTCATGTAATATTGTGTATACATCTTTGAAAGCATGTGTTACTGGATCTCGGTACTTTGATAGTGTTTGTTCTAGACACATGACTGGTCAAGTCAATCATCTGATAAATTATATATCGTGTAATGGTGGTCATGTTACCTATGGTGGTGGTTCAAAAGGTAAAGTGGTTGGTAAAGGAACCTTGAATGTTTCTGGTTTTCCAAAGTTGACAAATGTGTTACATGTAAAAGGTTTACTAGCTAATATGATTAGTATTAGTCAGTTATGTGATGATGATTTACATGTGAAATTTGACAAGAATTCATGCTATGTGTTTGATAAGAATGATGAATGCATAATGACTAGCTATAGATCTGTTGATAATTGCTATTTGATTGGTTCAAATCATGTTTGTAAAAGTGCTAAAGCAGATGATATTATTTTGTGGCATCAAAAACTTGGTCATGCAAATTACAGAAGTATTCAGAAATTGCATAGACTAGATGCTGCTATTGGTTTACCTGATCTTAACTTTGAAAAAGGAAAAGTCTGTGGACCATGCCAGAAAGGTAAGCAAGTAAGGACAACACATCAAATGTTGTCAGCATGTACAACAAACATTTGTTGTGAGTTGATTCATATGGATCTAATGGGTCCTATGGAAACTGAAAGTTTAGGTGGAAAAGAGGTATTCTTATGTTCTTGTAGATGATTTTTCTAGATGTACTTGGGTCATATTTCTGAAAGAAAAATCTGATACCTTTTCTAAGTTCAAAATTCTTTACAAAAGGTTTAAAACTGTTTTATGTTTAAAGATCAGTAGGATAAGGTCTGATCATGGAAGAGAATTTGAAAACAGATTGTTTACTAATTTTTGTGAAAAGAAAGGTATATTACAAGAGTTTTCCTCACCTAAAACTCCACAACAAAATGGGATTGCTGAAAGAAAGAATAGAACTTTGCAAGAAATGGCAAGAGTTTATGCTAACCTCAAAGAGTCTTTCCAAGAAATTCTGGGTTGAAGCTTTAAATACTGCTTGTCATATTGTGAATAGAGTGTATATTCGTTCTGGTAGTAATTGTACTCCCTATGAGATTCTGAATAACAAGAAACCAAATTTGAAATATATTCATGTTTTTGGTTGTGTTTGTTACATTTTGAATGATAGAGATCAGTTGCACAAGTCTGATTCAAAGAGTGATAAAGGATTTTTCTTAGGATATTCTAAGAATAGCAAGACATATAGAATCTATAACTTGAGAAATGATACAATGCAAGAATATGTTAATGTGGTATTTGGTGAACTTACAAGTCTTGCAGGAAAAAATGCTGAAGACAATGTATCAGATTTGATAGAAGTATCCAAAGATACTGATGACACTGAAGATAGTAAGGATGGTGATCAGAATGTTCCTTCAACATCTGATACAACATTATCCAAAAGTTCAAGTACTGAAAATCTGTCACAAGATTCACAGTATCCAAAACAGTTGGTTCCCTCAACAAAGATAATGAAAAGTCATCCATCAGATCAGGTCATTGGAGAAGTTACCACTGGTGTACAAACTAGAAGAAGAATGGGTATTCACATCAATAACTTTTTAAGACCAGTTTGCATGTCATTCATATGCAATCAGGTAACTTTTGAGTGTTATCATTCTGCAATAGAACCTAAGAATGTAAAAGAAGCTCTTAATGATGAAAATTGGATAAATGATATGCATGAAGAGCTTAATCAGTTTGAAAGAAATGATGTTTGGACACTTGTACCTAGACCTAATTCTGATATTAATGTCATAGGAACAAAGTGGATTTTCAAAAATAAAACTGATGAATCTGGTAATATTGTGAGTAATAAGGCTAGATTGGTTGCTCAAGGTTATTCTCAGATTGAAGGAATAGATTTTGATGAAACATTTACTCCTATTGCTATAATAGAATCTATTCGATTACTTCTTGCTATTGCATGTTTCATTAACATTAACTTGCATCAAATGGATGTTAAAGCTGCTTTCTTAAATGGTATTCTGGATGATGAAGCTTATGTTGAACAACCTAAATGTTTTGAAAATCTAGAATTTCCTGATCATGTTTACAAGTTAAAGAAAGCTTTGTATGGTTTAAAACAAGCACCTAGAGCTTGGTATGGTAGACTTACTGATTTCTTACTTGAGTTTGAATTTTTGAGAGGTGAAGCTGATAGAACCTTGTTCATTAAAAATTCAAAGAATGATATCATGGTTGCTCAAATATATGTTGATGATATTGTATTTAGTTCAACTAGTAATGATATGCTTGAAAGTTTTGTGAAAGAAATGACCTGTACTTTTGAAATGTCCATGGTTGGAGAACTAAATTTCTTTTTAGGCCTTCAAATCAAACAAATGAAAGATGATATTTTCTTTTGTCAAAACAAATATGCTAAGAATCTGGTGAAAAGGTTGTTGGGGTTATACTAGAAAGTATGCTTTTACTTTGTATAACCAAACTGAATTTCTGTCTTATTTACTGAAATAAATTATTTATCACTGATGCTTTAAATATCATTGAATGTTACATATATTTACTGCATAATTGTTCAATAAACAGTACATGTTACATTGTAGTTAATTTAGTGATACCAGATCACAGAAGATTAAATTAACAGTCCCTTGTAACTAAAAGTACGTTGTTCACGACCTAGATGGAAATGAACAATCCATCGTGAAAGGTTGAAGTGTAAGGCTCAGATTGGCTTGTCTTGACCAAGAGATTACACTAGTGCATGACTGATGCACTGAATAGGACCTACAAGAGGATAAATTCTTCAGCACTGAATTAGGAAGAATTAGACCTCAGTGGTTCGATATTTCTTAATTTTCGTCCATTAAATAGGATCGTGTGTGGCTAGTAATTATTGCTTTGACTTATGACGGGTAGAAAATCAATGAGATTCAATACTTTATATCTTAGGCAATATTACTGGTACATGTGATTGCTAAGATTTAATACGATGAATCGTGTGCGAGTACGCTTGTTTGATTTGCCCCCTTGGGAGGTTCATAAGATTTATCATACCAAATCTTGCAAGTGGAATTAGTTTCCGGTATAGATAATAATGTTGGACCATTCCTTGACCAAGGACAAAAGATATTAATTAAAGAAAAGTTGTTTCAGTGGCTTGAATTAATTAATGGCCTGGATAATCTTAAACACGGGAAATAATAACCGGGAGCCATATTAACAGTAATATGGGTTAAGATGGATAGTGCAATATTAATTATGTAGTGGGATTAATTAATATTTATGGGCTTGAATAATATTGTGGCTCAATATTAGATATTCAAAGTCCATTAGAAGGTCCAATCTTAATTCTCCTAAAGGCCCCTCAAGTAGCCCAAACATAAAGTCCAATAACTGAAAAAGGTGTTTAAAATAAAATAAATTATTGTTGCCTAATTTTTCCTAAAATTTTCGAAATTAATAAATAAAATGGGAGAAAGATTTTCTTTGAATTTTGTTATGGAATGAAGATAAGTATTCTTGGAATATAAGGTTATCTCATTAAATTCAAGAAATCTCCCACTTGGCTATTTATTAAGTGAATTTCAAAATTTTGATTAAATAAGGGAAGGAAAGATTTTCTTGATTTTCTTGAAAAGATATTATGGAAGATATGTATTCTTGGAATACAAGAATATCTCATAAATTCAAGAAGATCCAAATCTTGGATTCCTACTCCTTATTATTTTCGAAAATTCCATAACAAGAGGAGGTGGGATTTTTGTGGAATATTTTAAATATGGAGAAAAGAATATGTTGGATATATTCAAGATTTCTTGGAGACCAAGAAAAAAAATTTCCCATCTTATTCAAACACAAAATTTTCGACCAACACCCCCTCCATAAATAGTGGATGAATTTTTCATCCCCAATGCAATTCCATGTGTTGGAAAAATTAGAAATCAACAAAGGTGGTGCAACATAATTTTATTTTTCCTTCTGTTAAATTGTTCGCGAGTTCCTACCACCGGACTGTTGAACAAGGATAAGGGAATACTTGAGAAGGTCTTTTGGTGTGTTCGTGTGAACGGGATCCATCTTCTCAACGGTTGTCACTCTGAGAGGTTAGTTTACGTGAACTGTTTATATGCATGATTTGATGTTGAATTATTATTTGAATTAATATAGGATTAATTCATGCTAGTAATAATTGTTAGAATTAAATTTGTATTTAAATATTCATCCCGAATTGATCCGGGCAATTAATTTCCCAACAAAGGTTTGATTTGGAACGTGCTAAAACTATGAAAACCCCTATGGGTTCAACTCAAAAGTTGAGTAAAGACTTGATTGGAAAAGATGTTGATCCTACTTTGTATAGATCAATGATTGGAAGTCTTTTGTACTTAACTTCTAGTAGGCCTGATATTATGTATAGTGTCTGTCTTTGTGCTAGATATCAAGCTAATCCTAAGGAATCACATCTCAATTCTGTAAAAAAGAATTATAAGATATGTGGCTGGAATATGTGATCTAGGTATTTTGTACTCAAAGGATACTAATTGCTCTTTAGTTGGCTATAGTGATGCAGATTGGGCAGGTGATTGTGATGACAGAAAAAATACCAGTGGAGGATGTGTCTACATGGAAAACAACATTATCTCCTGGCATAGTAAGAAACAGAATTGTGTTTCACAATCAACAGCTGAGTCTGAATATGTTGCTGCTGGAAGTTGTTTCACTCAACTGCTATGGCTTAAAAAGATGTTTGATGATTATGGGTTGGAAAGTGGTATTTTGACTGTTTATTGTGATAATACTAGTGCTATCAATATTTCCAAGAATCCTGTGCAACATTCTTTGACTAAGCATATAAGAATAAGATATAACTTTATAAGAGATCTTGTAGAGAAAGAAGTTGTGAAGTTAGAGTACATTTCTACTGAAAAACAACTTGCTGATATTTTCACAAAAGCCCTTGATAATGAGAGGTTTTCTCCACTTAGAAAATCTCTTGGTCTTTGATATATCTGAAAATAAACACTAGATGTTGTGACAAATGTTTCCAACATTTGAAGCAACATTGTGGTTCTGATAATGAGTTTGTCTGTTGTTTTGCTTATTTTTTAGCTTTAAATGATAGTGTTTTGATCTTATTGTTTGAATCATGGTTTAGGTACAGAGTCCTGGGCATATATCTCTTAAATGCATTAAAAACAAAACACAACTTAGATGTGTAATCTCAAAGTAACTATGGGACACGGAGCTCGCTACTACGATGTTCTCTTTTTAAAAGGTGATTAAATATACATCCATGTTTGTTCACAATTCATTGAGTAACTATGGGGCACGGAGCTCGCTACTACGATGCACTCTCTTGAAAAGATGGATCAATGTGAACTTGTGTTTTAAAGAAAATTCAAAATATGCAATAATTTGATGATGAATTTCATGCAAAATTGAGTGTTGAGATATATGTATGCCGACATTTTGTGAAACCTTAAGTGATTCGAAGTTTATCTATCATACATGATTTGTTTAATGTTCTGGATAAGTTGAATTCGTGGTTTGAACAAGTTATTTTAACTAATTTGTGTCTATTTAATTTTATATATGGTTTCGTGGTTTTCGAAAATGTTTTTGGCGGTCCTTACACATACACACGATCACACTTGCCTTAGTGGGTGGTTTCTTTGTCCCACTCTTGGTCAGTTTCTTGGTGGTTTTGTGTAATAACCTCCAGTCTTTCTTCTCTACTTAAGTTCGATTTGTCTGTGATGTTTAATATTGAAAGCTGGAAATGTTATTTCTGCATATTGGATTCGAGGTTTGTTGTTGTTACTTGTATTATTTCTATATTCTCAGTCACATACTATACTTTTCTCTCCTATATTTCATATAACATTATTTTAATTGTCTGTGTATTTATGTGATTGGACAGAAAGGCGACATGGCTGATGAACAAAACCCTTCGGTTTCTACTCCTGATCATTCACAAACCCACGCAAACCCTTCTTCTCCACAAAACTCAAACCCTCTAAACATTCTCTAGAAATGGCCGCACAAAACCCAGATTATGATTCCACTAATGTTGGTGGATCATCTTCTTCTTCCATTCCTAAACCTCCTGCACTGCACATTCCTGATTCCGCTCCAAAATCTCTTGTTGTTCTCCTTGTAAAACAAGCTATTGAACAGATCCCGATCGTGATGCCTGACATTTACTTTGGTTCTAACTTAGTAAATGTTTCTGACTATGTTGATCTCTCAGCCAGACCTTTGGCTGAAGAACCCTCTCCAGAAATACCCTTACAACCCCCTGTTTCTGAAAATCCTCCAGAAAACCCTACTCAAACAGCCGATGTTGAAATGAAAGTTGTTGACTCCTCTGATTCAGAAGGAATGGGGGAGAAATTAAAGAACATTAGGCTGAGGAAAAAGCAATTGGCTCCCAAAAGAGGTGTTGATAGATGGGGAAAGAGGAGAATGTCACAGAGAAACCTAGGCAAAAAGGTTGACTACACTGGAAAACGTCCTAAGAGAACTGATGGTGGTTCTGATGATCCCATCCAAGTTGATGATTCTGATAAAGAAATGGAGATTCCAAAAATACCTGTTGTAGAACCTGAGGATTCTGATGATGACCTTACAATGGAAGAGCTAATGGCTAAGAAGGAAAGGAGAACCAAAAGGAACAATGATCCTCCTGTGAATACTGTTGCAGATGCTGCTGAATCATCTGACTCTGAACCAGAAATTGATCCTGAAGCCTAGGATACTGAGGAAGAGGAACCTGAAGAAAATGAACCTGAACAAGATAAGTCTAATGATGAGCTTGATTAAATCTTTGATGAAGTAATGGAATATGACTCTGAACCTGATGATAAGGAAGAGTATAATAGAAAATCTGTTGTGGTTAAATCATTGCTTAAAAGGAACATAATAGATGAAAGGATCATTAAAATCCCAGACTTTGAAGCAAATAACCTGATTCGTTTTCTAGAGAGTAGATCATTATTGCATGCTCTTCAATATCCTAAACCATATTATGTTGGTTGGGTTGCTGAATTCTATGCAAATATGAAAAGGAGTAGTGGCAATTGGAAATCTTCAAATTATGGAAAGATAAGATTCAGATACAATGTGGTAACACTTAATCCTAGGCTTATCAATGTCTTTCTAAAAACTAGACAAACTGAGGAAGATAATGTTGAGCTAGATATTAAGGAAGTGATGTCTGTCATCACTGGTGGAAGGTATTTTGAATGGACTTTACAGTTTTCTGCTGCCAAGTTATCCTCCCTATATTCTGGGATGCATAAGCTGATTGTTTCCAATTGGATACCCTCAACAAACTCTACTGTGTTAGACAAAGAGCAAGCCTTCTTGTTGTACAAGATTGTACAATTGAACAGGTTTAATCTGGGGCAGGTTATATTTGATAACATGATGACATTTGCTGGTAAACACACAGAAGGAAGCATTCTTCCTTACCCAAGTTTAATCTGTCAGTTCTTGGATAAGTTGGAATTTGAGAGTCCAAAGGTGAAATAATTAGTGGATTTGTTTCAAGCTTTAGAATATCTCATGTACTGAAAGGTGGAAACAGAACTGTGGATCTTCCTTTTCCTGATCCTGAACCGCAAGCCAAAAATGTTTCCCATCTTGTTGGCAACAGTCCTTATACAATAACTAGAAGAGATGGCTCTATTCATTTTACAGATTCTTTCATTTCTGATCGGATTACTTCCATCCAACAGAACATAGATGCATTGTTTAAACAACAAACCTTTTGGAGAAACCTACTTTCTACTCCAACAGGGGGAGGAGCACCCGATGGTCGTGATGATGGAGCTGGTCCATCTGGCCATGCAGGTGAAAAGGATAATGAACCAGTTGCTGAGGATGTTGTTGAGGATGATGATGGTGCTGCTGCACAAGATGGTCAGGATGATGCTGAAGGTAGAGAGGTTGAAGATGTTGTACAAGAAGCTGTTAATGAGGCTGTGGAGGATGCTGTGGAAGATGTCCTAAATGCTGTTGCTGAACAGATTGGTGAACAGATTGTTTCTGAACCGGTTGATGATAGCCCTGATAACACTGATGTTGAGGTGTTGATGACACCTACCAGGGAGAACATGTCTTTTGAGAGCATTGCTATCATTGATCAGCTTTATGGATCTGACAACTGGTGATTGGATTCAAGACAGTTGGGAGTTTTTTGAAGTATGGGGGAGCATTTGCAGATTATGTAGATGCAGTCATTCCAATGACCCAGTCCTTCCCTTTATTTCACTATAAAATTCCTTTCTGTGTTGTAATCTTTTATTATTTCTGCTCTTTACTTTACAAACTCTGTTAATGGACAATTAGATGACAGGTTTATATTTCTATAATTTACTTTATGTTGTTGGATACATTGGCCTAAGTACACTGCTGATGTACTTAGTGTTTGTGTTTGTCTGTTTTTAAATTATGATTTGGTTGAATAGTAATTGTTCCCGGAATGACTATTATTTGTTTCTTTCCTGACACAAGTTTGGATGTTGTTTTTAACATCAGGTGTGTTGTAGTAGAAAGGCCAAATTGGAGGAGTTTGTTGATGTTGCACGGATGTTGTTCCAGATGTTGGACAACATTCTACACAACATCATAAATTTGCCCTTTCTCCTAACACTGACTCCGTTTTAATAGATGTGTTTCTATGTGTTTCCTACATTGCAGGTTGAAGATAATTTTGGATATTATCAAGCGGTTGCACTAGAATGGAGTGAGAATAGAAAGATCATAGGTGGTTACACCTAGACCATGGAGATAGTGGAGGAGAAGTTCAAGGTTGTTCACACCAAGTGGATAGGACAATGTAGTTGGTCCGATTGTCTATAAATAGACTGCATTGGTCGACATTCAAGTTTTGAGGAAAAGTGTGAGGGTCGATGCTATGTCTATTTGTACTGGTCGAGTGTATCCCAACATTTCCCATCAGTATTGATTTTATCTTATTAGGTCAAGTTTTAGATTGAATAAGATCACTAGTTACTTGATTGAATAGATTGATTTTTGGTGTGTGGTTTTTCACTACACCTTTTAATATCTTGTAAGAGATTCGTGTGTATCTCATTACTTGTTATAGTGATGTTTTTAACCATGAGGTTCGTATAGTCTGGATTACAGACTATACAAATTTTGAAATCCTTTGCACTGCATTTTTATACTTCCGCTGTCATATGTTGTTTTACATGTTGCATAACATTTTCAACAACACTCTGAAAAATACACACACACACACTGTTAGTCCCATTCACTGTCTCAAGTTCTAGAGGGACGGTGGCAACGTCCAAAGTTCTGGAGGGACGGCGTGACGTCCCAAGTTCTGTAGGGACAGCGGCGACGTCCCAAGTTCTGGAGGGACGGCGGCAACGTTCTGGTGGGACGATTGCAACGTCCCAAGTTCTAGAGGGATGGCAGCAACGTTCTAGAGGGATGGTAGAAACGTAACAAATTTTAGAGGGACGGCGACAATGTCCCAAGTTCTAGAGGGATGGCGATAACGTCCCACTCACTTTCCCAAGTTCTGGAGGGACGATGACAACGTCCCATGCACTTTCCCAAGTTCTGGAGGGACGACGGAAGCATCCAATGTTCTGGAGGGATATTGGCAACGTCCCACATTCTGGAGGGACGACGGAAATGTACCAAGTTCTGGAGGGACGGTGGCAATGTTTTGGAGGGACGACGGTAACGTCCCATGTTCCGGAGGGACGACAACAACGTTCGAGAGGGACGGTGGTGGCAATGTCCAATGCACTGTCCTATGTTCTGGAGGGACAACGACAACATCCCAAGTTCTGGAGGGACGGCGGCAACGTTCTGGAGGGACGACACCAACATCCCAAGTTCTGGAGGGACGGCGGTAATTTCCCATGCACTGTCCCAAGTTCTGGAGGGACGACGACAACGTCACAAGTTCTAAAGGGACGGTGGCGACGTCCTAAGTTCTGGAGGGACGACGGAAATGTTTTGGAGGAACGACGATGACATCCCAACTTCTGGAGGGAATGTGGGAACGTCCCATGTTCTAGAGGGACGACAGCAATGTCCCATGCACTTTCCTAAGTTCTGGAGGGACGGCGGCAACGTCCAAAGTTCTGAAGGGACGACGGCAACGTCCCATGTTGTGGAGGGACGGCAGCAACGTCCTATGCATTGTCCCAAGTTCTGGAGGGACCGTGGCAACGTTCCAAGTTCTGGAAGGACAGCGGCAACGTCCCAACTTCTGGAGGGATGGCAGCAACGTTCTAGAGGGATGACGGTGGCAGCGTCCTACGCATTGTCCGAAGTTCTAGAGGGACGACGGCAACATTTCAAGTTTTGGAGCGGCGGCGGCAATGTCCTATGTTCTTGAGGGACGGCGGCAAGGTCCTAAGTTCTTGAGGGACGATGGTAACGTCCCATGCATTGTCCCAAGTCTGGAGGGATGGCGGCAATGTTCTAGAGGGAGATGGCAACGTCCTAAGTTCTAGAGGGACGGCGACAACGTTCTGGAGGGACGTCGGCAACGTCCCAAGTTTTGGAGGGACGGCAACAACGTTCTAGAGGGATGGCGGTGGCAACTTCCCATGCACTGTCATTAGTTATGGAGGGATGAAGACAATGTCCCAAATTTTAGAGGGACGGCAGCAACGTCCCAAGTTCTGGAGGGATGGCAGAAACGTTCAGGAGGGAGGACAGTAACTTCCCAAGTTCTGGAGGGATGGCGGTAACGTCCCATGCACTATCCCAAGTTCTGGAGGGACGACGACAACGTCACAATTTCTAGAGGGACGGTGGCGACGTCCCATGTTCTGGAGGGACGCCGGAAATATTTTGGAGGAACGACGGCAAAGTCCTAAGTTCTGAAGTTACGACAGCAATGTCCCATGCACTTTCCCAAGTTCTGGAGTGACGGTGGCAACGTCCAAAGTTCTAGAGGGACTTCGACAACGTCCCAAGTTCTAGAGGGATGGCAATGATATCCCAAGTTCTGGAGGGACGGCGGCTATGTCCCATATTTTGGAGGGACGATGACAACGTCCCAAACTCTGGAGGGACGACGAAAATATCCAAAGTTGTGGAGGGACGGCGGCAACGTCTCATGCACTGTCCCATGTTTTTCAGGGACGGTGGTAACGTCCCATGTTCTGGAAGGACGGCGGCAAAGTCCCAACTTCTGGAGGGAAGGTGGCGGCAACATCCCATGCACTGTCCGAAGTTCTGGAGGGACGATGGCAACGTCTCAAGTTCTGGAGGGACGAAGGCAACTTCTAAAGTTCTAGAGGGACGGCGGTAACGTCCCATGCACTGTCCCAAGTTCTAGAGGGACAATGACAACGTCACAAGTTCTAGAGGGACGGTAGCGACGTCCCAAGTTTGGGGACGACGGAAATGATTTGGAGGAATGACGGCAACGTCCCATGAACTTTCCCAAGTTCTGGAGTGACGATGGCAACAACCAAAGTTCTGGAAGGACGGCGATAACGTCCCACATTCTGGAGGGACGACGATAATATCCCAAGTTTATGGGGGATGGTGTCAACGTCCCATGCGCTTTTCTAAGTTCTGGAGGGACGACGACAACATCCCATGTCTAGAGGGACGGTGGCAACGTCCCACGTTCTGGAGGGACGACAGAAACGTCCCATGTTCTGGAGGGACGGTGACAACATTCTGGAAGGACGGCGGTGGCAACGTCCCATTCACTGTCTTAAGTTCTGGAGGGACAGAGGCAATGTCCCAAGTTCTGGAGGGACGGCGGCAACGTTCTAGAGGGACGACGATAACTTCCCAAGTTTTGGATGGATGGCGGTAACGTCCCATGCACTGTCCCATGTTCTGGAGGGAGGAAAACTATTTTGGCCCGCCAGATAGTATTATAATATTTCGGAAACGTCTTGAAGTCCACTACATGTCTCACAACTACGCTATCCCTCTAAAAATGACCCACCAGATAGTATTATAATATTTTTGTCTATTACAATCCTTGTGTGATGTTGTAATCGTTTTTCCCAACAGAAAATATGTGTGGGTAGTATAGGCCTTTTTTTAATAGATAACTGTAGAAGGGTTTTTCTTGTTCTTGTTGTAATTTTGATCGCAAGGATGAGCGATGTCGGATGGAGGATCTGGAAACGGCGATTGGGGTTTTGGCCATTGGACGGTGAAAACTCTTTTGGCTATAGCTTTTGACTCGGGTGTCCATTTTCCTATAATAACCATGTTTCAGAAACATCTTGAAGTCCTCTACATATCTAACAGCTTCGTTGTCCCTCTAAAACTGACCCACCGGATAGTATTATAATATATTTCTCTATTGCTACCCTTGTGTGATGTTGTAATCGTTTTTCCCAACAGATAATGTGTGTGGGCAGTATAGGCATTATTTTTCATAGATAACTGTAGTAGGGTTTTGCTTGTTCTTGTTGTAATTTTGATCGCAAGGATGAGCGATGTCGGATGGAGGATCTGGAAACGGCGATTGGGGTTTTGGCCATTAGATGGTGAAAACTGTTTTGGCCATAACTTTTGACTCTGGTGTCCGTTTTCCTACTATAAAAATGTTTCGGAAACGCCTTGAAGTCTTCTACATGTCTCACAACTTCGCCGTCCCTCTAAAACTGACCCACCAGATAGTATTATAATATTTTTCCCTATCGCAACCCTTGTGTGATGCTGTAATCGTTTTTCCCAACAGATAATATGTGTGGGTACAATAGGCATTTTTTTTTCATAGATCACTGTAGTAGCATTTTGCTTGTTCTTGTTGTAATTTTGTTCGCAAGGATGAGCGATGTCGGGTGGAGTATCTAGAAACGGCGATTAGGGTTTTGGCCATTGGATGGTGAAAGCTGTTTTGGTCATAACTTTTGACTCGGGTGTTCGTTTTTCTATTATAACCATGTTTCGGAAATGACTTGAAGTCCTCTACATGTCTCAATCCTTCATCGTACCTCTAAAACTGACTCACCGGATAGTATTATAATAATTTTCTCTATTGCAACCCTTGTGTGATGTTGTAATCGTTTATACCAACAAATAAAATGTGTGGGTAGTATAGGATTTTTTTTCATAGATAACTGTAGAAAGGTTTTGCTTGTTCTTGTTGTAATTTTGATCGCAAGGATGAGGGATGTCTGATGGAGGATCTGGAAATGGCTATTGGGGTTTTGGCCATTGGATGGTGAAAACTGTATTGGCTGTAACTTTTGACTTGTGTGTCCGTTTTCCTTTTATAACCATGTTTCAGAAATATCTTGAAGTCCTCTACATGTCTAATAGCTTCGACGTTCCTCTAAAACTAACCCACCGGATAGTATTATAATATTCTTCTCATTCGCGACCCTTGTGTGATGTTGTAATCGTTTTTCCCAACAGATAATGTGTGTGGGTTGTATAGGCATTTTTTTTCATAAATCACTGTAGTAGGGTTTTGCTAGTTCTTGTTGTAATTTTGATCGCAAGGATGAGTGATGTCGGATGGAAGATCTGGAAACGGCGATTGGAGTTTTGGCCATTGGATGGCGAAAACTGTTTTGGCCATAACTTTTGACTCGGGTGTCTGTTTTCCTATTATAACCATGTTTCGGAAATGTCTTGAAGTCCTCTACATGTCTCAAAGCTTCGTCGTCCTTCTAAAACTGACCCATTGGAAAGTATTATAATATTTTTCTCTATCGCAACATTTGTGTGATGTTGTAATCGTTTTTCCCAACATATAATATGTGTGGGTAGTATAGGCGGTTTTTTTTCATAGATCACTGTAGTAGGGTATTGCTTGTTCTTGTTGTAATTTTGATCGCAAGGATGAGTAATGTTGGATGGAGGATCTGGAAACGGCGATTGGGGTTTTGGCCATTGGATGATAAAAACTTTTTTGGCCATACTTTTGGCTCGGTTGTCCATTTTCCTATTATAACCATATTTCGGAAACGTCTTGAAGTCCTCTACATGTCTCATAGCTTCGCCATCCCTCTAAAACTGACCCACTTGATAGTATTATAATATTTTTCTCTATCGCAACCCTTGTGTGATGTTGTAATCGCTTTTACCAACAGATAATATGTGTGGGTAGTATAGGCTTTTTTTTTAGATCACTGTAGTAGGGTTTTGCTTGTTCTTGTTGTAATTTTGATCGCATGGATGAGCGTTGTCTGATGGAGGATCTGGAAATGACGTTTGGGGTTTTTGGCCATTGCATGGTGAAAACTATTTGGCCTTATATTTTGACTCGGGTGTCCGTTTTCCTATTATAACCATGTTTTGGAAATATCTTGATGTCCTCTACATGTCTCACAGCTTCACCGTCCCTCTAAAACTGACCCACTGGATAGTATTATAATATTTTTCTCTATTGCAACCCTTGTGTGATGTTGAAATCAATTTTCCCAACAAATAATATGTGTGGGTAGTATAGGTGTTTTTATTCATAGATAACTGTAGATAGGTTTCGCTTGTTCTTGTTGTAATTTTGATCGCAAGGATGAGCGATGTCGGATGGAGGATCTGGAAACGGCGATTGGGGTTTTGGCCATTGGATGGGTAAAAACTGTTTTGACCATAACTTTTGACTCGGTTGTCCGTTTTCCTATTATAACCATGTTTCAGAAACATCTTGAAGTGCTCTACATATTTAACAACTTTGTTGTTCCTCAAAAAATGACCCACCAGATAGTATTATAATATTTTTCTCTATTGCTACCCTTGTGTGATGTTGTTATCGTTTTTTCCAACAGATAATGTGTGTGAGTAGTATAGGCATTATTTTTCATAGATAACTGTAGTAGGGTTTTGCTTTTTCTTGTTGTAATTTTGATCGCAAGGATGAGCGATGTCGGATGGAGGATCTGGAAACGGCGATTGGGGTTTTGGCCATTGGATGGTGAAAACTGTTTTGGCCATAACTTTTGACTCGGGTGTCTGTTTTCCTACTATAAAAGTGTTTCGGAAACGCCTTGAAGTCTTCTACATGTCTCACAGCTTCGTCGTCCCTCTAAAACTGACCCACCAGATAGTATTACAATATTTTTCTCTATCGCAAACCTTGTGTGATGTTGTAATCGTTTTTCCCAACAGATAATATGTGTGGGTAGTATAGGCATTTTTTTTTCGTAGATCACTGTAGTAGCATTTTGATTGTTCTTGTTGTAATTTTGATAGCAAGGATGAGCGATGTCGGATGGAGGATCTAGAAACGGCGATTAGGGTTTTGGCCATTGGATGGTGAAAGTTGTTTTGGTCAAAACTTTTGACTCGGGTGTTCGTTTTTCTGTTATAACCATGTTTCGGAAATGACTTGAAGTCCTCTACATGTCTCAAACCTTCATCGTTCCTCTAAAACTGACCCACCGGATAGTATTATAATATTTTTCTCTATTGCAACCCTTGTGTGATGTTGTAATCGTTTATACCAACAAATAAAATGTGTGGGTAGTATAGGAATTTTTTTTCATAGATAATTGTAGAAAGGTTTTGCTAGTTCTTGTTGTAATTTTGATCGCAAGGATGAGGGATGTCGGATGGAGGATCTGGAAATGGCTATTGGGGTTTTGGCCATTGGATGACGAAAACTATTTTGGCCATAACTTTTGACTCGGGTGTCTATTTTCCTATTATAACCATGTTTCGGAAATATCTTGAAGTCCTCTACATGTCTCACACCTTCGTCGTACTTCCAAAACTGACCCATCGGATAGTATTATAATATTTTTCTCTATTGCAACCCTTGTGTGATGTTGTAATCGTTTTTCCCAACAGATAATATGTGTGGGTAGTATAGGCATGGTTTTTTCATAGATCACTGTAGTAGGGTTTTGCTTGTTCTTGTTGTAATTTTGATCGCAAGGAAGAGTGATGTCGGATGGAGGATCTGGAAATGGCGATTGGAGTTTTGGCCATTGGATGGTGAAAACTGTTTTGGCCATAACTTTTGACTCGGGTGTCTATTTTCCTATTATAACCATGTTTCGGAAATGTCTTAAAGTCCTCTACATGTCTCACAGCTTTGTCGTTCCTCTAAAACTGACCCACCGGATAGTATTATAATATTTTTCTCTATCGCAACCCTTGTGTGAAGTTGTAATTGTTTTTCCCAACAGATAATATGTGTGGGTAGCATAGGCATTTTTTTTCATAGATCACTGTAGTAGGGTATTGCTTGTTCTTGTTGTAATTTTGATCGCAAGGATGAGTAATGTCGGATGGAGGATCTGAAAACGGCGATTGGGGTTTTGGCCATTGGATGATAAAAACTTTTTTGGCCATACTTTTGACTCGGTTGTCCGTTTTCCTATTATAACCATGTTTCGGAAACATCTTGAAGTCCTCTACATGTCTCATAGCTTCGCCATCCCTCTAAAACTGACCCACTTGATAGTATTATAATATTTTTCTCTATCGTAACCCTTGTGTGATGTTGTAATCGCTTTTACCAACAGATAATATGTGTGGGTAGTATGGGCATTTTTTTTAGATCACTGTAGTAGGGTTTTGCTTGTTCTTGCTGTAATTTTGATCGCAAGGATGAGCGTTGTCTGATGGAGGCTCTGGAAACGCCGTTTGGGGTTTTGGCCATTGCATGGTGAAAACTGTTTGGCCATTACTTTTGACTCGGGTGTCCGTTTTCCTTTTACAACCATGTTTTGGAAACATCTTGATGTCCTCTACATGTCTCACAGCTTCGCCGTCCCTCTAAAACTGACCCACTGGATAGTATTATAATATTTTTCTCTATTGCAACCCTTGTGTGATGTTGAAATCACTTTTCCCAACAGATAATATGTGTGGGTAGTTTAGGTGTTTTTATTCATAGATAACTATAGATAGGTTTCGCTTGTTCTTGTTGTAATTTTGATCGCAAGGATGAGCGATATCGGATGGAAGATTTGGAAACGGCGATTGGAGTTTTGGCCATTGGATGGGTAAAACTGTTTTGGCCATAACTTTTGACTCGGTTGTCCATTTTCCTATTATAACCATGTTTCAGAAACATCTTGAAGTGCTCTACATATCTAACAACTTCGTTGTCCCTCTAAAACTTACCCACCAGATAGTATTATAATATTTTTCTCTATTGCTACCCTTGTGTGATGTTGTAATCGTTTTTCCCAACATATAATGTGTGTGGGTAGTATAGGCATTATTTTTCATAGATAACTGTAGTAGGGTTTTGCTTGTTCTTGTTGTAATTTTGATCGCAAGGATTAGCGATGTCGAATGGAGGATCTAGAAACGGCGATTGGGGTTTTGGCCATTGGATGGTGAAAACTGTTTTGGCCATAACTTTTGACTCGGGTGTCTGTTTTCCTACTATAAAAATGTTTCGAAAACGCCTTGAAGTCTTCTACATGTCTCACAGCTTCGCCGTCCCTCTAAAACTGACCCACCAGATAGTATTACAATATTTTTCTCTATCTCAAACCTTGTGTGATGTTGTAATCGTTTTTCCCAACAAATAATATGTGTGGGTAGTATAGGCATTTTTTTTTCATAGATCACAGTAGTAGCATTTTGCTTGTTCTTGTTGTAATTTTGATCGCAAGGATGAGCGATGTCGGATGGAGGATCTAGAAATGGCGATTAGGGTTTTGGCCATTTAATGGTGAAAGTTGTTTTGGTCATAACTTTTGACTCGGGTGTTCGTTTTTCTATTATAACCATGTTTCGGAAACGACTTGAAGTCCTCTACATGTCTCAAACCTTCATCGTTTCTCTAAAACTGACCCACCGGATAGTATTATAATATTTTTCTCTATTGCAACCCTTGTGTGATGTTGTAATCGTTTATACCAACAAATAAAATGTGTGGGTAGTATAGGAATTTTTTTCATAGATAACTGTAGAAAGGTTTTACTTGTTCTTGTTGTAATTTTGATTTCAAGGATGAGGGATGTCGGATGGAGGAATTGGAAATGGCTATTGGGGTTTTGGCCATTGGATGGTGAAAACTGTATTGGCTATAACTTTTGACTCAGGTGTCTGTTTTCCTTTTATAACCATGTTTCAGAAATATCTTGAAGTCCTCTAAATGTCTAACAGCTTCGCCGTTCCTCTAAAACTGACCCACCGGATAGTATTATAATATTTTTCTAATTTGCGACCCTTGTGTGATGTTGTAATCGTTTTTCCCAATAGATAATGTGTGTGGGTAGTATAGGCATTTTTTTTCATAGATCACTGTAGTAGGGTTTTGCTTGTTCTTGTTGTAATTTTGATCGCAAGGATTAGCGATGTCGAATGGAGGATCTGGAAACGGCGATTGGGGTTTTGGCCATTGGATGGTGAAAACTGTTTTGGCCATAACTTTTGACTCGGGTGTCTGTTTTCCTATTATAACCATGTTTTGGAAATGTCTTGAAGTCCTCTACATGTCTCATAGCTTCGTCGTCCATCTAAAACTTAACCATCCGATAGTATTTAATATTTTTCTCTAGTGCAACCCTTGTGTAATGTTGTAATAGTTTTTCCCAACAGATAATATGTGTGGGTAGTATATGTTTTTTTTTCATAGATAACTGTAGAAGAGTTTTGCTTGTTCTTGTTGTAATTTTGATCTAAAGGATGAGCGATGTCGGATGGAGGATCTGGAAACGGCGATTGGGGTTTTGGCCATTGGATGCTGAAAACTGTTTTGGCTATAACTTTTGACTCGGTTCTCCGTTTTCCTATTATAACCATTTTTCGAAAACGTCTTGAAATCCTCTACATGTTTCACAGCTTCATTGGTCCTCTAAAACTGAACCCCGGATAGTATTATAATATTTTTCTCTATCACAACCCTTGTGTGATGTTGTAATCGTTTTTCCAAATAGATAACATGAGTGGGTAGTATAGGCATTTTTTTTCATAGATCATTGTAGCAGCGTTTTGCTTGTTCTTGTTGTAACTTTGATCGCAAGGATGAGCGATGTTGGATGGAGAATATGGAAACGACGATTGGGGTTTTTGCCATTAGTTGGTGAAAACTATTTTGGCCATAACTTTTGACTCGGGTGTCCAATTTCCTATTATAACCATGGTTTGGAAACATCTAGAAGCCCTCTACATGTGTCATAGCTTTGTCGTACCTCTAAAACTGACCAACCGGATAGTATTATAATATTTTTCTCTAACGTAACCCTTGTGTGATGTTTTAATCATTTTTCCCAACAGATAATATGTATGGGTAGTATACGCGTTTTTTTTTCATAGATCACTGTAGTAGGGTTTTCTTGTTCTTGTTGTAATTTTGATCGCAAGGATGAGCGATGTTGGATGGACGATCTGGAAACGGCGTTTGGGGTTTTGGCCATTGCATGGTGAAAACTGTTTGGCCATAACTTTTGACTCGGGTGTCCGTTTTCCTATTATAACCATGTTTTGGAAACATCTTGATGTCCTCTACATGTCTCACAGCTTCGTCGTCCCTCTAAAACTGACCCACCGGATAGTATTAAAATATTTTTCTCTATCGCAACCTTTGTGTGATGTTGTAATTGTTTTTCCCAACAGATAATATGTGTGGGGTAGTATTGGCGTTTTTTTTTTCATAGATCACTGTAGTAGGGTTTTGCTTGTTCTTGTTGTAATTTTGATCGCAAGGATGAGCAATGTCGGATGGAGGATCTGGAAACTGGGATTGAGGTTTTGACCATTGGATGGTGAAAACTGTTTTGGCCATAGCTTTTGACTCGGTTGTCCGTTTTCCTATTATAAACATGTTTCAGAAACGTCTTGAAGTCCTATACATGTCTCACAGCTTCGCTATCCCTCTAAAACTGACCCACTGGATAGTATTATAATATTTTTCTCTGTCGCAACCCCTGTGTGATGTTGTAATCGTTTTTACCAATAAATAATATGTGTGGGTAGTATAGGCATTTTTTTTTCTTAGATCACTGTAGTAGGGTTTTTCTTGTTCTTGTTGTAATTTTGATCGTAAGGATAAGCGTTGTCAGATGGAGGATCTGGAAACGGACATTGGGGTTTTGGCCATTGGATGGTGAAAACTTTTTTGGCCATAACTTTTGACTCGGGTGTCAATTTTCCTATTATAATCATGTTTCTGAAAAATCTTGAAGTCCTCTACATGTCTCACAACTTCGTTGTCCCTCTAAAACTGACCCACCGGATGGTATTATAATAATTTTTGTTGGGAAATTTGTATTTAGTTTTGATGGAAGTTCCAAAACAGTTTGTAATAGGACCAGTCAGACCTGTTAGCTGACTGATGTCTTAGAATCAGGTTAGGATGACCAGCTAAAATGTATAGACAGCTGATGTATAAGGTAGGTCACATATTGAGGGTGAACTCAATATGTATAGGTCAAGTCAGTTAGTCGAATGATCAGTTAATCAGATGATCAGGTGAAGACATGAAGCCAATAGCTCAGAAGACCTGAAGATCAGAAGACTACCAGAAGATCAAGATCCAGACTAGAAGACCAGAAGACTCTATCAGGTAGACTGATCAGCTGTAACTGATCAGGTCAGCTCACACCAGGTGTCAACTGATGTTACACAAGTCATACATTGTTGATCTGAACTAAGAGAATGACAACTTTAGTTAGTAGAACAAACACTGAAAAGTGTACTTGTTAACCATTGAGAACAAGACACGTATGCACGGAGCTGATAATGCGGGATTCGGCGCTGCAAAGTCAAACGGCTATAAAGGACAACTATTCACACTTTCGGCCATGCCATTCCTGGAAGCACATCACATCAATCCTGTAAACCTACCAAATATAGCCAGAAATTCAAATTGCTCTCCAACGGCTCTTTGATTTCGTGGTCTATAAATATGGGATTGCTCTTCAGAGTGAAGATACGAAAATTATCAAGAAGCTCGAACTATAGCAAAATTTCCGCACAAAGAACACAAATTTGAAGAATATTTCTAAGTGTTCATCCCATTGTTCTTAGCATAGAAATTTCATCCTCTAGCTTTTAGCTACATAAACACTAGGATAGATTTCCAGTTGGAACAACAACAAATCTTTACCCAAACCCAAAAGTTAGGTTAAGTTTGTTTTGCACGATTTCAGACTAGGGTTTCTAGTTCTGATTTCTGGAATCGGTTGAGTGAGAACTCTCTAAACATATATTGGTTGTAATGTGTTGGACTAACACAATAAACTAAGTCCAGATGGTTAAGTTGGTTAAGTTGGTTCCCCTTGTGATAGGGAAGAGTGGACATAGGACTGGTTGTCCGAACCACTATAAAAATCTCGTGTGCATTTACTTGCTCTTTACTGCTTTACACTATTGCACACAACCAGGCTTAAAACTGCATACATATTCTGAGTTAATATCAGTCTTCACCAAGCAACTGATCTGATCAGTTTTACAGTTTAGTCAGCTGATTGAAAACAGACTTGAGAATCTGATTTGATAAAACTAGTTTTTCACACGGGTATAAACTAGCTTCCGCACAATCAGTTAAACTGATAGATACCGAACTGATCTGCCCTCAGGCGATCAGTAAATTGGATATCAGTCCAAACTGATTCACCTGCACTCTGATCAGGCAAACTGCAATCACACCTGATCTGAACGAAAAAAGTTTTTCAGAAGTCTATTCACCCCTCCCCTCTAGACTTCTGCCCTCACAAAACCCGTTCGGGACCTACAAGTGGTATCAGAACAGTGGTTCTACAGACCACTAGCTTTGAATATCATCGGTTCTTGAGGAAGAACCTTTGTGGTCACTTGAACTGATCTTGAAAAACCTTTTTCAAATCTCATTTGTTTTCAAAATCACGATCAGCATGATAATACTTTGGGCATTATCATGATTTGCCTAAATTTTCCATTGATGAGTATGCAGACTGGACGATATACATGAGCAACCATCTGGGATCAATAAGCGGCAGGATGATGGAAGTTATTGAACGAGGACCCATCATCATCTATCATGACAACCCAGCTGTTGGAGGTGATCCAGATTTTGCAGTTGGAAGTCTTGTCAGAAAGAGTCCTGCCCTGATGGATGCTGAAGAGAGAAAGTTGTACACTCTAGATACGATAGCCAGGCATATATAATCATGAAGACCATGGACAAGATAACCAGAGAAAAGATAAAGTATCTCAAGACAGCCAAACAGATGTGGGATACGCTTGCTGAAATGTGTGAAGGAAATGATCTGATTAAAGATAGCAGATTGCAAGCTGAACTGGTAAAATTCGAGAAACTTAAGTTGCTACCAAATGAAACCATCAATGAGCTCGATGGAAGAATCACCATGTCAGTCAACAAGTTACGGGAACTTGGATGAGAAATGTCAGATAAAGACATCAATTACAAGATCTTGAGATCTCTAACCAAGAAGTGGGATATGAAAGTCACTGTAATAAAGGATTGTCAAGATATTGCCAAGATGAAGCCAAGCAACCTGTTCCTGAGTCTTAAAGCCCATGAGTTCGATCTGATCGAAAGAGGGCAAGAAGAAGAAGACGAGTCGCCTGCTGAAGCCACACCTGCCACATCAAAATCAGTTGCATTCAAAGCAGCCAGCAGCAACTCAAAGTCTACTGAACATGTTGGAAGTATTATAAGCTAAACTGGATATATTGCTTTGCTAACCAAAAAACTTGAAAAATCTAACATTCAACTTGGTAAGTATGGCAGATTTTACAGGGATTATCAAAACAGCAGAGGAAGAGATAGGAGGCCAGCTGACAGATCTCCAGAAAGGACCAGATCTGATAACCGAAGAGATGATCACAGAAAGGATCGCAGAGAAGAGAAGAAAAGAGATGATCGGTCTGATGAAAGAAGAGACAACAGATCTGAGAGAAGAAATTCTGATTACAATCAGACAGGTAAGTCACCTGACAGATTCTACAGACGGAATGACTCACCTGGCAGAAGAAGTTCTGTGGATCGTGGAGCATGTTTCAACTATGAGAAACCAGGTCATTACAGCGCAGATTGCCCAGACCTAACTCCAAAAGAAAGAGAAGAGAAGCGGAACAGAAGAGAGCAACACTATAGAGACAGGAAATCCATGGTTGCTGATACATCAGAAATTGATGATTCTTATCTGCCTTCTGAGGATTCTGGCTACTCATCAGTAGAGGACTTTTGTCTGATAAGCAACGCTGATGATTTCTACGACTACGATGATCTGATATTCTATTCTGATGATGAAATCTGTCTGATGGCTAAGGAGGAAGACCAATCTGAGGTAACCTCTAAACCTTCTGCTCTTTCAGTTTCCACATCAGCTATAATTAGCACACCTGCTTGAGAGATTGACTTGTAGCTCTATTCTAAGCAATTGCTTGATGATCTCTCTAACGCAGTAGACACTTATACAATAGTGAAAGCTAAAAACGATAAGCTAAGGATTAAAAATACTCAGCTTGTTAAGGAAAATGCTGTCAGTAAAGCAGCTGAAATAAAATCAGCTGAAGCTGCTCAGAAGATAACTGAAGAACTGAAAGTTCAGGAAGTTAATTCTTCTGATCATGAAAAGCAGATTAAGGAACAACAAGCTAAAAATAAACAGCAAGCTGATGATTTTAAAATCTTACAAGCTAAGTTTGATGAACTCTTCCGACTACATGAGTGTCTAAAATTAACTGAGGATAGTTTACGTAAGAAAATAGAGGTTTTCACGAAATCTTTGAAAACCGTTCAGGATATGAACAACTATTTTCGAACGACAACTAATAAGAAGGGGAATTGGGTATGAAAACCCTTCTACATCCTCAAAAGCCCCGTCTGGTTCACTTCAAAAAGGTGTAATCAAACGAGTTTCTGATATAGATACACATAAAGCAAAATATGTATCTGATAAGGGAAAGAGACCTGCTGAACAAGTAAGGCAAGTGCCAAATCAGAAAGGTAACAGAAATGGACCCCAACTGATTAAGCATCAGCCGAGGAATCAACAGAAGAACCCAATTCTTCTGAAGAGACCTCAACCTGATCAGCAGATTAGGTATCAGAAAAGACAACCTATCAAAGGGAAATATTATCTGAAACCTAATCAGGGTCAGCTGCCTAACAAGCAAGCTAAAGGTAAACTGCTAAGACCATTTATGCCAAAAAGATATGAATCTTATAATGGTAGGAGTCGTACTTACCCTTACAATCAGAAACCTAGGGCTGCTGCCCCTGAGCCCCACTGGGTTAAAAGAAGACAAACTGCAAGGAAAAATCCCAAGTCTTCTGATTCACTCAAGGCTCGCACAAATAATCATACTGATCAGAATGCATATGAAGAGATGTATGATTATGTAGATGTTTATGGGAGACAAATCAGGTCTTCTGATCTATCTGATTACAATAGAAGTGCCCTGTTTGTATGGATCCCTAAAACCAACTCTAACCCCTCAGGACCCAATCCAAAAGGGGTTCCTAAAGCCTAATTTGATTGCAGGTTCGCGTGGGTTTGGCCAACAAAGGAGGTGTACAAGCAACTATCTGGTACATCGATAGTGGATGCTTAAGGCACATGACTGGAAGCAAACATCTCCTTAGCTCTTACACAGAACAAGAAGGCCCACGTATACGCTTTGGTGATGATAACTTTGGTTTTACCAGAGGATTCGGAACCTTAAAGAATGATGATGTACAGGTTACTGGAGTCTCGTATGTCGAAGGTTTAAAGCATAACCTGTTACCAGTTGCACAATTCTAGGACAACGGATTCAGTGTTGAGTTCTCGACTGATCAGTGTACTATAAGGAATCGAGCTACTCAACAGATCTTGTTAACTGGTTCAAGGAAAGGTACGATTTATACAGCAGATTGGAATAGTTGTCCAAGAAATGCATGCCTGATTGTTAAGAGTTCCAAAAGTAGCAGTTGGCTCTGGCACAAAAGAATGAGTCATCTGAACTTTAAAACTCTTAACAAGATAGCAAGGATGTATTTGGTTGAGGGATTTCCGAATGAGGTATTCTCTAAAGATCAGACATGTGTTGCATGTCAGAAGGGAAAACAGGTTAAAGCCTCATTCAAGGGAATCCCTGGACCAGCATCCAGCAGAGTATTGCAACTGCTCCATATGGATTTATTTGGACCAGTTACTCAAGTCAGTCTCAGCGAACGCAAATATACTCTGGTAATCGTGGATGATTATTCTAAGTTTACCTGGATTGTATTCTTGTATAAGAAGAATGGGACAACAACAAAGATACCTGAGCTGCTCAAGAAACTACAAAACGAAAAGGGTGTCAGTATAGTGAAAATCAGATCAGATAAAGGCACATAATTTCTGAACTCTTTTATTACTGATTTTTGCACTAAGTTTGGTATACAACATGAGACATCAGCTGCAATAACGCCACAACAGAATGGTGTAGCAGAACGGAGAAACAGAACACTCAAGGAAGCTGCTCGCACTATGTTAGTTGAACATACAACACCAAGCCGTTTCTGGGCAGAAGCCATCAATACTGCATGTCACACTTAGAACAGATGTTTTCTGACTAAGGCTCACTACAAAACACCCTATGAACTGTGGAAGGGCAGAAAACCTCGTGTTTCTTACTTCCATGTTTTTGGGTGAATGTGTTTCATACACAACAATGGGAAGAGTCAGTTGAAGACTTTTGAGGCCAAGTCAAATGAGGATATATTCTTAGGATATTCCTCATCCAGCAAGGCTTTCAGGGTTTACAACAGGCGAACCCTAGTTGTGGAAGAAACACCTCATGTGGTCTTTGATGAAACATCTTCTGAACAAGAGATATCTGCCTTAGAACAAGAAGTACCAGATCAACCGGTACCTGATGCACAGAAAATAGATCAGCTAAGTATATTCCAGATCTTGCTGATTCACCAGGTCAATCAGACCCTAAGGTACGTACAACTGTCAATGAAGAAGCTGGTACAGCTGAGACAGTATCAACTGAACCATCTGGTTCAGGGGGAACACCTGAAGTTCCTACGGACAGACATCAGCACATGATGAGTCCAACATCAGCTGAGACTTGTCCATGTCAAGTGGATCATAATTCTGCACCACTCCCAATCACTAGTAATGAACTACTATCAGAAGAGGATGATGTTCTCCAAACTGATGCAAATCAGAAAAGAAGGACCTGGGTAACCAGTCATCCAACTGATCTGATCATCGGAGACCCATCTGATAGAGTCAAAACTAGACATCAGATTGGTGAAAGTGCCATGTATTGTTGTTATCTGTCTTTGAAGGAACCAACTGAAGTAGAGTAAGCTCTACAAGATGCAAACTGGATTCTAGCCATGCAAGAAGAACTAGAACAGTTTGAAAGGAGTCAGGTTTGGAAACTGGTGGATAGACCAACCCATCAAGATGTGATTGGCACAAAGTGGGTATTCAAGAACAAGAGAGATGAGAATAATGTCATGACCAGAAATAAGGCAAGGCTTGTTGCTAAGGGGTATTCACAATCAGAAGGAATTGATTATGATGAGACCTTTGCACCAGTCGCTCGCCTGGAAGCCATTCGGCTGTTTTTGGCATATGCTGCTCACAGAGGGTTTATTGTGTATCATATGGATGTAAAGAGTGTATTCTTAAACGGGGTACTAGCTGAGGAAGTTTATGTTGAACAACCTCCAGGCTTTGAAATAGGCTACCAGGTTTACCATTTAAGAATAGCTCTTTATGGCCTGAAACAAGCTCCTCGAGCTTGGTATGACACACTCTCTCAGTTCTTGATAGACAGTGGTTTCACTAAAGGAATAGTGGACAGACCTTATTCAGAATAGAAGATGGAGAAGATATTCTGATGGTTCAAATTTATGTGGACGACATCATCTTCGGATCTCCCAACAAGAGTTTATGTGAAAAATTCAGCAAGTTGATGCAAGGGAAGTTCGAGATGTCTATGATGGGTCAGATGAGTTACTTTCTGGGTTTACAAGTTAAGCAAAGTACAGAAGGGATATTCATCTGCCAGGCGAAGTACACTAGGAGTTTATTGGCTAAGTTTGGAGTTCAAAACTGTAAGGAAGCCAGAATTCCTATGATGATTGGATTCAAGATGGATCCAGATGAGGATGGTCAGAAAACTAATCAGAAAGAATATAGGGCTCTCATTGGATCTTTACTATACCTGACTACCAGCAGACCAGATATCACTTTTGCAGTAGGCGTATATGCCAGATTTCAGGCAAATCCAATGCAAAGCCACCTGGAAGCAGCTAAGCGGATTCTTAAGTATCTGAAGGGGACAGTAAACCTTGGTTTATTTTATCCATCAGATGATAATCTAGAGCTTAGTGGGTATTCTGATTCTGATTACGGAGGTTGCAGAATTGACAGGAAGTCAACCTCAGGTACATGTCAGTTTTTAGATAGTAAACTGATCTCTTGGTTTTCAAAGAAGCAGACATCAGTTGCGACATCTACTACTGAAGCAGAATATATGGCTGCAGGAAGATGTTGTTTCCAACTGCTCTGGCTAAGTCAGCAGCTGAGGGATTACAACATTGTAGCTAAGAACATACCTATATTCTGTGACAGTAATAGTGCTATTGCAATCACTCAGAATCCCGTTCTACATACAAGATGCAAGCATGTGGATGTCAGACATCATTTTATAAGAGATCGTGTTGAAAAGAAGAATATCAGAATGGAAAAGATCCATACTGATAAACAGAAAGCTGATATTTTAACCAAGCCATTAGCTGAGATCAGATTCGGAGAATTATGCAATGAGCTAGGGCTTCTGGATTTCGGAGAAAGTGCACCAGAAATGTTTGATGGACTGGTCTCCAGAACCAGTTGGTTAAGAGACTAACCAGGTTAAGAAAAATCAGTTGAGCTCAACTGATCAGAAGATCAGTCAAGGTACTGATAAGAAAAGACTTTATCAGTTCAGACAAGGAATTGATCAGATTAAGACATATCAGATTAAGGGGGAACTAATCAGATTGGAAGGTTATACTTTGTAAGTCGATTAAGTTACGTTCAAAAAGCAAGTTGTATAAGTTTAAGGCTACAAATCGCATAACTAAGTAGAAACAACACAACAATGAAATAATAGAAATTTTCATTGATAAAGACCCGGAGGTCAGATTTACATTACAAGTTACAAGTACAAAAGGACCAGGAGTTCAGTACATAAACCTTAAACCATAAACCCTAAGCCTAACCCTAGAAAGGGGGGGAGAGAGGCTTTAAAGATTTTAGAGCCTGATGCTCCCATTTTCCCGCAACCCTAAAAGGGGTGTGAGAGGCTTTGAAATAATCCTAAGCCACCCTCAGAGCTTCGGAGTAAGGAGCGAGAGCGGCCTTGAAGAATTTCTAAGCCAGGAGCCCCTAGTCCTAAAATCAATGGGCTCTCCAGCTGTTAAATGGGACACAAGTGCCAAAGATGTGGTCCAAAGACCATATGGCCACAAGTGTCACATGCAAATATTGAGTTTGATATACGATGATCAGCATTTGTCTGATCAAAATCGGATACCAAACTCATGTTTTGTATCAGACTGAGTCTGTTGATGCTAATTCCGTCATCTCGATAGGCACACAAGGTGCACACGGTTAGGAGAAGTGTCTTCTCGTTTGCTACAGCAGATCTACCGCCTCGGTGGTAGAGAAGCTTGGCAATAATTGTATGTGTAATCTTCGATGACGACGAAAGCATTAATAAGGGACACACAGGGTTGATTTGAGAAGCTGAAATCATTTGAGTAGGGTTAAAGGTTTTTGCCGGAAGTTTCACCGGAAATAAGGGTTCATCGGAAAACATGGAGTATAAGCTAAATAAAGAAGATGAATGGTTTATGTTATGTTGCTTGCCTAAAACCCCAGATCTATTTATAGAAGAAAAGCAGGGGTATAGGTGCAAATTTATTTTTCTCAAGACCCTTAGGAGAAATTTGCACCGGAAGGAAAACGCGTAAGAAACACGCGACTGATGGTTGGATGAGTTGACGGTGTGAATTATCACAATGTATCCATACCATCATTACGAAGTGTCAAATCACGCCTACTTAGGGAATCGAGATGACTCTTCGACTCCTCAAGAACTAAGTTCTGACAGGAGCGCACATTCCAAGACTTGACCTAAGTCAAGAGTGGATCAGGATGGATCCGAAGAAAACTGATCAGATAAAGAGGATCAGTTGGATATGGTATCTCAACTGATCAGAAAGGATTAGTCAAAGAGTTGTTTAGAGATAACGGTTGAAAAGGGAATGTCACCTGATCAGCTTGGTGGGACATTGTTGGGAAATACTATGGTTTAGGCAACCATCAGTAAGGTCAATAGTAATCAGGTCAACCAGATAAGATCAACAGTGGTAACTGACTGATTACAATATCAGTCAGTCAGATACGTTTTCTGATTTATCTTCATAACTATTCTATGTTAGCTATTACTGTTCACATTACTTTATGATGTCATGCCTGCAAACATTAAATGCGGACGCGGGGCTTGTGTATTAAATGCATTTTTTTTTCGAACCTTCAAGTCCAAAAGTCTGCCGGTTTAAAACCTTAACCGCACGACTGAATTACTCTTCAACCACTTTAATCTTGACTGTCCACTTAAATCAAGGACACTCAAGTACCTTAAACAATAATCGTGCAAAATGTTTCCCTCCCATCTTTTAAAACCCTAAATACCTTTTCTCTGAAAATCTTTCACATTTCATACTTTCTAAAACCGCAAATTTCAGTTCCATAAAATTCTCTCAAACATTCAAAATATTCAAGCGATTAATCTATCTTCCAAAACTCTCATATCGCTTTTCTGGTAACTTACTCAACTTGTTATTTTCTTTAATAATATATAATGGTCAGTATATAGAAATTGTGTGTATTACTGTTAATCATGATCAAATGGAATTTAAATAAGTCATTGTCATTTCTATATACATCATAACCTATATGCATATTGGGGATAGATATTCATGTGTATTAATTCGCAAAATTACTCTTTTTTGAATAACAATGTGTGATTGATTATGTTGTTTCACATAGCACTCACTTTGTATGTTTGTTTATGATTTCAGAAAATGGAATCGTCAATAGTGTTATCGGAAACTTGTGACTATGCCTCTATGCTCAAAAATGTCATTGATGAAAAGTATGTCATTTTCAATACCACAAATGATCCAGAATCAAGGGAGATACTCGAATGCTTAAGAGCATGTGGACTTGATCAGTTTTGCTATCGCCATCAGGAAACTGTCCATATGTTTGAATCATTGGAATTCTTGAGAAGACTAAAGGAGACGGACAACAAAGAACTATTCTCATTCATTGGAAGGACCAGGATCGATGTCTCCAACGATGTATCTCAGGAGAATCTTTGGTCTTCAAATGGGCAAGAAATACCCTGATGAGTTCACTGCTGGAATGTCAGATAAGGAGTATCTACAGAAAGTGTTGTTGAGACCTGGGAACATCAATCAACTCACACATGTCAAAGTTCCCTACCTCCGAAGGAAGTATAGACTACTTTTTGAAATTGTCTCGAAAGTCATTCTTGGGATCTCTTTCAGCCCAGATGCTCTAACCCAGCAAAAGCAGCATGTTATGGCCGCAATCATTGAGAAGGCCCCAGATATGAACTGGATGGGGTTATTCAAGCATCATTTGCTGTAGGAAACTGATAAGTTTACCACAGATGAAGAAAATCGAGTGAAGCTGACCAAGAATATCAGTAATATTCACAAGGTGTCCATAATTCTGGCTGATAAGCTTCCCAGTGACTATCCTTGGTCACAAAATGGGCAGAAGCAATATGTGGAGAAATTCAAAGCCTTGCTTTACAAGGATGAGGCACTATCTGGATTATCTGATGATAATCTAACACCATATGTGCCGAAGCTTAAAAATCCTGAAGGCAAAGCTCCATCTAAGAGAGGAACGAGAAAGAGGAAGCAGGCTGTGAGTAAGCCTTCTGATGCAGGTGCGAAACGTCAGAAAACACTTACTACAATGCTGCCTAAGAAGGATGGTATGCCTTCTGGAGGTCTTCAAGATGAAGGAAGTGATGTTGAAATTATGGAATCAGGCGAAGATCAACCTGAAGAATCAGGTCGAGAGTTAATGCGGGTGAAAAACCCAGTTCAGGTGGAAACCCGTGGAGCTGATGTACAACGTGAAGAGAATCAGTCTAATTCTGAACCATCAGACTCAGCTCACATAAGTTCTCTTTTTAGAGGGCATGAAACCACGTACTGCCCCACTTCACCCACCCCATCTTCAAAATCACCTTCACCTGAACCCTTAACCAAAAAAACTCCACCCTCACCCGAACCATCAACCAGACAACCACCTTCAACTGAACCTTCCACCAGGAAATCGTTTACCCCTTCTCCCTCTCGAACCCCCTCTCCCAAAATAACTTCAACATCAGAACCACAGCCCGATCAACCTTCAACCAGTCAACCAGAAAACCCTCCACCCCCTTTCGAATATTCACAGTTAAATCCACCTGTTTCGGAAGCTGTTCAGGAACCCGTTCAAGAAATCATTCAGGAACTTGTTCCAACACCTGTTCTGGAACTCGCTCAGGAGGAGCAAGATGTTGCTGAGATCAAAGACATGTATGTCTCCATGTCTCATAATCCCTTCAACAAGAGGACCCTCCTCGAATCACCTGTACAAGAACACTCTACGGTGTATTTTCTACGGCGACAGGTGAATGCCTATCTGGATGAGCACTTTCCTGAACTCATCGATCACATTGGGATCAGACAGCAGATGGAGGAGATAGTCTTCTGGAGGAACATCAGACTCAAGGATATTGAAGACTTCCTGATTTTAATGAATGCCTTGGACTCTGATTACTTTGTTGACCTGGAAAAGAAGGCAAAGCAGAATGCCGGTGTATCCAGTGCAGCCGAACTGGCTACAGATGCTGATATCAGATGGCTGGTGCACCAGAAGCTGGGTATTTCTGAAGAAGAAGAAACGGGTTATAATACTTATGATTATACTGAGTATGAGCAACCTGCCGATGAACCAGGTATGGGTGCTCCAGATGAGACCCAGCCAGGCGAGGTTTTAACATCTGGTCAGACTACTTTGCTAAGTGCTGATATCCTAGATCTGATTTCTGCGAGAATACAAGATGGGGTACAAGCTTCAGTTGATACACAATTTACGACTCTTGCTGCAAATCTGATGCAGAAATTTGAAGAAGCACAGATCAACCTGATTGACAAAGAGAGGAAGCTAACTGTTGATCAGATCTCAAACCTAGTTGACAGTGAGAGGAAGTTAACAGTCGAGAAGATCACAAATATGCACGATTCTATTCTCGAATCGGTAACAAAACGAATTGACCCTCTTGCTGACAAGATGAGGATCCACATTGATATGCTTGGAGAGACGCAGGTTCTCTTGGAAAATGTCTGGGGATCCTTGGAACAGACTAATTCGTGTCTGGACAATAGCAGAAAAGGATTTGATCAATCTATTACTCAGGCAAAGAAAGTAATTGAATCTGGATGGAACTTGCTGTGGAAGAACTTAAGGAGGAGATAATACGTCAGTTTCAGGCCTTGAATCTCAAGTTGTCACACCTTTTTGATGCAACCAAAAAGGGGGAAGGACAAGATAAAGAAAAAAAGTTGCAGATGGTAACTGTTGATTTACCAGAAGTGACCCATTCTGGTTTATCTAAAGTCACTCTGTCTGATGCCACTCCTTCTGAAGTTACCCATTCTGAGATCGCTCCTACTGCTGAACTAAAACAATTTGTGGATCAACATAGCAAGGAGATCGAGCTCAGGGAAAAGAAATCAATAAGCAGAAGACAACCCTGTCTGAAGTTGTTGCCAGGGTGGACAAGATTGAAGACTTCTCGTCAACTGCACAGAAAAGATTTGATCAGGAGGATCAGGTGAAAAGTCTCGAGTTGGCAAAGAAGCTGCATTGAGAAGAAGACACTACTAAAGAAAGACAACTGCGGAAAGGCAAGCAAGCTGAGAAGCAAATCAAGAAGCAAATCGTGACCCCACTCTCGATTCAGACATCGAGATCCGATAAAGAAGAACAACTGATGAGGCGTGGGGTCATTGAAGCAGCTATCAAGAAGAAGAAGCTTTCTAAAGCTGCAGGTCTGGACCAAAGCTATGTCAAAAGGAAATCTAAGATGGAAATTAGAAAGAAGTAGATTGGGAAGAGAGAGTAGATCGAAAAGCATTTCGGTGGTGGGCGAGACTTGCTTCCCGGGAATGGACAAGGATTAAAAAGACGTCTACATTATTCAAGATGTAACATGCGAGACTTGCTGAATTTGATGCCGAAGTTTCAAAATGAGACAAACATTAAAATTCAATTGGTGGGCATGAAGGAAAAATCATGTCATTACATTATTCGGACAATGACTCCACCATGTCGATAACTCTCTTTGACCCAATGGATTCAATCAACTTTTATGATTTTGCTAAGAGAGGAGACATTTTGAAAGATGAGTTGAAGATCAAAGATTTTAAACATTCCCAAATTCTTCAAAGTTTGGTGGTGATGTCTTAGAAGGAAAAATCATGTCATTAACTCCCTCTGCACCCAAATTTCAGACAATGACTCCACCACTCAGAGCTGATAACTCTCTTGACCCAATTGGATTCAATCAACTCTTCTATGATTTTGCTAAGAGAGGAGACATTATTGAGAGTGAAAGATTGGAGACCTTGCTGTAAAGAATGTACAAGATTTTAAACATTCCAGAAAGTCTTCAGAAGTTTGCTTATTGAAGGAATCAGAAGATGTCTTAGATCAGGTGAAAGGTAAAATTTGTACATGTAATCGTCATATCTTATATAAAACAAGTTACCTTTCTGATCTTAAGACAACATCTCATTCTCTTCTGATTTCTGTTGTTTATGTTTTTACATTTCGCATAGTTATCTGTTTTTCTGATTATATGTTTTGGTTCCATCAAAAAGGGGGAAATTGCTGGGAAATTTGTATTTAGTTTTGATGGAAGTTCCAAAACGATTTGTAATAGGACCGGTCGGACACATTAGAATGATCGATGTCTTAGAATCGAGTTAGGATGACCGGTGAAATGTATAGACAATCGATGTATAAGGTAGGTCACATATTGAGAGGAACTCAATATGTATAGGTCAGTCGATTAGTCGAATGATCGATTAATCGATGATCGGTGAAGACATGAAGCCAATAGCTCGAAGACACGAAGATCAAGACTACCGTAAGATCAAGATCCGCACTGAAGACCGAGAAGACCTACATCAGTCGAGTTTGCTAGTTGAAGCTAAGACAACTGTCATCAGAAGACTTTATCGTAGATCGATCGGTTATAATCGATCGGTCACCACACCAGTGTCAATCGATGTTACACCAGTCATACTTTGTTGATCTGAACAAAGAGAATGTCAACTTTAGTTGGTAGAACAAACACTGAAAAAGTGTATTTGTTAACCAATGAGAACAAAGACACGATATATGCGGAGTCGACAATGCGGATTCGGGCCGCAGAGTCAAACGGCTATAAAGGACAACTATTCACGCTTTTTTGGCCGTTTCTCGGAAGACGTCACATCAATCCTGTAAACCTACCAAATATAGCCAGAAATTCAAATTCCTCTCCAACGACTCTTTGATTTAGTGGTCTATAAATATGGGATTGCTCTTCAGAGTGAAGATATGGAAATTATCAAGAAGCTCAAACTATAGCAAAATTTCTGCACGAAGAACACAAATTTGAAGAATATTTCTAAGTGTTCATCCCATTGTTCTTAGCATAGAAATTTCATCCTCTAGCTTTTGGCTACATAAACAGTGGGATAGATTTCCAGTTGGAACAACAACAAATCTTTACCCAAACCCAAAAGTTAGGTTAAGTTTGTTTTGCAAGATTTCAGACTAGGGTTTCTAGTTCTGACTTCTGGGATCGGTTGAGTGAGAACTCTCTAAACATCTATTGGTTGTAATGTGTTGAACTAACACAATAAACTAAGTCCAGTTGGTTAAGTCGGTTAAGTTGGTGCCCCTTGTGATAGGGAAGAGTGAACGTAGGACTGGTTGTCCGAACCACTATAAAAATCTCGTGTGCATTTACTTGCTCTTTACTGCTTTACACTATTGCACACAACCAGGCTTAAAACTGCATACATATTCTGAGTTAATATCAGTCTGCACCAAGCAACTGATCTGATCAGTTTGACAGTTTAGTCAGCTGATTGAAAACAGACTTGAGAATCTGATTTGATAAAACTGGTTTTTCACACGGGTATAAACTAGCTTCCGCACAATCAGTTAAACTGATAGATACCGAACTTATCGCCCTCGGCGGTCGAAGAGATTGGATATCGATCCAAACCGATTCACCGCTCTCGATCGGGCAAATTGCAATCACACCTGATCTGCACAAAAAAGTTTTTCAGAAGTCTATTCACCCCTCCCCTCTAGACTTCTGCCCTCACGAAACCCGTTCCGGACCTACATATTTCTCTATCGCAACCGTTGTGTGATGTTGTAATCGTTTGTCCCAACAGATAATATGTGTGGGTAGTATAGGCATTTTTTTTCATATATCACTGTAGTAGGGTTTTGCTTGTTCTTGTCGGTGGAGGATCTGGAAACGGCGATTGGGGTTTTGGCCATTGGATGGTGAAAACTCTTTTTACCATAACTTTTGACTCGGATGTCCATTTTTCTATTATAACCATGTTTCAGAAATATCTTGAAGTCCTCTACATGTCTCACTGCTTCGCCGTCCCTATTAAACTGACCCACCGGATAGTATTATAATATTTTTCTAAATTGCAACTCTGGTGTGATGTTGTAATCGTTTTTCCCAACAGACAATATGTGGGGATAGTATAGGTTTCTTTTCATAGATAACTGTAGAAGGGTTTTGCTTGTTCTTGTTGTAATTTTGATCGCAAGGATGAGGGATGGAGGATCTGAAAACGACGATTGGGGTTTTGGCCATTGGATGGTGAAAACTGTTTTGACCATAACTTTTGACTTGGTTTTCCATTTTCCTATTATAACCTCATTTCAAAAAATGTCTTGAAATCCTCTACATGTTTCACAACTTTACCGTTCCTCTAAAACTGACCTACCGGATAGTATTATAATATTTTTCTCTATCGCAACCCTTGTGTGATGTTTTAATTGTTTTCCCAAATAGATAATATGTGTGGGTAGTATAAGCGTTTTTTTTCATATATCATTGTAGTTGTGTTTTGCTTGTTCTTGTTGTAAATTTGATGGCAAGGATGAGCGATGTCGGATACAGGATCTGGAAACGGCGATTGGGGTTTTGGCCATTGGATGGTGAAAACTGTTTTGACCATAACATTTGACTCAGTTGTCCATTTTCCTATTATAAACATGTTTCAGAAATGTCTTGAAGTCCACTACATGTCACACTGCTCGGTCGTCGCTCTAAAACTGACACACCGGATAGTATTATAATTTTTTTCTCTATCGCAACCCTTGAGTGATGTTGTAATCGTTTTTCCCAACGGATATGTGTGGGTAGTATAGGCGTTTTTTTTCATAGATCACTGTAGTAAGGTTTTGCTTGTTCTTGTTGTAATTTTGATCGCAAGGATGAGCAATGTCGGATGGAGGAACTGGAAATGTCAATTGGGGTTTTGGTCATTAGATGTTGAAAACTGTTTTGGCCATAACTTTTGACTCGGTTGTCCATTTTCCTATTATAACCATGTTTCAGAAACGTCTTGAAGTCCTCTACATGTCTCACAGTTCACCGTCCCTCTAACTAACCTACCGGATAGTATTATAATATTTTTCTCTATTGGAACACTTGTGTGATGTTGTAATCGTTTTTCCCAACTGATAATATGTGTGGGTAGTATAGGTATTTTTTTTCATAGATCACTGTAGTAGGGTTTTGCTTGTACTTGTTGTAATTTTGATCGCAAGGATTAGGATGTCGGATGGAGGATCTGGAAATGGTGATTGGGGTTTTGGCCATTGGATGGCGAAAACTGTTTGGTTATAACTTTTGACTCAGGTGTCTGTTTTCCTATTATAACCATGTTTCGGAAACATCTTGAAGTCCTCTACATGTCTCACTACTTCGCCGTTCTATAAAATTGACCCACCAGATAGTATTATAATATTTTTCTCTATTGCAACTCTTGTGTGATGTTGTAATCGTTTTTCCCAACAGACAATATGTGGGGGTAGTATAGGTTTCTCTTCATAGATAACTGTAGAAGGGTTTTGTTTTTCTTGTTATAATTTTGATCGCAAGGATGAGTGTTGGGATATTTTAGTTTTGATGAATTATGCCAAAACATTATCAACTTGTGTTATTGACGCTAATTTACAGATAACAAGTTGAGGGGGAATGAAAGAACAAATTGAGGGGGAACTCACGGAATCAGAAGTAGATGATCGAGATCAGACGAGGCTGCAGACGAGACTAATCGAGATCAGATGAGTAAGATGAGTTCCGAAGTTAAACTGGTGAGCTGAGCAAAATCAGAAGAGAAGAAAAGCTAAGCCAGCTGATCAGAAGATCAGATGACCAGATGACCAGATCAGAAAAGGAGGTTGCAGATCAGAAGAGGAGCAGATGAGACTGATCAAGATCAGACGTGATCGAGATCAGATATGAAGATGAGCAGATGGTCAAGATCAGACGTGATTGAGACCAGATGTGTTAAACTGATATGCTAACCTGATGTACTAGTCTGATGCAGATAAACTGATATGCTGACCTGATGCTATACTGATCTGATCATGTGAGCTGATCAGATCAGGTGAGAAGAAATCAGATATCAGAAAACCAGAAATCTGCATACCAGATCAGAAGAGAAGTCATCTGAAGTCATGTTCACTGAGAATCAGAATGCTACTGATGATCAGTTAGCCTGAGTGCTAGTGACCTGAGGGTCAGGATGTCTGAAGTCAGAAGAGCTGAACTCAGTTAGCCTGAGTGTCAGTATGCCTGATCAGACAAGGTCCGCTGAAGAGAAGTCTGCTGAATCAAGAACCTGAAGCTCAGACAGACCTGAAGGCTCAGACGAACCTGAGGCTCAGACAGACCTGAAGGCTCAGACAGACCTGAGGGCTCAGACAGATCTGAAGGCTCAGATGAGAACTGAAGACTCAGTATGTCTCTGAAGACACTGAGACTCAGAGAATCCTGAATGATTCCAAGGCAAGGAATCTGAGGAATATAACCGTTAGATTCAGCTGACGTGGACCAATGAGAGGAAGACAACCAGCCTGGAAAAGCTGCAAAAAGCTACAGAATAGTATGGATTTTAATGTGACTCCTTCCAACGGTAACATTCAAATCCACACTATAAATACAAGTTCTTCCTTCATTATTAAGTGTGGAAGTGTGTGAAATGCGTGAAAACACCATTGAAGCTACAGAGCCAAATCATATAGCATTTCCACCATAGAACACAGAGAAAGAAATACACGCATATATTCAAAGAGTGTTCTACCCTAGATCTAAGCATAAATGCCATATCCTAAGCTTAGAGAGATTTTCCCAACCTTAGCATTGAGGCTAAACAAATGTAAGGGAAAATCTCACCCTAGTTGGAAACCAAACAATCTTATACCCAAACCCATGAGTTGGTTAAGTTTGTAGGTGAGTGTGAACTCGGTAAACATCTAGCAATCCCGAAAGGGAGGGTAGGCAATCCCGTAAGGGTGATAAGTCCCGTTTGAGTGTGAACTCGGTAAACATCTATTGGGTGTTGGACTAACACGTTAAACTAAGTCCAGTTGGTTAAGTAGGTGCCCCTGATGATAGGGAAGAGTGGATGGAGGAGTTGGACTCCGAACCACTATAAAATCGTGTGTTCTTTACTGCTTTATGTTCTTACTTGCCATATGCATTCTATTATAAGCAAAACAACACACATGAGCTTAAAATGCAAAAATTGGAATCACTCTGCCCTCACCCCTATTTTATATGCATCGAATGAACTATTTTGTTTTATTTGCTTCAAATCGGGACCATCAATGAGGGATGTCGGATGGAGGATCTGGAAACGACGATTGGGGTTTTGGCCATTAGATGGTGAAAATTGTTTTGTCCATAACTTTTGACTCGGTTCTCCATTTTCCTATTATAACCTTGTTTCAAAAACATCTTGAAATCCTCTACATGTCTCACAACTTCGTCGTTCCTCTAAAACTGACCTACCGGATATTATTATAAATTTTTTTTCCATTGCAACCCTTGTGTGATGTTGTAATCGTTTTTCCAAATAGATAATATGTGTGGGTAGTATAAGCGTTTTTTTTCATATGTCATTGTTGGTCCCGGTGTAAACGAGTCTTACACGTGTATGGGGGGGGAGAATACACGTGTTCAGTGATTTTAAAACTTTTTTTTCTTCGAGGTCGACTTGGGTCGAGATAATCTCGAAGATTAGGTTCGAGAAGCACAGATCGCTCTCGAGTCAAAGTCTCTTGAGATAGTGATCCTAAGTCGCTTTCAGATACCTCGGATAATCCCAACCGAATCACGAGTGTCGTCGAGATCCCGAGTTGCTTGGATCAGATAACTAGCTTACTGAATCCTCAGAAGAGAGTTCAGTTTGATAACTATATGTTCTAACTATTCAGTCGTGCGGAATGGTTGGCCCTTAGATTATACTCGCTTTTATGCTTTCTCGAAAAACCTTCCTTTATGAAATAGTGATTAGGTTTGTGATTCACTTATGCAACTTCGGTGGATTGATTCCAATGAATATCGGTGAAAAGTATGCTTTCAAAATCAAGTCAATGCAACAGTTAATACGATAAGGAAAGCAATAAAGAACACGAAGAAGCTTATAGTGGTTCGGAGACTCAAGCTCCTACATCCACTCTCTCGACTCTTGAGAGAAATTCACTATCAACTTCGAGCTTTTCGACTACCTCGTAGTTTACTTACTCAACTCGGCCCCGAGTTTTACGACTACTCCCGTAGTTTACTTACTCAACCCGACCTTGAGTTTTTTCGACTACCCGTAGTTTACTTACTCAATCACACACAAGCTTTCGGACTACCCCTCAGAGCTTACTAACTTCTTCTCTAGAGTTTTTTCGACTACTCCGCGTAGTTTACTAACTCTTTACAACTCTACTCACCAACAAACACACTCCAACTACCTTCTCAAGGGTTTGGGGTTTCTCGGTTGGTTTCAACTAGGATGAGATATCCTTTACAATGAAGCACAATGCAAAGGGTTAGGATATCTCGACTAAGCTTTGGATAAATCTTATCAAGCTAGGCTTAGTAAAGTGAGCTCTCTTCAATATAAAAGCACTTGGGAAATTCAAGGTATTTTGAGTGCTTTTACTTTTGCAAGAATAAGTTTGAGCTCTTGAGTTGCGTATGATAAATTTCCGTAACCTTACAAAGTAGAGGGTCACCGGTATTTATAGGCATACACCAAGGTCACTCTTTGAAAACTATCCGATTGGAGAGATAGCCGTGAGTTCCCTCTTATGGTGTGTGGCTTGGCTATATTTAGGGTTTGAAACTCCCTAACATGTTTTAGGCAATAACCTTTCATGTAGCCGGTCTTCACTTTTTTGCGATCTGGAACTTTCGTACATCGAAATCTTTTTTTTTGACTTCCATCCTTTGTCGATGTCGGTATAGTGCGATGTCGTCTTCCTCTTTTTGACTTTTGTCTTCAGTTAAAGGTAGACACCTTCAACGGCTCCTTTGGTTACAAACTCTGAGTTTGATATAACCTTAACAACACTTCTGACTTAGTTTCTTTTGTCAGCATTTGAATGTCTTGGCAATATCTAACTTTATAAGGCATCGCGTTTCTCTCAGTATTGCATCCTTCAGATAGATATATTGATTGCCTCGGAACATTGAGTTCATCTTGAGCATTAAATTACATTCTCGAGTCTTGATAATTACCGTGGCTTCGATATTCTTGATCTTCAGTTTCTCAGTCTTCCGTCTCGCGTCTTCAGAGTCTTCTGCGTCTTCAGGGTCTTCTGAGTCTTGAGGGTCTTCGAGTATTGATTTATCTTGACCGATATCTTGAGTCTTCATCTTTGAGTCTTGATTCTCGATTTCATCTTGAGTCTTGATATCTCGGTTTTCATCTTGAGTTTCGATTCTCAATTTCAATTTGAGTCTCAGAGACTTGATTTCATTTGAAAACTTCGGTTTCTTGAAACATATCTTGAGTTCTTCAGAGTCTTCAGAACCTATCCTGAACTATATCTGCTGACTATATATTTTGCAGATAACATCCTGAATACTCTAAAACTGAATCCTGATTCAATTATCAAGATCATTCTGAACATGTCATACTCAGGGGTTTTGGGATCTTAATCAAAATCATATAATCTTTTATTAAATTCATCTCCCAACAGTCATTGTAGTAGTGTTTTGCTTGTTCTTGTTGTAAATTTTATCTCATGGATGAGCGATATCGGATACAGGATCTGGAAACGGCGATTGGGGTTCTGTCCATTGGATGGTGAAAATTGTTTTGGCCATAACATTTGACTCGGTTGTCCATTTTCCTATTATAACCATGTTTCGAAAATGTCTTGAAGTCCTCTACATGTCACACTGCTTGGTCGTCGCTCTAAAACTGACACACCGGATAGTATTATAATATTTTTCTCTATCGCAACCCTTGAGTGATGTTGTAATCGTTTATCCCAACAGATAATATGTGTGGGTAGTATAGGCGTTTTTTTTTCATAGATCACTGTAGTAGGGTTATGCTTGTTCTTATTGTAATTTTGATCGCAAGGATGAGCGATGTCGGATGGAGGAACTGGAAACGTCGATTGGGGTTTTGGCCATTAGATGTTAAAAACTATTTTGGCCATAACTTTTGACTCAGTTGTCGTTTATCCTATTATAACCATGTTTCGGAAACGTCTTGATGTGTTCTACATGTCTCACAGTTCACCGTCCATCTAACTGACCCATCGGATAGTATTATAATATTTTTCTCTATTGCAACACTTGTGTGATGTTGTAATCGTTTTTCCCAACAGATAATATGTGTGGGTAATATAAGTATTTTTTTTCATAGATCACTGTAGTAGGGTTTTGCTTGTTCTTGTTGTAATATTGATCGCAAGGATTAGGATGTCAGATGGAGGATCTGGAAACGACCATTGGGGTTTTGGCCATTGGATGGTGAAAACTGTCTGGCTATAACTTTTGACTCGGGTGTTTGTTTTCCTATAATAACCATGTTTCGGAAACATCTTGAAGTCCTCTACATGTTTCACAGCTTCGCTGTCCCTCTAAAACTGACACGCTGGATAGTATTATAATATTTTTCTCTATCGCAACCGTTGTGTGATGTTGTAATCATTTTTCCCAACAGATAATACGTGTGGGTATTATAGGTATTTTTTTTCATAGATCACTGTAGTAGGGTTTTGCTTGTTCTTGTTGTAACTTTGATCGCAAGGATTAGCGATGTCAGATGGAGGATCTGGAAACGGCAATTGGGGTTTTTGGCCATTGAATGGTGAAAACTGTTTTGGCCATAACTTTTGACTCAGTTGTCCGTTTTCCGATTATAACCATGTTTTGGAAATGTCTTGAAGTCCTCTACATATCACACTTCTTGGCCGTCCCTCTAAAACTGACCCACCGGATAGTATTATAATATTTTTCTCTATCGCAACCCAGGTGTGATGTTGTAATCGCTTTTCCCAACAGATAATATGTGTGGGTAGTATTGGCGTTTTTTTTTCATAGATCACTGTAGTAGGGTTTTGCTTGTTCTTGTTGTAATTTTGATCGCAAGGATGAATGATGTCGGATGGAGGATCTGAAAACGACGATTGGAGTTTTGGCCATTGGATGGCAAAAACTGTTTTGGCCATAATTTTTGACTCGGGTGTCAGTTTTCCTAATATAACCATGTTTCGGAAATGTCTTGAAGTCCTCTACATGGCTCTCAGCTTCGTAGTACTTCTAAAACTGACCCATCGGATAGTATTATAATATTTTTCTCTATCGCAACACTTGTGTGATGTTGTAATCGTTTTTCCCAACAAATAATATGTGTGGGTAGTATAGGCATTATTTTTTCATAGATCACTGTAGTAGGGTTTTGCTTGTTCTTGTTGTAATTTTGATCGCAAGGATGAGCAATGTCGGATGGAGGATCTAGAAACGGCGATTGGGGTTTTGGCCATTGGATGGTGAAAACTGTTTTGGCCATAACTTTTGAATTGGTTGTCCGTTTTCCAATTATAACCATATTTCGGAAATGTCTTGAAGTCCTCTACATGCCACACTGCTTGACCGTCTCTCTAAAATTTACCCATCAGATAGTATTATAATATTTTTCTCTATTGCAACCCTTGTGTAATGTTGTAATCGTTTTTCCCAACAGATAATATGTGTGGGTAGTATATGTTTTTTTTTCATAGATAACTGTAGAAGGGTTTTGCTTGTTCTTGTTGTAATTTTGATCGAAAGGATGAGCGATGTCGGATGGAGGATCTGGAAACGGCGATTGGGGTTTTGGCCATTGGATGGTGAAAACTGTTTTTGCCATAACTTTTGACTTGGTTCTCCATTTTCCTATTATAACCATGTTTCGGAAACGTCTTGAAATCCTCTACATGTTTCACAGCTTCGCCGTTCCTCTAAAACTGAACCACCGGATAGTATTATAATATTTTTCTCTATAACAATTTTGGCCATAACTTTTGACTCGGGTGTCCAATTTCCTATTATAACCATGTTTCGGAAACAATTAGAAGCCCTCTACATGTGTCATAGCTTCGTCGTCCCTCTAAAACCGACCCACCAGATAGTATTATAACATTTTTCTCTATCGTAACCCTTGTGTGATGTTTTAATCATTTTTCCCAATAGATAATATGTGTGGGTAGTATAGGTATTTTTTTTCATAGATCACTGTAGTAGGGTTTTGCTTGTTCTTGTTGTAATTTTGATCGCAAGGATGAGCGATGTCGGATGGACGATCTGGAAACGGTGATTGGGGTTTTCGCTATTGGATGGTGAAAATTATTTTGGCGATAACTTTTGACTCGGGTGTCCGTTTTCCTACTATAACAATGTTTAGGAAACGTCTTGAAGTCCTCTACATGTCTCAATGCTTGGCCATACCTCTAAAACTGACCCACCGGATAGTATTATAATATTTTTCTCTAACGCAACCCTTGTGTGATGTTGTAATCGTTTTTCCCAACAGATAATATGTGTGGGTAGTATAGGCATTTTTTTTTTCATAGATCACTGTAGTAGGGTTTTACTTTTTCTTGTTGTAATTTTGATCGCAAAGGATGAGCAATGTCGGATGGAGGATCTGGAAACGGCGATTGGGGTTTTGGCCATTGGATGGTGAAAACTATTTTGGCCATAACTTTTGACTCGGTTGTCCGTTTTCCTATTATAACCATTTTTCGGAAACGTCTTGAAGTCCTCTACATGTCACATAGCTTGGTCGTCCATCTAAAACTGACCCACCGGATAGTATTATAATATTTATATCTATCGCAACCCTTGTGTGATGTTGTAATCATTTTTCCCAACAGATAATATGTGTGGGGTAGTATAGGCATTTTTTTTCTTAGATCATTGTAGTAGGGTTTTGCTTGTTCTAGTTGTAATTTTGATCGCAAGGATGAGCAATGTCGGATGGAGGATCTGGAAACTGGGATTGAGGTTTTTGACCATTGGATGGGGAAAACGGTTTTGGCCATAACTTTTGACTAGGGTGTCCATTTTCCTATTATTAGCATATTTCGGAAACGTCTTGAAGTCCTCTACATGTCATACAGCTTGGCCGTACCTCTAAATTTGACTCACCGGATAGTATTATAATATTTTTCTCTATCGTAACCCTTGTGTGATGTTGTAATCTTTTTTCCCAACAGATAATATGTGTGGGAAGTATAGGCCTTTTTTTTCATAGATAACTGTAGTAGGGTTTTGCTTGTTCTTGTTGTAATTTTGATCGCAAGGATGAGCGATGTCAGATGGAGGATCTGGAAACGGCGATTGAGGTTTTTGCGATTTGATGGTGAAAATGGTTTTGGCAATAACTTTTGACTCGGGTGTCCGTTTTCCTATTATAAACATGTTTCAGAAATGTCTTGAAGTCCTTTACGGTCTGCCAACTTTGCTGTCCCTCTAAAACTGATCCACCGGATAGTATTATAATATTTTTCTCTATCGCAACCCTTGTGTGATGTTGTAATCGTTTTTCCCAACAGATAATATGTGTGGGTAGTATAGGCATTTTTTTTTCATAGATCACTGTAGTAGGGTTTTGCTTGTTCTTGTTGTAATTTTGATCGCTAGGATGAGAGATGTCGAATGGAGGATCTGGAAACAGCGGTTGGGGTTTTTGCCAATGGATGGTGAAAACTGTCTTTGGCCATAACTTTTAACTCGAGTGTCCGTTTTCCTTCTATAGCCATGTTTCGAAAACGTCTTGAACTCCTCTACATGTCTCAATTTTTTATTGTCCCCCTAAAACTGACCCACATGATAGTATTATAATATTTTTCTCTATCGCAACCCTTGTGTGATGTTGTAATTGTTTTTCAAAACAGATAATATATGTGGGTAGTATAGGCGTTTTTTTTTCATAGATCACTGTAGTAGCATTTTGCTTGTTCTTGTTGTAATTTTGATCGAAAGGATGAGTGATGTCGGATGAAGGATCTGGAAACGACGATTGGGGTTTTAGCCAATGGTTAAAACTGTTTTGGCCATAACTATTCACTCGGGTGTACGTTTTCCTATTATAACCATGTTTCGGATATTATTATAATATTATACTTAGTGGCAACCCTTGTGTGATGTTGTAATCGTTTTTCCCAACAGATAATATGTGTGGGTAGTATAGGCATTTTTTTTTCACAGATCACTGTAGTAGGGTTTTGCTTGTTCTTGTTGTAATTTTGATCGCAAGAATGAGCGGTGTCGGATGGAGGTTCTGGAAACGGCGATTGGGGTTTTTGCCATTGGATGGTGAAAACTGTTCTGGCCATTAATTTTGACTCGGTTGTCCGTTTTACTATTATAACCATGTTTCGGAAACATCTTGAGGTCCTCTACATGTCTCACAGCTTTACCATCCCTTGTGTGATTTTGTAATCGTTTTTCCCAACAGATAATATGTGTGGGTAGTATAGCCAATTATTTTTTCATAGATAACAACTGTAGTTAGGTTTTGCGTGTTCTTGTTATAATTTTGATCACAAGGATGAGCGATGTCGGATGGAGGATCTGGAAACGGCGATTGGGGTTTTGGCCATTGGATGGTGAAAATTGTTTTGGCCATAACTTTTGACTCGGGTGTCCATTTTCCTGTTATAACCATATTTTGGAAACATCTTGAAGTCTCTACATGTCTAAATGCTGGGCCGACCCTCTAAAACTTATCCACCAGATAGTATTATAATATTTTTCTCTAACGCAACTCTTTTGTTGCAATCATTTTTCCCAACAGATAATGTGTGGGTAGTATATGCGTATTTTTTTTCAAAGATCACTGTAGTAGGATTTTGCGTGTTCTTGTTGTAATTTTGATCGCAAGAATGAGCGATGTCGGATGGTGGATCTGGAAACGGCGATTGGGCTTTTGGCCATTGGATGGTGAAAATTGTTTTGGCCATAACTTTTGACTCGGGTATTCGTTTTCCTATTATAACCATGTTTCGGAAACGTCTTGAAGTCCTCTACATGTCACACAGCTTGGTCGTACCTCTAAATTTGACCCACCGGATAGTATTATAATATTTTTCTCTATCGCAACCCTTGTGTGATGTTGTAATTTTTTTCCCAACAGATAATATGTGTGGGTAGTATAGGCGTTTTTTTTTCATAGATTACTGTAGTAGGGTTTTGCTTGTTCTTGTTGTAATTTTGATCGCAAGGATGAGTGATGTCAGATGGAGGATCTGGAAACGGCGATTGAGATTTTTGCGATTGGATGGTGAAAATGGTTTTGGCAATAACTTTTGACTCGGGTGTCCGTTTTCCTATTATAAACATGTTTCAGAAAAGTCTTGAAGTCCTCTAAAGTTTGTCAGCTTTGTCGTCCCTCTAAAACTGATCCACCGGATAGTATTATAATATTTTTCTCTATCGCAACCCTTGTATGATGGTGTAATCGTTTTTCCCAACAGATAATATATGTGGGTAGTATAGGCATTTTTTTTTCATAGATCACTGTAGTAGGGTTTTGCTTGTTCTTGTTGTAATTTTGATCGCAAGGATGAGCGATGTCGGATGGAGGATCTGGAAACGGCGATTGGGGTTTTGGCCGTTGGATGGTCAAAACTGTCTTGGCAATAACTTTTGACTCGGGTGTCCATTTTCCTACTATAGCCATGTTTCGAAAACGTTATGAAGTCCTCTACATGTCTCAATTTTTGGTCATCCCTCTAAAACTGACCCACATGATAGTATTATAATATTTTTCTCTTTTGCAACCCTTGTGTGATGTTGTAATCATTTTTCAAAACAGATAATATGTGTGGGTAGTATAGGCTTTTTTTTCATAGATCACTGTAGTAGCATTTTGCTTGTTCTTGTTTTAATTTTGATCGCAAGGATGAGTGATGTCGGATGGAGGATCTGGAAACGACGATTGAGGTTTTGGCCATTGGATGGTGAAAACTGTTTTTGCCATAACTTTTGACTCGGGTGTACGTTTTCCTATTATAACCATGTTTTAGAACTGTCTTGAAGTCCTCTACATGTCACATAGCTTGGTTGTCCCTCTAAAACTGACACACCGGATATTATTATAATATTTTTCTTAATCGCAACTCTTGTGTGATGTTGTAATCATTTTTCAAAACAGATAATATGTGTGGGTAGCATAGGCGTTTTGTTTTTCAAAGATCACTGTAGTAGGGTTTTGCTTGTTCTTGTTGTAATTTTGATCGCAAGGATGAGCGATGTCGGATGGAGTATCTGTAAACGAAAATTGGGATTTTGGCCATTAGATGGTGAAAACTATTTTGGCCATAAATTTTAACTCGGTTGTCCGTTTTACTATTATAACCATGTTTTGGAAACGTCTTGAAGTCCTTTGCATGTATCATAGCTTTACCGTCCCTCTAATACTAACCCACTAGATAGTATTATAATATTTTGCTCTAAGCCCCTGTGTGATTTTGTAATCATTTTTCCCAACAGATAATATGTGTGGGTAGTATAGGCAATTGTTTTTTGATAGATAACAACTGTAGTAGGGTTTTACGTGTTCTTGTTGTAATTTTGATCGCAAGGATGAGCGATGTCGGATAGAGGATCTGGAAACGGCGATTGGGGTTTTGACCATTGGATGGTGAAAACTGTTTTAGCCATAACTTTTGACTCGGGTGTCCATTTTCCTATTATAACCATATTTTGGAAACATCTTGAAGTCCTCTACATGTCTAAACGCTGGGCCGTATCTTTAAAACTGATCCACCAGATAGTATTATAATATTTTTCTCTAACGCAACTCTTTTGTTGTAATTGTTTTTCCCAACAGATAATATGTGTGGGTAGTATAGGCATTTTTTTTTCATAGATCATTGTAGTAGGGTTTTGCTTGTTCTTGTTGTAATTTTGATCGCAAGGATGAGCGATGTCGGATGGAGGATCTGGAAACGGCGATTGGGCTTTTGGCCATTCGATGGTGAAAATTGTTTTGGCCATAACTTTTGACTTGGGTATTCATTTTCCTATTATAACCATGTTTCGGAAACGCCTTGAATTCCTCTACATGTCACACAATTTGGACGTACCTCTAAATTTGACCCACCTAATAGTATTATAATATTTTTCTCTATCGCAACCCTTGAGTGATGTTGTAATCATTTTTCCCAACAGATAATATGTGTGGGTAGTATAGGCATTTTTTTAATAGATCACTGTAGTAGGGTTTTGCTTGTTCTTGTTGTTATTTTGATCGCAAGGATGAGCGATGTCGGATAGAGGATCTGGAAACGGCGATTGGGGTTTTGGCCATTGGATGGTGAAAATTGTTTTGGCCATAACTTTTGACTCGGGTGTACGTTTTCCTATTATAACCAAGTTTCAGAAACGTCTTAAAGACCTCTGCATGTCTCAATGCTTGGTCGTCCCACTAAAACTGACCCACCGGATAGTATTATAATATTTTTCTCTATCGCAACCCTTGTGTGATGTTGTAATCGTTTTTCCAAATAGATAATATGTGTGGGTAGTATAGGCGTTTTTTTTCATAGATAATTGTAGTAGTGTTTTGCTTGTTCTCGTTGTAATTTTTACCGCAAGGATGAGCGATGTCGGATGGAGGATCTGGAAACAGCGATTCGGCTTTTGGCAATTGGATGGCGAAAATTGTTTTTGCCATAACCTTTGACTCGTTTGTCTGTTTTCCTATTATAACCATATTTTGAAAACGTCTTGAAGTCCTCTACATGTCTCCTAGCTTCGTCGTCCCTCTAAAACTTACCCACCGGATAGTATTATAATATTTTTCTCTATCGCAACCCTTGTGTGATGTTGTAATTGTTTCTCCCAACAGATAATATGTGTGGGTAGTATAGGCATTTTTTTGATAGATCACTGTAGTAGGGTTTTGCTTGTTCTTGTTGTTATTTTGATCGCAAGGATGAGCGATGTCAGATGGAGGATCTGGAAAAGGCGATTGAGATTTTTGCGATTGGATGGCAAAAATGGTTTTGGCAATAACTTTTGACTCGGGTGTCCGTTTTCCTATTATAAACATGTTTCAGAAACGTCTTGAAGTCCTCTAAAGTCTGTCAGCTTTGTAGTCCCTCTAAATCTGATCCACCGGATAGTATTATAATATTTTTCTCTATCGCAACCCTTGTATGATGTTGTAATCATTTTTCCCAATAGATAATATGTGTGGGTTGTATATGCATTTTTTTTTCATAGATCACTTTAATAGGGTTTTGCTTGTTCTTGTTGTAATTTTGATCGCAAGGATGAGCGATGTAGGATGGAGGATCTGGAAACAGGGATTGGGGTTTTGGCCACTGGATGGTGAAAGCTGTTTTGGCCATAACTTTTTACTCGGGTGTCCGTTTTTGTTGGGAAGTTCTGATGAAAGTTCCAAAACATATTTAATAGGACCAGTTAGACCTGTTAGCTGACTGATGTTTTAATTACCAGTTTAAGATGACCAGTTGATAATTATTGTATAGAACAACTGATGTATAAGATAGGTAACATATTGAGGGGGCACTCAATATGTTTAGGTCAGGTCAGATAAGTCAGATCAGAAGACCTATTGCGGAGAGAACATCTAGACGATCAGACAGTCATATGATCAGGTGAAGATTTAAAACACAAGTTCAGAAGACCTGAAGATCAGAAGACTACCAGATGATCAAGAAAAGAAGAACTACATCAGTCGAGTCTGCTAGTTGAGCTAAGACAACAGCCACCAGAAGACTCTATCAGGTAGACTGATCAATTTTATCTGATCAGGTCAGCTCACACCAGGTGTCAACTGATGTTACACCAGTCATACGTTGTTGATCTGAACAAGAAGAATGTCAACATTAGTTGGTAGAACAAAACACTGAAAAGTGTACTTGTTATCCAATGAGAACAAGATGGGTATGTTCGGAGCCGACAATGTGGGATTCGGCGCTGCACAAACTCAAGTTTATTTTATAAGTGTTCATCCCATTTGTTCTTATCTTAGAAATCTCATCCTCTAGCTTTAGGCTACATAAACACTAGGATAGATTTCCAGTTGGAACCACAACAAATCTTTACCCAAACCAAAAGTTAGGTTAAGTTTGTTTAGCAAGATTTAAGACTAGGATTTCTAGTTTTAATTTCTGTGATCGGATTGAGTGAGAACTCTATAAACATCTGTTGGTTGTACTGTGTTGGACTAACACAATAAACTAAGTTCAGTTGGTTAAGTTGGTACCCCTTGTGATAGGGAAGAGTGGACGTAGGACTGGTTGTCCGAACCACTATAAAAATCTTGTGTGTATTTACTTGCTCTTAAATGATTTACAGTATTGCACACAACTGAGTTTAAAATTTCATACATATTCTGAGTTAGTATCAGTTTGCACCAAGCAACTGATCTGATCAGTTTGACACGTTGGTCATCTGATTGAAAACAGACTATAGAATCTGAACTTATAAAACTATTTTTTCACACGGGTTAAAACTAGCTTACGCACGCCAGTTAAACTGATAGAAACCGAACTGATCAGCCTTCAGGCGATCAGTAAGTTGGATATTAGTTCAAACTGATTCACTCGCACTCTGATCAGGCAACCTGCCATCACACCTGATCTTGCACGAAAAGTTTTCAAAAGTCTATTCACCCCTCCCCTCTAGACTTCTGTTCTCACGAAACCTGTTCGGGACCTACAAGTGGTATCAGAGCAGTGGTTCTACGGACCACTGGCTTTGAATATCATCGGTTCTTGAGGAAGACCCTTTGTGGTCACTTGATCAGATATTGAAAAACCATTTTCAAAACTTCATCTGTTTTCAAAAACTCACTAAACATGGATAATACATCCGGAATGTATCATGATCTACCCAAGTTTGGTATTGATTAGTATGCAGATTGGGTTATATTCATGAGAAACCATCTGGGAGCGATAAGCAGCAGGATGATGGAAATTCTGGAACAAGGACCTATCATCATCTATCATAACAATCCAGCTGAAGGTGGTGACCCAGATTTTCGGTTTTTTCGAATCGGAAAAGAGTCCGAAACTCGATGGATATTTGAAGAAAAAAAAATCATCAAATCTGGATACGGTTGCAAGACATATCATCATGAAGACGATGGATAAGATCACAAGAGAGAAGATCAAGTATCTCAAGATAGCCAAACAGATGTGGGATACACTTGCTGAGATGTGTGAAGGAAATGATTTGATTAAAGACAGCAGATTGCAAGCCGAACTGGTAAAGTTTGAGAAACTTAAGATGCTGCCAAATGAAACCATAAATCAGCTCGATGGAAGACTCACCATGTCTATCAACAAGCTACGGGAACTGGGACGAGAAATGTCAGACAAAGACATCAACTACAAGATATTGAGATCTCTGACAAAGAAATGGGATATGAAAGTGACTGTGATTAAGGATTGTCAAGATATTGCAAAGATGAAGCCAAGCAACCTGTTTATGAGCCTTAAAGCCCATGAGTTTGATCTGATTGAACGAGGGCAAGAAGAAGACGATGAGTTGCCTACCGAAGTCACACCTGCCACATCAAAAGTTGTTGCATTCAAAGCAGTCGGCAGCAGCTCAAAGTCTACTGAACCTATTGGAAACTTCATAAGTCAGACATAACAGATTGCTTTGCTAACCAGAAAACTTGAAAGATCCAACATTCAACTGGGTAAATATCGAAAATTCTACAGAGATTATCAGAACAACAGAGGAAGAGATTGGAGGTCAACTGACAGATCACAAGAAAGGAATAGATTTGATGAAAGAAGAGATGATCATAGGGAGGATCGCAGAGAGGATAAGAAAAGAGATGATCGTTCTGACGAAAGAAGAGACAACAAATCAGAAAGGAGGAATAAATATCACAGGCAAATAGGAAAGTCACCTGACAGATTCTACAGACGGAATGACTCACCTAACAGAAGAAGTTCCATGTGGAGCGTGTTTCAACTGTCAGAAACCAGGTCACTACAGTGCAGACTATCCTGACCTGACTCCAAAAGAAAGAGAAGACAAGCGGAACATAAGAGAGCAAAGATACAAAGACAGAAAGGCCATGGTTGTTGATACATCTGGGATTGATGATTCTTATCTACCTTTAGAGGACTCTGGTTACTCATCTGTAGAAGATTTCTGCCTGATGAGAAATGCTGATGATTTCAACGACCTTGATGATCTGATGTTCTCATCTGATGATGACATCTATTTTATGGCCAAGGAAGAAGACCAATCTGAGGTATCTTCTAAACCTTCTGTGTTTTCTGTTTCCACACCTGTTGTGCTGAGCACACCTGCTGGAGAGATTGACCTGCAGCTCTACAATGAGCAATTGCTTGATGATCTCTCTAATGCAGTAGACACTTATACGATAGTGGAAGCTGAGAACGATAAGCTGAGGTTAGAGAACATTCAGCTTGTCAAAAAATGCTGCAAGAAAGGTTCGAATCGAAATCGATGAAACTGTTTCAAAAGATAACTTTAATGGAGGTTTCGGAAAGTCGATTCTTCTGATCAGGATAAACTGATTGAGGAACAGCTAACTACTAACAAAAAGCAAGTTGATGATCTCATAATCCTCCAGGCTAAGTTTGATGAACACTTCCGACTGCATGAGAGTCTGAAAACTACTGAGGATAGTTTACGTAAGAAAATAGAGGTTTTTACAAAATCATCTAAGACTGTTCAAGATCTGAACAACTATTTTCGTACATCAACTAATAAGAAGGGAATTGGGTATGAACACCCTTCTACATCCTCAAAAGCCCTGTCTGGTTCACTTCAAAAAAGTGTAATCAAACGAATTTCTGAAAAGGATACACGAAAAGTAAAATTTGTATCATATAAGGGACAAGGATTAGCTGACCAGGCAAAGCGAGTGTCTGATCAGAAAGGGAACAAAAATGGACCACAACTGATCAAGCATCAGCCGAGGAATCAACAGAAGAATCCAGTTTTTCTGAAGAGACCTCAACCTGCTCAGCAGATTAGGAATCAAAAAAGACAACCTCGCAAAGGGAAATCTGATCTGAAGCCTAATCAGGTCCAGCTGCGTAACAAGCAAGCTAAGGGTAAACTGCTGAGACCAGATATGCCAAAAAGATATGAATCTTTTTATGGTAGCAGTCGTACCTACCCTTATAATCAGAAACCTAGGGTGCTTTGCTTTTTTGAGCCCCCTTTGGATTAAAAGAAGACAAGTTTCAATGAAAAATCCCAAGTCTTCTGAGTCATCCAAGGCTCACACTAATAATCATACTGACCAGATTGCATATGAAGAGACGTATGATTATGTAGATGTTTATGGGAGACATATCAAGCCCTCTGTTTTTAACAAAGGTGCAAGATATGTTTGGATCCCGAAAGGTACTTCTAACCCCCCAGGACCCGATTCTATGAAGGGGTGATTATAATGTTTATGGGAGATATCAAGCCCTCTGTTTTTTTAACAAAGGTGGGTTTGGATCCCGAAACGAAGGAGATTGTGGGGTACAACTATCCGGTACATCGATAGTGGTGGATGCTCAAGGCAAGCAACTATCACGGAAGCAAACATCTCCTTAGCAAACATCTCCTTAGCTCTTACACAGAACAAGAAGGCCCACGTGTACACTTTGGTTATGATAACTTTGGTTTTACCAGAGGATTCGGAACCCTAGAGAATGATGATGTATAGGTTACTGGAGTCTCGTATGTCAAAGGTTTAAAGCATAACTTTTTATCAGTTTCACAATTCTACGACAATGGATTCAGTGTTGAGTTATTGACTGATGAATGCACAATCAAGAATCGAGCTACTCAACAGATTTTGTTAACTGGTTTGAGGAAAGGAACGATCTATACTGCAGATTGGAACAATTGTCCAAGAAATACATGCCTGATTGTTAAGAGTTCCAAAAGCACCAGTTGGCTCTGGCACAAGAGAATGAGCCATCTGAACTTTAAAACTCTTAACAAGATAGAAGGATGTCTTTAGTTGAGTCTTCCGAATGAGGTAATCTCTAAGGATCAGACATGTGTCGCATGTCAGAAGGGAAAACAGGTAAAAACCTCATTCAAGGGAATCCCAGGACCAGCATCCAGCAGAGTATTGCAATTGCATCATATGGATTTATTTGGACCAGTTACACCAGTCAGTCTCAGCGGACGCAAGTACACCCTGGTGATCATGGATGATTATTCCAAGTTTACTGGGGTGGTATTCTTATATAAGAAGAATGAGACAACAACCAAGATAGCCGAGCTGCTCAAGAAACTTCAAAATGAGAAGGGTGTTAGTATTGTAAAAATCAGATCCGATAAAGGTACATAATTTCTGAACTCCTTTATTACTGACTTTTGCAATAAGTTTGAAATACAACGTGAAACATCAGCTGCAAGAACACCACAACAAAATGGAGTAGCAGAACGGAGAAACAGAACACTCAAAGAAGCTGCTCAAACTATGTTAGCTGAACATGCAACTCCAAGCCGTTTCTGGGCAGAAGCCATCAACACTGCATGCCACACTCAGAACAAATGTTCTCTGACTAAGCTCACTTCAAGACACCCTATGAACTGTGGAAGGGCAGAAAACCTCGTGTTTCTTACTTCCATGTTTTTGGGTGCAAGTGTTTTATACACAATAATGGGAAGAGCCAGTTGAAAACCTTTGAGGCCAAGTCAGATGAGGGTATATTCTTAGGATAATCCTCTACCCAAGGCTTTCAGGGTATTCATCAGGCGAACCCTAGTTGTGGAAGAAACACCTCATGTGGTCTTTGATGAGACATCTTCTGAACAAGAGAAATCTACCTCAGAACAAACAGTACCAGATCAGCCGGTACGTGATGCACAGAAAATGGATCAGTTACGAATTAAGGAAAAAGGATCAGATCATGTAACAGTGTATGTTCCAAACCTTGATCTTGCTTATTAACCAGGTCAATCAGACCCAAAGGTACGTACAACTGTCAATGAAGAAGCTGGTACGGCTGAGACAATAACAACTGAACCATCTAGTTCAAGGGGAACACCTGATGTTTCTACGGACAGACATCAGCACATGATGATTCCAACATCAGCTGAGACTTGTCCATGTCAATTGGATCATATGTCTGCACCACTCCCAATCTCTAGTGATGATTTACTATCAGAAGAGGATGATGTTCTCCAAATTGATGAAAATCAGAAAAGAAGGACCTGGATAACCAGTCATCCAACTGATATGATCATCGGAGACCCATCTGATAGAGTTAAAACTATACATCAGATTGGTGAAAGTGTCATGTATTGTTGTTATTTGTCTTTGAAGGAACCAACCAAAATTGAAGAAGCTCTACAGGATGCTAACTGGATTCTAGGCATGCAAGAAGAATTAGAGCAGTTTGAAAGGAATCAGGTTTGGAAACTGGTGGACAGACCAACCAATCAAGATGTGATTGGCACAAAGTGGTTATTCAAGAACAAGAAAGATGAGAATAATGTCATAACCAGAAATAAGGCAAGACTTGTTGCTCAGGGGTATTCACAATCAGAAGGAATTGATTATGATGAGACCTTTGCACCAGTCGCTCGCCTGGAAGCCATTCGGCTGTTTCTGGCTTATGCTGCCTATAGAGGGTTTATTGTGTATCAGATGGATGTAAAGAGTGCATTCTTAAACGGGGTACTAGCTGAGGAAGTTTATGTTGAACAACCTCCTGGCTTTGAAAAAGGTAACCAGGTGTACCGTTTAAGAAATGCTCTTTATGGCCTGAAACAAGCTCCTTGAGCCTGGTATGATACATTATCTCAGTTCTTGATAGACAGTGGATTCACTAAAGGAACAGTGGATAGAAGATGGAGAAGATATTTTGATGGCTCAGATTTATATGGATGATATCATTTTCGTGTCTCCCAACAAGAGTTTATGTGATAAATTCAGCAAACTGATGCAAGGGAAGTTCGAAATGTCCATGATGGGTCGAATGAATTACTTTCTAGGTTTACAAGTCAGGCAAAGTACAGAAGGAATATTCATCTGCCAGGCGAAGTATACTAGGAATTTGTTGGCTAAGTTTGGAGTTCAAAACTGTAAGGAATCCAGAATTCCTATGATGACTGGATTCAAGATGGATCCAGATGAGAATGGTCAGAAAACTAATCAGAAAGAGTATAGGGCTCTCTTTGGATCTCTACTATACCTGACTGCCAGCAGACCAGATATAACTTTTGCAGTAGGTGTATGTGCCAGATTTCAGGCAAATCCAATGTAAAGCCACCTGAAAGCAGCTAAGCAGATTCTTAAGTATCTGAATGGGACAGTAAAGATGAGTTTATTCTACCCATCAGATGATATTCTAGAGCTTAGTGGGTATTCTGATTCTGATTATGGAGGTTGCAGAATAGACAGAAAATCAACCTCAGGTACATGTCAGTTTTTAGGTAGTAAACTGATCTCTTGGTTTTCAAAGAAGCAGACATCAGTTGCAACATCTACTACTGAAGCAGAATATATGGCTGCAGGAAGCTGTTGTTCCCAACTGCTCTGGCTTAGTCAGCAGCTGAGGGATTATAACATTGTAGCTACGAACGTACCTATATTCTGTGACAGTAATAGTGCTATTGCAATCACTCAGAATCCTGTTCTACATACAAGATGCAAGCATGTGGATGTCAGACATCATTTTATAAGAGATCATGTTGAAAAGAAGAATATCAGAATGGAAAAGATCCATACTGATAAGCAGAAAGCTGATATTTTAACCAAGCCGCTAGCTGAAGTCAGATTCAGAGAATTATGCAATGAGCTAGGGCTTCTGGACCTTGGAGAAAGTGCACCAGAAATGTTTGGTGGACTGGTCTACAAGACCAGTTGGATAAGAGACTGACCAGATAGAAAGAATCAGTTGAGTAAAGGTACATCAACTGATCAGATCTGATCAGAAGAGAAATAACAGATTAAGGGGGAATTGATCAGATTAACAAGTGCATAAATATTAAGACAAGAACAAGGCAATTTATCGCATCACGTAATGAAATCAAGACAACAATGGAGTAAAAGAGTTTTTCATTGATAAAGACCCGGAGGTCGAAATTACAATAGAATTAATTACAACTGACCCGGAGGTCTGAAGATAAACCATAAACCATAAACCCTAAACCTTAAACCCTAAGCTCGATGAGACTTCTCGCTTTAAATGAACACGGAGTGACATACAAGGATTGTATTTTAAGGCTTTATTGCCTGATCAAGGTCGAATATACAATACTAAATCCATATTACATGTCAGAAGTTACTCATCGTTGTAATATATTTGTCAGAAGTTACTCATCGTCGTTAACCACGTTATCTCGTTCAGCACCAGAGGAACAGACAACCTTCTTCATGTTGACGACGATAGATCTGGAGGACTCGCCGGATTTACTCATATGCAAACTTGAAAATTGAGGGTTGTTGTGTTTAAGTACAATGGGTTGAAGGTATAAAGCCTCGTTCTATTTATATAGGAAAAGTAGGGGTAAAAATGAAAATTTTATTTACTCAAGGCCCTTCAGAGAAATTGGCGTCGCAAGGCCATCATTACGGGAATGTCACATCACGCCGACTTAGGGAATCGAGGCGACCATTCGACTTCCCGAGGATTAAGTTTTAGCAGGAGCACACTTTCCAAGACCTGACCTGATCAGAGTGGATCAGATTGGATCAGCAGAAATCTGATCAGATATGAGGCTAATCAAATAAGGAGGATCAGTTGAGTATGGTACCTTAATTGATCGAAAAGAACAGTCAAGAATTAATCAGAGATAACAGTTGAAGGGGGAACGTCAATTGATCAAATAGGATCAGAAGGAGACTAATCTGATATGTGGGACATTGTTGGGAAACACAACGGATCAAACAAAAACTAAGATCAGTCAGATCTTCAACTACAAGTGGTATTGACTGATTACAACACCACTCAACCAGATACGCATTTTTATTTCTTTGTTACTTATCAGAAATTATCTGATAATATTTACTTTTACTGTGCACATACTTTTATGACGCACGCCCTGCAAAACATTTAATGTGTTTTTAAAATCCAAAGAGCAATCGTGCGTGCATACCCTGACCACACGATCAAAACCTCTCAATCTGAGTCGTTTATTCTTTTCAAATGCTTGATTTTCCGGTCTCGATTTTCCCTCCTTTCTCTTATAAGCTTCATCAAAACCCTTCCAATGTACTCTTCTCAAAATTCCTGCGATTTACACTCTACAAATTCATAATTACCTTTCTGCAATTCAAAGCGTTTCTTGAGATTCAACTTATTTCAGAATCGAAAAGCAGAATCTGGTAATTCATTTCTTTTATTTTGACGAATTAGTTTCCTAAATCCATTGGTCATATAGATTACGAATGTGTATTGATATCCTGTGTTGTGCCTTCTCAAATGTTTGGTATCCGTATGATATAAATCAAATTGATTAATTGATCTAGATAATCAAATACGTGATATGTTTATGATTATGCACAAATCTTAATCAAGTATGATTTGTTGTAGATGGCCACTCACTGATTGGGCAAAATTATGTGTAATTATGCGAGTTTGGCAACCCAGATTGTGCAAGACAAATATGTAATGTTTGGTGTTACACGAGATCCGGAATCAATGGAAGTGAAACAAATTCTGAGGAAATGCGGTCTTGAAAAGTAATGTGTTGCTCAAGGCAATCCAGTGATGCAGTATGAGGCACTGGAATTCTTAAGGAACTTGACGGTGGAATCTCCTGGAGATGAACTGGTGTCATCGGTAAGTGGAGTGGATATCAGAGTTACAAATGCTGATATCTCTCGTCTGTTCAACCTGCCCAAAGGGAAGATCTCCCCTGCTCACTACAGGGAGAATGAAGACGAACTAATTAAGAATGAACTCTTCCGAGAGGCTGACAAACATCATACCGTAAGTTTTGTTAGGCCAATGTTGAAAAGTAAATACCGACTGTTGTTTGACATTCTGTCAAAAACAATTATGGGTATATCTTTCAGCCCGAATGGATTAACTGCTATAAAGATGCACAGTTTGGTTGCTATTATCGATGGAGCCAAGAATATTAACTGGGCTGGTTTTCTGAAGGCTATTCTGGTCCAGGAGCATAACAAATTTGGAGTTAGTGAACAGAGATAAGTTTTGTGAAAAAGAGAATCAACAATCTGAACAAAGTTGCAGTCATTCTGACGCACAAAATGCCTAATGCTGAATGGGATCAGAATGGACTAAAGTTCTACAAGGCTTTTCTTTCAACAACAATTTCCATCTATGGTCCGGCAGATGATGATATGCGGGCCACACAGAAGAAAGGGAAAAGCAAGGAGGCTGCTGCTGCTTCTGCAACTGCCGTTACTCCGAAGAAGAAGAGAAAACTGGTGAAAGACCTAGAGAAGAGGCCAAAGAAAGTGAAACAGGCCCCCATGACTCTTTTCTTGGAGGGCATCAGACTATTGTTTTGCTAAATTCAAAACGTCGTCTTGAAATAGACATGAGCTGACCTCATCTCGTCCGCAAAATTGATGTTGACAAGTATGAGGTGGATCAACCTGTCTTCTACAAGTAATATGCTCGAGAAGCAACAGCATCAGCGTTTGCCCCTCCTGGACAAGTTGTGATTATGCGAACTGCTGTCTGCATGAGCATGTGGCGAGCACGTATGCTCGCCTATATCAGGCGTGGGCAAGAGCCTCTGCTCGAACCATTCTATCCCCTTGGAGGATGCCTGAGCATCAGCATCCGTGCGTCGTTTTGTGCGCATGCCACGACATCCCACCCCCTCGGAGGAGATTTAAGGGATGCGTAGGGGACTAGTGATTTACTACTGCATAAGCAGTGGATAAAGTGGAGTGGCAACCATGACTCTGCCGAGCATCTTGAGTCTGTAACGAGCACCAACCTGTGCTCGGAGTGACAATACTCGTTTAGAAGAAAATACTTCTCCCGATTTGGATTGGCTTTCCCAAATTGAAGGGAGAGTATTTTCCTTCGTGACTGCGATACAGGGTATAAAGCTCGTACTAGAGCAAGCGCCAGGACACATGATCGAGTCAGCAAAATGATAGCTGAATTGAGTATTGAAAACTTCATCTGGAGGCATACCAAACCAACTATCTCCCGATAACTGAATTTTCTTCTAATATGTTTGCACAATATTTTTTCCTTTTTCTCTATTTTTCTTCCCCCTTCTTCAGCTATCAATACGCCTATTTATACTACTATCCCAAACAAGTGCTGGCATATCTAGTTGGTGTTGGCCTTCTTGCTTTAAATCCTCATTTTGACATTTGTCCTTGTCTTTGTCAGTTCTTATTCAAGGATTGACACGTACCTTTTTTTGGTTGCCACCACTTCTCATCTTGTTTTGACACGGATCTTCTATCTTTTAATAGTGTTGTCCAAAATTCCTTCTAGAAGATTCCGAAATTTGTGTCGGACACTGTGTGTTCCTCCCTCATATTTGTCCTGCTCGTCTTAGCCGAATGGCTGATTATGCTAGGGGTTTATTTTTTTTTTACCCCAATAGCTAGCCAAATGGCTGTTTATGCTCGTCGTTACTGATAATACTTTTTCAGATTTGACGCATTCCACGAATAGGACAACGGAACTCCATTCAAGTCTTCCAAATCATATGCCCCGTTTAAAAAACGTTTTGTTACTCTGAATGGACCTCCCATGATCTGCCAAACACACCACTTGGTACCCCCGTTGCTCGTCTTAGAACCAGCTCACCTACGTTGAACCTGCGTCTTCAGACTTTGGAGTTGTAGAACTTTTCTGATCTTTTTTTATACATAGCGTTCCTGAAATTGGCCTCCATCATTCTTTCTTCCAATAGATCTGCACTTAGGGCAAGCGCCTGGTCATTGATGTGCTCTCCAGAACTCATTGTCCGATGGCTCGAAATCTTTACATCTGCCGGTATAACGGCTTCCGTACCAAATGTCAGGGCAAATGGGGTTTCCGCAGTTGATGTTCTGAAAGTAGTACGATATGCCCATAATATTTCTGGTAACTCTTCAGCCCATCCTCCCCCTTTGGAATTATCAAGTATATCCTTGAGGGTATGCTTGCTAATTTTATTGGCAGCTTCAACTTGTCCGTTTGACTGGGGGTAATACGGAGTAGAGTAATGCTTTTTATGCCCCAACGAGCACAATTCTGTCGAAATTCACTTCCATCGAACTGTTTGCCATTATCTGTTACCAATGACTGGGGAAGCCCAAAACGACAAATGATATTTTTCCAAACAAAATTCCACATTCTTTGTTCGGTGGCTTTAACAATGGCTTCAGCTTCCGCCCATTTAGTGTAGTAATCAACGGCAACCACGGCATATTTTACTCCCGATGTGCCAGTAGGAAACGGGCCAATCAAATCGATTCCCCATTTAGCAAATGGCCACGGGCTGTAAACAGACAATAGTTCTTCGGGTGGGCAATGGATAAGTGAGGCGTATATCTGACACTTATGACATGCGCGGGCATATGCGAGTGAATCTTTCTTGAGGGTCGGCCAATAGTAACCTTGTCTGACAATTTTATATGCCAGGACAAGCCCACCTGTATGGTTTCTACATACCCCATCATGAATCTGTTCCAGAATCACATGACCCTCTTCAGGAGTAATACATTTCAATAATGGAAGAGAGAAACTTCTTTTGTATAAATGCCCGTCTAGGATAGTATATCGAGCAGCATGTAATCTGAGGCGAGTATCTTGTGCTTTATTTTCGGGGAGAAATCCTTTTTGTAATTAGCTTAAAATTGGAGTCATCCAGGTTTCTTGCTCGCTTGTCACATGGGCGACCACAACTCTGGGAATTGATGGCGAACAAGTTGTGACGACCACAATGTCCGTCGTGTTCATCACTCCTTCTGCAGTTACCAATCGTGCCAAGGCATCAGCAAACGAATTATCCAATCGTGGTAATTGTTCTATGTAAACTTGTTCGAATTGTTCAAGCAGCTCCTTTGCTAGTTGCTGATATTATGTCATTTGTTCACCTCGTGCTTCGTACTCGCCTAATACTTGCTTTACGATTATTTGGGAATCGCTATAAATCATCAGCCTCTGAATTCCATTGTCATAGCCATGTGTAATCCAGCAATCAAAGCTTCGTACTCGGCTTCATTATTTGTGGGTGGGAAATCAAAATGGATGGCTGTCGTGAAAGTTTGTCGAGTTGGGCTGATGAGAACAACACCCGCTCCGGCTCTTGAACTTGTCGATGAACCGTCTACATACATGTGCCATGGTTGGTCGACACCTCTTTCAGGTATTTGCGGATATGTCAATTCAACCATGAAATTGGCCATAGCCTGGCCCTTCATTGTTGTTCCTGGGACGAACGTAATGCCAAATAGACCTAACTGCACCGCCCACTTGAGTAATCTGCCCGCAGTGTCTGGTCGGTGGAGAACTTGTCGTAATGGGAATGTGGTTAACATCTCGACTGAGTGATCGAAAAAGTATGGTCGCAGTTTTCGGACACTCATAACGAGAGAATACGCGAGTTTTCCAGTGGAGGGTACCGGAGCTCGGCTTCTTTGAGTACCTGACTTACATAATAAATAGGCAAATATGTTGCCCCCTCTACCCGAACGAGCACAGCGCTAATTGCATTCTCTGACGCGGCAAGATACAAATAAAGTTGTTCGCCTGGAACAGGCTTAGATAATGATTGAGTATCCGCAAGGTATTGCTTTAATGACTCAAATGCATTTTGGCAATGCTCTGTCCACTGTAATTTCCCTTTCTTTAATGCGTCAAAGAAAGGTTTGCATTTGTCTCCAGTTCGTGATATAAATCGGCTTACCGAAGCCAAATGTCAAGTTAATTTTTGAACTTCTTTCACACTTCTAGGAGCCTGCATGTCGAGCATAGCTTGAATGGTTGATGGGTTCGCTTCAATCCCCCGTTTACTGACCATATGTCCTAGGAATTTTCTTGAATGAACCCCAAAACTGCATTTCTTCCGATTTAACTTCATGTTATACTCCCTAAGAATATCAAACGTCTGTGCCAGGTGGGTAATGTTGTCTTCCTTATGCTCGCATTTTACCACAATGTCATCAATGTACACCTCAACTGTTCGGCCTATTTGTTCGTCGAACATCTTGTTCACCAAACGTTGATACGTTGCTCCAGCATTCTTTAATCCGAATGGCATGCGTTGCCAACAATACATATTCTTTTCGCTGCAGAAAGCCGTATTCTTTTGATCGTCTGGATGCATGGGTATTTGGTGATACCCAGCAAATGCATCCATGAAGGTCATGAGCTCATGTCCTGCTGCGTTATCGACCAAATAATCGATATGTGGCATCGGGAAATTGTCTTTCGGGCATGCTTTGTTTAAGTCGGTGAAATCTATGCATAACCTCCAAGTTTCGTTAGATTTGCGGACGAGCACAGGGTTAGCAAGCCATCTTGGGCACTTTACGTCTCGAATCAATTTATTATCGAGCAATTTCTTAATTTCACTATCCATAGCTGCATACTTCTCCGGACTGAATTTTCTCCGCTTCTGGATTATTGGAATTTGTGTTGGGTCAAGGTTAAGAGAGTGACATGCATGTTTAGGACCAATGCCGACCATGTCCTCATGTGACCAAGCGAACACATCTAAATTTTCTCGAAGATACGTGATTATTTATGTTCGAAATGGTTCCGGTAATTCTGAATCAATAAACACTTCTAATTCCGGTCTGACCGGGTCAATATTGACAGACTCCAATTGTTCAACAGGCGTTGCTCGCCTCTTTTTTTGCTTCCATCGAGGATCTTCGATCGACCCCCGGTGCTCATCATCTACCTCCATAGGATCAAAACCTATACGAGGTTCTAAGTCAGGTAGCTCGTTTGGTGAATCAATGTTCATTAGACCTGGAACATGAGTTATCATTCTGGGTTCTGTGTTCGCCTGTGAAGATGTGCTCGTCAGAGGAGGTATAAGCGTCCTCGGTAACATATTCACCGTTAGCTTGGTTCTCCGGTCTCCCATGTTTGCTCCATTACGTTAACGATATTTTGCTTTTCTGGCACGCATGACAGCAAACAATCTCGAGCTTTTTTTTTGGTCGCCTTTCACGCTACCCGTCCCTTCTTGGGTTGGACACTTAACACAATAGTAATAAGTCGAACATGCAGCTTTGAATTCCTGAATAAGCGGGCGACCTAAAAACCCGTTATAAGTAGACGGATCATCGACGATTACAAAGTTTAACATTCTAGTTCGTCGAATCTCCAGATTATTAGTTGATTCTAACTCAACTCCTAGCCTAATCACTCCATATGGTCGGGTTATAGATTCCCCGAAACCCATTATGGTGTGATCACAGGGCTCGATATAACTACTTAGATCCCCAACTTGCTTCTGCATTTGGTGCAGAGTGTTAACGAATAGAATGTTCGCAAATGCTCCGGTGTCGACCAGGAGGTGATGCACTTTCAAACCGAGAAGACGAGCGCTGATGGTTAGGGAGTCATTGTGGGGAGTGATTATGCCGTCGATATCATCTTCTGAGAACATGATTTGGTGAGCGGGTGGCGTGCTAGCTGATGTGTTCGCAACATTCACCTGATGGATGCTTTGCATGGCACGCATTTCCATCTTCTTCCGCCTGTTCGATAACATCGGTGCCTGATAGCATCCACCCACTGGACCATAATCAGGACAAATCATGTTAATTTCTTGACTCTCTCGACCTCTGCTCATGGTAGGAGCTCCTCTCTTGGGTAATTCCAACTTCTAGCGGGATTCCTCGGGATCACTATCAGATGCTTCTTCTGACTTACGCTTACCCATACGATCACCTGATTTTTCAGTTCAGAAGTATCTGTTCGCCGGCTTTTTGAGGAACTGCGTAAGTCGATTTTCTTCATATAACTTCCAAAGTTGACGAAGTAAATCGTGACATTCATAGATATTATGTCCGATGTACCCATGATAATTACAAAACTTGGAAGCATTAATCCGATTTTTGTCTCTTACGATTCTTCATTGCTTATCCAACATGTCCCGATCCTTAATTTGATTAAATATCGTCTCTGCTGAAACGCCTAGAAGGCTTCGTAGTGCATGTGCTTCTGCTCCTTCTTCAAAAGGTTTAAAAGATCTTGGGGGTTTATACCCCCCTCATTCATTACTTTTTTACCAACAACTCTTTTTGTCGCTACTTCTTGGCCTAACCGTGATTGAGCGAGCAGATCTTGCATAGCTATAATCTTGGCTGCTTGCTCTCGAAATTCGGCATATGTGCTTGGCTAATCCTGATGCATGGCTTTCCACATATCCGTATTCAGGGTCAAGCCCCCCACCACCGTGAGGATTTTTGCATCCTCTTCAACTGGGGCTCCATCGTACAAACATTTGTCAAATCTTTCAATATATGCTCGATCTGATTCACCTGGGAGAAATGTGCCAACCTCTGTTTTGGTGCTGGGCGAGCACACATGGATGAGAAATGGGACATGAATTTCTGTCCCAACTGGGCGAAAGACCTGATAGACGCGGCGGGTAGAGTGGAAAACCATCTGTGGGCGCGGTCGTCCAACGTCATGGGGAATGATCGGCACTGTGTTGCGTCGGTGGCGCCCATGGCGATCATAAAGTCTGAATATTTACTGAGGTGAACATGTGGGTCAGACTCAGCATCGAACATAGGGATTGGTGGTCGGATTTTTGCCACTTTTTCTTGTACTTCGGCTGCCATGATCGCCGGTGTTAGTGGCGAGCACGACATTGCGCCTGCCCGCATGAGTCATCTTGTTGTGGCCAGGTCGGCCTGTAAACCCTCGATTGCTTTTTGCATTTCTGCAAATTTCATGGAACTGATAGACTTGGATTGGGGTTGTGTCCCATCATGAGGACCCGGGGGGTCATGCTCATGATGGGGCAGTCCCCCTTTCCATGTTCGTCCTTGACTACCAAATCGATGATAGATAGACAATTTAGTTCCAGCTGATTTTTGTTGTTCCTGCTGTCTTTCGGGATGCGGGCGATCACGAGGAGCTGAAGGAGCCGACATGTCCATCGGCTGTTCCCTCCCGGGATCCTGTCGCCTATGATCGCCGATTTGGTCTTTAACAGAGAGCCTCAAACGTCCAAACTCCAATTGTCTGGACTCTTGAGCCTGCTCGTCGTCCGACATATCATCAGCCTTTTTGTTGGCTCGCTTCCGCGGAACTTTCATCTTAACTTGCTCGCTATCAGGTGTATGCGAGCGTCGATCATCATCATCTTGAACTTTCAACTTGGCCAACTCCTTTTCGGCCCTCTCTTTCTATGCTCGCAGCAAGAAAGTGATGGACATTATTGTGGCCGTTGGATCGTTGGCGATATCTTCATGATTGATAGTTTCCACGGTCTGATTTTTGTGAGGCTGATGCTGGGCCTCTTTCTGAGCGTGAGGTCGGCTCTGTTCCGACCTCTCCATCTGAGTATTCCTAGATTGAGGCATCATATTTCTTTTTTCTGCCTCGGTTTTTTAGGATTGTGTATGGGCTGGTTTTTTCTACCCTCCTTCTAGCGCCAATTGTTGCAAGTCATTTTTTTATGAGAATACTATGTGGCTAATTTTAAAACAACTCACAAACAAAATAAGTACGTGTACGATATTACGGTAAATAACAGGAAATTGTTGACCCAGTTCATCAATAAATGACTACTTTGGGGGCATTCCAAGCCAGGGATGTCATATTGTGAAGTTTACATGTACAGTACACAATACTTCTCGTGGGGAAAACTTCTACGAAAGATGCTGATTTGGAAAATATAAGCGAGTACTTTGGAATTTTTTCTGAACCCTCTTACTGCTCTTTTTTCTTCTATTTATAGTACTTTGGTAAGCATGAGCTGGTTTGGCAAGCATGAGCTGGAGACTTCGTGTCTTGCAAGAACTCATGTGATGCTGCCACGTTTTCAACTTCGTCTTCTTGGTTGACCTTTGGATTTACTTGCTTATAAGGCATTCTTTTTGTCGTCCAGATGGTTCAGTTAGTTACTTGGCTTTTATGTCATATGCCCTTTGTATCAACTTTTGCTCGACCGATTGCTCTGCTCGCCCCTTTAACCATATTGATTTTGTACCGGAACACTATCCTTAACGAGCATACAAGAATGACTATAATGCTTGCTAGATTTGGCAAGCAATCTTGTTTGGTCGGCGAGGCGAGCATACATGTTTGGTCGTCAAGGCGTGCACACTTGTATGGTTGACAAGGCGAGCATACTTGTATGGTTGACAAAGCGAGCATACTTGTAGCGAGCATACTTGTATGGTTGATAATTATCATCTAGGTGAACACCTCTCCATCGGGCCTGGTTATTTTAATAATTTATTGATACACGTGTTCCTCCGACGTGTACAAATAAATCGAGGTAAAAACATCGATCACAACAGTATCCCAATCCAACTTTTATAGTTGCAGGTCTTTGATAACTCTGAATTTCATCTATCACTTTAGATGCAGAATTCAATAGAGCTAACTTTCTCTGCGCACTATCCTCACATTTCTTTAGAGTTTCATGCTTCTCAAAGAGGTCATTGAACTCAGTTTTGATAAGCTTAATCTCCTCAGTAGATTTCTCTAATTTTCCATTCAGGATCTATATCACCTTCTCTTTTTCTGAAAGTTTTACTTTCAGAACATCTAGTTCATCAGTAGTTCCCATCAATTGAGAAGTGATCTCAGCATTTTTAGAGTCTTTCCACTTCAAATTCTCAGCAGTCAGTTCCTTGTTCTGCTCTTGAGTTTCAGTGAGCAGTTCTTGTAACACGGAATAGTCCTTCATAAGATTCTCAAATGAATCCATCAGGTCAAAGTTACTGTTTACAGTTGAACTTGAGAACTCATGTGCTTGTGTAGGAGCAACAACAGAGATAGAAGAGTTTACCTCCTCTACAGCCATAAGACAGATACCATCACTGTCACTATCTGAGAAAATCTCATCTGTGGAACTGGAACCTTCTTCAGAATGTTCTTCTTCCTCAGCAATCATAGCTTTCTTGCTGGAGAACTTCTTGTGTCTCTTGGCTTGTCTTTCCTTTCTTTCTTTAGCACTCAGCTCAGGACAGTCATATTGAAAGTGACCTTTCTTCTGGCAGTTGTAACATCTGTTGGTATCATCATCCTGATCACTTTCCTTCTTGGTCTTGGAGTCCTTCTTTTTAGATGAGGATCCTTCAGCTTTTGAGTCTCTCTTGTACCTGTGATTCCTGTAATATTTCTTATATTTCCCATATCTGCTATTGAGTCTTTCAAACCTCCTTGCCATCAGTACTAGCTTATCCTCCTGCTCATCCTGATTTTTGGCAAGTGAGTTCTCAAACTCTCTAGACTTACAGGATTTCTCTTTGGCTTTTAAAGCCACATTCTTGCTAGATGAAGAATCATCTTTGCTGTGAGATTTCTTAGATTTCTTGTCAATCACTAACTCATAAGCTTTCAGTTCAGAGAAAACCTGTTGATATGGCATGGAATCAATATTTTTGGTATTTTCAATCACCACAACATGTATATCCCATTTCTTAAATAATCCTCTAAGAATTTTCAGTGCCACTTCTCTCTGTGGGTATCTTTTCCCAAGAGCATTCAGATCATTCACTATGCTAGTGAACCTGACCTCAAGTTTGTCAATGGATTCACTATCTTCCATTTCAAAGCTATCAAACTTTCCACTAGCAACATAAAGTTTTTTTTTCCTTAATATGATTTGTGCCTTGACACATAACAACAAGTGTGTCCCATATTTCTTTTGCAGTTTCACAGTGAGAAATCATCCCCATAACAGCATCATCAATAGTGTTATATAAAGTATGTTTAGCAATGTAGCCCAGATTGACTAACTTTCTCTCTTCAGGAGTAAGTTGATCATCAGATTTTGGAAATTCATTTCTGGGATAATTCCTCTCAGTATCAGTGATTCTAGGATTCACAACAGTAAATTTGAATGGTCCTTCAGAAATTACTCCCCACATTCTTTCATATTTTGAATACAGATGAGCCTGCATTCTTAATCTCCATTGAACATAGCTCTCAACAGAGAACATAGGAAGTTTCTTAGAAGGCATGATGATTGAGCCTTGTAAGATATCAGCAAACAGATCTATTCGGTAGACCACCAGAGTCTTTCAGCAAAATAGGCTATGGCTACCAAAGCAAGTGGTCAAATTGAACCACTGCTCTGATACCACTTGTTGGTCCCGGTGCTAACGAGTCTCACACGTGTAAGGGGGAAATACACGTGTTCAGTGATTTTTAAAACTTTTCTTTCACTGAGGTCAGATGGGTCAGGTTATCCAGATGATTTAGCCCTGAGAAGCACAGATTGCCCTGAGTCAAAGTCTACTGAGACAATGATCCTGAGTTGCTTTCAGAAGCTTCAGATTAGCCCAACTGAGCTGAGTTTATCAGAGATTCTGAGCTTCTTGGATTAGATAATTATCTTACTGAACCCTCAGTAGAGTTAGTTCAGTTTGGTAACTATCTGTTCTAGCTACTCAAGTGTGCGGAATGGTTGGCCCTATGTTTATACTCGTTTTAACTTTGCTGAAAATCTTCCCTTCAGTAAAATAGTGATTAAGGCTATGATTAGTTTGATGCAAGTTCAGTGGATTGGTTCCAACTGAATATCAGTGAATTATGCTTTCAGTGAAAAAACATGCAACAAATAATAATGCAGTACAGAAAGCAAAACAACACAGCAATTATAGTGGTTCAGAGACTCATGCTCCTACGTCCACTCTCTCTGACCTTCAGAGAAATTCCTTAACCACTTCCTAAAGCTTTATGGCTAACTCACGGTAGCTTACTCAATTTTCTACCTTGAGTTTTCTGGCTGACTCACTGCAGCTTACTAACTCAAACACACACAAGTGTTCAGACTACCACAGGTAGCTTACTAACTTCTTCTCTAGAGTTTTCTGGCTAACTCACTTTAGCTTACTAACTCTTTACAACTCCAACTCACCAACAAAACACACACAAACTACATTAACAAAGGGGTTTGGGTTTTGGGTTGGTTTCCAACTAGGATGAGATATCCTTTACAATAAGAACAATGCAAAGGTTAGGATATCTCTACTAAGCTTTGGATATTTCTTATCAATCTAGGCTTAGTGAATGAGCTCTCTCCAATGTGAAACACTTGGGAAATTTTAGGTTTTTCGAGTGCTTCAATTTGCAATAATACGAATGAGCTCTTGAGTTGCTTTCAAATTTCCCGTAACATCTCAATGTAAAGGGTCACTAGTATTTATAGGCAACTTCACCAAGGTCACTCTTGAAAAACTATCTGTTGGAGGAGATAGCTTCATGAGTTTCCTCTTATAGTGTTTGATGAACGGCTATATTTAGGGTTTGAATACTCCCTTGCATGTTTTAGGAAATATGCATTCATGTAGCCAATCACCATTTTTTGTAGTCTGGAACATAGTACTACTGACATGATTCAGAGTCCTGTCGCTTTCAGTGTCAGTAAAGTACAGTGCTGTCTTCCTCTAATTGGTTCTTATCTTCAGTAAATGTAGACAAACATAACGGCTCTTTTTGATCAATCTCTCTGAATGAGATAACCTTAAACTACACTTAGACTTAGTTCCTTTTGTCTGCATATGAATGTCTTGTGCAATATCTATTTTTCTGAATATTCGCATTTTTCTCAGTTTTGTAGTCTTGAGATAGATATTATTCAGTGCCTCGGAACATTCAGGTTATACTGAGTATTCAGCATCTTACTGAGTCTTCAGTAACTACTGGGTCTTCAGTATCTTCTGAGTCTTCAGTGTCTTCTGAGTCTTCAGTGTCAGTGACATACTGAGTCTTCAGTGTCTTCAGTGACATACTGAGTGTCTTCAGTGACATACTAAGTCTTCAGTGTCATACTAAGTCTTCAGTGTCATACTGAGTCTTCAGTTTCTTCAGCAACTTACTGAGTCTTCAGTTACTTACTGAGTCTTCAGTTTCGTCAGTTACTTACAGAGTCTTCGGTTACTTCAGAAACTTACTGAGTCGTCAATTTCTTCAGAAACTTACTGAGTCTTCAGTTTCTTCAAAAACTTACTGAGTGTTGGTCCTGGTGCAAACGAGTCTTACACGTGTATGGGGGGGAATACACGTGTTCAGTGTTTTTAAAACTTTTTCTTTACTGTGGTCAGCTTGGGTCAGGTTGTCCTGATGATTTGGTCCTGAGAAGCACAAATCGCTCTGAGTCAAAGTCTACCTGAGAAAGTGATCCTGAGCTACTTTCAGATACCTCAGATAATCCCAACTGAGTCCTGATTTTTCAGAGATCCTGAGTTGCTTGGATCAGATAACTAACTTACTGAACCCTCAGAAGAGTAAGTTCAGTTTGGTAACTATTTGTTCTAGCTACTCAGATTTGCGGAATGGTTGGCCCTTAGTTTATACTCGTTTTAAGCTTTTGCTGAAAACCTTCCTTTAATGGAATAGTGATTAGGCTGTGATTCAATTTGTATGCAACTTTCAGTGGATTAATTCCAACTGAAATATCAGTGAAAAATATGCTTTAAAAACAAAGTAATGCAACAGATAAATCAAGCAAAACAGAAAGCTATGGACACAGCAAGTTATAGTGGTTCAGAGACTCAAGCTCCTACGTCCAATCTCCCTGATCTCTTTAGAGAAATTCACTAATCACTTCCTAAGGCTTTCTGACTACCTCTGTAGTTTACTAACCTTTCTAATTTTTTGTGCTTTCTGACTACCTCTGTAGTTTACTAACCTTTCTAATTTTGAGCTTTCTGACTACCTCTGTAGTTTACTAACTCAAAACTCACACAAGCTTTCTGTCTATCCAATATAGATTACTCACTTCTTCTGTAGAGCTTTCTGACTACCTCAATGTAGTTTACTTACTCTTTACAACTCCAATCTCACCAACAATCACACTCAAACTACCTTACAAAGGGTTTGGGGGTTTCTTGGTTGGTTTCCAACTAGGATGAGATATCCTTTACAATAAAGAACAATGCAAAGGCTAGGATATCTCGACTAAGCTTTGGATATATCTTATCAAGCTAGGCTTAGTGGAATGAGCTCTCTTCGATTTAAAGCACTTGGGAAATTCTTGGTTTTTCGAGTGCTTCAACTTGCAATAATAAGTTTGAGCTCTTGAGTTGATTACAAATTTCCCGTAACCTTACAATGTAGAGGGTCACAAGTATTTATAGGCATACACCAAGGTCACTCTTGAAAAACTATCCGTTGGAGAGATGGCTTCGTGAGTTTCCTCTTATGGTGTGTGAGAAACGGCTATATTTAGAGTTTGACACTCCCTAACACGTTTTAGGCGATAGCCTTTCATGTAGCCGGTCTTCACTTTTTGCAGTCTGGAACTTAGTACTTCTGGCATCTTTTTAGTGACCTGTCGCTGTCAGTGTCAGTATGGTACAGTGCTGTCTTCCTCTTTTTGACTTTCATCTCCAGTTAAAGGTAGACAACTCAACGGCTCTTTTTGGTTATAATCTTCTGAGTAACTTTGGTCAGGATTTGCTCAACCTTCTCTAACTTCACCATCATCGGGGTGAGATCAATATCAGGAGCATATCTGATCTGCTGTGCCTCCTGAGTTGGCTGTTCATCCTGAGTCTCAGTCTGAACCTGAGCTTCAGTCTGAACTGGGGCTTCAGACTCAGTCTGAGTCTGGGATTCACCCTGAGCTTGGGTGTCCACCTGAGCCTCAGTCTGCATATCAGACATTACAGATTTAAAGGTAGGAACTTCAGTAATCCTGGCATAATTATCAATAGTGCCAAAAGTTACCTGAAGGCTAACTTCAGTCTGAGGATGTTCGACATCAGCCTGATCAGCATCAGTTGAGTCTTTCTCCTTCTGAGATTGACTCTCATCATCCCCTTGTTGGTCCCCATCCTGAGATTTGTCTTTGGAGCTCGGGGCACTAACTTCAGCAATCCTCTCGGCAACCTTCCTTTTCACAAGCTCATCAAAGTCAGAGATTTTCATCCTGAGCTTGGTTTTTCTGAATCCTGAGAATTCAGTGAGAAAAACTATCTCCTCGTTCCACCAGTCTTCGCCTCTGAATGAAGCAATGTTGAGCATTTCTGGAAGAGTCTGGTTGAGGATGTAGACCGTTGACCTCAATCTGAAAAAGATGTCTTGGAGGTCAGGGAATGAGCTAAGCTCAGGGTAGCGGTCAAGGATGAACCGTTCCCCCTTGCTTCGCCATTCGGTCTCTTCAGCTTCACCTTTCTTGAGCATCGGGTCTCGGGTTCAGTGGGAAAATATGCTGATAGATCGACTAAGAGTTCATTCAGGAGCTAATCAAAATTCATCGGCTCCTGAGGCTCAGCAAACTCTGAGATTTGGGCAGGCAACTTCTCAGTCTAAATCTGACTTGGTTCTGAGGTCTGAGCGCCTCCTCAATGGGAATTTCAGTTTGCTCTGAGAACTGAGTGGGCACTTCCTCAGGGGGAATCTGAACATTTTATGAGGTCTGAGCAGGTGCTTCTTCAGCAGGAATCTGTACTTGCTCTGAGGTCTGAGGTCCTTGAAAGATTTCTTGAGAGAACTTATCAGAACTAAGCGACGTCTCAAGAACCTCAGAGAAGACTTGCTCCTCAGTTTGATTCTGTGTCTTTGCGATAGCCTGAGCTAATACAAGTAAAGACGATTTCTGAGCAGTTTGGCTCTCAGGCTGAATCTCCTCAGTCTCACTTTCCTCATCCTCATCAGTGAGAACCACCATTCTTTTGCGCTTTGGAGCAAGGGTTTTTTGCTTCTTCAATTTCTCACCCTGCTCCTTCTTGGCTTCCAACAAAACCTTACCCCTGGTTTGTTGGCTTTCTTCAGCAGCAGCCGCAACTGGTTATTCCACCTTTTTCTCTTTCTTCCCCTTGATAGTCCTCTTTGCAGCAATGGGCTTGAACATTACTTTGGACTTAGGGAATGGAGTAGAGTTGGCAAAGATATCCTCCTCCTCTCGGCACATTTCCAAAATAAAAGCTATTTTGGTGGCATGGAGGATCCTGCCTTTGATCGATATTACCCCATCCTCCCTATTTATGACCTTGGCTTGCTCACTCACCACCTTGATCAGATACTTCAGCCAGTTGAACTCCTTGGTGGGTGAGTCCTCAATCGCCGCCATCAGTCGGAGTTTGGGAGTGCTGATCTGCTCAAAGCTTCCAGATCGACTCATGATGCACTTACCAACAATATCCATCAACACTCTGTACTTCGGCTTTAAATGCCGCTTATGCAGAGTTGCCTCAAACTTAACAGGATTCTCAGTAATCCCATCAAGATACTCTTGCTCCCGTCCCAACATATATAATGAGGGGTCATCTCCCCTATCGCACAACTCAAAAACGTCGTTCAAATTCTTAGGGACAATATAAAGCTCTCGAACAAAATCCACATACTTCATTGATTGTTCAAGATGCGAAACAGAAATCTTGGACTCAATACAATCATCCTCATCTATTTCCATATTTGATACAAACTCTATTACCTCACGAGTATACTCCACCTCCGGTCGGTTCGCGACGAGGTTCGTCAGTTTCGCCAACCGAATCAAGTGGAGCGCCTCTTCTTCGTGCTTGGCATTGGAAGTACTCTCTAGAGAAACCACGTATTCATACCATGGCTTATTTGTCTCGGCCATTCTTTCGAATATGGTAGGAGCCATTTTGAGATTTGAAGATTAGGGTTTGGAGCGATGAAGCTTTTCTGGGTAAAAGAGGGATTTTATTTTGCAGAGGTTTTTTGGGAACGAAGGGCTTTAATAAAATTGTCTTGAAAGGCTTTCTCAAAGAATATATAGTTCGAGATCGTGGGAAGTCGTACCGGTTTGGTGAAAAACAACGGTTAAGATTATCCACGATTAATCGGGTATGCGAAAGGTCGATCTCCGAAAAGTAAGCCGCCAAAATTACCTCATTGGTGATTAAAAGCAACAGAGCATTTAATGACAGTTGACCTTCTTAGGATTTTCAAAGATCCCACCCAAAAACATTCTTCAGGTGTTTTATATTTATTGCAAATGATTACTGAGATTTACTTAAGCAATAAATGAGTCGCATGAGTCATTACTTCTTCAGACTAATTTTCCTCTATCAGTCTTACTGAGTATTGACCTTGATAAAATGTCGATGATACTAAATCTTGAATGGGTTCAATATAATCTTCGAAAGTCTTGACCTTGAAGAATCTGAGTTTTCGAGACTCGATTCAATATTTCCATTTTATCCTGAGTTTCTCAGTAGAATCCTGAGAAAACTTCATGCATCTGAAAACCTTCAATTTTTCAGATTTTACTCTATACACCTGGATCCAACATCCCTAATTCAACTGATAGTTCCTAAAATCTTGATTCAGCCAAAGGTTTAGTCAAGATATCGACTCCTTCACCGCTTATCGGTATGAATTTTCTCCATCTCGATGTCCTTTTTCTCGACATGATCTCGATGAAGTGATGTCCGATATCCACATGCTTGCATCGGTGTGCAATACGGATTTTGTGAAATAGCAATGGCACTATTATTGTCACAAAATATAGGTACTTCATTGGCTACAACTTTATAATCCCTTAATTGTTGTTCGAGCCAAAGAATGAAAGTCTGCTGACTTCTCGCGACCATGTATTAAACCCGGTAATCTTGGTTATTCTTCGAGGTGCATTTTCTTCGAAAACCAAGATATCGACTTACTTCCAAGAAATTGACAAGTTCTGTAGTGGACTTCTGTCAATCCTACAACCTCCATGTCGACATCGAGTAACCGTTAATTCAAGGTTATCATCGGTTTGGATACCATAATCCTCTATTCACTGTGCCCTTAAGATACTTCAGTATCTTTTTGGCAGCCTCCATGTGACTAGCCTTAGGATTAGCTTGGTATCTTGCACATATCCCAACAACAAATGTTATATCCGGCCTACTTGCTGTGAGATAGAGCAATGATCCAATGATTCCTCTATAAATCAAAGATGACTTCTTGATTTACCTTCGTAAATAAGATCCATCTTGTAGTTAGTATTCATAGGAATTATAAGCGCATTGCAATTCATACACCATACTTGGCAATCGGATCTACGGTGTACTTTTACGGTTGATGAAGATTCCTTCCTTTGATTGTTTCACTTGAAGACCTAGAAAGAAATTCATCTCTCCCATCATTGACATCTCAAACTTGCCTTTCATTAGTGTTGAAAACTTTTCACACAGCTGATGGTTTGGAGATCCAAAAATGATGTCATCAACATATATCCGAAACCGAGAAGATATCTTCCCCATCTTCTATCCTCAAACGAGTTCTATCAACAGTTCCTTTGACAAAACCATGGTCGAGAAGAAAACCGAGAAAAGTATATCATACCATGCTCGGGTGCTTGCTTAAGACCATACAAGGCTTTTACGAGCCGTAAACTTGGTCATTCATGCGAAACCGGGAGGTTGTTCTACATAAACCTCTTCTTTAAGCACACCGTTCGTAAATGCACTTTTCACATCAATTTGATAGATCGTGAACTTCATGTGGGCAAACATATGCAAGAAACAACCTCGATGGCTTCTAGTCTTGCAATCGGTGCAAAGGTTTCATCATAATCCAAGCCTTCTTCTTGGGAATAACCTTGTGCTGTTGGCCTTGCCTTGTTTCTTACAATGTTGTTGTTTTCATCTCTTTTATTCTTAAATACCCACTTGGTTCCAATAACATTGTGCCTTTCAGGTCTATCTACTAGCTCCCATACTTCATTTCTTGAGAATTGATTTAGCTCATCTTTCATGGCAGTAATCCAATGAGAATCTTGTAGAGCTTCATCAATCTCAGTGAGGCTCTTTCTCGATAGGGAAGCGGCCAGAATAGTGCACTTTCACCATGGAACCTTCTTGTTTTGACACCTTCAGTTAGATCACCCACAATCTGACTTGTAGGATGACTATCTAACCATTTCCTTCTAGATGTTCCCCCTTCAATAGTATCCTCAACATTTGAAATGTTAGGTTGATTAGTTCAATAAACTCGAGGAACAACGAGAAAAGGAGAAAGGAATCATCTTCCTCGGGGAAATTCTATTGAGAACATTGTCGAGACATTTGTTCCCTTTGGTTGATAGATTCAGAATTTGCCCATTTGTGACCACATCTTCATTGGCATCACATACCGAAGTCCGAGGCGGTGTCTGCTCAGATTGGTCACCTTTCAGTGTGTTTTCCTTGGTGAAGACTTTCCATCCCGAGTCTCACCATCCCGAGTTCCATCCCCCGAACTTCTTTATCTCGAGTCCGAGTCACTCCAATCATAAATGGTGGTGACTTCTTCTTTTCGAGTTGATGGATGTTTTGTCATTCCTTTTCGGGCTTAATCTGGTGATTCTCTTGGTGGGTTCTTTTGCATCATGTTCTGTTTCTTCGAACACAAGTAGATTCATCAAAAACAACATGAGGTGTTTCCTCCACAATAAGAGTCCTACGATTTGTAAACTCTAAAAGCTTTCTTGACTTGAGAATATCCTAAGAATATTCCTTCATCGACTTTTGCTATCAAATGTTTTCAATCGATCTTTACCATTATTGTGTATGAAACACTTGCAACCAAACACACGAAAGAAAGAAACAAGAGTCCTCCTTTCATTCCAAAGCTCATAGGGTGTTTTGCCTTGACTCTTGGTCAAAGATGGATCTGTTACGTGAATAGCATGCGGTGTTGATGACTTTTCAAATTTCAAAAATCTTTCGGGAATATCGGCTTCATTTATCATTGTCCTTTGCGAACTTCTTTTTCGAGTCATGTTCCTTCATTCAGCAACACCATTTTGTTGAGGGGTCCTTGCAGCTGATGTTTCATGAGAAATTCCATTTGCTGCACAATAATCAGATATAATATGGTTTATAAATTCAGTTCCTTTGTCGGGGATCGATTTTGACCACTCTCGATTTTTTCTCAATATCGAGCCTTTTCAAGAATTCAGCAACTTTTATCTCGAGTATCTTTCTTACTGAGTAAGAATATGACCCAAGTATATCTTGAGTAGTCATCAACTACTACTAGTGTATATTTCCTGCCATTAGTGCTCACTGGTGTTATTGGACCAAAAAGATCCATATGCAACAACTGAAGTATTCTTTCAGTAGAAACATCTACTTTGCTTTTAAATGATGCTCTAATTTGTTTTCCTTTTTGGCACGCATCACAAATATGTTCCTTACTGAACACTTCATTAGGCAACCCTCTCACAAGAGCTAATCTTGCAAGTTTATTCAGGGTTTTGAAATTCAGGTGATTCATTCTTTTATGCCATAACCAACTGGTATCTGTGGAACTTTTTGCAACCAAACATGTATCTTTAGGAGTTGAACTCCAATCAGCAAGATACACATTTCCTTTCTAGTACCAGTCAGTAATATTTTCTGTGAGATATCATCTTTCACATAACATAAGTTCTTAGAGAACTCAACATTAAAACCTTTATCACAGAATTGGCTTATTGAAAGCAAGTTATGTTTCAATCCAGATACATATGAAACACCATGGATATGAACTGAGTCGATTTCCAAAGTTCCATATCCTTCAGTCTGTCCCTTGGAGTTATCTCCAAAAGTGATCTGAGGGCCTCTTTGTTCAACATAGTCACTGAATATCTTCTTGAATCATGTCATATGTCTTGAGCATCCACTGTCAAGATACCATACATCAGGGGGCTTTTTCATCTCTACTCATCAGTGTTATATGATCTTCAATCAGCTCAGTGCCCTTGTTTTCCTCCTGAAAAACATATCAATTCTTAGGTACCCAATTTGTGTAGGGTCCTACAAGGTTTGCTGTACCTTTCGGAATCCAAATCTGCCTGACAACTCTAATCACTTTAGAGTGGCTGATCTGTCTTCCATAAACATCTACATACACATTCACTACTCTGGGTGTCTTAGCAGTTTCCTGTGTATGAGTGCTAGCCTTAGCATGAACATGAGCATTTGAATTTTTCTTTGGTTCAGCCCTTTTGTTCATTTGCTTTGGCTTCTGTGCAGCTGGTCTGAATCGTTGTTGACTCGGGTTCAGGTAACCTTTACCCTTAGGCAAGTGGTGTTCAGGTTGCCTGTACTGAAATTTGGGTCTTTCAGTATACTGAGGACTTGGTCTCTCCAGTTGAGAATGTCTCTGCTGAGTGTTTCTCTTCTGAAGATTCCTCTGATGGTTTAGTGCAGATCCTTTCAGGTTTGCATTCTTAGCCTGAGGCTTTGAAGTACTTGCCTGAAATTTTCCAACTGAGTGCTCAGGTTTTCTAGCCTTCACCTGAGGTTTGGGCTTTCTTACCTGATCATTCAGTTTTTCTGGAACCATAGGTCCTTTTCCCTTGTCTACAACCTTGGGCATTTCTTCAGTTTGAAGTGTAGGTGCCACTGGTTTTACAAAGATTGTCTTCTTGCTACTTGATGCAGCATTCAGATGACCTTGTGAGGTTCCCCCTGGAATGTATCCCAATCCAGATTTTATAGTGGCAGATCTCTGATAACTCTGAATTTCATCTATTACTTTAGATGCAGTATTCAATAGAGTTAGCTTCTTCTGCGCACTATCCTCACATTTCTGTAGAGTTTCATGCTTCTCAGAGAGGTCATTGAACTTAGTTCTGATCAGCTGAATCTCTTCAGTGGATTTCTCTAGTTTTTCAGTTAGGGTCACTATCAACTTCTCTTTCTCTGAGAGTTGTACTTTCAGAACATCCAGTTCATCAGTAGCTCCCATTAATTGAGAAGTGATTTCAGTATTGCTAGAGTCTTTCCACTTAAGATTTTCAGCCTTCAGTTCCTTATTCTGCTCTTGAGTTTCATTTAGCAGTTCTTGTAAAACAGCATAGTCCTTCATCAGACTCTCAAAAGAATCCTTCAGGTCAAAATGACTGTTTACAGTTGAACTTGATAACTCTTGTGCTAGTGTAGGAGCAACAACAGAGAAAGTAGAGTTTACCTCCTCAATGGCCATTAGACAGATGTCATCACTTTCACTGTCTGAGAATATTTCATCTGAAGAGCTAGATCCCTCCTCAAAATGTTCTTCTTCTGCAACCATGACCTTTTTGCTAGAGAACTTCTTGTCTCTTTTAGCCTGTCTTTCTCTTCTCTCCTTAGCACTTAGGTCAGGACAATCATACTGGAAGTGACCTTTCTTTTGGCAATTGTAGCATATGTTGGCATCATCATCTTGATCACTTTCTTCTTTGGACTTGGAGTCCTTCCTTTTGGATGAAGATCCCTCAGCTTTCAGGTCCTTCTTCTTCTCAGTTGATTTGTCCTTAGGTTTCTTCTAGTACCTGTGATTCCTGTAATAGTTTTTGTATTTTCCATATCGACTATTAAGTCTTTCAAACCTCCTTGCCATCAGTGCTAGCTTATCCTCAAGCTCATCCTGATTCTTAGCAAGGGAGTTCTCAGACTCTCTAGTTTTACAGGTTTTATCCTTGGCTTTGAAAGCCACATTCTTACTAGATGATGAATCATCTTTGCTGTCAGCCTTTTTAGATTTCTTATCAATTATGAACTCATAGGCCTTCAGCTCAGAGAAGACTTGTTGATATGACATTGAATTAATGTTTTTGGTGTTTTCAATCACCACGGCATGTATATCCCATTTCTTAGAAAGACCTCTAAGAATTTTCAATGCAACTTCTCTATGTGGATATTTCTTTCCAAGTGCATTTAGATCATTCATAATGCTAGTGAATCTGACTTCCAATTTCTCTATAGATTCACCTTCATCCATTTTAAAACTATCAAACTTTCCAATTGAAACTGAAAGTTTGTTTTCTTTGATATGATATGTGCCTTGGCACATTACAGCTAGTGTATCCCAAATTTCTTTTGCCGTATTACAGTGAGAGATCATTCCCATCACACCATCATCAATTGTACTGTATAGTGTGTCTTTAGCAATATAGTCTAGATTGACTAACTTCTCTTTCCTCAGGAGTCAGTTGGTCATCAGACTTAGGAAATTCTGTTCTGGGATCGTTTCTCTCATTTTCTGTTCCTCTGGGATTCACCACAGTAAATTGGAATGTCCCTTCAGAGACCACTCTCCACATACGTTCATGTTTAGAATACAGGTGAGCCTGCATTCTCAGTCTCCATAAATCATAGTTCTCTACTGAGAACATGGGAAGTTTCTTAGAAGACATTTTATCTGAGTCTTTTAAGAATTCAGCAAAAAGATCAGTTCAGATAGACCACAAGTATTTTAGCAAATAAAACTTTGGTCAGCAAAGCAGGTGGTCAAGTTGAACCACTGCTCTGATACCACTTCTTGGTCCCGGTGCAAACGAGTCTTACACGTGTATGGGGGGGGAATACACGTGTTCAGTGTTTTTAAAACTTTTTCTTTACTGAGTTCAGCTTGGGTCAGGTTGTCCTAATGATTTGGTCCTGAGAAGCACAAATTGCTCTGAGTCAAAGTCTACCTGAGACAGTGATCCTGAGCTGCTTTCAGATACCTCAGATAATCCCAACTGAGTCCTGAGTTTTCAGAGATCCTGAGTTGCTTGGATCAGATAACTAACTTACTGAACCCTCAGAAGAGTAAGTTCAGTTTGGTAACTATCTGTTCTAGCTACTCAGATGTGCGGAATGGTTGGCCCTTAGTTTATACTCGTTTTAAGCTTTTGCTGAAAACCTTCCTTTAATGGAATAGTGATTAGGCTGTGATTCAATTTGTATGCAACTTTCAGTGGATTGATTCCAACTGAAATATCAGTGAAAAATATGCTTTCAAAACAAAGTAATGAAACAGATAAATCAAGTAAAACAGAAAGCTAAGAACACAGCAAGTTATAGTGGTTCAGAGACTCAAGCTCCTACGTCCACTCTCCGTGATCTCTTCATAGAAATTCACTAATCACTTCCTAAGGCTTTCAGACTACCTCTGTAGTTTACTAACCTTTCTAATTTTGAGTTTTCTGACTACCTCTGTAGTTTACTAACTCAAAACTCACACAAGCTTTCTGTCTATCCAAGATAGATTACTCACTTCTTCTCTAGAGCTTTCTGACTACCTCAATGTAGTTTACTTACTCTTTACAACTCCAATCTCACCAACAATCACACTCAAACTACCTTACAAAGGGTTTGGGGGTTTCTTGGTTGGTTTCCAACTAGGATGAGATATCCTTTACAATAAAGAACAATGCAAAGGCTAGGATATCTCGACTAAGCTTTGGATATATCTTATCAAGCTAGGCTTAGTGGAATGAGCTCTCTTCGATTTAAAGCACTTGGGAAATTCTTGGTTTTTCGAGTGCTTCAACTTGCAATAATAAGTTTGAGCTCTTGAGTTGATTACAAATTTCCCGTAACCTTACAATGTAGAGGGTCACAAGTATTTATAGGCATACACCAAGGTCACTCTTGAAAAACTATCCGTTGGAGAGATGGCTTCGTGAGTTTCCTCTTATGGTGTGTGAGAAACGGCTATATTTAGGGTTTGACACTCCCTAACACGTTTTAGGCAATAGCCTTTCATGTAGCCGGTCTTCACTTTTTGCAGTCTGGAACTTAGTACTTCCGACATCTTTTCATTGACACTGTCATTTGTCGATGTCGATATGGTACGATGTTGTCTTCCTCTTTTTGACTTTCATCTCCAGTTAAAGGTAGACAACTCAACGGCTCTTTTTGGTTATAATCTCTGAGTGATATAACCTTAACAACACTTTGTCTTAGTTCCTTTTGTCTGCATTTGAATGTCTTGGCAAATATTTATTTTTCTAAGGAATCGCGATCTTTCGATGTGCATCCTTGGATAGATATTTTTTGCCTCGGAACATTGAGTTTTATCGAGCATTGATGCATTCTTTGAGTCTTGATAATTCTTTGCTTCGATATTCTTGATCTTGATTCTTGGTCTTGGTCTTACGTGTCTTTAGAGTCTTACGAGTCTTCAAGGTCTTGAGTCTTGATGTCTTACGAGTCTTGAGGGTCTTACGAGTCTTCGCGAGATATCTTGGTGATATCTGAAGTCTTCATCTTTGAGTCTTGATTCCTCGATTTCATCTTGAGTCTTGATATCTCGATTTCTCACTAAGTCTTTAGTATCTCGGTTTCTCCTTTGAGTCTTGATATCTCGGTTTCTCCTTTGAGTCTTGATTTCTTAGTTTCATACTAAAACTTGAAACTTGATTTCATCTTGAAACTCCGGTTTCTTGAAAACTTCTGAGTTCTTGAGAATCTTGATCTGATCTATGTCTGTGACTATACATTTTGCGAGATAACATCGAATCTTGTAAAGCTGAATCGACTCAACTATCAAGATTATCTGAACATATCATACTCGGGGGTTTTGGGATCTAATCAAAATCATATCTTTATTAAATTCATCTCCCAACATCGAGTCTTGATTTTCTTGAAACTTTCTTGAGTCTTGATTTCTTCAAAAACTTTCTTGAGTCTTGAATCTAACCCGATCTATATCTGGCGACTATACATGGTGCGAGATAACTTCTGAACACTCTATCTTTGAATCGATTTCGATCTATCAAGATTATCCTGAACATGTCATACTCAGGGGTTTTGGGATCTAATCAAAACAACTTTATTAAATTCATCTCCCAACAAGTATTATAATATTTTTCTCTGTCGCAACCCTTGTGTGACGTTGTAATCGTTTTTCCCAACAGATAATATGTGTGGGTAGTATAGGCATTTTTTTTCATAGATCACTGTAGTAGGGTTTTGCTTGTTCTTGTTGTAATTTTGATAGCAAGGATGAGCGATGTTGGATGGAGGATCTGGAAACGGCGATTGGGGTTTTGGCCATTGGATGGTGAAAAATGTTTTGGCCATAACTTTTGACTCGGGTGTCCGTTTTCCTATTATAACTATATTTCGGAAACGTCTTGAAGTCCTCTACATGTCTCAATGCTTGGTCGTCCATCTATAACTGACCCATCAGATAGTATTATAATATTTTTCTCTAATGCAACCCTTGTGTGATGTTGTAATCGTTTTTCCAAACAGATAATATGTGTGGGTAGTATAGGCGTTTTTTTTTTCATAGATCACTGTAGTTGGGTTTTGCTTGTTCTTGTTGTAATTTTGTTCGCAAGGATGAGCAATGTCGGATGGAGGATCTAGAAACGGCGATTGGGGTATTGGCCATTGGATGGTGAAAACTGTTTTGGCCATAACTTTTGACTCGGGTGTCCATTTTCCTATTATAACCATATTTCGGAAACTTCTGAAGTCCTCTACATGTCTCACAGTTTTGTCGTCCCTCTAAAACTGACCCACCGGATAGTATTATAATATTTTTCTCTATCGCAACCCTTGTGTGATGTTGTAATCGTTTTGGCCACAACTTTTGACTCGTGTGTCCGTTTTCCTATTATAACCATGTTTCAGAAAAGTCTTGAAGTCCTCTACACGCCTCAATGCTTGGTTGTCCCTTTAAAACTGACCCACAAGATAGTATTATAATATTTTTCTCTAACGCAACCCTTGTCTGATGTTGTAATCATTTTTCCCTACAGATAATATGTGTGGGTAGTATAGGCATTTTTTTTTCGTAGATCACTTAAGTAGGGTTTTTCTTTTTCTTGTTGTAATTTTGATTGCAAGGATGAGCGATGTCGAATGGAGGATCTAGAAACGGCGATTGGGGTATTGGCCATTGGATGGGGAAAACTGTTTTGGCCATAACTGTTGACTTGGGTGTCCGTTTTCCTAATATAACCATGTTTTGGAAACTTCTTGAAGTCCTTTATATGTCTCCCAACTTCGTCTTCCCTTTAAAACTAACCCACCGGATAATATTATAATATTTTTCTCAATCGCAACTCTTGTGTGATGTTGTAATCATTTTTCCCAACAGATAATATGTGTGCGTAGTATAGGCATTTTTTTCACTGTAGTAGGGCTTTGCTTGTTCTTGTTGTAATTTTGATAGCAAGGATGAGCGTTGTAGGATGGAGGATCTAAAAACGGCGATTGGGGTTTTGGCCATTGGATGGTGAAAACTCTTTTGGCCATAACTTTTGACTCGGGTGTCTGTTTTTTTATTATAACCATGATTCAGAAACGTCTTGAAGTCCTCTACATATCTCAATGCTTGGTCGTCCCTCTAAAACTGACCAACTGGATAGTATTATAATATTTTTCTCTATCGCAACCCTTGTGTGATGTTGTAATCGTTTTTCCCAACAGATAATATGTGAGGGTAGTATAGGCGTTTTTTTTCATAGATCACTATAGTAGGGTTTTGCTTGTTCTTATTGTAATTTTGATCGCAAGGATGAGCGATGTCGGATGGAGGATCTGGAAACGGCGATTGGGGTTTTGGCCATTGGATGGTGAAAACTGTTTTAGCCATAACTTTTGACTCGGGTGTCCGTTTTCCTATTATAACCATATTTCGGAAACGTCTTGAAGTCCTCTACATGTCTCAATTTGGCCGTCCCTATATAACTAACCCACCGGATAGTATTATAATATTTTTCCCTATTACAACCCTTGTCTGATGTTGTAATCGTTTTTCCAAACAGATAATCATGTGTGGGTAGTATAGGCATTTTTTTTTCATAGATCACTGTAGTAGGGTTTTCCTTGTTCTTGTTTTAATTTTGATCGCAAGGATGAGCAATATCGGATGGAGGATCTGGAAACGGCGAATGGGGTTTTGGCCATTGGATGGTAAAAACTATTTTGGCCATAACTTTTTACTCGGGTATCCGATTTCCTATTATAATCATGTTTAAGAAACGTCTGGAAGTCCTCTACATGTCACACCGCTTGGGCATACCTCTAAAAATTACCCACCGGATAGTATTATAATATTTTTCTCTATCGCAACCCTTGTGTGATGTTGTAATCGTTTTCCCAACAGATAATATGTGTGGGTAGTATAGGCATTTTTTTTTTCGTAGATCACTGTAGTAGTGTTTTGCTTGTTCTCGTTGTAATTTTGATCGCAAGGATGAGCGATGTCGGATGGAAGATCTGGAAACGGCGATTGGGGTTTTGGCCATTGGATGTGAAAACTGTTTTGGCCATAACTTTGACTTTGTTGTCCGTTTTCCCATTATAACCATGTTTCGGAAACGTCTTGAAGTCCTCTACATGTCTCACATCTTCGCTGTCCCTCTAATACTGACCCACCGGATAGTATTATAATATTTTTCTCTAGCACAACCCTTGTTTGATGTTGTAATCGTTTTTCCCAACAGATAATATGTGTGGGTAGTATAGGCGTTTTTTTTTCATAGATCACTGTAGTAGGGTTTTGCTTGTTCTTGTTGTAATTTTGATCGCAAGAATGAGTGAGTAGGATGGAGGATCTGGAAACAACGATTGGGGTTTTGGTCATTGGATGGTGAAAACAGTTTTGGTCATAACTTATGACTCGGGTGTCCGTTTTCCTATTATAACCATATTTCGGAAACGTCTTGAAGTCCTCCACATGTCACAATGCTTGGTCGTACCTCTAAAATTGACCCACCGGATAGTATTGTAATATTTTTCTCTAACGCAACCCCCTTGTGTGATGTTGTAATCGTTTTTCCAAACAGATAATATGTGTGGGTAGTATAGGCATTTTTTTTCATAGATCACATTAGTAGGGTTTTGCTTGTTCCTGTTGTAATTTTGATCGCAAGGATGAGCGATGTCGGATGGAGGATTTGGAAACGGCGATTGGGGTTTTGGTCACGGGATGGTGAAAACTCTTTTAGTCATAACTTTTTACTCGGTTGTCCATTTTCCCATTATAACCATGTTTCGGAAACGTCTTGTAGTCCTCTACATGTCTCACAGCTTAGATGTCCCACTAATACTGACCCACTTGATAGTATTATAATATTTTTCTCTAAACCCTTGTGTGATTTTGTAATCATTTTTTCCCAACAGATAATATGTGTGGGTAGTATAGGCAATTTTTTCATAGATAATTGTAGTAGGGTTTTGCTTGTTCTTGTTGTAATTTTGATCGCAAGGATGAGCGATGTCAGATGGAGGATCTAGAAACGGAGATTGGGGTTTTGGCCATTGGATGGTGAAAATTGTTTTGGCCATAACTTTTGACTCGGTTGTTTGTTTTCCTATTATAACCATGTTTCAGAAAAGTCTTGAAGTCCTCTACATGCCTCAATGCTTGGCCGTCCCTCTAAAACTGACCCACCGGATAGTATTATAATATTTTTCTCTAACGCAACACTTGTGTGATGTTGTAATCATTTTTCCCTACAGATAATATATGTGGGTAGTATAGGCATTTTTTTCGTAGATCACTTTTGTAGGGTTTTGCTTGTTCTTGTTGTAATTTTGATTGCAAGGATGAGCAATACCGGATGGAGAATCTGGAAATGGCGATTGGGGTTTTGGCCTTTGGATGGTAAAAGCTATTTTGGCCATAACTTTTGACTAGGGTGTCCGTTTTCCTTTTATAACCATATTTCGGAAACGTCTTCAAGTCCTCTACATGTCACACAGCTTGGTCGTCCCTCTAAAACTGACCCACCGGATAGTATTATAATATTTTTCTCTATCGCAACCCTTGTGTGATGTTGTAATCATTTTTCCCAACAGATAATATGTGTGGGTAGTATAGGAGTTTTTTTTCATAGATCACTATAGTAGGGTTTTGCTTGTTCATGTTGTAATTTTGATCGCAAGGATGAGCGATGTCGGATGGAGAATCTAGAAACGGCGAATGGGGTTTTGGCCATTGGATGGTGAAAACTCTTTTGGCTATATCTTTTGACTAGGGTGTCCGTTTTCGTTTTATAACCATATTTCGAAAACGTCTTGAAGTCCTCTACATGTCTCACTGCTTCGTCGTACCTCTAATACTGAACCACCAGATAGTATTATAATATTTTTCTCTAACGCAACCCTTGTGTGATGTTGTAATCATTTTTCATAGATCATTGTAGTAGGGTTTTGCTTGTTCTTGTTGTAATTTTGATAGCAAGGATGAGCAATGTCGGATGGATGATCTGGAAAAGACGATTGGGGTTTTGGTCATTGGATGGTAAAAACTGTTTTGGCTATAACTTTTGACTCGGTTGTCCGTTTTCCTATTATAACCATATTTCGAAAACGTCTTGAAGTCCTCTACATGTCACACAGTTTTGTCGTACCTCTAAAACTGACCCACCGGATAGTATTATAATATTTTTCTCTATCGCAACCCTTGTGTGATGTTGTAATCATTTTTCCCAACAAATAATATATGTGGGTAGTATAGGCATTTTTTTCATAGATCACTTTTGTAGGGTTTTGCTTGTTCTTGTTGTAATTTTGATTGCAAGGATGAGCAATACCGGATGGAGAATCTGGAAATGGCGATTGGGGTTTTGGCCTTTGGATGGTAAAAGCTATTTTGGCCATAACTTTTGACTAGGGTGTCCATTTTCCTTTTATAACCATATTTCGGAAACGTCTTCAAGTCCTCTACATGTCTCATAGCTTGGTCGTCCCTCTAAAACTGACCCACCGGATAGTATTATAATATTTTTCTCTAAACCCCTTGTGTGATTTTGTAATCATTTTTCCCAAATGAGATAATATGTGTGGATAGTATAGGAGTTTTTTTTTTTCATAGATCACTATAGTAGGGTTTTGCTTGTTCATGTTGTAATTTTGATCGCAAGGATGAGCGATGTCGGATGGAGAATCTAGAAACGGCGAATGGGGTTTTGGCCATTGGATGGTGAAAAACTCTTTTGGCTATATCTTTTGACTAGGGTGTCCGTTTCCGCTTTTATAACCATATTTGGAAAACGTCTTGAAGTCCTCTACATGTCTCAATGCTTCTGCGTACCTCTAAAAACTTGAACCACCGGATAGTATTATAATATTTTTTCTCTAACTTGTGTGCAACCATTTTTGTGTGATGTTGTAATCATTTTTTTTTTCATAGATCATTGTAGTAGGGTTTTGCTTGTTCTTGTTGTAATTTTGATAGCAAGGATGAGCAATGTCGGATGGATGATCTGGAAAAGACGATTGGGGTTTTGGTCATTGGATGGTAAAAATTCTTTTGGCTATAACTTTTGATTTCGGTTGTCCGTTTTCCTATTTTAACCATATTTGAAAACATCTTGAAGTCCTCTACATGTCTCATAGTTTTTGTCGTACCTCTAAAACCCGACCCACCTTATAGTATTATAATATTTTTTCTCTAAACCCTTGTGTGATTTTGTAATCATTTTTCCCAACAAATAATATATGTGGGTAGTATAGGCAATTTTTTTCATAGATCACTATAGCAGGGTTTTGCTTGTTCTTGTTGTAATTTTGATCGCAAGGATGAGCGATGTCGGATGGAGGATCTGGAAACGGCGATTGGGGTTTTGGTCATTGGACGGTGAAAATTCTTTTGGTAATAATTTTTTACTCGGGTGTCCATTTTCCTATTATAACCATGTTTCGGAAACGTCTTAAAGTCCTCTACATGTCTCATAGCTTCACCGTACCTCTAATACTGACTCACCTTATAGTATTATAATATTTTTCTCTGAACCCTTCTGTGATTTTGTAATTGTTTTTCCCAACAGATAATATGTGTGGATAGTATAGGCATTTTTTTTCATAGATAACTGTAGTAGGGTTTTGCTTGTTCTTGTTGTAATTTTGATCGCAAGGATGAGCAATGTCGGATGGAGGATCTGGAAACGGCGATTGGGGTTTTGGCCATTGGATGGTGAAAATTGTTTTGGCCATAACTTTTGACTCGGGTGTCCGTTTTACTATTATAACCATATTTTGGAAAAGTATTGAAGTCCTCTACATGTCTCAATGCTCTGCAGTCTCTCTAAAACTTACCCACCGGATAGTATTATAATATTTTTCTCTAACGCAACCCTTGTGTGATGTTGTAATCATTTTTCCCTACAGATAATATGTGTGGGTACTATAGGCATTTTTTTTTCATAGATCACTGTAGTAGGGTTTTGCTTGTTCTTGTTGTAATTTTGATCGCAAGGATGAGCAATGTCGGATGGAGGATCTAGAAACGGCGATTGGGGTTTTGGCCATTGGATGGTGAAAACTTTTTTGGCCATAACTTTTGACTCGGGTGTCTGTTTTCCTGTTATAACCATGTTTCGGAAACGTCTTGAAGTCCTCTACATGTCTCATAGCTTCGCCGTACCTCTATAACTAACCCACCAGATAGTATTATAATATTTTTCTCTAAACCATTGTGTGATTTTGTAATCGTTTTTCCCAACAGATAATATGTGTGGGTAGATGGGCATTTTTTTCGTAGATAACTGTAGTACGGTTTTGCTTGTTCTTGTTGTAATTTTGATCGCAAGGATGAGCGATGTCCGATGGAGGATCTGGAAACGGCGATTGGGGTTTTGGTCATTGGACGGTGAAAATTCTTTTGGCCATAATTTTTGACTCGGGTGTCTGCTTTCCTATTTAACCATGTTTCGGAAACATCTTGAAGTCCTCTACATGTCTCATAGCTTCACCGTACCTCTAATACTGACTCACCTTATAGTATTATAATATTTTTCTCTAAACCCTTATGTGATTTTGTAATCGTTTTTCCCAATAGATAATATATGTGGGTAGTATAGGAATTTTTTTATAGATAACTGGAGTAGGAATTTTGCTTGTTCTTGTTGTAATTTTGAGTGCAAGGATGAGCGATGTCAGATGGAGATTCTGGAAACGGCGATTGGGGTTTTGGCCATTGGATGGTGAAAATTGTTTTGGCCATAAATTTTGACTCGGGTGTCCATTCTCCTATTATAACCATGTTTTGGAAAACTCTTGAAGTCCTCTACATGTCTCAATGCTTGGTAGTCTCTCTAAAACTGACCCATTGGATAGTATTATAATATTTTTCTCTACAGATAATATCTGTGGGTAGTATAGGCATTTTTTTTTCATAGATCACTATAGTAGGGTTTTGCTTGTTCTTGTTGTAATTTTGGTCGCAAGGATGAGCAATGTCGGATGGAGGATCTGGAAACAGCGATTGGGGTTTTGGCCATTTGATGGTGAAAATTGCTTTGGCCATAACTTTTGACTCGGGTGTCCGTTTTCCTATTATAACCATGTTTCGGAAAAGTCTTGAAGTCCTCTACATGTATCAATACTTGGTCGTCCCTCTAAAACTGACCCACCAGATAATATTATAATATTTATCTCTAACGTAACCCTTGTTTGATGTTGTAATCATTTTTCCCAACAGATGATATGCGTGGGTAGTATAGCTTTTTTTTTTTTCATAGATCTTTGTAGTTGGGTTTTGCTTGTTCTTGTTGTAATTTTGATCGCAAGGATGAGCAATGTCGAATGGAGGATCTGGAAAGGGCGATTGGGGTTTTGGCCATTGGACGGTGAAAACTCTTATTCCCATAACTTTTGACTCGGGTGTCCGTTTTCCTATTATAACCATGTTTCGAAAATGACTTGAAGTCCTCTACATGTCTCACTTCTTAATGATGTTACCTCTAATCTTGATCCACCGATAGTGTTATAATATTTTTGTCTAAACCCTTGTGTGATAGATAATCATTTTTCCCATATTGAGGGGGGATAATATGTGTGGATACTATAGGAATTTTTTTTCATAGGTAACTGTAGTGGGGTTTTGCTAGTTCTTGTTGTAATTTTGATCGCAAGGATGAGCGGTGTCAGATGGAGATCGGATGACGAAACGGCGATTGGGGTTTTGGCCATTGGATGGTGAAAATTGTTTTGGCCATAACTTTTGACTAAAGGGTGTCCGTTTTACTATTATAACCATGTTTCGGAAAGGTCTTGAAGTCCTCTACATGTCTCAATGCTCATCTTTATCTCTAAAAACTGACCCACCGGATAGATGAATAATATTTTTCTTTTGGAGGAACAACCTTGTGTGATGTTGTAATCATAAGGAAGAGACACGCGATAATATGTGTGGGTAGTATAGGCATTTTATTTTTCATAGATCACGCCATGTAGTAGGGTTTTGCTTGTTCTTGTTGTAATTTTGATAAAAAAAGGATGAGCAAATGTCGGATGGAGGATCTTTGAAAAAGGATTGGGGTTTTGGCCATTGGATATGAAATCTTTGGGACAAACCATAACAAGAAGCTCAATCTATAGTCTATTTTTTCGAAGTTATAACCATGTTTTATTTTAACGTTCATTGACGTCCTCTTCATGTCTCTTTTCATCTAGCTATTCCTCTTAAACAAACCCCTGGGATAGTATTATAATATTTTTCAATCTAAACCATTGTGTGATTTTAGGATCGTTTTTCAAGATTTGATCCCAGATAATATGTGTGGGTAGTATAGGCATTTTTATTTCATAGATAATTGTAAAACGGTTTTGTTTGTTCTTGTTGTAATTTTGACTAATCTAAGGATGAGCGATGTCGGATGGAGGATGCGGAAAGTGAAAGGGATAGGTATTTTGGCCATAGGATGGTGAAAACTGTTTTGGCCATAACTTTTGGCTCAGGTGTCCGTTTTCCTATTATAACCATATTTCGAAAACATCTTGAAGTCCTCTACATGTCTCAATGCTTGGCTGTCCCCATAAAACTGACACACCGGATAGTATTATAATATTTTTCTTTAACGCAACCCTTGTTTGATGTTGTAATCAATTTTTCCTACAGATAATATGTGTGGGTAGTATAGGCGTTTTTTTTTCATAGATCACTGTAGTTGAGTTTTGCTTGTTCTTGTTGTAATTTTGATCGCAAGGATGAGTGATGTTGGATGGAGGATCTGGAAACGGCGATTGGGGTTTTGGCCATTGGATGGTGAAAACTATTTTGGCCATAACTTTTGACTCCGGTGTCTGTTTTCCTCTTATAACCATGTTTCGGAAACGTCTTGAAGTCCTCTACCTGTCTCACAAGTTCACTGTCCCACTAAAACTGATCCACCGGATAGTATTATAATATTTTTCTCTATCGCAACCCTTGTGTGATGTTGTAATCAGTTTTCCCAACAGATAATATGTGTGGGTATTATAGGCAATTTTTTTCATAGATAACTATAGTAGGGTTTTGATTGTTCTTGTTGTAATTTTGATCGCAAGGATGAGCGATGTCGGATTGAGGATCTGGAAACAGCGATTGGGGATTTAGTCATTGGACGGTGAAAATTCTTTTGGCCATAATTTTTTACTCGGGTGTCCTTTTTCCTATTATAACCATGTTTCGGAAACATCTTGAAGTCCTCTACATGTCTCATAGCTTCACTGTACCTCTAATACTGACTCAACTGATAGTATTATAATATTTTTCTCTAAACCGTTGTGTGATTTTGTAATCGTTTTTCCCAACCAATAATATGTGTTGGTAGTATAGGAATTTTTTTTATAGATAACTGGAGGAGGGTTTTGCTTGTTCTTGTTGTAATTTTGAGCGCAAGGATGAGCGATGTGTTGGGAAATCTGTATTTTAGTTTTGATGGAAGTTCCAAAACAGGTTGTAATAGGACCAGTCAGACCTGTTAGCTGACTGATTACTTAAAATCAGATTAAGATGACCAGCGGAAATGTATAGATAGCTGATGTAAAAGAAAGGTCAGATATTGAGGGGGAACTCAATATGTATAGGTCATGTCGAAGTATCAGATGACCAGATAAGGTCAGATGATCAGAAGGCTAAGAACGAATCAGAAGACAAGAAGTCAGAAGATCAGGTGAAGACAGAAGATATTGAAGATCGGATTGAAGACTCGGATGAACTCAAGACTCGGATGAACTCAAGACTCAGATGAACTGAAGTCTCGGATAAAATCAAGACTCGGATAAAGTCAAGACTCGGATGAACTCAAGACTCAGATAAACTCAAGACTTCGATGTATGATGAAGACACTGAGGCTCAGAGTCACCTGAAGATCAGAAGACCTACAATCAGCCGAATCTGCATATTGAGCTAAGATAATCTGCATCAGAAGGCTCAACAAGGTAGACTGATCAGTTATCTGATCAAGTCAGCTCACACCTGGCGTCAATCAAAATGATACACCAGACAAGACGAATATTCTACAAAATGAATATCAATCGTCTAACGGACAAATTACTGAGGTGCCGCCTCGCGAAGCCAAGGAGAAAGCGACACGTGCACAAAAAGAGCTGACATTACGGGATTCGACGCTGCGGACATGAACGACGCTAATCATGCCTACGGCCACGCCGATATTCGGAGCACGTCACAATCATATCCTACAACCTACCTAATCTAGTCCAAAATTCAAATTGCTCTCCAACGGCTCTTTGATTTCGAGGTCTATAAAATGGGATTGCTCGTCAAGTGAAGAAAGTAACCAATGCCAAACACATGAACAATTGAGCAAAGCGGAACAAAAACATTAACGCAAATTCTCAAGAAGCAAAAGCCTTCAGAATTTCCGCTTGAAGAACACCAAATTTGAAGATTATTCTTAGAGTGTTCATCCCATTGTTCTTAGCAAGAAATCCTATCCACTAGCATTCGGCTACCTAAAACACCAGGATAGATTTCCAGTTGGAACCTGTTGGTCCCGGTGCAAACGAGTCTTACACGTGTATGGGGGGAATACATGTGTTCAGTGTTTTTAAAACTTTTCCTTTACTGAGGTCAGCTTGGGTCAGATAACTAACTTACTGAACCCTCAGAAGAGTAAGTTCAGTTTGGTAACTATCTGTTCTAGCTACTCAGATGTGCGGAATGGTTGGCCCTTTAGTTTATACTCGTTTTAAGCTTTGCTGAAAACCTTCCTTTAATGGAAATAGTGATTAGTTTGTGATTCAATTACATGCAACTTCCAGTGGATTGATTCCAACTGAAATATCAGTGAAAATATGCTTTCAAACTCAGTGATGCAACAGTTAAGCACAGATAAAGAAAGCAATAAACAACACATCAGTTTATAGTGGTTCAGAGACTCAAGCTCCAACGTCCACTCTCTCTGATCCTTAGAGAAATTCACTATCACTTCCTGAGCTTTCTGACTACCTCGCGTAGTTTACTTACTCAACTCGGCCCTGAGCTTTCTGACTACTCCACATAGTTTACTTACTCAACCCGACCTTGAGCTTTCTGACTACCTCCGTAGTTTACTTACTCAAACACAAAGAAGCTTTCAGACTACCTTTGTAGCTTACTAACTTCACCTCTAGAGCTTTTTGACTACTCCGCGTAGTTTAATAACTCTTTACAACTCTTCTCACCAACAATCACACACCAACTACCTTCTAAAGGGTTTGGGGTTTCTTGGTTGGTTTCCAACTAGGATGAGATATCCTTTACAATAAAGTACAATGCAAAGGCTAGGATATCTCGCCTAAGCTTCGGATATACCTTATCAAGCTAGGCTTAGTTTAATGAGCTCTCTTCGATTTAAAAGCACTTGGGAAATTCTAAGTTTTTCGAGTGCTTTAACTTTGCGATAATAAGTTTGAGCTCTTGAGTTGCTTACAAATTTCCCGTAACCTTACAATATAGAGGGTCACAAGTATTTATAGGCATACACCAAGGTCCTCTTGAAAAACTATCCGTTGGAGGAGATAGCTTCGTGAGTTTACTCTTATGGTGTGTGAGGAACGACTATATTTAGGGTTTGAAACTCCCTAACACGTTTTAGGCAATAGCCTTTCATGTAGCCGGTCTTCACATTTTGCGATGCGGAACTTTTATACTTGACATCTTTTTTTGACACACATCCTTTGTCGATTGTCGATATTATTGTACGATGTTGTCTTCCTCTTTTTGACTTTTGTCTCCAGTTAAAGGTAAACACCTTAACAACACTCTGACTTAGTTCCTTTTGTCTGCATTTGAATGTCTTGGCAAATATCTATTCTTCTAAGGAATCGCGATTTTCTCGATGTGCATCCTTGAGATAGATATTCTCGGTGCCTCGGAACATTGGGTTTATCTTGAGCATTGATACATTCTTGAGTCTTGATAATTATGGTGCCGCCGGTATTCTTGATCTTGATTCTTGATCTTACATCTTACGTGTGTACGTAATCTTACGTGTCTTGAGTCTTTAGAGTCTTCAGGATCTTACGAGTCTTGGCGTCTTACGAGTCTTCACGGATATCTTGGTGATATCTTGAATCTTCTGCTTGAGTCTTGATATCTCGATTTCCTGCTTGATTCTTGATATCTCGATTTTACCTTTGAGTCTTGATATCTCGATTTTCCTTTGAGTCTTGATTCTCGATTTCATGCGAGTCTTGATTCTCAGTTTCTTACTGAGCCTTCAAATTCTCGATTTCTCGCTTTGAGTCTTGATTCTTAGTTTCTCCTTTGAGTCTTGAAACATCTTGAGTCTTGAATCTTGAGATCTAATCGATCTATATCTCACGACTATACATTTTGCAGATATCATCCTGAATACTATAAAACTGAATCTTGACTCAACTATCAAGATTATCTTGAACATGTCATACTCAGGGGTTTTGGGATCTAATCAAAATCATATATCTTTATTAAATTCATCTCCCAACAATTTCCCCCTTTTTGATGATGCCAAAACCTATCTTGTTACAACCATACAACCTAAACTCAGGTTTCAGTTTATCATATTACAAGATTGGTTTCTGAACAGAGAATCTCCCAACAATTTTTGAGAGTCTCCTCAACAATTAATCATTCAACAATTTTCTTCAGTAATGAATTATTCAAAGAATTCATCACCAAATACTTAAAACAATTTCCCATAAACAATTAATTCAGAGACATCATTCAGCATATCAAAAGTAAAAGACATGTAAATAAGATAACGAGATATTATCTTTTGAGCACAGATGATAAATTTTCATTGATGATGAGTAGACTGTTACAGGTTACAATGAAATTTATCAGAACAAAAATAAAAGACAAAAAAGATAGAAAAATTACAAGTGTCTTCAGGTAAGTCTTCAGTCTTCAGATTTGGCTCTTCAGTCTTCTACTCTTCAGTTTGCATCTTCTTCAATTTCATCAGCGGGCACTTCCAGGTTGAACATTCTGAAATACCTCTTCTTCAGTTCATTTATTTCCTTGATGATATCCGGACTGTTCCCTGTTAGACCTAACTGTGCAGCATATTGAGCAATTTCTTGAGTAATGGTTTTTTCATTCACCAAGTCATTACCAAGTCTTGGAGGAGGGTAGGTATATGGACCGGGGGCTACTATCTGCACCTTTCCTTCATCCGCAAGGTTTATCCATATTTGGAGATATTTAGGATAGAAGGTTAGGAGATATTCAATAAATGCTTCATTTGGATCTGAGCTTTCCCCTTTCCATTCCCTGAGCACTTCATAGTAGAACCAGAAGGTTCTCTTGACCTCTTCCCAACTATCATTGAATTGGATGGGCTTCCACTTGTCAATGTGTGGCCATTTTAGTGCTTTTGATGTCCCTCTCCGTTTGCTCGCAAACTTTTTGTAACCACTCCTTCGTTTCTGCTCTTCTTGACCTTTTTCACGATCTTTGGCATGCACGAGGCTGAGAAATGACTTTCTTAGCTTGTTCTATCTGGAGTGTCTTCAGAGCATTCCTTGTGTTGAAGACTTTCTTCTGATGTTGACCTGCAGACTCTTCTAATTCAACCATCAACTTTCTTTGGACTGGCTTAGAAGCCTTAGCACGCTTGCTTTTAGGTTCAACAATGCCCAAGGCTTTCCTCGTCATAAGTAATTCGGCTGGCCCGGTGACTGGCTTGTTCCAACCTTAGCTCTCTAGCTTTTCGGTTTTCTCTCTTGCTACTTCAAGCATGGTTTCCTCAGAAACCTGAGTGTAGATCGGCTTCTCCACCTTACTGAACTTCATCTTGTCAGTAGCTTCGACTTCCTTCAAGGCTTTAGATAGGCTATACATTTTAGCTTCCTTTTGCGCCTTTTTCTCCAAAGTACGTGCCAATAACTTCCTGAGGTCTTCATCTGGTCTTTCCCCCTTCTTGGCACCGTAATTTTGAAGAAGTCTGGAGAGTGCTGTGTCCATATGGTATTGCTCTTTGCTTACACAGCGCACCTCTCCTGCTAACTGATCTTGTTCATCTTCTAGCCTCGTGAGGTGGTTTTTAGCCATAGAGAACTCTTCAGAAAGATGGGCAAACTGGCCAGAGAGAGCATCTTTAAACATCTCTGTCATCTTGGTCATGAGCATTGTGCTCATTTCCTCAACAGCAGACTTGATTAGTACTTCGTTCTTCTCTGCCAATTTCACCTCTAGGAACTCAGTATTCTCCTGGTATACATTTAAGTTCGATTTTCATTTCGACCTTGACTCCCTCCGACTTCTCATTCGAACTTGTCTTCCATGGAGGTCATCTTTGAGGTCGAGTGTCTTGGAGTTGCACCCATTTCGAAGATGAACTCCAGATTCTCCATCTTCTGAGTTTGGTCTGTCCAATGTCTCTTCCATCGATCGATCTTGTTCAGCATTGGCTCAACCTTCTCAAGCTTCTCCAGAATGGGAGTGAGGTCGATCTCAGGAACATTCTGCACCTTCTGGCTTTGATTGATCATCCCGAGGTTGAGACACAACACGAGGGTCGATGCGACTTTGAGCATCAGCTTCATCCTGAGCTCCAGTCCCTAACTGAGCCTCAGTGTGTACATCAGACAATTCAGAGTTAAAGATAGAACTTTCATTAACTTTGGCATAATTGTTAATAGTGCCAAAAGGTACCTGAAGAGTGCTAGCTTGATCGAGGTTGAATGATTCGGGTTGATCGGACAAGAAGTTTCCTTCTCCATCCGAGGCCCGATCCTCGGCATCTCCTGTTGGTCCCCATCTTGAAATTTGTCTCTCTTTGCTAGGGGCACCAACCGATAGCTCTCTCTCGCCTATCTTCTTACGAACTAGCTCATCAAAATCGGAAATTTTCATCTCGAGCTTTGTCTTCACGAAACACGAGAACTTCGGTCGGGAAGGTCATCTCCTCATTCCACCAGTCTTCCCCTCTGAATGCAACAATGTTAAGCTTCTCCGGAAGAGTCTGATTGAGGATGTAAACCGTCATCCTTAATCTGAAGAAGATATCTTGCAGATCGGGGTATGAAATTTGAGCTCGGGGTAGCGGTCAAGGATGAACCGTTTCCTTGCTCCTCCACTCGGTTTCTTGACAGCCGCCCTTCTTCCATCTCGGGCTATATCTGGTTCGATCGAAGCATCGGTGAAGGATCAAGAAGTAGGTCACTTTCGGGAGCTCATCAAAATAAAAGCGCTCCTGAGTCTCAGCAAACATCCCCGAATGTTGTGCGGTCCAGTCCTCGGTTTGCATCCGAGTAGGTTACGGGGCTGGTATGCGTCCTCGGATTGACTTTGAGTTGGCTCTTCTATCTGAGGCGGCACATCTTTGGTAGGAATCTCTGAGGCCTGAGTTCCTTTAAAAATTTCCTGAGAAATTTTATCTGAGCTGAGCGATGTCTCAAGCACCTCAGAGAAGACCTGCTCCTCAGTCTGTTCCTGTGCCTTAGAGATAACCTGAGCCAAGACTTGTAATGGCGAATTCTGAGCGGTTTGGCTCTCAGGTTGAATTTCTTCAGAATCACTGTCGTCTTCAATAGTGAGAACCACCATTCTTCTGCGCTTGGGGCCGAGGGTTTTCTGCTTCTTCATCTTCTCACCCTGCTCCATCTTGGCCTCCAACAAAACCTTCCCCCTGGTTTGTTGGGTTTCTTTTTCAGCAGCAGCGCTTGGTGATTCTGCTTTCTTTTCTTTCTTCCCCCTGATGGCCTGTTTCTTCACAGCAATGGGCTTGAAGAGCACCTTGGATTTAGGGAATGGGGTCGAATTGGCGAAGATGTCCTCCTCCTCTCTGCACATCTCCAAAATAAATGCTATTTTGGTGGCATGGTGGATCTTGCCTTTGATCGAGATAGCCCCGTCCTTCTCCCTTTTTACGACCTTGGCTTGTTCACTCACTGTCTGAATCAAGAATCTGAGCCAGTTGAAGTCGGTGGTGGGTGAAGCCTCGATCGCCGCCATTAATCGGAGCTTCGCGGGGTACTAATCTGCTCAAAACTCCCCGAATTACTCATAATGCATTTGCTCACAATATCCAACAGAACTCTATATTGTGGCTTCAAATGCCTCTTATGTAGTGTAGCCTGAAATTTTACAGGATTCTCAGCAATCCTATCTAAAAACTCCTGCTCTCTACCCAACATATACACAGCAGGATCCTCACCTCTATCACAAAGCTCAAAAACATCGTTTAAATTTTTCGGAATAATATACAATTCCCTTTCAAAATCGATGTATTTAGACGAATGCTCTAAATGTGATACAGTAATCTCAGAATGCATACCATCCTCTTCATCTATCTTCATATTACAGATGAACTCGATTACCTCTTTCGCGTATTCTTGGTCCGGTCGACTTGCGATGAGATGAGTGAGCTTGGCCAAACGGATCATATGGAGAGCCTCCTCTTCTGGTTTAGAGTTGGTTGTGCTATCGAGCGAGACAACGAACTCGTACCAAGGTTTATTGGTTTCGGCTAATTTATCGAAAATGGTAGGAGCCATTTGAGAGATTGAAGATTTAGGGTTTGGATTTTCTAGGCAAAGGGATTAATTTTGCAGAGGATTTTGGGAACGAAGGGTTTGATAAAATTTGGCTTTGAATGGCTTCCTGGGGAATATATAGTTTCGAGATCGTGGGAATTCGCGTTGGTTAGGTGAAAAGCAACGGTTGAGATTAATCTCCGATTAATCGGGTATGTGAACAGTCGATCTTCCGAAAAGTAAGCCGCCAAAATATCCTCATTGGTCATTAATGTAATGAGCATTAAATATTTGTTGACCTTCTTCGAATTTCAAAACGATCCGCGCAAAAAACATTCCTTAGGTGTTTTGTATTTATTGCAAATGATTACTGAGCTTCACTTAAGCAATAAATGAGTTGCATGAGTCATTACTTCTTCAGACTAATTTCTCTCTATCGGTTTCTTGATCTTGACCTTGATAAAATGTCATTATAATCTTCGAAATCTTGAATGGGTTCATTATAACACCGAAATCTTGACCTTGAAAATCTGAGTTTCCTGAGACTCAGTTCAGTATTTCCATTTTATCCTGAGCTTCTCATTAGAATTTCGAGAAAAAACTTCATGCATCCGAAAACCTTCAATTTTTGATTTTACTCTATACACTGGATCTAACATCCCTAATTCAATTTGAAAGTTCACGAAATCTTGATTGACCAAAGGTTTAGTAAAGATATCGACTCTCGCTTATCGGTATGAATTTTCTCCATCCTTATGTCCTTTTTCTCGACATGATCTCGATGAAGTGATGTCGATATCCACATGCTTGCATCTACGGTGTGCAATATCTGGGATTTTGTGAAATAACAATGGCACTATTATTGTCACAAAATATTGGTACTTCATTAGCTACAACTTTATAATCCCTTAATTGTTGTGCGAGCCAAAGAATCGAAAGCACGCAATGACTTCCTGCGACCATGTATTAAACGGTAGTCTCTTGGTTGCTCGAGGTCCATTTCTTCGAAAACCAAGATATCATCTTACTTCCTAGAAATTGACAAGTTCCTGTAGTGGACTTCCTGTCAATTCTGCAACCTCCATAATCAGCATCTGAGTAACTAGTTAATTCAAGGTTATCATCAGCTGGATACCATAATCCTCTATCCACTGTGCCTTTAAGATACTTCAGTATCTTTTTGGCAGCCTCCATGTGACTAGACTTTGGATTAGCTTGGTATCTTGCACATATCCCAACAGCAAATGTTATATCCGGCCCACTTCTGTGAGATAGAGCAATGATCCAATGATTCCTCTATAATCAGTATGACTCACTGATTTTCCTTCAGAATCAGGATCCATCTTGTAGTTAGTATTCATAGGAATCCTAACTGCATTGCAATTCTGTAAACCATATTTGGCAATAAAGATCTTTGGTGTACTTTGCCTGGTTGATGAATATTCCTTCCTTTGATTGTTTCACTTGAAGACCTAGAAAGAAATTCATCTCCCCCATCATTGACATCTCAAACTTGCCTTACATCAGTGTTGAAAACTTTTCACACAGCTGATGGTTTGGAGATCCAAAATGATGTCATCAACATATATTCGAACCCATGAAGATATCTTCCCCATCTTCTATCTGAACGAGTTCTATCAACGATCCCTTTGACAAAACCATGGTCGAAGAAACCGAGAAAGAGTATCATACCATGCTCTGGGTGCTTGCTTAAGACCATACAAAGCTTTTCTGAGCCTGTAAACTTGGTCATTCTGTTTGAAACCAGGAGGTTGTTCCACATAAACCTCTTCTTTAAGCACACCGTTCAGAAATGCACTTTTCACATCCATTTGATGGTATGTGAACTTCATGGGCAAAAGATATGCAAGAAACAATCGATGACTTCTAGTCTTGCAACAGTGCAAAGGTTTCATCATAATTCAAGCCTTCTTCTTGGGAATAACCTTGTGCAACTAGCCTTGCCTTTTTTTTTACAATGTTGTTGTTTTCATCTCTTTTATTCTTAAATACCCACTTGGTTCCAATGACATTGTGCCTTTTCAGTCTATCTACTAGCTCCCATACTTCATTCCTTGAGAAGTGATTCATTTCATCTTGCATAGCAAGAATAATCCAATGAGAATCTTGTAGAGCTTCACCAATCTCGATGAGGTTCTTTCTCCGATAGGAAGCGGCAGAGAATAGTGCACTCTCACCATGGAACCTTCTTGTTTTAACACCTTCGGTTAGATCACCCACAATCGACTTGTAGGATGACTATCTAACCATTTCTTTCTTGATGTTCCCCTTCAAAGAGATATCCTCAACATTTGAAATGTTAGGTTCGATTAATTGATGGCTTCGGGAACAACGAGAAAAGGAGAAATGGAATCATCTTCCTCGGAAATTCTATTGAGAACATTGTCGAGACATTTGTTCCCCTTTGGTTGATAGATTGAGAAATTTGCCTCATTTGTGACCACATCTTCATTGGCATCACATACCGAGTGCGAGGCGGGTGTTTGTTGATTGGTCACCTTTGGTGTGTTGGCTTTCTGAGCCTCACCATCCCGAGTTCCATCTGAACTTCTTTATCTCGAGTCCGAGTCACTCCAATAATAGATAGTGATTGACTTCTTCTTTTTAGGAGGTTCGATTGGATGATTTGTCATTCTTTTTCGGGCTTAATCTGGTGATCCTCTTGGTGGGTTCATATGCATCATGTTCTGTTTCTTCCGAACACAAGTAGATTCATCAAAAACAACATGAGGTGTTTCCTCCACAATAAGAGTCCTCTGGGTTGTAAACTCGAAAAGCTTTTTCTTGACTTCCGAATATCCTAAGAATATTCCTTCATTAGCTTTACTATCAAATGTTTTTCATGATCTTTACCATTATTGTGTATGAAACACTTGCAACCAAACACACGAAAGAAAGAAACAAGAGGTTTCCTTTCATTCCAAACCTCATAAGGTGTTTTGCCTTGACTCTTGGTCAAGCATGGATGCGTTTACGAGAGTAGCATGCGGTGTTTGCGGCTTGGTCCAAAACCTTTTAGGAATATCGACAATTTATCATTGTCCTTGCGAACTTCTTTTGAGTCCCTGTTCCATCTTTCAAAGAACACCATTTTGTTGAGGGGTCCTTGCGGTGATGTTTCATGAGTAATTCCATTTCTTTGCACAATAATCGATATGATATGATTTATAAATTCAGTTCCTTGTCGGATCGATTTTGACCACACTCGATTTTTTCTCAATCTTGAGCCTTTTCGATGAATTGGCGACTTTATTCGAGTCTCTTTCTTACTGAGTAAGAATATGACTTAAGTATATCTTGAGTAGTCATCAACTACTACCAATGTGTATTTCCTGCCATTAGTACTCACTGGTGTTATAGGACCAAAAAGATCCATATGCAGTAACTGAAGTATTCTTTCAATAGAAACATCTACTTTGCTTTTAAATGATGCTCTAACTTGTTTTCCTTTCTGGCACGCATCACAAATATGTTCCTTACTGAACACTTCATTAGGCAACCCTCTTACAAGAGCTAATCTTGCAAGCTTATTCAGGGTTTTGAAATTCAGGTGATTCATTCTTTTATGCCATAACCAACTGGTATCTGTGGAACTTTTAGCAACCAAACATGTATCTTTAGGAGTTGAACTCCAATCAGCAAGATACACATTTCCTTTTCTAGTACCAGTCAGTAATATTTTCTGTGTTGTATCATCTTTCACATAACATAAGTTCTTAGAGAACTCAACATTACAACCCTTATCACAGAATTGGCTTATTGAAAGCAAATTATGCTTCAATCCAGATACATATGAAACACCATGGATATGAACTGAGTCGATTTCCAAAGTTCCATATCCTTCAGTCTGTCCCTTGGAATTATCTCCAAAAGTGATCTGAGGGCCTCTTTGTTCAACATAGTCACTGAGTATCTTCTTGAATCCTGTCATTTGTCTTGAATATCCACTGTCAAGATACCATACATCAGGGGCCCTTTCATCTCTGCTCATCAGTGCTATGTGATCTTTAATCAGCTCAGTGCCCTTGTTTTCCTCCTGAAAAACAGATCAATTCTTAGGTACCCAATTTGTATAGGGTCCTACAAGGTTAGTTGTACCTTTCGGAATCCAAATCTGCCTGACAACTCTAATCACTTTAGAGTGGCTAATTTGTCTTCCATAAACATCAACATACACATTTATTACTCTGGGTGCCTTAGCAGTTTTCTGTGTATGTGTGCTAGCTTTAGCATGAACATGGGCTTTTGAATTTTTCTTTGGTTCAGGCCTTCTGTTCATTTGCTTTGGCTTTTGTGCAACCGGTCTAAATCTTTGATGACTCGGGTTCAGGTAACCTTTACCTTTACCCTTAGGCAAGTGGGGTTCAGGTTGCTTTGTCTTTGAAATCTGGATCTTTTCAATTATATTGAGGACTTGGTCTCTTGGGTTGAGAATGTCTCTGTTGAGTGTTTCTCATCGAGGATTCCTCGATGGTTGATGTGGAGCCTTTCGGGTTTGCATTCTTAGCACGAGGCTTTGAAGTACTTGCTCGAAACTTTCAATCGAAAGTGTTCGGGTTTTCTAGCCTTCACCGAGGTTTGGGCTTTCCTACCGATCATTCGGTTTTCTTTGAGACCATAGGTCCTTTTCCTTGTCTACAACCTTGGGCATTACTCCAGTTTGAAGTGTAGGTGCCACTGGTTTTACAAAGATTGTCTTCTTGCTACTTGATGCAGCATTCAGATGACCTTGTGAGGTTCCTCCTGGAATATATCCCAATCCAAATTTTATAGTGGCAGATCTCTGGTAACTCTGAATTTCATCTATTACTTTAGATGCAGTATTCAATAGAGTTAGCTTCTTCTGTGCACTATCCTCACAGTTCTGTAGAGTTTCATGCTTCTCAGAGAGGTCGTTGAATTTAGTTCTGATCAGCTGAATCTCTTCAGTGGATTTCTCTAGCTTTTCAGTTAGGGTCACTATCAACTTCTCTTTTTCTGAGAGTTGTACTTTCAGAACATCCAGTTCATCAGTAGCTCCCATTAATTGAGAAGTGATTTCATTTTGCTAGAGTCTTTCCATTTTAGATTTTTCGACTTTCGGTTCTTTATTACGCTCTTGAGTTTCATTTAGCGTTCTTGTAAAAAAGCATCATAGTCCTTCATTGATTCTCAAAAGAATCCATCAGTTCAAATTGGTCGCATTTCTGAGTTGAACTTGACAACTCTTGTGCTAGTGTAGGAGCAACAACAGAGAAAGAAGAGTTTACCTCCTCAATGGTCATCAGACAAATGTCATCACTTTCACTATCTGGGAATATCTCATCTGAAGAGCTAGATCCCTCCTCAGAATGTTCTTCTTCTGCAACCATGGCCTTTTTGCTAGAGAACTTCTTGTCTCTTTTAGCTTGCCTTTCTCTTCTCTCCTTAGCTTTTCGAGATCACGGACAATCATCTTTGGAAGTGACCTTTCTTTTTGGCAATTGTAGCATCTGTTGGCTTCATCATCCTGATCACTTTCTTCTTTGGACTTGGAGTCCTTCCTTTTGGATGAAGATCCCTCAGCTTTCAGGTCCTTCTTCTTCTCAGTTGATCTGTCCTCAAGTTTCTTCTGGTACCTTTGATTCCTGTAATAGCTTTTGTATTTTCCATATCGACTATTAAGTCTTTCAAACCTCCTTGCCATCAGTGCTAGCTTATCCTCAAGCTCATCCTGATTCTTAGCAAGGAGTTCTCGAACTCTCTAGTTTTTCTGAGGTTTTATCTTTGGCCTTAAAAGCCACATTCTTCTTGGATGATGAATCATCTTTCTTTGTCGACCCTTTTTAGATTTCTTATCAATTACAAACTCATAGGCCTTCAAATTTCGAGAGAAGACTTGTTGATATGGCATTGAATTAATGTTTTTGGTGTTTTCAATCACCACTGCATGTATATCCCATTTCTTAGAAAGACCTCTAAGAATTTTCAATGCAACTTCTCTCTGTGGATATTTCTTTCCAAGTGCATTTAGATCATTCATAATACTAGTGAATCTGACTTCCAATTTGTCAATAGATTCACCTTCTTCCATTTCAAAACTATCAAACTTTCCAATTGCAACTGAAATTTTTTGTTTTCCTTGATATGATATGTGCCTTGGCACATTCTGGCCTAGTGTATCCCAAATTTCTTTTTGCAAAGATTGCGTTGAGAGATCATTCCCATCACACCATCATCAATTGTACTGTATAGTGTGTCTTTGGCAATGTAGTCTAGATTGACTAACTTTCTCTCCTCAGGAGTCAGTTGGTCATCAGACTTAGGAAATTCTGCTCTAGGATCGTTTTTCTCATTTTCATTTCTCTCAGGATTCACCACAAGAAATTGAAATGGTCCTCGAGAGACCACTCTCCACATTCGTTCATGTTTGGAATCTGGTGAGCCTCGCATTCTCAGTCTCCATAAATCATAGTTCTCCACTGAGAACATGGGAAGTTTCTTTGAAGACATTTTTATCAGAGTCTTTTAAGAATTCAGCAAATAAGATCAGTTCAGATAGACCACAAGTATTTTTAGCAAATAAAACTTTGGTCAACAAAGCTGGTGGTCAAGTTGAACCACTGCTCTGATACCACTTGTTGGTCCCGGTGCAAACGAGTCTTACACGTGTATGGGGGGGAATACACGTGTTCAGTGTTTTTAAAACTTTTCTTTTTATCGAGGTCACTTGGGTCGATAACTAACTTACCGAACCCTCGTAAGAGTAAGTTGGTTTGGTAACTATCTCTGTTTCTAGCAACTTCGGATGTGCGGAATGCTTGGCCCTTTAGTTTATACTCGTTTTAAGCTTTGCTGAAAAACCTTCCTTTAATGGAATAGTGATTAGGCTGTGATTCAATTACATGCAACTTCCAGTGGATTGATTCCAACTGAAATATCAGTGAAAATATGCTTTCAAACTTCGGTGATGCAACGGTTAAGCACTGATAAATAAAAAGCAATAAACAACATGGTTAGGTTTATAGTGGTTCAGAGACTCAAGCTCCTACGTCCACTCTCTCTGATCCTCAGAGAAATTCACTATCACTTCCTGAGCTTTCTGACTACCTCGCGTAGTTTACTTACTCAACTCGGCCCTGAGCTTTCTGACTACTCCACGTAGTTTACTTACTCAACCCGACCTTGAGCTTTCTGACTACCTCCGTAGTTTACTTACTCAAACACAAACAAGCTTTCAGACTACCTCAGAGCTTACTAACTTCACCTCTAGAGCTTTTCGACTACTCCGGCGTAGTTTACTAACTCTTTACAACTCTTCTCACCAACAATCACACACCAACTACCTTCTAAAGGGTTTGGGGTTTCTTGGTTGGTTTCCAACTAGGATGAGATATCCTTTACAATAAAGTACAATGCAAAGGCTAGGATATCTTGACTAAGCTTCGGATATATCTTATCAAGCTAGACTTAGTTTAATGAGCTCTCTTCGATTTAAAAGCACTTGGGAAATTCTAAGTTTTTCGAGTGCTTTAACTTCGCGATAATAAGTTTGAGCTCTTGAGCTGCTTACAAATTTCCCGTAACCGTACAATGTAGAGGGTCACAAGTATTTATAGGCATACACCAAGGTCACTCTTGAAAAACTATCCGTTGGAGGAGATAGCTTCGTGAGTTTCCTCTAATGGTGTGTGAGGAACGGCTATATTTAGGGTTTGAAACTCCCTAACACGTTTTAGGCAATAGCCTTTCATGTAGCCGGTCTTCACATTTTGCAGTCTGGAACTTTTGTACTTCTGACATCTTTTTCAGCGACCTGTCACTGTCAGTGTCAGTATTGTACAGTGTTGTCTTCCTCCTTTTGACTTTTGTCTCCAGTTAAAGGTAGACACCTTCAACGGCTCTTTTGGTTACATTTTTTGAGTTGATATAACCTTAACAACACTCTGACCTAGTTCCTTTTGTCTGCATTTGAATGTCTTGTAAAATATCTATTCTTCTAAGGATCGCGATTTTCTCAGTATTGCATCCTTCAGATAGATATTCTCAGTGCCTCGGAACATTCAGGTTTATACTGAGCATTCAGTACATTACTGAGTCTTCAGTAATTACTGTGCCTTCAGTATTCTTGATCTTCAGTTCTTCAGTCTTCTGTCTTCTGTGTCTTCAGAGTCTTCTGAGTCTTCAGGGTATTCTGAGTCTTCAGCGTCTTCAGAGTCTTCTGAGTCTTCACAGATATACTGATTGATATACCGAATCTTCATGCTGAGTCTTCAGTTCTTCAGTTTCATACTGAGTCTTCAGTATCTCAGTTTCACACTGATTCTTCAGTATCTCAGTTTCACACTGAGTCTTCAGTATCTCAGTTTCACACTGAGTCTTCAGATTCTCAGTTTCATACTGAGTCCTCAGATTTTGAGTTTCTTACTAAGCCTTCAGATTCTCAGTTTCTCACTGAGTCTTCAGATTCTCAGTTTCTCACTGAGTCTTCAGAAACTTCAGTTTCATACTGAAACTTCAGTTTCTTCAGAAACATGCTGAGTCTTCAGAATCTTCAGATCCTAATCTGATCTATATCTGCTGACTATACATTTTGCAGATATCATCCTGAATACTATAAAACTGAATCCTGACTCAACTATCAAGATTATCCTGAACATGTCATACTCAGGGGTTTTGGGATCTAATCAAAATCATATATCTTTATTAAATTCTTCTCCCAACAGAACCCTCAAACATTCTTTACCCAAACTCAAGTTAAGTTAAGTTTGTTACCGCAAGATTTCAGACTAGGGATTCTAGTTTCTGATTTCTGGGATCGGTTGAGTGTGAACTCGATAAACATCTGTTGAGTGTTGGACTAACACATAAAACTAAGTCCAGTCGGTTAAGTTCGGTTTAGTTCAGTTAAGTTTCCCCTTTGTTAAGGGAAGAGTGGACGTAAGACGGGTTTCGTCTGAACCACTATAAAAATCTTGTGTGCATTTACTTGCTTTCTATTGCTTTACACTATTCACACAACTGATATTAAAATTGCATACATATTCTAAGTTAATATCAGTTTGCACCAAGCAACTGATCTGATCAGGTTGACACCTTAGTCAGCCGATTGAAAACTGACTTGAGAATCTGATTTGATAAAACTGGTTTTTCACACGGGTATTTACAAGCTTCCGCACTCTCAGTTAAATTGACAGATATCAAACTGATCTGCCCTCAGGCACCCAGTAAGATTGAACATCAGTCCAAACTGACACACTAGCACTCTGATCGAAATCGCAATCACCGATCCGCGAAGAAAAAGTTTTTGAAGTCTATTCACCCTCCCTCTAGACTTACGCCCTCACAAAAAAGTTTCGGGACCTACAAGTGGTATCAGAGCGGTGGTTCTACAGACCACTGGCTATGAGTATCATCAATTCTTGAGAAAGAATCTTTGTGGTCATTTGAACAAATCTTGAAAAACCATTTTCAAAATTCATTCATTTTCAAAATCACTCAGCATGGATAATACCTCTGGTATGTATCATGATTTGCCTAAGTTTCAATTGATGAGTATGCAGATTGGACTATATATATGTGCAACCATCTGGGATCGATAAGCGGCAGAATGATGGAAGTATTGAACGAGGACCCATCATCATATATCACGATAACCCAGCGGTTGGAGGAGATCCAGATCATGCACCTGGAAGTCTTGTACAAAAAAGTCCAGCCCTGATGGATGCAGAAGAAAGAAAGCTATATACTCTAGATACAATCGCCAGGCATATAATCATGAAGACGATGGATAAAGTCACCAAGGAGAAGATAAAGTATCTCAAAACTGCGAAACAAATGTGGGATACTCTTGCTGAGATATGCGAAGGAAATGATCAGATCAAAGACAGCCGACTACAAGCTGAACTGGTGAAGTTCGAAAATCTCAAGATGTTGCCCAATGAGACCATCAACGAGCTCGATGGGAGGATCACCATGTCAGTAAATAAGCTACGAGAGCTTGGAAGAGAGATGTCACACAACGACATCAATTACAAGATCCTGAGATCTCTCACCAAGAAATGGGACATGAAAGTCACGGTAATCAAGGATTACCAAGACATAGCCAAGATGAAGCCGAGTAGCTTGTTCCTAAGCCTTAAAGCCCACGAGTTCGATTTAATCGAAAGAGGGAAAGCAGATGAAGACGAGATGCCTGCTGAAGCCTCAACATCAAAATCAGTTACATTTAAAGCAACCAGCAGTAGATCAAAGGCCACTGAACCTGTTGGAAACATAATTAGTCAAGCAGAACAGATCGCTCTGCTTACCAGGAAACTTGAAAGATCAAATACTCAACATGGTAAGTATCGCAGATTCTACAGAGACTATCAAGACAAGAAGAAACAGGAGGCCAACTGATAGATCACTAGAAAGAAACAGATCTGATGATCGAAGAGATCACAGAGAAGAAAAGAAAAGAGATGATCGGTCAGATGAGAGAAGAGATAACAGATCTGACAGAAGGAGTTCAGATTACAATCAGAAAGGAAAGTCACCTGACAGATCCTACAGACGGAGTGACTCACCTGGCAGAGGATGTTCCGTAGATCAAGGATCATGCTTCAACTGCGAGAAACCAGGTCACTACAGCACCGACTGCCCTGACTTGACTCCCAGAGAAAGAGAAGAGAAGCGGAACAGAAGAGAGCAACGCTTCAGAGATAGAAAGCCATGGTTGCTGACACATCTGGAATTGATGATTCCTATCTGCCTTCTGAGGATTCTGGCTACTCATCTGTAGAAGACTTCTGTCTGATAAGCAGTGCTGTTGACTTCCACGAACATGAAGATCTGATATTCACTTCAGATGACGATGAAATCTGCCTGATGGCCAGGGAGGAAGACCAATCTGAGGTAACCTCCAAACCTTCTGCTTTTTCAATTTCCACACCTGCTGGAGAGATTGACTTGCAGCTCTACTCTGAGCAATTGCTTGATGATCTCTCTGAGGCAGTAGACACTTATACAATAGTGGAAGCTGAAAATGACAAGCTAAGGATCAGAAATAATCAGCTTGTTAAAGAGAACGCTGTCAGTAAAGCAGCTGAACTGAAATCAGCTGAAACTGCTCAGAAGGTAACTGAGGAACTCAACGTTCTGAAGGTTAAATCTTCTGATCAGGAGAAGCAGATCAAAGATCAGCTAGCAATCAACAAACAGCAAGCTGATGATTTCAAAATCCTTCAAGCTAAGTTTGATGAGCTATTCCGACTACATGAGAGTCTAAAATCTACTAAGGATAGTTTGCGTAAGAAAATAGAGGTTTTCACGAAGACATCAAAAACCGTTTAAGATATGAACACCTATTTTCGAACGCCGACTAACAAGAAGGGAATTGGGTATGAGAACCCTTCTACATCCTCAATAGCCCCGTTTGGTTCACTTCAGAAGGGTGTAATCAAACGAGTCTCTGACAAAGGTACACAAAAAGCTAAACTTGTATCTGATAAGGGAAAAAGACCTGTTGAGCAAGTAAGGCAAGTGCCTAATCAGAAAGGGAACATAAATGGACCCCAACTGATTAAGCATCAGCCGAGGAATCAACAGAAGAACCCAGTTCTTCTGAAGAAACCTCAATCTTATCAGCAGATTAGGTATCAGAAGACACAGCCTGTAAGAAGGAAATCTAATCTGAGACCCAATCAAGGTCAGCTGCCTAATAAGCAAGCTATAGGTAAACTTCAAAGACCATCTATGCCAAGAAGATATGAATCTTTCGATGGTAGCAGTCGTACCTACCCTTATAACCAGAGACCTAGGGCTACTACACTTGAGCCACACTAGGTTAAAAGAAGACGAAATATAAAGAAAAATCACAAGTCTTCTGAGTCACCCAAGGCTTACACAAGTAATCATACTAATCAGAAAGCATATAAAGAGACGTATGATTATGTTGATATGTATGGGAGACAAATCAGACCTTCTAATCTATCTGATTACCATATAAGTGCTTTGTTTGTGTGGATCCCTAAATCCACCACTAACCCCCCAGGACCCAATTCCAAAGGGGTACCTAAAGCCTGATTCGATTGCAGGTCCGCGTGGGACTGACCAACAAAGGAGGTGTACAAGCAACTATCTGGTACATCGATAGTGGATGCTCAAGACACATGACTGGAAGCAAACATCTCCTTAGCTCTTACAAAGAACAAGAAGGCCCACGTGTACTCTTTGGTGATGATAACTTTGGTTTTACCAAAGGATTCGGAACCTTAGAGAATGATGATGTACAACTAACTGGAGTCTCGTATGTCGAAGGATTAAAGCACAATCTACTATCAGTATCACAATTCTGCGACAACGGATTCAGCGTTGAGTTCTCGAGTGACAAGTGTACGATTAGGAATCGAGCTACTTAACAAATCTTGCTAACTGGTTCAAGGAAAGGCACAATCTACACAGCAGATTGGAACAGTTGCCCGAGGAATACATGCTTAATTGTTAAGAGTTCCAAGAATAGCAGTTGGCTCTGGCACAAAAGAATGACTCATCTGAACTTCAAGACTCTTAACAAGATAGCTAGGGTGCCTTTGGTTGAGGGACTTCCGAATGAGATATTCTCCAAAGATCAGACATGTGCCGCATGTCAGAAGGGAAAACAAGTTAAAGCCTCATTCAAGGGAATACCTGGACCAGCATCCAGTAGAGTACTGCAACTGCTCCATATGGATCTATTCGGACCAGTTACACTAGTCAGTCTCACTGGACGCAAATATACTCTGGTAATCGTGGATGATTATTCCAAGTTTACTTAGGTTGTATTCTTATACAAGAAGAACGAGACAACGACAAAGATACCCGAGCTGCTCAAGAAACTACAAAACGAAAAGGGTGTCAGCATAGTAAAAATCAGATCAGATAAAGGTAAAGAATTCCTGAATTCTTTTATTACTGATTTTTGCACTGAGTTTGGTATACAACATGAGACGTCAGCTGCAAGAACGCCACAACAAAATGGAGTAGCAGAAAGGAGAAATTGAACTCTCAAGGAAGCAGCTCACACTATGTTAGCTGAACATGCCACACCAAGTCGTTTCTGGGCAGAAGCAATCAACTCTGCATGCCACACTCAGAACAGATGTTCTCTGACTAAGACTCACTTCAAAACACCCTATGAACTATGGAAGGGTAGAAATCCTCGTGTTTCATACTTCCATGTTTTCGGGTGCAAGTGTTTCATACACAACAATGGGAAAAGTCAGTTGAAGACTTTTGAGGCCAAGTCAGATGAGGGCATATTCTTAGGATATTCCTCATCCAGCAAGGCTTTCAGGGTATACAACAAACGAACCCTAGTTGTGGAAGAAACACCCCATGTGGTCTTTGATGAGACATCTTCTGAACAAGAGAAAGCTGCCTCAGAACAAGCCGTACTGGATCAACTTTGTGCACGTCACGCGAGAAAATGGATCGACTAAGTATCAAGGAGAAAGAATTTGAACACGTAACAGTGTATATCCCAGAACTTGATCTTGCTGATTCACCAGGTCAATCAGACCATAAGGTACGCACAACCTGCGAGTGAAGAAGTTCGATGCAATTTGAGATAAAGATCAACCGAACCATCTGGTTCGAGAGGGAACTCTGAAGTTCCTCTAACGCAGACATCGGCACATGATGAGTCCAACATCAGCTGAGACATGTTCTTATCAAGTGGATCATAATTCCGCACCACTCCCAATCACTAGTAATGAACTACTATCAGAAATGGATGATGTTCTCCAAACAGACGACATCGAAAAGAAGGACTGGATTACCAGTCATCCAACTGATCTGATTATCGGAGACCCATCTGATAGAGTCAAAACTAGACATCAAATTGGTGAAAGTGCCATGTATTGTTGTTATCTGTCTTTGAAGGAACCAACTACGATGAGAGGAAGCTCTACAAGACGCTTAAGCTAGGAACCGAGCAGTTTGAGAGGAATCAAGTTTTGAAGGCGGTGGGATGCAGACCAACTCATCAAGACGTGATTAAATGCGAAGTGGGTATTCAAGAACAAAGAGATGAGAGTAATGTCATAACGAGGGAATAAGGCAAGACTTGTTGCTAAGGGTATTCACAATCGGAAGGAATTGATTATGATGAGACCATTGCACGATCGCCTACTTTAAAGCCATTCATTTTCGCATATCTTTGCCTACAGAGGGTTCATTGTGTATCAGATGGATGTAAAGAGTGCATTCTTAAATGGGGTACTAGCAGAGGAAGTTTATGTCGAACAACCTCCAGGCTTTGAAAAAGGCAACCAAGTGTACCGTTTAAGGAAAGCTCTTTACGGCCTGAAACAAGCTCCTCGAGCTTGGTATGATACACTCTCTCAGTTCTTGATAGACTGCGGGTTCACTAAAGGAATAGTGGATAGAACCTTATTCAGAATAGAAGATGGAGAAGATATTCTGACGGTTCAGATTTACATGGACGACATCAACTTCGGATCTCCCAACAAGAAGCTATGTGAGAAGTTCAGCAAATTGATGCAAGGGAAGTTCGAGATGTCCATGATGGGTCAGATGAATTACTTTCTGGGTTTACAAGTCAAGCAGAGTACAGAAGGGATATTCATCTGCCAGGCGAAGTACACAAGGAATCTACTGGCCAAATTTGGAATTCAACATTGTAAGGAAGCCAGAATTCCCATGATGACCGGGTTCAAGATGGATCCAGATGAAGATGGTCAGAATATAGGGCTCTGATTGGATCACTACTATACCTGGCTGCCATCAGACCAGACATCACTTTTGCAGTAGGTGTATGTGCCATATTTCAAGCAAATCCAACGCAAAGCCACCTAGAAGCAGCTAAGCAGATTCTCAAGTATCTGAAGGGAAAAGTAAACCTTGGTTTATTTTACCCATCAGATGATAATCTAGAGCTTAGTGGGTATTCTGATTCTGATTACGGAGGTTGCAGAATCGACAGGAAGTCAACCTCAGGTACATGTCAGTTTCTGGGAAACAAACTGATCTCTTGGTTTTCGAAGAATCAGATCAGTTGCGACATCTACTATTGAAGCAGAATATATGGCTGCAGGAAGCTGTTGTTCCCAACTACTCTTGCTAAGTCAGCAGCTAAGGGATTACAACATCGTAGCTAAGAACATACCTATATTCTGTGATAGTAATAGTGCTATTGTAATCACTCAGAATCCTGTTCTACATACCAGATGCAAGTATGTGGATGTCAGACACCATTTTATCAGAGATCACGTTGAAAAGAAGAATATCAGAATGGAAAAGATCCATACTGACAAGCAGAAAGCTGATATTTTAACTAAGCCACTAGCTGAGATCGGATTCAGAGAATTATACAACGAGCTAGGGCTTCTGGATCTCGGAGAAAATGTACCAGAAATAGTTGGTGGACTGATCTCCAGAACCAGTTGGTTAAAAGACTAACCAGGTTAAGAGGAATCAGTTGAGTTAGGAATCTCAACTGATCAGACGATCAGACAAGGAGCCGATCTGAAGTTCAGACAAGGAGCCAATCAAAAAGTTAGACAAGTAGCCGATCTGAAGTTCAGACAAGGAGCAAATCAGTTCAAGATATATCAGATTAAGGGGGAACTGATCAGATTGGAGAGGATACACTTTATAAGTCGATTAAGCTACAGTCAACAAGCAAGTCGTACAAGTTTAAAGCTACAGATCGCATAAGTCAGAAGAGGCAACACAACAATGAAATAACAGAATTTTTCATTGATAAGGACCCGGAGGTCAGATTTACAAGTTACAAGTGATATCACAAGCTACCTTCAAGTGGTATTACAAGCTACAAGTACAAGAAGACCCGGAGGTCATTACATAAACCATAAACCATAAACCCTAAGCCAACCCAAGATAGGGAAGGGGAGAGAGAGAGTTCAAGAGCTTGATGCTCTCATTTTCCCCCGATCCTAGAAGGGGCGTCAGAGTAGCTTCTAGAATCCTGAGCCAATCTCAAAGCTTCAGAATGAGGAACGAGAGAGGCCTTGAAGGATGTCCAAGCTAGGAGCCCTCAGACGTGAAATCAATGGGCTCTCCAGCTGTTAAATGGGGCACAGTTCCACAGGTTTGGTCATAAGGACCAAACGGACACTAGTGTCACATGCAAATATTGAGTTTGATACACGACATCAACTATTGTCTGATGCAGACTGCGTATCAAACCCATGTTTTGTTTCAGACTGAGTCTGTTGATGCTTATTCTGTCATCTCGATAGGCGCACAAGGTGCATACGGTTAGGAGAAGTGCCTTCTCATTTGCCTTAGCAGATCCGCCTCCACGGTGGTAAAGAAGCTTTGCATTGATCGTATGTGTAATCTTAGATGACGACGAAAGCAGTGTGAAGGAACACACAGGGTTGATTTGAGAAGCTGAATTCATTGGAAAAGGGTTAAAGGTTTTCGCCGGAAGTTTCACCGGAAATAAGGAACTCATCGGAAAGGCATGAAGTATATGCTAAAGAAGATGAATGGTTTATGTTGTGTTGTTTGCCTAACACCCCAGGCTAATTTATAGAAGGAAATTAGGGGTATAAATGCAAATTTATTTTCTCAGAAGACCTTAAGAGAAATTTGCATTGACAATGCGTAAGGAACAAGCTGCTAATGGTTGGATGAGTTGACGGTGTGAGTAATCACAGCGTATCTATGCCATTATTACGGAATGTCAAATCGCGCCGATTTGGGAATCGAGGCGACTTTTTGACTCCCCGAAGTTAATGTTCTGGCGGGAGTAGACTTAAGTGCATAGTAAATGCGGGCTGAATAGAAGAAGATTGAAGGATGACGTGGATCAGATAAGTGCATCAGATAAGAGAATCAGATAAGTGGATCAGATAAGTAACGAAGTGGTTCAACCAGGAATTTGATCAGATAAGTGAGATATTGTTGGGAAATGCTTTAAGCTACCATCAGTAAGGTCAACAAGTACCAGATCAGATCACAGTGGTAACTGGTTGATTACAATATCAATCAGTCAGATACGTTTTCTTATTTATCCCTTTCTGAATATCTTATACGCGTTATTTAAATAAATTGATTTTTACTCTATTTCACTTTATGACGCATGCTCTGCAAAACTTTTAATGCGGACTTGGGAATGTGTATTTAATGAGTTTTATTGCGAATTTTGGAGTCCGAAATACGAGAAGACTTCTTTACTCAACTGTGCGATTAAAACGTTTTTCGGCCGATTAATCTCAGCCACTGATTTCACAAACACGGATACTTGAGTACTTTGGAAAGTTGTGCAAAAAGGTTTCCCTCGCATACTATAAAATCCAAATCTTTCTCAGAAAACTTCTTTCCACTACTTCGTCTTCTCAAAGTTCTTAAAAGATCAAAACTTTCGAAATCTTCAGAAAATTACTTTCGAATTCAATTGATTCTATTCTTGCAATTTCTCAAATCCTCAAATCAATTTCTGGTAATTTTTCGTTTAAATACTGTATGATTTCAATTCACTCTGGTACCTAGGTTTACATGTCGTGATGATATATTTCTATAATTTATATAGGATCTAAACGCTTACTTGCTAAATTGATGCTAAAATTACTAGTTTGACTGAATTTATTGAAATATCTTACTCAAACTAAACATCAATTTGCATATCGTACAGAAATGGCATATCTTGTTCCACGACCGGGCCAAGGGAAAAAGTTCTGCAACTTTGCATCGATGAAGAAAGACATCATTGATGAGAAGTATGTAGTATTCACCATCACCTCAGATCCTGAATCGCTGGAAATTCTGGAGTGCTTGCGAGCGTGTGGGCTGGAACGATATTGCTCTACACATCAGAACATCGTCCACACACATGAAGCCCTGGAATTTTTATACAATCTACAGAGGGATGAAGACATTGATGCTGACCTGATTTATTCCGTTGGCGGACTGGAAGTGCGAGTGTCGAATGATGATCTCCAGAGGATATTCGGGCTAACTTGAGGAAGCATCAATCTAGAGACCTACACGACTGATGTAGGAGAAAAGGAATTTCTTGAAGCCGAGCTGTTGAGACCAGCAAACAAGGAGAACACGACGAACGTCAAAGCCTCCTACCTGAAGAGAAAATATCTCCTTCTCCTTGAGATCGTTCAGAAGGTGATCATGTGCTCAACTTACAGTCTTGATGCTGTCACTTCCTATAAGATCAGTGTCATGGCTGCAATCATAAAGAAGGCTTCAAATATAGATTGGTTGGGTATGGGCAAAGCACGACTGAGGAAAGACTCGGGGAAGTTTGAACTGACCCAGAGCAATGTAGTGTGCTTATCTTCCAAGTGCTCATTCATACACAAAATCTCAATCATTCTGTCAGATAAGCAGCCACAGAACTATGAATGGAATGATAATGGAGCGAAGATATATCAAGCAAAGCACAAGGCCATATTGGGCAAGGATGAGTCCCTACCTGGACAATCTGATGAGGATCCAACTCCTTATGTGCCCAAACCCAAGGGAGAAAAGAAGGGAAAAGATAAGGCAACTGCATCTTCTGAAGCGCAGGGAACGACCATTCCAGAGAAGAGGATGAAGAGGAAGGATCTGGCCAAGAAACCAGATGCTCAGCGGAAACGTCAGAAGACTTCTCCTCTGAAGACTGCTCCAATTTTTGTCCAGCAAGTTAGCAGAACGAAGGATCTGATGCAAGTAGAATCAGAAAAGGAGACAGAAGTCCACTCTGAGCCCACTGCCAGAGAAGTAAGGGAAGAGCAGATGATCGAAGCAGAAGGAGAGCAAGCTGTCAAAGGGACAGAAGTGGAGCAATCTGAGGAAGAATCACCATCTGATTCTCTGCCTCTCACCAAGATCTTCCAGAGAGCAAGATCGCCATTGCCCACTTCCAAATCATCATCACCCTCTCCTCAAAAATCATCACCACCACCCTCTCCCTACAAAACCTTCTCACCCTCACCCTCACCTATCAGATCACCAAGATCTCCCACTCCACCAATCAATGAACCTGTTCAGGAAACTGAACACCCTCAACACGCTGAAAACGAACCACAAATATCCCAATCTCCAATCAAGTCACAAGAACCTGAGAGATCTGACAAGCGAGTGTCCATCTCTCATAATCCCTTCAACACCAGAACCGTGATTGCTTCACCTGTTCCAGAAAGCCCCATCATAAGGATAATGAAGCAACAGATCAAGGAGTATCTGCTGGAGCTATGCCCTGAATTGGATCAACATCCTGGCATCCAGCAACAAATAGAAGAGATTGTGTTCTGGAGGGATATCAGACTGAAAAGCATTGAAGAATTTCTGATTCTCATGACAACTCTGGGATCAGATTTCTTTGTAGACTTGGAGATGAAATGCTTGAACAATGCTGGGATTGAAAGTGCTGTTGAATTGGCATCTGACGATGGTATCAGATGGCTGATTCATGAAAGGTTCAGAATTGCTGATAACAGGGAGGAAACCGTTCAACCTCCTACAGATCATGAGGGAGCTTCCGATGAACCAAGAATGGGTGCTGCAGATGAGACCCGACTTGGCAAGGCTTCAACATCTGACCAGACCGCTATGCTGAGCTCCGATACCCTAGATCTTTATACTGAGAAGATTCGGGATGGGATCAAGGCTGCTATTGAAGACAAATTCGCAGCGCTCACAGCAGATCTGATGAAGCGGTTTGAAGAAGAGCAAGCAAAACTAGTTGACAGAGAAAGAAGTCACACAGTTGGGATGCATAATGCCATCCTTTCTGAAGTAATGCAACTAGTAAATCCTCTTGCCGAGAAGCTCAATCTCCAGTCTGACAAACTCAAAGTTCAGACAGATATGCTCAATCAGACACAGGTACTATTGGAGAATGTCTGGGCATCTTTGGAGAAAACTGACAACCATATGGATATGGGTTGGAAACACTTTGTAGCTTCTATAGAACGAGCAAGAAAGGACATCGAAGTTGCTCTCAGACGCTTCTTGACACCTGCACCTTCTGCCACCGTTCAGATCACTCCTCTTGTTGTCGAGGAACTCAGAGAAGAGATCACACGACAATTCAATGCTCTGAACCGCAGAATGTCCAACCTCTTTGATGAAACCAAAAAGGGGGAAGGACAAGAGAATAAAGAGAAGAAAGAAAAACAGACACAGTTGGTAACAATTACATCTCTACCAAAAACCACTGTATCTGACTTGCCAGCCACTCCATCTATTGATCTCGTTGCTGAAGTGAAAGAAACCGTGGAGCAACATAGCAAAGAGATCACTGAGCAGAAAATTGCTCTTTCAGAGGTTATCGCCAGAGTCGACAAGATTGAAGACTTTTCTTCGTTCGTACATAAAAGAATGGAAACTGATGATCAGGCCAAGAGCCTTGAACTCGCTAAGAAATTAGCTGAAGAAGACGAATGAGATGAACCTGAGAAACTCTGAGGAGAAAGAAAGGCAAAGGCAAGATGGTGAAAGCAACTGTGGAAGATCAGAGACAAAGCCAACTATTCTCTACCAAAAGCCAGTTGACTCCTGAACAAATTCAAGAGCAAACAAGACAGAGAATAATAGAGGCCTCCACCAAGAAGTAGAAGTTAGCAGAGGCTAAGGGACTGAACATCGCTTACATCCGAAGGAAGAGGAAGAACGAAGCTGCAGCAGAGGAGATTGCTTGGGAGAAGAATGCCCTTCCAGCACCTGTTAAAGACATCCTCTGTGCACGGCTAGATCTGCTTCCAGAATGGGATCAGATCAGAGGAGAATGGTTGTGTGACGTATACATCCTGGAGAAGATTCTGATTCATCAAGATCAGACTGAAAATGATGATGAATTCCGGAACTGGTTAGAAACGAAGTATCCAGACTTCTACCAGACAGTGATAAAAGAAGGGAAAATCATGTCACTGATACCAGAAGCTCCACCCTTTGAACTACTCCTTCCACCTTTGCGTCCAGACAAAAAGCTAGATGCTGTTAAATTCAAGAATGCCTACTATGGATTTGCTGAAAAGTAGGGATCCATAGAAGAGAAGATCTGGACAAGCTGATGCAAAGGATGTACAAGATGTTTAGCATCCCCAAAGAGCTGCAAATCTTCAAGTACACCTGAGGAAGACAACTTGGAATCAGATGATAGGTACGCTTTTCATGTATTCTATAATGCACACACCTATCTGAATGAAATATTCCATCTCTCTGATTCTTAGACAAACATCTCATTGTCTTCTGAGGCATGTACTGAATTTCATTATCTGCATTTCTATTCATGGTATCTGTTTTTCTGATTAAGTGTTTTGGTTCCACCAAAAAGGGGAAAATTGTTGGGAAATCTGTATTTTAGTTTTGATGGAAGTTCCAAAACAGGTTGTAATAAAATCAGTCAGATATGTTAGCTGACTGATGACTTAGAATCAGATTAAGATGACCAGCTGAAATGTATAGATAGCTGATGTAAAAGATAGGTCACATATTGAGGGGGAACTCAATATGTATAGGTTAGGTCGAAGTATCAGATGACCAGATATGGTCAGATGATCAGAAGGTTAAGAACGAATCAGAAGACAAGAAGTCAGAAGATCAGGTGAAGACAGAAGACACTGAAGACTTCGAGATGAACTCGAAGACTCGGATGAATCAAGACTCGAGATAAAGTTGAAGACTCGGATGAACTCAAGACTCGGACAAACTCAAGACTCGAGATAAACTCAAGACTCGGATGAACTCAAGACTCGAGATAAACTTGAAGACTCAGTAATAAACCTCAAGACTCAAGATGATGAACACATCGAGGCTCGAGTCACCAAGATCAAGACTACCAGAAGACCTACAATCAGCCGAGTCTGCATATTGAGCTAAGACAATCTGCATCAGAAGACTCAACAAGGTAGACTGATCAGTTATCTGATCAAGTGAGCTCACACCTGGCGTCAATCAAAATGATACACCAGACAAGACGAATATTCTACAAAAGGAATATCAATCGTCTAACGGACAAATTACGGAGGTGCCGCCTCGCGAAGCCAAGGAGAAAGCGACACGTGCACAAAAAGAGCTGACATTATGGGATTCGACGATGCAGACATAAACAACGCTAATCATGCCTACGGCCACGCCGATATTCGGAGCACGTCATAATCATATCCTACAACCTACCTAATATAGCCCGAAATTCAAATTGCTCTCCAACGGCTCTTTGATTTCGAGGTCTTTAAAATGGGATTGCTCGTCAAGTGAAGAAAGTGACCAACGCCAAACACATGAACAATTGAGCAAAGTGGAACAACAACATTAACGCAAATTCTCAAGAAGCAAAAGCCTTCAGAATTTCCGCTTGAAGAACACCAAATTTGAAGATTATTCTTTGAGTGTTCATCCCATTGTTCTTAGCAAGAAATCATATCCACTAGCATTTGGCTACCTAAAACACCAGGATAAATTTCCAGTTGGAACCCTCAAATATTCTTTACCCAAACTCAAGTTAGGTTAAGTTTGTTACCGCAAGATTTCAGACTAGGGATTCTAGTTTCTGATTTCTGGGATCGGTTGAGTGTAAACTCGATAAACATCTGTTGAGTGTTGGACTAACACATAAAACTAAGTCCAGTCGGTTAAGTTCGGTTAAGTTGCCCCTGTGTTAAGGGAAGAGTGGACGAAGAGCGGGTTTAAATCTCGAACCACTATAAAAATCTTGTGTGCATTTACTTGCTTCTATTGCTTTACACTATTCACACAACTGATATTAAAATTGCATACATATTCTAATTTAATATCAGTTTGCACCAAGCAACTGATCTGATCAGGTTGACACCTTAGTCAGCCGATTGAAAACTGACTTGAGAATCTGATTTGATAAAACTGGTTTTTCACACGGGTATTTACAAGCTTCAGCACTCTCAGTTAAACTGACAGATATCAAACTGATCTGCCCTCAGGCACCTAGTAAGATTGAACATCAGTCCAAATTGACACACTAGCACTCTGATCAGGAAATCTGCAATCACACCTGATTCGCAAGAAAAGTTTTTAGAAGTTTATTCACCCCTCCCCTCTAGACTTCTGCCCTCACAAAACCCGTTCAGGACCTACACGATGTCAGATGGAGATTCTGGAAACGGCGATTGGGGTTTTGGCCATAAATTTTGACTCGGGTGTCCATTTTCCTATTATAACCATATTTTGGAAAACTCTTGAAGTCCTCTACATGTCTCAATGCTTGGCAGTACCTCTAAAACTGACCCACTGGATGGTATTATAATATTTTTCTCTAATGCAAACCTTGTGTGATGTTGTAATCATTTTTCACTATAGAAGGGTTTTGCTTGTTCTTGTTGTAATTTTGATCGCAAGGATGAGCAATGTCGGATGGAGGATCTGGAAACGGCGATTGAGGGTTTGGCCATTTGATGGTGAAAATTGCTTTGACTATAACTTTTGACTCGGGAGTCCGTTTTCCTATTATAACCATGTTTCGAAAAAGTCTTGAAGTCCTCTACATGTCTCAATACTTAGAAGTCCCTCTAAAACTGACCCACCGGATAATATTATAATAGTTATCTCTAACGTAACCCTTGTGTGATGTTGTAATCATTTTTCCCAATAGATGATATGCGTGGGAAGTATAGGCATTTTTTTTTCATAGATCACTGTAGTAGGGTTTTGCTTGTTCTTGTTGTAATTTTGATCGCAAGGATGAGCAATGTCGAAAGGAGGATCTGGAAACGGCGATTGGGGTTTTGGCCATTGGATGGTGAAAACTCTTTTGGCCATAACTTTTAACTCGGGTGTCCGTTTTCCTATTATAACCATGTTTCGGAAACATATTGAAGTCCTCTACATGTCTCACAGCTTTGCCGTCCCTCTAATACTGACCCACCTGATAGTATTATAATATTTTTCTCTAAACCCTTGTGTGATTTTGTAATCGTTTTTCCCAACAGATAATATGTGTCGATAGTATAGGAATTTTTTTTTCATAGGTAACTGTAGTAGGTTTTTGCTTGTTCTTGTTGTAATTTTGATCACAAGGATTAGCGGTGTCAGATGGAAATTCTGGAAACGGCGATTGGGGTTTTGGCCATTGGATAGTGAAAATTATTTTTGGCCATAACTTTTGACTCGGGTGTCCGTTTTACTATTATAACCATGTTTCAGAAAAGTCTTGAAGTCCTCAACATGTCTCAATGCTCTGTCGTCTCTCTAAAACTGATCCACCGGATAGTATTATAATATTTTTCTCTAATGCAACCCTTGTGTGATGTTGTAATCATTTTTCCCTACAGATAATATGTGTGGGTAGTATAGGAGTTTTTTTTTCATAGATCACTGTAGTAGGGTTTTGCTTGTTCTTGTTGTAATTTTGATCGCAAGGATGAGCAATGTCGGATGGAGGATCTGGAAACGGTGATTGGGGTTTTGGCCATTGGATGGTGAAAACTGTTTTGGCCATAACTTTTGACTCGGGTGTCCGTTTTCCTGTTATAACCATGTTTCGGAAACGTCTTGAAGTCCTCTACATGTCTCAAAGCTTCAGCTGGTACCTCTAAAACTAACCCACCGGATAGTATTATAATATTTTTCTTTAAACCAATGTGTGATTTTGTAATCGTTTTTCCCAACAGATAATATGTGTGGGTAGTATAGGCATTTTTTTTCATAGATAACTGTTGTACGGTTTTGCTTGTTCTTGTTGTAATTTTGATCTCAAGGATGAGCGATGTCGGATGGAGGATCTGGAAACAGCGATTGGGGTTTTGGCCATAGGATGGTGAAAACTGTTTTGGCCATAACTTTTGACTCGGGTGTCCATTTTCCTATTATAACTATATTTCGGAAACATATTGAAGTCTTCTACATGTCCCAATGCTTGGTCGTCCCCCTAAAACTAACCCACCGGATAGTATTATAATATTTTTCTCTATCGCAACCCTTGTTTGATGTTGTAATCATTTTTTCCTACATATAATATGTGTGGGTATTATAGGCATTTTATTTCATAGATAACTATAATAGGGTTTTGATTGTTCTTGTTGTAATTTTGATCGCAAGGATGAGCGATGTCGGATGGAGGATCTGGAAAAGGCGATTGGGGTTCTGGCCATAGGATGGTGAAAACTGTTTTGGCCATAACTTTTAACTCGGCTGTCCGTTTTTCTATTATAACCATGTTTCGGAAACGTCTTGAAGTCCTCTACATGTCTCAATGCTTGACCGTCTCTCTAAAACTGACCAAGTGGATAGTATTATAATAGTTTACTCTATCGCAACCCTTGTGTGATGTTGTAATCGTTTTTCCCAACAGATAATGTGTGTGGGTAGTATAAGCATTTTTTTATAGATAACTGTAGTAGGGTTTTGCTTATTCTTTTTGTAATTTTGATCGCAAGGATGAGCGATGTCGGATGGAGGATCTAGAAACGACGTTTGGGGTTTTGGTCATTGGATGGTGAAAACTGTTTTGACCATAACTTTTGACTCGGGTGTCCATTTTCCTACTATAACTATGTTTCGGAAACGTCTTGAAGTCTTCTACATGTCTCATAGCTTCGTCGTCCCTCTAAAATTGAACCACCGAATAGTATTATAATATTTTTCTCTATCGCAACCCTTGTGTGATGTTGTTATCGTTTTTTTGAACAGATAATATGTGTGGGTAGTATAAGCATTTTTTTCATATATCACTGTAGTAGCATTTTGCTTGTTCTTGTTATAATTTTGATCGCAAGGATGAGCGATGTCGGATGGAGGATCTGGAAACGGCGATTGGGGTTTTAGCCATTGGATGGTGAAAACTGTTTTGGTCATAACTTTTGACTCGGGTGTCCGTTTTTCTATTATAACCATGTTTCGGAAACGTCTTGAAGTTCACTACATGTCACATAACTTCGATGTCCCTCTAAATCTGACCCACCATATAGTATTATAATATTTTTCTCTATCGCAACCCTTGTGTGACGTTCTAATCATTTTTCCCAACAGATAATATGTGTGGGTAGTATAGGCGGTTTTTCTTTCATAGATAACTGTAGTAGGGTTTTGCTTATTCTTGTTGTAATTTTGATCGCATGGATGAGCAATGTCGGATGAAGGATCTGGAAACGGCGATTGGGGTTTTGGCCATAGGATGGTGAAAACTGTTTTTTCCATAACTTTTGACTCGGGTGTCCGTTTTTCTATTATAACCATATTTCGGAAATGTCTTGAAGTTCTTTACATGTCTCACTGCTTGGCGTTCCATTAAAACTAACCACCGGATAATATTATAATATTTTTCTCTATCGCAACCCTTCTATGATGTTGTAATCGTTTTCCCAACAGATAATATGTGTGGGTAGTAAAGGAATATTTTTTTTATAGATCATTGTTGTAGGGTTTTGCTTGTTCTTGTTGTAATTATGATCGCAAGGATGAGCGATGTCGGATGGAGGATTTGGAAACGGCGATTGGTGTTTTGGCCATTGGATGGTGAAAACTGTTTTGGCCTTAACTTTTGACTCGGGTGTCCGTTTTCCTATTATAACCATGTTTCGGAAACGTCTTGAAGTCCTTTACATGTCTCACAGCTTCGTCATTCCTCTAAAACTTACCCACTGGATAGTATTGTAATATTTTTCTCTATCACAACCCTTGTGTGATGTTGTAATCATTTTTCCCAACAGATATTATGTGAGGGTAGTACAGGCGTTTTTTTTTTCATAGATCACTTTAGTAGGGGTTTGCTTGTTCTTGTTGTAATTTTGATCGTAAGGATGAGCGATGTCGGATGGAGGATCTAGAAATGGTGATTGGGGTTTTGGCTATTGGATGGGGAAAACTGTTTCTGCCTTAACTTTTGACTTGGGTGTCCGTTTTTCTATTATAACCATGTTTCGGAAACGTCTTGAAGTCCTTTACACGTTTCACAGCTTCGCCGTTCCTCTAAAACTGACCCACCGGATAGTATTATAATATTTTTCTCTATCACAACCCTTGTGTGATGTTGTAATCGTTTTTCCCAACAGATAATATGTGTGGGTAGTACAGGCTTTTTTTTTCATAGATCACTGTAGTTGGGGTTTGCTTATTCTTGTTGTAATTTTGATCGCAAGGATCAGCGATGTCGGATGGAGGATCTGGAAACGGTGATTGGGGTTTTAGCCATTGGATGGTGAAAACTGTTTTGGCCGTAACTTTTGACTCGGATGTCCGTTTTCCTAGTATAACCATGTTTCGAAAATGACTTGAAGTCCTCTACATGTCTCAATGCTTTGATGTACCTCTAAAACTGACCCACAGGATAGTATTATAATATTTTTCTCTAACACTACCCTTGTGTGATGTTGTAATCGTTTATCCCCACAGATAATATGTGTGGGTAGTATAGTCATTTTTTTTTCATAGAACGCTGTAGTAGGGTTTTAGCTTGTTCTTGTTGTAATTTTGATCGCAAGGATAAGAAATGTCGTATAGAGGATTCTGAAACGGTGATTGGGGTTTTGGCCATTGGATGGTGAAAATTGTTTTGGCCTTAACTTTTGACTCGGGTGTCCGTTTTCCTATAATAACCATGTTTCGAAAACGTCTTGAAGTCCTCTACATGTCACTTAGCTTGGCCGTACCTCTGAAACTAGCCCACCAGATAGTATTAAAATATTAATCTCTATTGTAACCCTTGTGTGATGTTGTAATCGTTTTTCCCAACAGATAATATGTGTGGGTAGTATAGGATTTTTTTTTTCATAGATCACTTTAGTAGAGTTTTTCTTAGTCTTGTTGTAATTTTGATCGCAAGGATGAGCGTTGTCGGATGGAGGATCTGGAAACGGCGATTGGGGTTTTGTCCATTGGAAGATGAAAACTGTTTTAGCAATAACTTTTGACTCAGGTGTCCGTTTTCCTATTATAACCATGTTTCAGAATAGTCTTGAAGTTCTCTACATGTCTCACAGGTTCGCCGTCCCTCTAAAACTGACCTACCGGATAGTATTATAATATTTTTCTCTAAACCCATGTGTGATTTTGTAATCGTTTTTCCCAATAGATAATATGTATGGGTAGTATAGGCATTTTTTTTTCATAGATAACTGTAGTAGGGTTTTGCTTGTTCTTGTTGTAATTTGATCGCAAGGATGAGCAATCTCGGATAGAGGATTTGGAAACGGCGATTGAAGTTTTAGCCATTGGATGTTGAAAATTGTTTTGGCCATAACTTTTGACTCGGGTGTCCGTTTTCCTATAATAACCATGTTTCGGAAATGTCTTGAAGTCCTCTACATGTCACACAGCTTGGCCATCCCTCTAAAATTGACCCTCAGGATAATATTGTAATAGTTTTCTCTATCGCAACCCTTGTGTGATGTTGTAATCATTTTTCCAAACAGATAATATGTGTGGGTAATATAGGCATATTTTTTTCATAGATCACTATAGTAGGGTTTTGTTTGTTCTTGTTGTAATTTTTATCGCAAGGATGAGCGATGTCGGATGGAGGATCTGGAAACGGCGAATGGGGTTTTGGCCATTGGATGGTGAAAACTGTTTTGGTCATAGCTTTTGATTCAGCTGTCCGTTTTCCTAATATAACCATGTTTCGGAAACGTCGTGAAGTCCTCTACATGTCTCACATCTTTGTCGTACCGCTAAAACTGACCCACTGGATAGTATTATAATATTTTTCTCTATCGCAACCCTTGTGTGATGTAATCGTTTTTCCCAACAGATAATATGTGTGGGTAGTATAGGGATTTTTTTTCATAGATCACTGTAGTAGGGTTTTGCTTGTTCTTATTGTAATTTTGATCGCAAGGATGAGCGATGTCGGATGGAGGATATGGAAACGGCGATTGGAGTTTTGGCCATTGGATGGGGAAAACTGTTTGGGCCATAACTTTTGACTCGGGTGTCCGTTTTCGTATTATAACCATGTTTCGGAAATGTCTTGAAGCCATCTACATGTCTCACAGCTTGGCCATGCCTCTAAAACTGACCCACCAGATAATATTATAATAGTTTTCTCTGCCGAAACCCTTGTGTGATGTTGTAATCGTTTTTCCCAACAGATAATATGTGTGGGTAGTATAGGATTTTTTTTTTCATAGATCACTTTAGTAGAGTTTTTCTTAGTCTTGTTGTAATTTTGATCGCAAGGATGAGCGTTGTCGGATGGAGGATCTGGAAACGGCGATTGGGGTTTTGTCCATTGGAAGATGAAAACTGTTTTAGCAATAACTTTTGACTCAGGTGTCCGTTTTCCTATTATAACCATGTTTCAGAATAGTCTTGAAGTTCTCTACATGTCTCACAGGTTCGCCGTCCCTCTAAAACTTACCTACCGGATAGTATTATAATATTTTTCTCTAAACCCATGTGTGATTTTGTAATCGTTTTTCCCAATAGATAATATGTATGGGTAGTATAGGCATTTTTTTTTCATAGATAACTGTAGTAGGGTTTTGCTTGTTCTTGTTGTAATTTGATCGCAAGGATGAGCAATCTCGGATAGAGGATTTGGAAACGGCGATTGAAGTTTTAGCCATTGGATGTTGAAAATTGTTTTGGCCATAACTTTTGACTCGGGTGTCCGTTTTCCTATAATAACCATGTTTCGGAAATGTCTTGAAGTCCTCTACATGTCACACAGCTTGGCCATCCCTCTAAAATTGACCCTCAGGATAATATTGTAATAGTTTTCTCTATCGCAACCCTTGTGTGATGTTGTAATCATTTTTCCAAACAGATAATATGTGTGGGTAATATAGGCATATTTTTTTCATAGATCACTATAGTAGGGTTTTGTTTGTTCTTGTTGTAATTTTTATCGCAAGGATGAGCGATGTCGGATGGAGGATCTGGAAACGGCGAATGGGGTTTTGGCCATTGGATGGTGAAAACTGTTTTGGTCATAGCTTTTGATTCAGCTGTCCGTTTTCCTAATATAACCATGTTTCGGAAACGTCGTGAAGTCCTCTACATGTCTCACATCTTTGTCGTACCGCTAAAACTGACCCACTGGATAGTATTATAATATTTTTCTCTATCGCAACCCTTGTGTGATGTAATCGTTTTTCCCAACAGATAATATGTGTGGGTAGTATAGGGATTTTTTTTCATAGATCACTGTAGTAGGGTTTTGCTTGTTCTTATTGTAATTTTGATCGCAAGGATGAGCGATGTCGGATGGAGGATATGGAAACGGCGATTGGAGTTTTGGCCATTGGATGGGGAAAACTGTTTGGGCCATAACTTTTGACTCGGGTGTCCGTTTTCGTATTATAACCATGTTTCGGAAATGTCTTGAAGCCATCTACATGTCTCACAGCTTGGCCATGCCTCTAAAACTGACCCACCAGATAATATTATAATAGTTTTCTCTGCCGAAACCCTTGTGTGATGTTGTAATCGTTTTTCCCAACAGATAATATGTGTGGGTAGTATAAGCATTTTTTTTCATAGATCACTGTAGTAGGGTTTTTCTTGTTCTTGTTGTATTTTTTATCGCAAGGATGAGCGATGTCGGATGGACGATCTGGAAACAACGATTGGGGTTTTGGCCATTGGATGGGGAAAACTGTTTTGGCCATAACTTTTGACTCGGGTGTCCGTTTTCCTATTTTAACCATGTTTCATAAACGACTTGAAGTCCTCTACATGTCTCACAGCTTCGCTGTCCCTCTAAAACTTATCCACCGGATAGTATTATAATATTTTTCTCTAAACCTTTGTGTAATTTTGTAATCGTTTTTCCCAACATATAATATGTGTGGGTAGTATAGGTATTTTTTTTCATAGATAACTGTAGTAGGGTTTTACTTGTTCTTGTTGTAATTTTGATAGCAAGGTTGAGCGATGTCAGATAGAGGATCTGGAAACAGCGATTGGGGTTTTGGCCATAGAATGGCGAAAACTGTTTTGGCCATAACTTTTGTCTCGGGTGTCCGTCTTGAAGTCCTCTACATGTCTCAATGCTTGGTCGTCCCTCTAAAACTGACCTACCTGATAGTATTATAATATTTATCTCTAACGCAACCCTTGTGTGATGTTGTAATCATTTTTGCCAACAGATGATATGCGTGGGTAGTATAGGCATTTTTTTTTCATAAATCACTGTACTAGGGTTTTTCTTGTTCTTGTTGTAATTTTGATAGCAAGGATGAGCGATGTCGGATGGAGGATCTGGAAACGGCGATTGGGGTTTTGGCCATTGGATGGTGAAAACTGTTTTGGCCATAACTTTTGACTCGGGTGTCCGTTTTCCTATTATAACTATATTTCAGAAACGTCTTGAAGTCCTCTACATGTCTCACAGCTTCACCGTACCACTAATACTGACCAACCAGATAGTATTAGAATATTTTTCTCTAAGCCCATGTGTGATTTTTTTATCGTTTTTCCCAATAGATAATATGTGTGGGTAGTATAGGAATTTTTTTTTCATAGATAACTGTAGTAGGGTTTTACTTGTTCTTGTTGTAATTTTGATCGCAAGGATGAGCGATGTCAGATGCAGAATCTGGAAACGGCGATTGGTGTTTTGGCCATTGGATGGTGAAAACTGTTTATGCCATAAATTTTGACTCGGGTGTCCGTTTTCCTATTAAAACCATGTTTCGGAAACGTCTTGAAGTCCTCTACATGTCTCAATGCTTGGTCGCCCCTCTAAAACTGACCCACCGGATAGTATTATAATATTTTTCTCTAACGCAACCCTTGTGTGATGTTGTAATCGTTTTTCCCAACAGATAATATGAGTGGGTAGTATAGGTGTTTTTTTTTTTGTAGATCACTGTAGTAAGGTTTTGCTTTTTGTAATTTTGATTGCAAGGATGAGCAATGTCGGATGGAGGATCTTGAAACGGCGATTGTGGTTTAGGAAATTGGATGGGAAAAACTGTTTTGGCCATAACTTTTGACTCGGGTGTTCGTTTTCCTATTATTATTACCATATTTTGCAAACGTCTTGAAGTCCACTACATGTCACACAGCTTGGTCGTCCCTCTAAAACTGACCCACCGGATAGTATTATAATATTTTTCTCTATCGCAACCATCGTGTGATGTTGTAATCGTTTTTCACAACAGATAATATGTGAGGGTAGTATAGGCGTTTTTTTTCATAGTTCACTATAGTAGGGTTTTGCTTGTACTAGTTGGAATTTTGATCGCAAGGATGAGCGATGTAGGATGGAGGATCTGGAAACGGCGATTCGGGTTTTGGCCATTGGATGGTGTAAACTGTTTTGGCTATAACTTTTTGCTCGGGTGTTCGTTTTCCTATTATAACCATGTTTCGGAAACGTCTTGAAGTCGGCTACATGTCTCACAGGTTCGCCGTACCTCTAAAACTAACCCACCGGATAGTATTATAATATTTTTCTCTAAATCATTGTGTGATTTTGTAATCGTTTTTCCCAACAGATAATATGCATGGGTAGTATAGGCATTTTTTTTTATAGATAACTGTAGTAGGGTTTTGCTTGTTCTTGTTATAGTTTTGATCGCAAGGATGAGCGATGTCGGATGGAGGATCTGGAAACAGCGATTGGGTTTTGCCCATAGGATGGTGAAAATTGTTTTGGCCATAACTTTTGACTCGGGTGTCCGTTTTCCTATTATAACCATATTTCAGAAACGTCTTGAAGTCCTCTACATGTCTCAATGTTTGGCCGTCCCCCTAAAACTGGCCACTGGATAATATTACGATATTTTTCTCTAACGCAACCCTTGTTTGATGTTGTAATCATTTTTTCCTACAGATAATATGTGTGGGTAGTATAGGCGTTTTTTTTCATAGATCACTGTAGTTGAGTTTTGCTTGTTCTTGTTGTAATTTTGATAGCAAGGATGAGCGATTTCGGATGGAGGATCTGAAACTGCGATTGGGGTTTTGGCCATTGGATGATGAAAACTGTTTTGACCATAACTTTTGACTCGGGTGTCCGTTTTACTATTATAACCATGTTTCGAAAATGTCTTGAAGTCCTCTACATGTCTCACAAGTTAGATCTCCCACTAAAAATGACACACCGGATAGTATTATAATATTTTTCTCAATCGCAACCCTTGTGTGATGTTGTAATCAGTTTTCCCAACAGATAATGTGTGATTGGTACTATAGGCATTTTTTTCATAGATAACTGTAGTAGGGTTTTGCTTGTTCTTGTTGTAATTTTGATCGCAAGGATGAGCGATGTCGGATGGAGGATCTGGAAACAGCGATTGGAGTTTTGGCCATAGGACGATGAAAACTATTTTTGCCATAACTTTTGACTCGGGTGTCCGTTTCCCTATCATAACCATGTTTCGTATATGTCTTGAAGTCCTCTACATGTCTCACAACTTCGTTGTCCCTCTAAAACTGACCCATAAGATAGTATTATAATATTTTTCTCTAAACTCTTGTGTGATTTTGTAATCATTTTTCCCAACAGATAATATGTGTGGGTAGTATAGGCAATTTTTTCATAGATAACTGTAATAGGGTTTTGCTTATTCTTGTTGTAATTTTGATCGCATGGATGAGCGATGTCGAATTGAGGATCTGGAAACGGCGATTGGGGTTTTGGCCAAATGATGGTGAAAACTGTTTTTTCCATAACTTTTGACTCGGGTGTCCGTTTTCCTATTATAACCATGATTCGGAAACGTCTTGAAGTCCTTTACATGTCTCACATTTTCTTCTTTCCTATAAAACTGACCAACCGGATAGTATTATAATATTTTTCTCTATCACAACCCTTGAGTGATGTTGTAATCTTTTTTCCCAATAGATAATATGTGTGGGTAGTACAAAAATATTTTTTTTCATAGATCACTGTAGTAGGGGTTTGCTTGTTCTTGTTGTAAATTTGATCACAAGGATGAGCGATGTCGGATGGAGGATCTGGAAATGGCGATTGGGGTTTTGGCCATTGGATGGTGAAAACTGTTTTGGCTGTAACTTTTGACTCTGATGTCCGTTTTCCTAGTATAACCATGTTTCGGAAACGTCTTGAAGTCCTCTACATGTCTCAATGCTTGGTTGTCCCTCTAAAACTGACCCACCGGATAATATTATAATATTTTTCTCTAATGCAACCCTTGTGTGATGTTGTAATCGTTTATCCCAACGGATAATATGTGTGGGTAGTATAGGCATTTTCTTTTCATAGAACGCTGTAGTAGGGTTTTGCTTGTTCTTGTTGTAATTTTGATCGAAAGGATAAGCAATGTCGGATGGAGGATCTGGAAACGGCGATTGGGGTTTTGGCCATTGGATGGTGAAAACTGTTTTGGCCATAACTTTTATCTCGGGTGTCCGTTTTCCTATTATAACCATGTTTCAGAAACGTCTTGAAGACTTCTACATCTCACATAGCTTGGCGGTCCCTCTAAAACTAACCAACCATATAGTATTATAATATTTTGCTCTATCGCAATCCTTGTGTGATGTTGTATTCGTTTTTCCCAACAGATAATATGTGTGGGTAGTATTAGCTTTTTTTTCATAGACCACTATAGTAGGGTTTTTTTCTTGTTCTTGTTATAATTTTGATCGCAAGGATGAGCGGTGTCGGATGGAGGATCTGGAAACGGCGATTGAGGTTTTGGCCATTGGAAGGTGAAAATTGTTTTGGCCATAACTTTTGAATCGGGTGTCCGTTTTCCTATTATAACCATGTTTCAGAAAAGTCTTGAAGTCCTCTACATGTGTCACAGGTTCACCGTCCCTCTAAAACTGACACACCGGATAATATTATAATAGTTTTCTCTATCGCAACCCTTGTGTGATGTTGTAATCGTTTTTCCCAACAGATAATATGTGTTGGTAGCATAGGCATTTTTTTCCATAGATCACTGTAGTAGGGTTTTGCTTGTTCTTGTTGTAATTTTGATCGCAAGGATGAGCAATATCGGATGGAGGATCTGGAAACGGCGATTGGGGTTTTGACCATTGGATGGTGAAAACTGTTTCTGCCTTAACTTTTGACTCGGGTGTCCATTTTCCTATTATAACCATGTTTCGGAAACGTCTTGAAGTCCTTTACATGTCTCACAGCTTCACCGTTCCTCTAAAACTGACCCACCGTATAGTATTATAATATTTTTCTCTATCACAACCCTTGTGTAATGTTGTAATCGTTTTTCCCAACGGATAATATGTGTGGGTAGTACAGGCGTTTTTTTTTCATAGATCACTGTAGTAGGGGTTTGCTTGTTCTTGTTGTAAATTTGATCGCAAGGATGAGCGATGTCGGATGGAGGATCTGGAAACGGCGATTGGGGTTTTGGCCATTGGATGGTGAAAACTATTTTGGCCTCTACATGTCTTGAAGTCCTCTACATGTCTCAATGCTAGGTCGTCCCTCTAAAATAGACCCACCGGATAGTATTATAATAGTATTCTCTATCGCAACCCTTGTGTAATGATGTAATCGTGTTTCCCAACAGATAATATGTGTGGGTAGTATAGGCGTTTTTTTTTTCATAAATCACTGTAGTAGGGTTTTGCTTGTTCTTGTTGTAATTTTGATCGCAAGGATGAGCGATGTCGGATTGAGGATCTGGAAACGGCGATTGGAGTTTTGGCCATTGGATGGGGAAAACTGTTTGGGCCATAACTTTTGACTCAGGTGTCCGTTTTCGTATCATAACCATGTTTCGGAAACGTCATAAAGCCCTCTACATGTCACACAGCTTGGCCATGCCTCTAAAACTGACCCACCAGATAAAATTATAATAGTTTTCTCTATCGTAACCCTTGTGTGATGTTGTAATCGTTTTTCCCTACAGATAATATGTGTGGGTAATTTTCGTAGATATCACTGTAGTAGGGTTTTGCTTGTTCTTGTTGGAATTTTGATCGCAAGGATGAGCGATGTCGGATGGAGGATCTGGAAACGGCGATTGGGGTTTTGGCTATTGGATGGTGAAAACTATTTTGGCCATAACTTTTGACTCGGGAGTCCATTTTCCTATTATAACCATATTTTGGAAATGTTGGGGAATGAGTTGCACAGATCTATTCAGGGTGAATATGTAAATACAAATTTAATTCACTAATTATTACTAGCATGAATTAATCCTATATTAATTCAAATAATTGCAACAACATATCATGCATATAAAAAGACACGTAAAACCTACGTTTGCAGAATCTACGGGTTAACGTGAACGTACCTCTCGGGATGGCAGTGACTTTGGTCGGACGGACTAGCCAAAAGGACTTCCCAAGTATTCCCTTAGCCCTTGCTCAACTATCCGGTGGAAGGACACTTGTCGAACAATTAACAAAAGGAAAAAAATAAACTTTATTGCACCACCTTTGCGGATTTGCTAATTTTTCCAGCACATGGAATTATAATTGGGAATGAAACAATCATCCCCTATTTATAGGAGAGGAGTGGTCGAAATTTCTTGTAGAAAATCAATGTGGGAAAAGACTTTTCTTGGTCACCAAGAAATCTTGAATATATCTCCTATATTTTTTTCCCATAATTAAAATATTCCACAAAAATCCCACCTCCTCAATTATGGATAATTTTCGAAAATACTAAGCAAGATCCCAAGATTTGGATCTTCTTGAATTTATGAGATATTCTTGTATTTCAAGAAATACATATCTTCCATAATATCTTTTCAAGAAAATCAAGAAAATCTTTCTTGCCCACTATATTTCCAAAAATTTCAAAATTCCTTAATGAATAACCAAGTGGGAGATTTCTTGAATTTAATGAGATAATCTTGTATTCCAAGAATACATATCTTCATTCCATAACAAAATTCAAAGAAAATCTTTCTCCCTCTTTTATCCATAAATTTCGAAATAATTAGGAAAAATTAAGCAACAATATTTATTTTATTTTAATCACCTTTTCGCTACCCATGATAAGTCAAAGCAATAGTTACCGATCCCACGTGATCCTATTTAAGGGACGAAGGTTAAGAAACAACGATCCACTGAGGTCTAATTCTTCCTTGTTCAGTTCTGAAGAATTTATCCTCTGTGGAGGTCCTATTCAACAAGATCGGTCATGCACTAGTGCAATCTCTTGGTCAAGACAAACCAATCTGAGTCTTACACCTCAACCTTTCGTGTTGGGTTGTTCATTTCCATCTAGGTCGTGAATGGCATACTTTTAGTTATAAGGGACTATTAATTTAATCTTCTGTGATCTGGTATCACTAAATTAACTACAATGTAACACGTACGAATTATTGAACAGTTATGCAGTAAATATATGTAACATTCAATCATATTTAAAGCATCAGTGATAAACAATTTATTTCAGTAAATAAGTCTGGAAATTCAGTTTCGATTATACAAAGTAAAAAGCATACTTTTCAGTATAATCCTAATAGGAAACGTCTTGAAGCCCTCTACATGTGTCAATGCATTGCCATCCCTCTAAAACTGACCCACCGAATAGTATTATAATATTTTTCTCTAACGCAACCCTTGTGTGATGTTGTAATCGTTTTTCCCAACAGATAATATGTTGGGTAGTATAGGAATTTTTTTTTCATAGATCACTGTAGTAGGGTTTTTGTTCTTGTTGTAATTTTGATCACAAGGATGAGCGATATCGGATGGAGGATCTGGAAACGGTGATTGGGGTTTTGGCTATTGGAAGGTGAAAACTGTTTTTGACATAACTTTTGACTCGGGTGTCCGTTTTCCTATTATAACCTTGTTTCGGAAAAGTATTGAAGTCCTCTATATGTCTCACAAGTTGGCCATGTCTCACCAGATAATATTATATTAGTTTTCTCTATCGCAACCCTTGTGTGATGTTGAAATCATTTTTCCAAACAGATTATATGTGTGCCTAGTATAAGCATTTTTTTTCATAGATCACTGTAGTAGGGTTTTTCTTGTTCTTGTTGTAATTTTTATTGCAAGGATGAGCGATGTCGGATGGAGAATCTGGAAACAACGATTGGGGTTTTAGCCATTGGATGGTGAAAACTGTTTTGGCCATAACTTTTGACTCGGGTATCCGTTTCCCTATTATAACCATGTTTCGGAAACATCTTGAAGTCCTCTACATGTCTCTCAGCTTCGCTTACCCTCTAAAACTTACTCACCGGATAGTATTATAATATTTTTCTCTAAACCCTTGTGTAATTTTTTTTAATCGTTTTTCCCGACATATAATATGTGTGGGTAGTATAGGCATTTTTTTTCATAGATAACTGTAGTAGGGTTTTGCTTGTTCTTGTTGTAATTTTGATCGCAAGGATGAGCGATGTCAGATAGAGGATCTGGAAACTACGATTGGGGTTTTGGCCATAGGATGGTGAAAACTGTTTTGGCCATAACTTTTGACTCGACTGTCCGTTTTTCTATTACAACCATGTTTCAGAAACACCTTGAAGTCCTCTACATGTCTCACAGCTTCGCCATCCCTCTAAAACTGACCCATCGGATAGTATTATAATATTTTTTCTATTGCAACCCTTGTGTGATGTAATCATTTTTCCCAACAGATAATATGTGTGGGTAGTATAGGCGTTTTTTTTTTCATAGATCGCAAGGATGAGCGATGTCGGATGGAGGATCTGGAAACGGCGATTGGGGTTTTGACCAGTGGATGGTGATAACTGTTTGGGCCATTACTTTTGACTCGGGTGTCCGTTTTTGTATTAAAACCATGTTTCAGAAATGTCTTGAAGTCCTCTATATGTCTCACACCTACGTTATCCCACTATAGCAGACCCACCGGATAGTATTATAATATTTTTCTCTGTCGCAACCCTTGTGTGATGTTGTTATTATTTTTCCCAACAGATAATATGTGTGGGTAGTATAGGCATTTTTTTCAAAGATCACTGTAGTAGCGTTTTGCTTGTTCATGTTGTAATTTTGATCGCAAGGATGAGCGATGTCGGATGGAGGATCTGGAAACGGAAATTGGGGTTTGGCCATTGGATGGTGAAAACTGTTTTGGTCATAACTTTTTACTCGGGTGTCCGTTTTCCTATCATAACCATTTTTCGGAAACGTCTTGAAGTTCTCTACATGTCACACAGTTGCAATGTACCTCTAAAACTGATCCACCGGATAGTATTATAATATTTTTCGCTATCGCAACCCTTGTGTGATGTTGAAATCGTTTTTCCAAACAGATAATATTTGTGGGTAGTATAAGCACTTTTTTTTCATAGATCACTGTAGTAGCGTTTTGCTTGTTCTTGTTGTAATTTTGATCACAAGGATGAGCGATGTCGGATGGAGGATCTGGAAACGGCAATTGGGGTTTTGTCCATTGGATGGTGAAAACTGTTTTGGCTATAACTTTTGACTCGGGTGTCCGTTTTTCTATAATAACCATGTTTCACAAACGTCTTGAAGTCCTCTACATGTCACATAGATAATATGTGTGGGTAGTATAGGTATTTTTTTTCATCCCTCTAAACCCTTGTGTGTCACATAGATAATATGTGTGGGTAGTATAGTCCTCTACATCCCTCTAAACCCTTGTGTGATTTTTGTAAACGTTTTTCTTTAAACCCTTGTGTGATTTTGTAATCGTTTTTCCCAACAGATAATATGTGTGGGTAGTATAGGCTTTTTTTTTCATAGATAACTATAGTAGAGTTTTGCTTGTTCTTGTTGTAATTTTGATCGCATGGATGAGCGATATTGAATGGAGGATCTGGAAACGGCGATTGGGGTTTTGGTCACATGATGGTGAAAACTGTTTTGGCCATAACTTTTGACTCGGGTGTCCGTTTTCGTATTATAGCCATGTTTAAGAAATATCTTGAAGCCCTCTACATGTCTCACACCTTCGTTGTCCCACTAAAACTAATCCACCGGATAGTATTATAATATTTTTCTCTAACACAACCATTGTGTGATGTTGTAATTGTTTCTCCCAACAGATAATATGTGTGGGTAGTATAGGCATTTTTTTTTCATAGATCACTGTAGTAGGGTTTTTGTTCTTGTTGTAATTTTGATCACAAGGATGAGCGATATCGGATGGAGGATCTGGAAACAGCGATTGGGGTTTTGTCCATTGGATGGTGAAATTTGTTTTGGCTATAACTTTTGACTCGGGTGTCCATTTTTCTTTAATAACCATGTTTCGCAAACGTCTTGAAGTCCTCTACATGTCACATAGATAATATGTGTGGGTAGTATAGGCATTTTTTTTTCATCCCTCTAAACCCTTGTGTGTCACATAGATAATATGTATGGGTAGTATAGTCCTCTACATCCCTCTAAACCCTTGTGTGATTTTGTAAAAGTTTTTCTCTAAACCCTTGTGTGATTTTGTAATCGTTTTTCCCAACAGATAATATGTATGGGTAGTATAAGCATTTCTTTTCATAGATAACTATAGTAGGGTTTTGTTTGTTCTTGTTGTAATTTTGGTCGCATGGATGAGTAATATCGAATGGAAGATAAGGAAACGGCGATTGGGGTTTTGGTCATAGGACGGTGAAAACTGTTTTGGCCAAAACTTTTGACTCGGGTGTCTGTTTTCCTATTATAATCATGTTTCGGAAACATATTGAAGTCCTCTATACGTCTCACAGCTTCGACGTCCCTCTAAAATAGACCCACCGGATAGTATTAAAATATTTTTCCCAACACATAATATGAGTGGGTAGTTAGGCGTTCTTTTTTTCATAGATCACTGTAGTAGGGTTTTGCTTGTTCTTGTTGTATTTTTGATCGCAAGGATGAGCGATGTCGGATGGAGGATCTGGAAATGGCAATTGGGGTTTTGGCCATTGGATGGTGAAAACTGTTTTGACCATAACTTTTGACTCGGGTGTCCATTTTCCTACTATAACCATGTTTCGGAAACATCATGTTTCAGAAACATCTTGGAGTCTTCTACATGTCTCATAGCTTCGTCGTCCCTCCAAAACTGACCCACTAGATAGTATTATAATATTTTTCTCTGTCGTAACCCTTGTGTGATGTTGTTATCATTTTTCCCAACAGATAATATGTGTGGGTAGTATATGCATTTTTTTTAATAGATCACTGTAGTAGTGTTTTGCTTGTTCTTGTTGTAATTTGATCGCAAGGATGAGCAATGTTGGATGGAGGATCTGGAAACGGTGGTTGGGGTTTTGACCATTTGATGGTGAAAACTGTTTTGGTCATAACTTTTGACTCGGGTGTCCGTTTTTCTATCATAACCATTTTTCGGAATCGTCTTGAAGTTCTCTACATGTTACACAACTGCGTTTTACCTCTAAAACAGACCCACCGAATAGTAGTATAATATTTTTCTCTATCGCAACCCTTGTGTGATGTTGTAATCATTTTTCCAAACAACTAATATGTGTGGGTAGTACAGGCATTTTTTTTCATTGATCGCTATAGTAGCATTTTGCTTGTTCTTGTTGTAATTTTGATCGCAAGGATGAGCGATGTCGGATGGATGATCTGGAAACGGTGATTGGGGTTTGGCCATTGGATGGTGAAAACTGTTTTGACCATAACTTTTGACTCGGGTGTCCGTTTTCCTATAATAACCATGTTTCGGAAATGTCTTAAAGTCCTCTACATGTCACATAGATAATATGTGTGGGTAGTATAGACATTTTTTTTCATCCCTCTAAACCCTTGTGTCTCTACATCCCTCTAAACCCTTGTGTGATTTTGTAAACATTTTTCTCTAAACCCTTGTGTGATTTTGTAATCGTTTTTCCCAACAGATAATATGTGTGGGTAGTATAGGCATTTTTTTCATAGATAACTATAGTAGAGTTTTACTTGTTCTTGTTGTAATTTTGAATGCATGGATGAGTGATATCGAATGGAGGATCTGGAAACGGCGATTGGGGTTTTGATAATAGGATGGTGAAAACTGTTTTGGCCATAACTTTTGACTCGGGTGTTCGTTTTCCTATCATAACTATTTTTTGGAATTGTCTTGAAGTTCTCTACATGTCACACAGCTGCGTTGTACCTTTAAAACTGACCCACGGGATAGTATTATAATATTTTTCTTTATCGCAACCCTTGTATGATGTTATAATTGTTTTTCCAAAAGATAAATATGTGTGGGTAGTATAGGCATTTATTTCATAGATCACTGTAGTATCGTTTTGCTTGTTCTTGTTGTAATTTTGATCGCAAGAATGAGCGATGTCGGATGGAGGATCTGGAAACGGCGATTGGGGTTTTGGCCATTGGATGGTGAAAACTATTTTGGCCAAAACTTTTGACTCGGGTGTCCGTTTTCCTATAATAACCATGTTTCGAAAACGTCTTAAAGCCTTCTACATGTCACATAGATAATATGTGTGGGTAGTATAGGCATGTTTTTTTTCATCCCTCTAAACCCTTATGTGTCACATAGATAATATGTGAGGGTAGTATAATCCTGTACATCTCTCTAAACCCTTGTGTGATTTTGTAAACGTTTTTCTCTAAACACTTATGTGATTTTGTAATCGTTTTTCCCAACAGATAATACGTGTGGGTACTATAGGCATTTTTTTTCATAGATAACTATAATAGAGTTTCGCTTGTTCTTGTTGTAATTTTGATCGCATGGATGAGTGATATCGACTGGAGGATCTGGAAACGGCGATTGGGGTTTTGGTTATACGATGGTGAAAACGGTTTTGTATGTGTCCGTTTTCCTATTATAATCATTTTTAGAAATCGCCGTCCCTCTAAAACTGACCCCCCGGATAGTATTATAATATTTTTCTCTATCGCAACCCTTGTGTGATGTTGTAATCATTTTTCCCAACAGATAATATGTGTGGGTAGTATAGGCATTTTTTTTCATAGATCACTGTAGTAGCGTTTTGCTTGTTCTTGTTGTAATTTTGATCGCAAGGATGAGCGATGTCGGATGGAGGACCTGGAAACGGCGATTGGGGTTTTGGCCATTGGATGGTGAAAACTGTTTTGGCCATAACTTTTGACTCGGGTGTCCATTTTCCTATAATAACCATGTTTCGTAAACGTCTTAAAGTCCTCTACATGTCACATAGATAATATGTGTGGGTAGTTTATGCATATTTTTTTCATCCTCTAAACCCTTGTGTGTCACATAGATAATATGTTGCGATAGTATAGTCCTCTACATCCCTACCCTTATGTGATTTTGTAAACGTTTTTCTCTAAACCCTTGTGTGATTTTGTAATCGTTTTTCCCAACAGATAATATGTGTGGGTACTTTAGGCATTTTTTTTCATAGATAACTATAGTAGGGTTTTTCTTGTTCTTGTTGTAATTTTGATCGCATGGATGAGTGATATCGAATGGAGGATCTGGAAACGGCGATTGGGGTTTTGGTCATAGGATGGTGAAAACTGTTTTGGCCATAACTTTTGACAAGGGTGTCCGTTTTCCTATTATAATCATGTTTCGGAAACGTCTTGAAGTCCTCTATATGTCTCATAGTTTTGACGTCCCTCTAAAACTGACCCACCGGATAGTATTATAATATTTTTCTCTATCGCAACCCTTGTGTGATGTTGTAATCATTTTTCCCAACAGATAATATGTGTGGGTAGTATAGGCATTTTTTTTCATAGATCACTGTAGTAGGGTTTTGCTTGTTCTTGTTGTTATTTTGATCGCAAGGATGAGCGATGTCGAATGGAGGATATAGAAACGGCGATTGGGGTTTTGGCCATTGGATGGTGAAAACTGTTTGGGCCATAACATTTTACTCGGGTGTCCGTTTTTGTATTATAATCATGTTTCTGAAACAACTTGAAGCCCTCTACATATCTCTCACACCTTCGTTGTCCCACTAAAACTGATCCACCGGATAGTATTATCATATTTTTCTCTATCGCAACCCTAGTGTAATTTTATAATCGTTTTTCCCAACAGATAATGTGTGTGGGTAGTATAGGCATTTTTTTCATAGATAACTGTAGTAGGGTTTTGCTTTTTCTTGTTGTAGTTTTGATCGCAAGGATGAGCGATGTCGGATGGAGGATCTGGAAACGATGATTGGGGTTTTGGCCATTGGATGGTAAAAACTGTATTGACCATAACATTTGACTCGGGTGTCCGTTTTCCTACTATAACCATGTTTCGGAAACATCTTGGAGTCTTCTACATGTCTCATTGCTTCGCCGTCCCTCTAAAACTGGACCACTAGATAGTATTATAATATTTTTCTCTGTCGCAACCCTTGTGTGATGTTGTTATCGTTTTTCACATCAGATAATATGTGTGGGTAGTATATGCATTTTTTTTCATAGATCACTATAGTAGCATTTTGCTTGTTCTTGTTGTAATTTGATCGCAAGGATGAGCGATGTTGGATGGAGGATCTGGAAACGGCGATTGGGGTTTTGATCATTGGATGGTGAAAACTTTTTTTGGGATAACTTTGACTCGGGTGTCCGTTTTCCTATCATAACCATTTTTCAGAATCGTCTTGAAGTTATCTAAATGTCACACAGCTGCGTTGTACCTCTAAAACTGACCCACCAGATAGTATTATAATATTTTTCTCTATCGCAATCCTTGTGTGATGTTATAATCGTTTTTCCAAACAGATAATATGTGTGGGTAGTATAGGCATTTTTTTTCATAGATCACTGTAGTAGCGTTTTGCTTGTTCTTGTTGTAATTTTGATCGCAAGGATGAGCGATGTCGGATGGAGGACCTGGAAACGGCGATTGGGGTTTTGGCCATTGGATGGTGAAAACTGTTTTGGCCATAACTTTTGACTCGGTTGTCCGTTTTCCTATAATAACCATGTTTCGGAAATGTCTTAAAGTCCTCTACATGTGACATAGATAATATGCGTGGGTAGTATAGGCATATTTTTTTCATCCCTCTTAACCCTTGTGTGTCACATAGATAATATGTGGCGGTAGTATAGTCCTCTACATCCCTCTAAATCCTTGTGTGATTTTGTAAACGTTTTTCTCTAAACCCTTGTGTGATTTTGTAATCGTTTTTCCCAACAGATAATATGTGTGGGTACTATAGGCATTTTTTTTCATAGATAACTATAGTAGGGTTTTGCTTGTTCTTGTTGTAATTTTGATCGCATGGATGAGTGATATAGAATGGAGGAACTGGAAACAGCGATTGGGGTTTTGGTCATAGGATGGTGAAACTGTTTTGGCCATAACTTTTGACATGGGTGTCCGTTTTCCTATTATAATCATGTTTCGGAAACTTCTTGAAGTCCTCTATATGTCTCACAACTTTGACGTACCTCTAAAATTGACCCACCGGATAGTATTATAATATTTTTCTCTATCGCAACCCTTGTGTGATGTTGTAATCATTTTTCCCAACAGATAATTTGTGTGGGTAGTATAGGCATTTTTTTTCATAGATCGCTGTAGTAGGGTTTTGCTTGTTCTTGTTGTAATTTTGATAGCAAGGATGAACGATGTCGGATGGAGGATCTAGAAACGGCGATTGGGGTTTTGGCCATTGGATGGTGAATACTGTTTGGGCCATAACTTTTTACTCGGGTGTCCGTTTTTGTATTATAATCATGTTTCTGAAATGTCTTGAAGCCCTCTACATGTCTCACACATTCGTTGTCCCACTAAAACTTATCCACCGGATAGTATTATAATATTTTTCTCTATCGCAACCCTAGTGTAATTTTGTAATCATTTTTCCCATCAGATAATGTGTGTGGGTAGTATAGGCATTTTTTTCATAGATAACTGTAGTAGGGTTTTGCATGTTCTTGTTGTAATTTTGATCGCAAGGATGAGCGATGTCGGATGGAGGATCTGGAAACGATGATTGGGGTTTTGGCCATTGGATGGTAAACACATTATTGACCATAACTTTTGACTCGGGTGTCCGTTTTCCTACTATAACCATGTTTCGGAAACATCTTGGAGTCTTCTACATGTCTCATTGCTTCGCTGTCCCTCTAAAACTTGACCACTGGATAGTATTATAATATTTTTCTCTGTCGCAACCCTTGTGTGATGTTGTTATCGTTTTTCACATCAGATAATATGTGTGGGTAGTATATGCATTTTTTTTCATAGTTCATTGTAGTAGCATTTTGCTTGTTCTTGTTGTAATTTGATCGCAAGGATGAGCGATGTCGGATGGAGGATCTGGAAACGGCGATTGGGGTTTTGATCATTGGATGGTGAAAACTGTTTTTGTGATAATTTTGACTCGGGTGTCCGTTTTCCTATCATAACCATTTTTCAGAATCGTCTTGAAGTTATCTAAATGTCACACAGCTGCGTTGTACCTCTAAAACTGACCCACCGGATAGTATAATACTTTTCTCTATCGCAACCCTTGTGTAATGTTATACTCGTTTTTCCAAACAGATAATATGTGTGGGTAGTATAGGCATTTTTTTTCATAGATCACTGTAGTAGCGTTTTGCTTGTTCTTGTTGTAATTTTGATCGCAAGGATGAGCGATGTCGGATGGAGGATCTGGAAACGGCGATTGGGGTTTTGGCCATTGGATGGTGTCTGTTGTTTTTGGCCATAACTTTTGACTCGGGTGTCCATTTTCCTATAATAACCATGTTTCGTAAACGTCTTAAAGTCCTCTACATGTCACATAGATAATATGTGTGGGTAGTATAGGCATATTTTTTTCATCCCTCTAAATCCTTGTGTGTCACATAGATAATATGCGGCGGTAGTATAGTCCTCTACATCCCTCTAAACCCTTGTGTGATTTTGTAAACGTTTTTCTCTAAACCCTTGTGTGATTTTGTAATCGTTTTTCCCAACAGATAATATGTGTGGGTACTATATGCATTTTTTTTCATAGATAACTATAGTAGGGTTTTGCTTGTGCTTGTTGTAATTTTGATCGCATGGATGAGTGATATCGAATGGAGGAACTGGAAACGGCTATTTGGGTTTTGGTCATAGGATGGTGAAACTATTTTGGCCATAACTTTTGACACGGGTGTCCGTTTTCCTATTATAATCATGTTTCGGAAACGTCTTGAAGTCCTCTATATGTCTCATAGCTTTGCAGTCCCTCTTAAACTGACCCACCGGATAGTATTATAATATTTTTCTCTATCGCAACCCTTGTGTGATGTTGTAATCATTTTTCCCAACAGATAATATGTGTGGGTAGTATAGGCATTTTTTTTCATAGATCACTGTAGTAGGGTTTTGCTTGTTCTTGTTGTAATTATGATCACAAGGATGAGCGATGTCGGATGGAGGATCTGGAAACGGCGATTGGGGTTTTGGCCAATCGATGGTGAAAACTGTTTGGGCCATAACTTTTTACTCGGGTGTCCGTTTTTGTATTATAATCATGTTTTCGAAACGTCTTGAAGCCCTCTACATGTCTCACACCTTCTTTGTCCCACTAAAACTTATCCACCAGATAGTATTATAATATTTTTCACTATCGCAACCCTAGTGTAATATTGTAATTGTTTTTTCCAACAAATAATGTGTGTGGGTAGTATAGGCATTTTTTTCATAGATAACTGTAGTAGGGTTTTGCTTGTTCTTGTTGTAATTTTGATCGCAAGGATAAGCGATGTCGGATGGAGGATCTGGAAACAACGATTTGGGTTTTAGCCATTGGATGGTAAAAACTGTATTGACCATAACTTTTGACTCGGGTGTCCATTTTTCTACTATAACCATGTTTCGAAAACATCTTGGAGTCTTCTACATGTCTCATTTCTTCGCCGACCCTCTAAAACTGAACCACTGGATAGTATTATAATATTTTTCTCGGTCGAAACCCTTGTGTGATGTTGTTATCGTTTTTCACATCAGATAATATGTGTGTGTAGTATATGCATTTTTTTCATAGATCACTGTAGTAGCGTTTTGCTTGTTCTTGTTGTAATTTGATCGCAAGGATGAGCGATGTCGGATGGAGGATCTGGAAACGGGGATTGGGGTTTTGATCATTGGATGGTGAAAACTGTTTTGGTGATAACTTTGACTCGGGTGTCCGTTTTCCTATAATAACCATTTTTCAGAATCGTCTTGAAGTTATCTACATGTCACACAGCTGCGTTGTACCTCTAAAACTGACCCACCGGATAGTATTATAATATTTTTCTCTATCGCAACCCTTGTGTGATGTTGTAATCATTTTTCCAAACAGATAATATGTGTGGGTAGTATAGGCATTTTCTTCATAGATCACTTTAGTATCGTTTTGCTTGTTCTTGTTGTAATTTTGATCTCAAGGATGAGCGATGTCGGATGGAGGATCTGGAAACGGCGATTGGGGTTTTGGCCATTGGATGGTGAAAACTGTTTTGGCCATAACTTTTGACTCGGGTGTCCGTTTTCCTATAATAACCATGTTTTAGAAACGTCTTAAAGTCCTCTACATGTCACGTAGATAATATGTGTGGGTAGTATAGGCATTTTTTTTCATCCCTCTAAACCCTTGTGTGATTTTGTAAACGTTTTTCTCTAAACCCTTGTGTGATTTTGTAATAGTTTTTCCCAAATGATAATATGTGTGGGTAGTATAGGCATTTTTTTCATAGATAATTATAGTAGGGTTTTTCTTGTTCTTGTTGTAATTTTGATCGCATGGATGAGTGATATCGAATGGAGGATCTTGAAACGTGGATTAGGGTTTTGATCATAGGATGGTGAAAACTGTTTTGGCCATAACTTTTGACTCGAGTGTCCGTTTTCCTATTATAATCATATTTCGGAAAAGTCTTGAAGTCCTCTATATGCCTCACAGCTTTGTCGTCCCTCTAAAACTGACCCACCGGATAGTATTATAATATTTTTCTCTATCGCAACCCTTGTGTGATGTTGTAATCATTTTTCCAAACAGATAATATGTGTGGGTAGTATAGGCATTTTTTTTTCATAGATCACTTTAGTAGTGTTTTGCTTGTTCTTGTTGTAATTTTGATCTCAAGGATGAGCGATGTCGGATGGAGGATCTGGAAACGGCGATTGGGGTTTTGGCCATTGGATGGTGAAAACTGTTTTGGCCATAACTTTTGACTCGGGTGTCCGTTTTCCGATAATAACCATGTTTCGAAAACGTCTTAAAGTCCTCTACATGTCACATAGATAATATGTGTGGGTAGTATAGGCATTTTTTTTCATCCCTCTAAACCCTTGTGTGTCACATAGATAATATGTGTGGGTAATATAGTCCTCTACATCCCTCTAAACCCTTGTGTGATTTTGTAAACGTTTTTCTCTAAACCCTTGTGGGATTTTGTAATCGTTTTTTCCAATAGATAATATGTTTGGGTAGTATAGGCATTTTTTTCATAGATAACTATAGTAGGGTTTTGCTTGTTCTTGTTGTAATTTTGATCGCATGGATGAGCGATATCGAATGGAGGATCTGGAAACGGCGATTAGGGTTTTGGTCAAAGGATGGTGAAAATTGTTTTGGCCATAACTTTTGACTCGGGTGTCTGTTTTCCTATTATAATCATGTTTCGGAAATGTCTTGTAGTCCTATATATGTCTCACAGCTTCGTCGTTCCTCTAAAACTGACCCACCAGATAGTATTTTAATATTTTTCTCTATCGCAACCCTTGTGTAATGTTGTAATCGTTTTTCCCAACAGATAATATGTGTGGGTAGTATAGGCATTTTTTTCATAGATCACTGTAGTAGGGTTTTGCTTGTTCTTGTTGTAATTTTGATCGCAAGGATGAGCGATGTCGGATGGAGGATCTGGAAACGGCGATTGGGGTTTTGACCATTGAATGGTGAAAACTATTTTGGTCATAACTTTTGACTCGGGTGTCCGTTTTCCTATCATAACCATTTTTCAGAATCGTCTTGAAGTTCTCTACATGTCACACAACTGCGTTGTACCTCTAAAACTGACCCACCGGATAGTATTATAATATTTTTCTCTATCGCAACCCTTGTGTGATGTTGTAATCGTTTTTCCAAACAGATAATATGTGTGGGTAGTATAGGCGTTTTTTTTCATAGATCACTGTAGTAGCGTTTTGCTTGTTCTTGTTGTAATTTTGATCGCAAGGATGAGCGATGTCGGATGGTGGATATGGAAACGACGATTGGGGTTTTGGCCATTGGATGGTGAAAACTGTTTTGGCCATTACTTTTGACTCGAGTGTCCGTTTTCCTATATTAACCATATTTCGGAAACGTCTTAAAGTCCTCTACATGTCACATAGATAATATGTGTGGGTAGTATATGCATTTTTTTTTCATCCCTCTAAACCCTTGTGTGTCACATAGATAATATGTGTGGGTAGTATAGTCCTCTACATCCCTCTAAACCCTTGTGTGATTTTGTAAACATTTTTCTCTAAACCCTTGTGTGATTTTGTAATCATTTTTTCCCAACAGATAATATGTGTGGGTAGTATAGACATTTTTTTTCATAGATAACTATAGTAGGGTTTTGCTTGTTCTTGTTGTAATTTTTATCGCATGGATGAGTGATATTGAATGGATGATCTGGAAACGGCGATTGGGGTTTTTGTCATAGGATGGTGAAAACCGTTTTGGCCATAACTTTTGACTCGGGTGTCCATTTTCCTATTATCATCATGTTTTGGAAACGTCTTGAAGTCCTCTATATGTCTCACAGCTTCGCCGTTCCTCTAAAACTGACCCACCGGATAGTATTATAATATTTTTCTCTATTGCAACCCTTGTGTGATGTTGTAATCGTTTTTCCCAACAGATAATATGTGTGGGTAGTATAAGCGTTTTTTTTTCACAGATCATTGTAGTAGGGTTTTGCTTGTTCTTGTTGTAATTTTGATCGCAAGGATGAGCGATGTCGGGTGGAAGATTTGGAAACGACGATTGGGGTTTTGACCATTGGATGGTGTAAACTGTTTTCGTCATAACTTTTTACTCGGGTGTCCGTTTCCTATCATAACCATTTTTCGGAATCGTCTTGAAGTTCTCTACATGTCAAACAACTGCATTGTACCTCTAAAACTGACCCACCGGATAGTATTATAATATTTTTCTCTATCGCAACCATTGTGTGATGTTGTAATCGTTTTTCCAAACAGATAATATGTGTGGGTAGTATAGCCATTTTTTTTTTTTTCATAGATCTTGTTCTTGTTGTAATTTTTGTAGTAGCGTTTTGCTTGTTCTTGTTGTAATTTTGATCGCAAGGATGAGCGATGTCGGATGGAGGATCTGGAAACGGCGATTGGGGTTTTGGCCATTGGATGGTGAAAACTGTTTTGGCCATATCTTTTAACTCGGGTGTTCGTTATCCTTTTATAACCGTGTTTCGGAAACGTCTTAAAGTCCTCTACATGTCTCACAGCTTCGCCGTCCCTCTAAAACTGATCCACCGAATAGTATTATAATATTTTTCTCTATCGCAACCCTTGTGTTATTTTGTAATCGTTTTTACCAACAGATAATATGTGTGGGTAGTATAGGCATTTTTTTTTCATAGATCACTATAGTAGGGTTTTGCTTGTTCTTGTTGTAATTTTTATCACAAGGATGAGCGATGTCGGATGGAGGATCCGAAAGCGGCGATTAGGGTTTTGGCCATTGGATGGTGAAAACTATTTTGGCCATAACATTTTTAACTTGAAGTTATCTACATGTTTCGTGTGTTCGTTATCCTTTTATAACCGTGTTTGGGAAACATCTTAAAGTCCTCTAGGGTTTTGCTTGTTCTTGTTGTAATTTTTTATCATGTGGATGATGGAGGATCCGAAAGCGGCGATTAGGGTTTTGGCCATTGGATGGTGAAAACTATTTTGGCCATAACTTTTAACTTTCGGTGTTCGTTATCCTTTTATAACCGTCCCTCTAAAAACCGATCCAATAGTAATATAATATAATTTTTCTCTATCGCAACCCTTATTTTATTTTGTAATCGTTTTTACCAACAGATAATATGTGTGGGTAGTATAGGCATTTTTTTTTCATAGATCACTATAGTAGGGTTTTGCTTGTTCTTGTTGTAATTTTGATCGCAAGGATGAGCGATGTCGGATGGAGGATCTGGAAACGGCGATTGGGGTTTTGACCATTGGATGGTGAAAACTGTTTTGGTCATAACCTTTGACTCGGGTGTCCATTTTCCTATCATAACCATTTTTCGGAATAGTCTTGAAGTTATCTACATGTCACATAGCTGCACTGTCCCTCTAAAACTGACCCACATGATAGTATTATAATATTTTTCTCTATCGCAACCCTTGTGTGATGTTGTAATGTTTTTCCCAACAGATAATGTGTGTGGGTAGTATAGGCATTTTTTTTCATAGATCACTGTAGTAGTGTTTTGCTTGTTCTTGTTGTAATTTTGACCGCAAGGATGAGCGATGTCGGATGGAGGATCTGGAAACGGAGATTGGGGTTTTTGCCATTGGATGGTAAAAACTGTTTTGACCATAACTTTTGACTCGGGTGTCCGTTTTCGTATAATAACCATGTTTCGAAAACGTCTTGAAGTCCTCTACATGTCACATAGCTTGGCCATCACTCTAAACCCTTGTGTGATTTTGTAAACGTTTTTCTCTAAACCCTTGTGTGATTTTGTAATCGTTTTTCCCAATAGATAATATGTGTGGGTAGTATAGGCATTTTTTTCATAGATAACTATAGTAGGGTTTTGCTTGTTCTTGTTGTAATTTTAATTGTAAGGATGAGCGATGTCGGATGGAGGATCTGGAAACGACGATTGGGGTTTTGGCAATTGGATGGTGAAAACTGTTTTGACCATAACTTTTGACTCGGGTGTCTGTTTTCCTACTATAACCATGTTTCGGAAACGTCTTGAAGTATTCTACATGTCTTATAGCTTTGCCATACCTCTAAAACTGAACCACCAGATAGTACTATAATATTTTTCTCTATCGCAATCCTTGTGTGATGTTGTTATCGTTTTTCCCAACAAATAATATGTGTGGGTAGTATAGGCATTTTTTTCATAGATTAATGTAGTAGTGTTTTGCTTGTTCTCTTTGTAATTTTGATCGCAAGGATGAGCGATGTCGGATGGAGGATCTGGAAACGACGATTGGGGTTTTGGCCATTGGATGGTGAAAACTATTTTGGTCTTAACTTTTGACTCGGTTGTCCATTTTCCTATCATAACCATGTTTTGGAAACGTCTTGAAGTTCTCTACATGTCACACAGCTTCGATGTCCCTCTAAAACATACCCACCGGATAGTATTATAATATTTTTCTCTATCGCAACCATTGTTTGATGTTATAATCATTTTTCCAAACAGATAATATGTGCGGGTAGTATAGGCATTTTTTTCAGAGATCACTGTAGTAGCATTTTGCTTGTTCTTGTTGTAATTTTGATCGCAAGGATGAGCGATGTCGGATGGAGGATCTGGAAACGGCGATTGGGGTTTTGGCCATTGGATGGTGAAAATTATTTTGGCCATAACTTTTGACTTGGGTGTCCGTTTTCCTATAATAACCATGTTTCGGAAACCTCTTGAAGTTCTCTACATGTCACATAGCTTGGTCGTCCGTCTAAAACTGACCCACTGGATAGTATTATAATATTATTCTCTATCGCAACCTTTGTGTGATGTTGTAATAGTTTTTCCCTACAGATAATATGTGTGGGTAGTATAGGCATTTTTTTTCATAGATCACTGTAGTAGAGTTTTGCTTGTTCTTTATGTAATTTTGATCGCAAGGATGAGCGATGTCAGATGAAGGATCTGGAAACGGCGATTGGGGTTTTGGCCATTGGATGGTGAAAACTGTTTTGGCCATAACTTTTGACTCGGGTGTTCGTTTTCCTATTATAACCATGATTCGGAAACGTCTTGAAGTCCTCTACATGTCTCACAGCTTTTCTGTTCCTCAAAATCTGACCCACCGGATATTATTATAATATTTTTCTCTATCGCAACCCTTGTGTGATGTTGTAATCGTTTTTCCCAACAGATTATATGTGTGGGTAGTATAGGCGTTCTTTTTTTTTCATAGATCACTGTAATAGAATTTTGCTTGTTCTTGTTGTAATTTTGATCGCAAGGATGAGCGATGTCGGATGGAGGATCTAGAAACGGCGATTGGGGTTTGGCCAATGGATGGTGAAATCTGTTTTGGCCATAACTTTTAACTCGGGTGTCCGTTTTCCAATTATAACCATGTTTCGGAAACGTCTTGAAGTCCTCTACACGTCTCATACCTTGGCTGTCCCATTAAAACTTACCCACTTGATAGTTTTATAATATTTTTTTCTATCGCAACCCTTGTGTGATGTTGTAATCATTTTTCCCAACAGATAATGTGTGTGGGTAGTATAGGCAATTTTTTTTATAGATAACTGTAGTATGGTTTTGCTTGTTCTTGTTGTAATTTTGATTGTAAGGATGGCGATGTCGGATGGAGGATCTGGAAACGACGATTGGGGTTTTGGCAATTGGATGGTGAAAACTGTTTTGACCATAACTTTTGACTCGGGTGTCTGTTTTCCTACTATAACCATGTTTCGGAAACGTCTTGAAGTATTCTACATGTCTTATAGCTTTGCCATACCTCTAAAACTGAACCACCAGATAGTACTATAATATTTTTCTCTATCGCAACCCTTGTGTGATGTTGTTATCGTTTTTCCCAACAAATAATATGTGTGGGTAGTATAGGCATTTTTTTTCATAGATTAATGTAGTAGTGTTTTGCTTGTTCTCTTTGTAATTTTGATCGCAAGGATGAGCGATGTCGGATGGAGGATCTAGAAACGACGATTGGGGTTTTGGCCATTGGATGGTGAAAACTATTTTGGTCGTAACTTTTGACTCGGTTGTCCATTTTCCTATCATAACCATGTTTTGGAAACGTCTTGAAGTTCTCTACATGTCACACAGCTTCGATGTCCCTCTAAAACATACCCACCGGATAGTATTATAATATTTTTCTCTATCGCAACCATTGTTTGATGTTATAATCATTTTTCCAAACAGATAATATGTGCGGGTAGTATAGGCATTTTTTTCAGAGATCACTGTAGTAGCATTTTGCTTGTTCTTGTTGTAATTTTGATCGCAAGGATGAGCGATGTCAGATGGAGGATCTGGAAACGGCGATTGGGGTTTTGGCCATTGGATGGTGAAAATTATTTTGGCCATAACTTTGACTTGGGTGTCCGTTTTCCTATAATAACCATGTTTCAGAAACGTCTTGAAGTTCTCTACATGTCACATAGCTTGGTCGTCCGTCTAAAACTGACCCACTGGATAGTATTATAATATTTTTCTCTATCGCAACCCTTGTGTGATGTTGTAATAGTTTTTTCCCTACAGATAATATGTGTGGGTAGTATAGGCATTTTTTTTCATAGATCATTGTAGTAGAGTTTTGCTTGTTCTTTATGTAATTTTGATCGCAAGGATGAGCGATGTAAGATGAAGGATCTGGAAACGGCGATTGGGGTTTTGGCCATTGGATGGTGAAAACTGTTTTGGCCATAACTTTGGACTCGGGTGTCCGTTTTCCTATTATAACCATATTTCGGAAACGTCTTGAAGTCCTCTACATGTCTCACAGCTTGGTCGTCCCTCTAAATCTAACCCAATGTATAGTATTATAATATTTTTGTCTATCGCAAACCTTGTGTGATGTTGTATTTCTTGCGGAAATTGCTTGTAGCTTTAGTTTGTGTATATTTTCCATAACCTTACTCTGAAGGTTGATCCCATATTTATAGGCACGAAATCGAACTAGCCGTTGGAGAGCAATTTGAATCTCGGTCTATTTAAGATAGGCTTGCAGGATTGACTTGATGTGCTCAAAGACGGCATGGCTAAATGTGTGCTTAATTGTCCTTTCTAGCCGTTGAACTTTGAAGCTTCACATCTCGTCTTTATCAGTTCCATACATACGTGTCGATCTCTCATTGGTTGACAATTACACTCATTCGGCGCTCGTCAGTCTTCATTCTTGTTAGTTCTGAATGTCTGATCGATTTGTATGTCTTAGGTTAACAACTGAGTGTCAGTTCAGACTGATCAGTTTACCTCTTTATGTTTTCTGATATAAGTTATCTTAGCCCAACTTATTGATTCTCCTAATGTTCCCTTCATAACTGGTCATCAGGTAATGATTCTTCGAAAATCATTAAATCTTCATCTTCAGGTTGATTCTGATCTTGACGGAAACTGATCAATCAGTTTCTTTTGTCTTCAGTACTTCAGTCTTCTGATCTTCTAATCTTCAAGACTAACCTGATACATATTGAGTTCCCCCTCAATATGTGACCTATACCATTACATCAGTTGCTCTATAAAATAATTATCAACTAGTCACCTTAACCTGATTTCTAGATCATCAGTCAGTTAACAGGTCTGACTGGTCCTATTACAACTATTTTGGAACTTTCATCAAAACTATAAATTTTCCCAACATGGGGTGTTGTGGATAATTGGAGACTCACACCTCTTGGGAGAGGATATTTTAATGTCTTTCTCCCTAATTCGTTGGATCGACGGTGAGTATTCAAAAAAAAATCTTGGGGGATTAAACCAGGTTCTTTTCGATTATCGAATTGGTTCCCTGACTTCAACCCCTACATGTTGAGTTCATCTAAGGCACGGGTATGGGTGAATTTCTATAAATTGCCTTTCAAATATTGGGATTCTGCGGTGATTTGGGCACTGGCGAGTACGATGGGTTCCCTATTACGTATCGATGAATCACCTTGAATGGGGAGTATGGCCAATTCGCCAGGGCTTTAATTGAAATCGATTTTAAAATTAAAGTGAGGGATAAAATTTTGCTCAGGAGGAAAGGTCATAGTTAATTTACGTTCATTACAATTGAAAATGCTCCGGATTTTTGTAACGGTTGGGAAAACTGTAGACATAGGCTTCAAGGGCTTGGTGAGTAACCTCTTGTTGTGGTCAACGCTAGAAATAAGACGTGGGTTACTAAGGTTGATAATAGGGTCATTAATGTTACGGATAAGGGTGTTAGTTAATCTGCTTGTCCGGTTTCTTTGGGTTTGGATGATGCTAAGGGGGTTGAATTAGGTAAAGGAGTGCTTACCAAAATTGCATTTGAGTCCTTGGTCGAGGATGATACGGAAGAGCAGATTGATGGCTCTTAGGAGAATTCAGAGTCAAGCACTAGGGGTTTGAAGGAGCGGACTGTGAGGAATCTTACTCCTAGATTGGGGAGTGTTTTGCCTATGGTGGAGAGGTCTAATTTGGTCGACGACCAACGATACTGTTATGCGGACATGCCGCCCTTGCTGGAATTAAATGAACAAGGTAACGAATGGGTGGTTGATCAGGTGGCAGGCCTCAGGGCAAGAGATTCAGCCAACAGTGCAGTCTCCATTCCGATCAAACGTGACGACACAAAGTGTTGGGGAATAGGGTGCCCGGATCTATTCGAGTTGCAATTAAATACATATTTAAATTATTTAATTATTACTAGCATGAATTAATCCTATATTAATTCAAATAACAATTAAATACCAACAAAATCATTCATACAATCAATTTCACGTAAATCCTACACATGCGGAATCTAGGAGTTACGAGAAACATACCTCTCGGAGTGACAAACTTTGAGTAGATGGATCAACCTAAATTCCTTCTCAATTATATCCCACGTCCTTGCTCGAAATTTGGTGGAGGATTCTTACGAACAATTATAAGAAAACAAAAAAAAATTGCACCACCTTTGTGGATTTCTAATTTTTTTCAAGACTGAAATTGTGTAGGGGATGAAAAATTCATCCCCTATTTATAAGAACCATAGGGGCGAAAATTTGTGACCAATTAGGGTTATGGGAAACTTCTTTGTATCTTCCTAAGATACAATCTTGAATATATCTCATATATTCTATTTTCCATATAAATCACAAAATATCTTTTCTTCCCTTATCTTATAAAATTTCAAAAATTACATGGAAACAAGAATCAAGATTTGATTTCTTGAATTTATAGGATAATCTTGTATTCCAAGAATACTTATCTCTTTCCATAAAATCTTTTCAAGAAAATCGTTTCCTTTTCTTTTTCCACAAAATTTCAAAAATAATTGAAAATTAGGGCAATAATATTTTCTTCTCCTTTTCATTATTTGGACTTTATGATTTTGCTATTTGAGGGGCCTTTGGGAGAATTAAGATTGGACCTCCAATGGGCTATGAATTTCTTAATATTGAGCCACAATATTTATTCAGCCAATTAATATTAATTTACTCCACTAAAAAAATAATATTGCATTATCCATCTTAATCCATATTACGATAATATGGCTCCCGGTTATTATTTCCCGTGTTTAAGATTATTTAGTCTATAAATTAACTAAGCCACTGAAAGACTTTATATTAATATCTTTTTCCTTGGAGTAAAGACAACTATTATCCATACCGGAAACTAATTCCACTTGCAAGATTTGGTATGATAAAACTTCTGAGCCCACCAAGGGCACAAATCAGACAAGACCTTCCTTGCACACATTGCAATGTATTAAATCTTAGCAATTGTCATGTAATTGTTATAATCAAAATTTATCCCCCGACGTAAAAACAATCACGCAAGAAGTAAACGACAGAAAAGCAAGAAATGACACGGAATATGGTGACCCGGTTCGCCAGAATTTGCCTACGTCTGGGGAAAATTCCAAGCCAGGAGTGTTTAATTATATCTGCCTAGAGTACTAAAATTTTGATCCTTTACAATGAACCCGACACGAGATATTTATAGACTATGAACTGGGTTTTCTCTCTTTATGGGCCTCGCCCATCGGCCTTTAGGGTTGGGAGAAATTGGAGCGCAGATCCCGCGATCCGGAGCTGTGATTCTCGTCGTCTGGTATGCTTGCCGTGATTAGGCCCCAAAAATCCACCTCCTTAAGTGTCTCGAATCCATTCTATATCCATCCCCAGGCGACCTCGGGTGGTCGCTTGATGGCGGCAACCAAGCCAAAGGTGGTTGCCTCAGGGATGGCCATTTTCCCATATTCAACCTCTTCTTTCCTCGACTAGACCCAGCGGCCTAAACGTAGGGTGGGTGCCGCATCCTCGAGCAACAGTGCAAAAGGATAAAGAAAAGCTGGAAGATTATTAGTATGGATTTGAATTTACTCTCCAACGGTAATATTCAAATCCACACTATAAATACATTGCACTATCTTCAAAACAAGATAATGGAGGATGCTGCAAAGTGAAGATTAAAGCCAAATATTCAAACATCTCCATTCTGACCCATTCTGGAAGCCAGGAGCTCCTTGGTTCCCTTTTTGAGTCCGGCGACGGTGCCCAATAGCTTGGCTTCATCACCCACTGGTTCCCCCTATAGGATGAGCTGGTCGATTCATTCCAGGTATACCCTTTCCGTCTCATCCTCGCCTTGCTCGATGTTTGCTAGTCGTTGTTTCCCTACTGGTTTAGGTGCATGGCCATGAAGTGTCCCATGAAAAGCCTTCCCAGTTGTTCAAAGGAATCAATTGACTGAGGGACGATTGAGGTGAACCACTTGTGCGCTTGTTCGTTTAACATGAGGGGGAAAAGTTGGCACATGGTCGTGTCTGAAGCTCCCACGGACGTCATGTATGAGTTATACTTTGCTAAATGGTTTCTTGGGTTGGTGTCGCCGCTGTACCGATCAATCGAGGTCGTGTTGATCTTCGCCTGCGTTGGGGCCGCTGATATATCCAGGCTGAGAGGTGAGGCTGGAAGGGCCACATTGGTTACTTGTCCCACGTGGATGGGCTGGTTGTCCATCCTTTCTTGGAGAGCTCGGATCGTTTGCCTTAGTGCGGTGATCTCAGCATCCCATAGGTCAGCCCGTGCATCCCACGCCTCCCATGGTTGGTCACCGGGCATGCTGAGCCGGCTGATCGCCGAAATCCACAGTTCGTTCCTCTGCTCCCTCTGATGGTTGTGGGCCTCGATCATAATTAGAGGATGGGAGTGTGCCTCGTCTTCATTTGGGTTGGTCCTTCTTTGGATCAGCTTGCCTCCCAAACGGTTAAAGACTGAGTTGTCTCGCGATTCTTCCTAGCGCCCATCGAGATGACGGACCCCGTTCACCCCTCCTTTCGGGAGGTGATTGGCCTTAGAGATCGACATCGCCTGGTTGAGGCCTAGTGGTCCCCCCAGTTGGGCCTACCCCTTAGTCGCCGCATCGCCACAAGCGACCTTGATGATCGGTTGCTGTCGTCCTCTTCGTCAGAGTCCAGGTTGCGCTTACGCAGGTATGCCCAAGCGTTCTTCATCCCTTCCGGGGTTTCTAAGATTCCACCCTAGTCCTATTCGCCTGCGAAAATAGGTCTCGATTCAGACGATCAGGAAGCCTCCCTCCCGTCGCGAGGGTCAGTCTTGAAGCCAGTAATCTGGTTCTTGCTTTGTGCCATCGCTTGTTCGTGAGCTTTTTAGTGATTATGTGGGTTTTGGGAGTAATTCCTACAGACAGTGCCAAATTGTTATAGTCAGAATTTATCCCCGACGTACAAACAATCACGCACAAAGTAAACGATAGAAAAGCAAGAAATGACACGGGATTTGGTGACCCAGTTCGTAGGAATTCGGATACGTCTAGGGGCAATATCAAGCCAGGAGTGTTTAATTATATCTGCTTAGAGTACTAAAATTTTGATCATTTATAATGAACCCTACACGAGATATTTATAGACTACGAACTAGGTTTTCTCTCTTCATGGGCCTCGCCCATCGGCCTTTAGGGTTGGGAGCAATTGGAGCGCGGATCCTGCGATTCGGAGCCGTGATTCTCACTGTCTGGTACGCTTGGAGTGATTAGGCCCCAAAAATCTGCCTCCTTAAGTGTCCCGAATCCGTTCCATAATAGTCCCCGGGCGATCTCGGGTGGTCGCTTGATGGCGGCGACCAAGCCAAAGGTGGTTGCCTCAGGGATGGCCATTTTTCCATAGTCGGTCGCTTCTTTCCTCACCTAGACATGGCGGCCTGAACATATGGCGGGTGTCACATCCTCGATTGGTGGTCACCCAATTATTGGGGAGCTACAACAGTAATTAATAATATTGCCCAAAATACAAAGTATAGAATCACTCTCTAATTCTAAACTCAACGCAGATCAAAGGAATAAATACTAATTACACACAATCATATTTAAATGACAGAGCTTAAGAAATTAACAACCGCTGAGGTCTAATTCTTCATCCCATAAATCAGTACGGAAGAATTTATCCTCTCTATAGGCCCTCTTCAGCAATTCACAATGTGCTAGTGCAATCTCTTAGTCAAGATAAGCCAATTTGAGCTTTGCACTTCAACCTCTACCAATGGAGTGTTTAATTTCATCTAGGTTGTGAAGTTGTACTTTTATTTACATGGAAATATTAATGTGATCTTTTGTGATTGGGTATCACCATATTAACTACAATGTAATATTGTACTAATATTGAACGATTTGCAATAAATAGATAACATTCATTCATATTTAAAGCAACAGTGATAAAACATTTATATTCAGTAAATAAGAGTACATTAGTCTGTTATTACATAAAAGCATACTTTCACGTATAACCCCAACAATCTCCCACTTATACTCAAAGTCTTCTTTTAAGTATACTACAACACATCACATGTCCTACACATGTTCCTAATATTTCTCCCACTTATACTCAAAGCACATTGGCAAAGCACTTGACACCCATTCCTTCCACATGGCTCTCGAATGTTTTCTGAGGCAGACCCCTTGTGAATGGATCTACTAGGTTATCTTCCGATGCGATCTTAGCCATCTCTATATCTCATCTCTTAATGATTTCTCATATAAGATAGTATTTTCTTTCAATGTGTTTGTTGGCTTTGTGGGCTCTTGGTTCCCGTGAATTTGCAACTGCTCCGGCATTATCACAAAAGATAGTGATAGTGCTGGGCAAATTCAGAACTACGTCCAAGTTCACTAAGAAGTTCTTGAGCCAAACCACTTGTTTCACTGCTTCACAAGCAACTACTTATTCGGCTTCCATGGTTGAGTCAGTAATGCATTTATTCTTCACACTCCTCCATATCGTGACTACACTTCCCAAACTAAACACATTACTTGAGACAGATCTTCTGGAATCTATATCTGATTGGAAATCTAAGTCAGTGTATCCTATGGGAATAAGACTATCCGACTGATAAACTAACATTTTATCTTGCGTTCTTTTCAGATACTTTAGAATGTTTTTAACAGCGGTCCAATGTTCTTTTCTCGGATTACTCTGATATCTTGTTATCATTCCTATGGCAAAGCAAATATTCAGCCTCGTGCACAACATTGCATACATGAGGCTTCCAATTTCCGACGGATATGGAATTCCCCTCATGTCATCTATCTTGTTTTGTGTCTTAGGACACATTTCTTTTGAATGATGAATTCCATGTCTGTAAAGGTAAGAAACCCTTCTTGAATTCTATATGTTGAATCGCTTCAAAATAGTGTCCATATATGAAGCTTGGGACAAGACAATCATCTTTTTCCTGCGATCTCGAGTTATCTTCCCTAGGATGTGACCGGCTTCTCCTAATTCTCCCTAGAATGTTATCTACGTATAGTACTAAGAATACAAAGGCAGTTCCGACACACTTTTTGTATACACAACTCTCGAACTTGTTTTGATCGAAACCATATGATTTTATAACTTGTTCAAAACATTGGTTCTAAGCACGGTGTTGGGATATTTTAGTTTTGATGAATTATGCCAAAACATTATCAACTTGTGTTATTTAAGTTAATCTACAGATAACAAGTTGAGGTGGAACGAAAGAACAAGTTAAGTGGGGAACTCATGAAATCAAACGAAGATGATCGAGATCAGACGAGGCTGCAGACGAGGCTGATAGAGATTAGATGAGTATGATGAGTTCCGAGTTAACTGATGAGCTGGGCAAAATCAGAATAAAAGAAAAGCTAAGCCGCTTGATCGATGACCGTAATGCAGACTGATCGATGACAAGATGAGCGTAAAGAGATCGGGAAAGAAGGCAACTGATCAGAAGAGGAGGTTGCTGATCAGATGAGGAGTAGATAAGAATGATCGAGATCAGATAAGCTGACCTGATGTAGCTGACCTCATTTTTTCTGAACTGGTGTTGTGCTGATCAGATTAGGCGAGAAGAAATCTGCAAACCAGATCAGAAGACCAGATCAGGCAAATCAGATAAGAGAACCGAATCATCGATGATCGATAACTCCGAAGTCAAGTGACCGAGGGTCGGGTAAGTGCAAGTAACCTCGAGGGTCGGGATGTCCGAAGAAGGAAGAGTGGGAACTCGTTAACTCGAGTGTCAAGATGCCCGACGGGACAAGGTCCACTGAAGAGAAGTCTGCTGAGTCATGAATCCTGAGTCCAAGGAAGCCTGAGTTCGAGAAAGCTAAGGATCAGAATCCTGAAGATTATAGTCGTTAGATTCAGCTGACGTGGACCAATGAGAGGAAGACAACCAGCCTGAAAAAGCTGCAGAAGCTACAGAGTACTATGGATTTGAATGTAACTCCATCCAACGGTAACATTCAAATCCACACTATAAATGTGTGAATGTGTGAACCATCGAGCTACATAGCCAAATCATCTAGCATTTCCACAATAGAACACTGAACAAGAAATATAGGCATACATTCAAGAGTGTTCTATCCTAGATCTAAGCACAAATGTAATATCCTAAGCTTAGAGAGATTTTCCCATCCTTAGCATTGAGGCTAAACAAATATAAGTGAAAATCTCACCCTAGTTGGACACCAAACAATCTTTACCCAAACCGAGTGTTAGGTTAAGTTTTGTTAAGCAAGGATTGTAAGATAGTTGGACTAACTTACTTTCTGGGTGAGAGTGAGAACTCGATAAACATCTAAGAAAACCCGAAAGGGAGGGTAGGAAATCCCGTGAGGGAGATAAGTCCCGAGAGAGTGAGAACTCATTAAACATCTGTTGTATTGTGTTGGATTAACACATTAATCTAAGTCCAGTTGTTGGTGTATACTATAAAGAAAACTTTTAGTGAGCTTTTGTGGATGTATATTCAATTTCCTTATGATCTGAAATAAATGGTTTTTCACATTATTGCATTCTTATAAATTGCTTATGTGTCTGCTTATCTTATATTGTAGACAATGTGGTGGGTTTGTAGTCACACAGAAGATCACATCGTCAAGTTCCTTATAAGATATAAACAGTATTCACAACAGAGATAGTTTTGGACATAACTATTGGTTTAAGTAGTAGTATAAACTTGTTGGTGGCTTGTCTTGGCCATTAGTTTATACTAGTGCGCTATGTCTCATGGAATGGGTCACAAATAAGATATGTTCTTCTATTCTGATTGTTATGAAGAACTAGAGGTCTTGGTGATTTTTATTATTCTTAACCCTAAGTGTGGTATTTAGATATGTGGGGTGCTTGTTCACTACTTTGATTTACTATAGGTGAGAATCTTGATAGATTCTTCATGCTCCGTATTTTGGGTAGTGACATCGCTCACATGATGTCTATTTAGTGGCATTAGGGTACCATGTCCTGGACATCCAGGATGATGATGTCCCCTTGAGGAAACTCATAAAGGATTGTCGTATTAAACCCTGTAGGTGGATTTAATCCATACGACAACAAAGGTTGAGTGGTACTACTCAAGGAATAATAGATATTAATTAATTAAAGCAGTCAGGAGCTTTAATAATAAATGGATGTACGATATCTTTAACACGGGGAATTATAAAGTCTAATAGAAGCCCTGATTCGGTTTGGGATAAGACGGGAGTGCAACATTAATTCTCTAGTGGGATGAGTTAATGTTATCGGGCCAAAATAATGTTCTGAGCTGAACATAAGAGTATTTGGGTCCGTAAGAAGCCCAAACCCTATACCTTCTAATGGATCCCTAGTCTGGCCCACGAAACCTATGGAGTCTATATAAAAGGGACTTGATTTCGTTCCAACCCCTAACACACGAAAATAGAAATGCAGCAGTCGGGCAAGTTAGGGTTTGAAGAGACGAAACAGCAGGCGCCTTCTCCACATTTGTAGATTGTTGTCCACTCGACATTCGGACGAGGCTGGGAGACAGACTAGAAGATCTGTAGTTGAATCAACATCTCGATTTTCAAGGGTAACGAATCTAAATCTTGCTCTAAACGCATGTTTAGGTTTTATTCTTTAATATTTGTTCTGTACATTTGGCATCCAATCAGCGATCCTAGTGACAGCTGATAGGGAAGAGTGGATGTAGGAATTAGACTCCGAACCACTATAAAATCGTGTGTTCTTTACTGCTTTATGTTCTTACTTGCCATATGCATTTGGTTATAAGAAAAACACATCGTTTAAAAAAATATATCGAATCATTATTCCCTCACCCCTGTTTTATATGCATTACATGGTTTTTCACGGGACCAACATTGGTATCAGAGCGGGAGTTCAAAAGTTCACTATTTTCAATGTGACCATCTGAACTGATCTTTTTTGAAAACCCATTTTCTGTAAAAGTGCATATATTTTAATGTTTTGGCGTCATTATCAAAAAGGGGGAAATTTTTGGGATATTTTAGTTTTGATGAATTATGCCAAAACATTATCAACTTGTGTTATTTAAGTTAATCTACAGATAACAAGTTGAGGGGGAACGAGAGAACAAGTTAAGGGGGAACTCATGAAATTAGATGAAGATGATCGAGATCAGACGAGGCTGCAGACTAGGCTGATTGAGAGATAAGTATGATGAGTTCCAAGTTAACTGATGAGCTGGGCAAAATCAGAATAAAAGAAAAGCTAAACCAGGTGATCAGATGACCAGAACAGACCTGATCAGATGACAAGATGAGCAGAAAAGCAGATCAGAAGAGGAGGCAACTGATCAGAAGAGGAGCAGATAAGAATGATCGAGATCAGACGTGATCGAGATCAGATAAGCCGACTCGATCTTGGTGACCGATCGCAGTGACCTCGATATGATGAATCGATGTTAGGCCGATCCGATCAAAGCGAGAAGAAATCAGTAAAACCGGATCGAAAGCAAATCGTAAAAAGAGAACCAGAATCATCGATGATCGATAACTCGAGTCAAGTGACCGAGGGTCAAGGTGAAAGTGACACGAGGGTCGGGATGTCCGAAGACGAAGAGCCGAACTTCGGTTAACTCGAGTGTCAAGATGCCCGATCGCACAAGGTCCACTGAAAAGAAGTTTGCTGAGTCATGAATCCTAAGTTCAAGGAAGCCTGAGTTCGAGAAAGCTGAGGATCAGAATCCTGAAGATTATAGCCGTTAGATTCAGCTAACGTGGACCAAAGGGAGGAAGACAACCAGCCTGAAAAAGTTGCAGAAGCTACAGAATAATATTGATTTGAATGTAACTCCATCCAACGGTAACATTCAAATCCACACTACAAATACAAGTTCTTCCCTCATTATTCAGTGTGTGAAATGCGTGAACCATCGAGCTACACAGCCAAATCATCTAGCATTTCCACCATAGAACGCTGAACAAGAAATACAGGCATACATTCAAGAGTGTTCTATCCTAAATCTAAGCACAAATGTAATATCCTAAGCTTAGAGAGATTTTCCCATCCTTAGCATTGAGGCTAAACAAATGTAAGGGAAAATCTCACCCTAGTTGGACACCAAACAATCTTTACCCAAACCGAGTGTTAGGTTAAGTTTTGTTAAGCAAGGATTGTAAGATAGTTAGACTAACTTACTGTTGGGATAAATTTAGTTTTGATTATTATGCCAAAACATCTTGTAATATGACAAGCTAACTTGTATAGAAAGCTTGTGTTTCTAGACTTAGTTTTATTCTTACAGGTAACAAGTTGAGGGGGAACTCATCAAGAGAAGATGAGGCTGATCAGAACGAAACGAGACTGATGAGTTCCATATAAACTGATGAGCTGAACAAGAAGAACCATGCTAATTTGTGAAGAGAAAAGCCGGATCTGTTGGTGATGCAGTCCCGGTTTAATCTTGGCCAGATTGAATCGATTCGTCAGCGATTCGGGAATCGACCATCTTTGTGGCTGAATCGGAAAGCCCGTAATCTAGCATCTTAACGGACCATCTAGATTCTGGCCCATTGCGGGTTGAGCGTCTCGATCGAAGCGTCTCTTTATGGCCAGGCTGATCCGATTGTCAATCGACTATCTACGGTTTGTCTCGATCAGCCCGAATCGAATCTGTTGTCTTTGAAGCCCGATCTGGATTTCAGAATCGATCGGTTTCTTCGAATCGACCAGTTTTGATCGATCGAAGCTTGGTGCTAATCGATCTCAACTTGGAATATGTATGCGCTTTTAAAGGTTGGGTGCGATCAGGTGTGTCGTTAATCAAAGCGATGAAGGTACACAAGATTTATAGTGGTTCGGACAAACTAGTTCTCGTCCACTCTTCCCTATCACAAGGGGCACCTACTTAACCAACTGGACTTTGTTTTATGTGTAAGTCCAACACAGTACACCAACTAGATGTTTAAAGAGTTCACACTCAACCGATCCCAGAGATCGTAACTAGAAACCCTAGTCCGAATCTTGTTAAACAACTTAACCTAACTTGGGGGTTTGGGTAAGATTGTTTTTGGTTCCAACTATGAAATCTTTTTTCTTAGAGTATATGCGACTAACAAAACTAGATGAAAAGATTTCTTTGCTAAGAACTTATGGGATGAACACTTAATAAAAATTAATCTTCTTGTTACCGTGTTCTTGGGCGGAAATCGATATTAGCTTGAGCTTGATTGATTGTTCAGCGTTCCGTTCAATTTTTTTTTTTCACTCAAGTGTGATCCCATATTTATAGACCTTGAAATCAAAGAGCCGTTGGAGAGCAATTTGAATTTCAGGCTATATTTGGTAGACTTGCAGGATTGATGTGACGTGCTTCAGGAACGGCATGGCCAAAAGCGTGAGTTTATATTTTGTAGCCGTTACAGAGAGGTAGCATCAAATCCCGCAATTACCGGCTCCGATCATACGTGTCTTGTTCTTATTGGATAGCGACTCACTTTTTAGGTGTTTGTTCTTCCAACTAAGGTTGACATTCTTCTTGTTCAGATCATAGACGTATGATTAGGTGAAACATCGGTTTTCACTGGTGTGGTGACCGATCGGTCCGAATCGATCATTCTACGATAGAGTCTTCGGTGCGGTTGACTTAGCTTCAACTAGCGATTTCGGTGATGTAGGTCTTCCGTCCGATCTTCCGAAGTCATCCGATCTTCAAGTATTCTCGAGTTTGAGCTTTATGACTTCAAATTGAGATATCGACTAGATCAGATCGATCTGATCTTCTGTTCTTGTCTTGCATTCTGGCCTGTCGGATATCAGCAGTCCTTTGAGTCTTCAGATCTGACCTATACATATTGAGTTTCCCCCTCAATATGTGACCTATCTATTACATCAGTTGTTCTATACAGTCATTATCAAATGTTCTCCTATAGCAGGTAATATAAACATCAGTCAGCTAACAGGTCTGACTGGTCCTATTACATGTGTTTTTGGAACTTTCATCAAAACTATAAATTTCCCAACAATTTCCCCCTTTTTGATGAAACCAAAACACTTTGAGAAACCAAAAACAGTTGATAAAAAATAGAACAGTTAAGAGCATATAATCAGAAGACAATGAGACTTTGTCTTAGGATCAGAAAATAAACTTTTCTCATTAAAAATGTTGATTACATGTTACATCAGAAAAGTTTGTAAATAAGAATAGCTGATCCTGAGTAGTCTTCTGATTCTTCACTCTTTAGGCTTGTATCCTTCTGGCATCTCTCTTTGATCTTGAGGTATGTTGAAAATCTGATAAAGTTTCCATTTGACATCATCAGTCTGCTGAGGATCAGTTATGTGCGTTTTGCTCAGGATGTCAAAATAGAATCTTTGAAATGCCAGTCTGTCAAATGAGCCATCTGCCTTCTTCGAGTAATCCATCAGATCATACTCTTGGCGAGATATTTTTACATTGATAAGCTTGGCCTCATTTTCCAGATACTTCAGAAAATCCGGGTATTTATTTTCTAACCAGTTGAGGAATTCTTCATCAGGAGATTCTTCTTGTGGAACAAGATTAAGAACAAAGGCATCCAGAAGCCATTCACTCCTGATCTTATTCCATTCCTCAAATTTCTTAGCATGCGCAGCAGTTTTTGGGATGATCTCATCAACTCTTGCTGGCAGCTTAGGTTCTGGTACGGATTTTCCAGCCCTTCCTTTCTTCGCTCTCAATCCGAATTTCTTCTTCAGATTTTCTGCCTCTGCCATTTTTTCTGCCCTTCTTTCTTCTTGGCTTTTTCGGGCTTCTTCAGCTATCTGCTCTTTGGACATTTTTTCAGCAGTCCGAGTTTGTGATGTCCCTGCACCTGTTATGTCAGTTGGTTTCTCAATCTGTCATTCCCTCTTTTTGGTTTGATCAAAAAGAGTAGTGAGGTGGGAGGTCAAAGAACCAAAGTTGACTGCGATCGCCTTGTTGAGATCTGCAACAGATATGCCTTGAGTTTGAGCAGTTAGATTTTGAATCGTCGATATCAGCTCAGTCTTGACAGATTCCATGGCAGTAGAGAGTGTTTTAATCAGTTTGTCAAGTTTTCTCTTCATCAATTCTAGCTTGTCGGTGAGCATCGAAAAAAGAAACTTGTTGTTTATCCACCGAAGTCGGGTTTGGCATCAACGGTCTTTATTAGTTCATTGACGCAATGGACCTGATTTGGGGAGAACGATCTTTGATTGCCCCTAACTGGGAAATAGCCAATTCCCTTTGATCCGTTATTTCTTTGATGGCAATCGCCTTTGATCGCCTATCGATCCCTCAACTTCTTCTTTTTTCGGAGATCTTTGAGACAAGATTTGATCTCTCCGACGTTGATCAATAGTGACGTGTGATGTTGGAATGTTGAGTGTCACTTGATCTCGATTCGGTTGTTTGTGCCTCCGGTGGTTGGCCATGAAGCTGCAAACACCAGCTCCACTATCATCGGCAGCCTCTGTATCCTTCATGATGGCATCTCGCTTGAGGAGCTTTGTCGTGATCTCGATTAAATCTGTTCCGCAACCCTAGCTTCCTATGGATCAGATCTTTGACAGATTTAGCTAGATTATCAGCTCAACTGGTGATCGTGACTTTAGCAATTCCTCATGTCGAAATCGAAGTCCGCAAACTCATCCATACCCCCATCTGTTCAATAATTATTATAAAGTCCGAGAAGCTTTTTAATCGAAGATCTCTCCAGTGAGGATCTCCATAACTTCCTCTCTTATGGCGGGATGGGCGACGATCAGCGGATACAACTCATCAATTTCTCTTTTCGATTCGCATTACGATCAATTTCCAGTTATGATCTTTGTTGATCTGGACTCGTGAATTGTCATCGATTGATTTGATGAGATGTGGAAGGTTCTGGTTGTGCTTGAGTAAGCGGAAGTTGGTGATCGGTTCGACCAGTAGATGTTTCTTTGTGGAAGCGAGGTGCTTTGGGTTCCACATCGATAAACTTTCGGTTCATGAACCGATCTGCGATTTCGGTGTTCGCGGGCAGGTGGAAGAATAGGAGAGACATGCTCGGTAGCCATTAGTCCGAGTGGTGAATCACTCGAGCTTGAGGAGAAGGAGATCGATCGGCTTGTGCCGTCCCTCAGAATGATCCGCAAGCTCTCGGCTTGAGAAGCTTGCTGTCGATTTTTCACCGATTTTTGTGTTGCAACAGTGATCGATCTGGGCGCTCTTTCTTCATCGACTCATCTTCAAGCATCGAGTCATGGAGGCTTTTTCGCCTTCTTCGGCCTCTTCTCCCAGGCCTTCACGGTTTTCTTTTCTTCTTCCGGGGGCATATCATCGTCTGGTGGCCCAAAAATGACCGAAGTGGCTGTGAGAAAGGCCTTATAGGACTTCAGTCCATTCTGTTCCCATTTGGCCTTTGGCATTTTATCTGAGGATAACCGCAACCTTGTTGAGATTGTCGATCTTTTTCTTCGATATACCGCGCCTCCACTCATCAACTCCAAATTTATCATGTTCTTGGAGTAGAATGGTCTTCGTAAACCCATGCCAATTGATGTTCTTGGCTTCATCAATTATTGCAAACCATCTTTATGCATGGTTTGACGGATGTAAGAGCATTCGGGCTAAATGCAATACCCATAATTGTTTTTGACAATATGTCAAACAACAATCGGTATTTCCTCTTGAGCATTGGCCCGACAAAAACCGACGATGATGTTTGTCGGCCTCTCGAAGAGCTCTTTTTCGATCAGCTCATCTTCGTTCTCCCTAATAATGAAAAAAGTAGATCCGTCCTTTGGGTAGGTGAACAGGCGTGTTATATCCTCATTCATCACCGATTTCTTCTCCGGATGGCCGAAAGTAGTTCTTCTCCTGACACTTCAGTCAACTGATTAAAAGATTAACTTTGGAATCTGATTTATCAAAAACTGGTTTTTCACACGGGTAAAACTTAAGCTTCCGCGACACATCGGTTAAACCGATAGTTACCGAATCGACCGCCTTGATCGATTAGTAAGTTGGTTATCATTAAACCGATTCACTCAAGACTGATCAAAGCTAATCGCCTCACACCGATCTGCGCACAAAAGTTTTTTAAGTCTATTCACCCTCCCTCTAGACTTCGCCTCACTAACCCGTTCGGGACCTACAAGTGGTATCAGAAGTTAGGGTTCAAAAGTTCACTAGATTTTAATGTGAACACCTGAACTGGTCTTTTTTGTTAAAACCCATTTATTTTAAAATGCTTATCTTTTATAAAATTCATGGAGGTTGATAATCATCTTCTCATCATTTTTTAAATGCATCAAATGTTTTTCATTATTTCACTTGTTTAACTAACACTTTGTTTTTTCTCAGATATGTTTTTTGTTGTTAGTTAGTTTTGGCATCATGATCAAAAAGGGGGAAATTGTTGGGATAAATTTAGTTTTGATTATTATGCCAAAACATCTTGTAATAGGACAAGTTAACTTGTATAGAAAGCTTGTGTTTCTAGACTTAGTTTTATTCTTACAGGTAACAAGTTGAGGGGGAACTCATCAAGAGAAGATGAGGCCGAATGTAATGAAACGAGACCGATGAGTTCCATATAAAACCCATGAGTCGAACAAGAAGAACCATGCTGATTTGTGAAGAGAAAGTGTTGATGCAAAGATCTGATGCAAAGGTAAATGACATCGAATCGTCTCATTGCGGTTGATCGATTCGCAGATCGTAATCGACCATTCAGGATCGAACTATTCTCGCATGCTGAAATCGATCTGCTGAGGTTGAAATGATCTCGCAGCTTCTGAATCGATTCGGCAGGTTGAATCGATTCGGCAGCCCGTAATCGATTAAATCAGGTTGAATCGAATCGAGCTTCAATCGATTTTCCAGGCTGAATCGATAAAGCAGCTTTGAATCGATTCTGCAGCTTCGAATCGGAATCATTCGATGCGCCAGGGCGCAATCGATCCGCAGAATCTGAATCGACTCTTTGGTTGATCTGCGATTGATAATCTGTTATCTTTGAATCGGGTCTGCGCGATTTTGAATCGATTTGGTTCTTGGTTGAATCGACCTGCGATCGTAATCGATCTTTGTGTTGAACTGGATGCAAGATCTTGATATCTTTCGAATCGATCGATAAAGATCGAAGCCGAATCGATGCTAAGATTAATGCGATCCGAATCTTGCAAGATCTTTGATGCCGAATCGAACCAGACCGGACTGGATCGAAATCTGCAGACCAAATTTCAGCAGACCAGAAATATGCATACCAGATCTGAATAGCTGATCAGATCCGTTAGACACACAAAAGCAGCTGGACAATAAGAAGATAACAACACATATATGAATGTGATATAAAGCTGCAAACAACAGTGCAATAGGACAAAGAAAAGCTGGAAGACTATTAGTATGGATTTGAATATTACTCTCCAACGGTAATATTCAAATCCACACTATAAATACATTGCACTATCTTCAAAAGAAGATGATGGAGTTTGCTGCAAAGTGAAGATTAAAGCCAAATATTCAAGCATCTCCATTCAAGAACACAGAGCATTACATATCCAAATTTACCCAAGAGTGTTCTTCAATAGATCTAAGCACAAATGTAATATCCTAAGCTTAGAGAGATTTTCCCATCCTTAGCATTGAGGCTAAACAAATGTAAGGAAAAATCTCAACCTAGTTGGAAACCAAACAAACCTTACCCAAATCAGTTTGATAGGATAAGTTTGTAGGTGAGTGTGAACTCGGTAAACATCTAGCAATCCCGAAAGGGAGGGTAGGCAATCCCGTGAGGGAGATAAGTCCCATTTGAGTGTGAACTCGATAAACATCAAGCAATCCCGAAAGGGAGGGTAGGCGATCCCGTGAGGGTGATAAGTCCTGTTTTAGTGAGAACTCGGTAAACATCTGTTGGTTAAGTTGGTGCCCCATGAAGGGAAGAGTGGATGTAGGACGAGTTGTCCGAACCACTATAAAATCGTGTGTTCTTATTTACTTTCCTATTAACTGTCATACATAGTTTAGCAAATCTGCATATCACATTCGAAAAAAAAAAAAAATATTAAGTCACCTCCCATTGAAATTTTACGAGTTTTAAATTGGGTTTTTCGGGACCAACACTTACTTTCTGGGTGAGAGTGAGAACTCGATAAACATCTAAGAAATCCCGAAAGGGAGGGTAGGCAATCCCGTGTGGGAGATAAGTCCCGAGAGAGTGAGAACTCATTAAACATTTGTTGTATTGTGTTGGACTAACACATAAATCTAAGTCCAGTTGGTTTAGTTGGTGCCCCTGCTGATAGGGAAGAGTGGATGTAGGAATTGAACTCCGAACTACTATAAAATCGTGTGTTCTTTACTGCTTTATGTTCTTACTTGCCATATGCATTTGGTTATAAGCAAAACACATCGTTTAAAAATATATATAAATATATATTGAATCATTATTCCCTCACCCCTGTTTTATATGCATTACATGGTTTTTCACGGGACCAACACTCGGGATGCCTGCTTTAGTCCGTAAATGGACTTTTTAAGCTTGCAAACTACATGATCTTGACATTTCGCAATGAAACCTTCGGATTTGCGCATATAGATTTCCTCTTCAAGACTTCCGTTTAGAAAAGCTGTCTTGACATCCATTTGTCAGATCTCGAAATCTAGATGTGTAGCTATAGACAAGAGAAAACGGATGGACTTAAGCATGGCTACAGGTGAAATGGTTTCCTCATAATCGATCCCTTCTATCTGAGTATACCCTTTCGCCACAAGTCTAGCCTTGAAGGTCTGAACCTTCCCGTCCGGTCTTCTTTTTCTCTTGTCCAATAGTTTTTACCCCACTGGATGGTTCGATTAGCTCCCACAGTTGATTATGATCCATAGAACCCATCTCGGCTTCCATCGCTGTTTACCAAGAATCTGCATCCTTATCTTGGATCGCCTCGTTGTAAGACCATGGATCTGATTCTTCTCCTGAGATCAAGTCTGAAGACTCTCCTATCCCTAAGAATCGCTTGGGTTGTCTAACAACCCTCCCACTGCGACGAGATTCCGGTTGTGTAGGTGTGACGCTTGGTATATCGACTTGTCCAGTAGGTGTTGGAGTTGGCCCTCTTAATTCATTTAAGGTAATCTCACTGTTCGGCTTTCTTTTGTTCTTATAGTCTTCTTCCAAAAATCTAAAGTATGTACTTATTACAACTATTTGATCGTTGGGACCATAGAACATACACCCTTTCATTCCCTCGGGATACCCTATAAATGATTTTTTAATTCCAAACGTGGATCTTACTTACTGGCTTCCTTGTCCAACACTTAAGCCAAACAACCCCAAATTCTCATGTGTCTTAGACTGGACTTGCGCCCGGTCCACAGTTCCTTTGGGGTGTTAGAAAATGAATTGGATGGTACCATGTTTAGAATGTAAGCTGTTGTTTCCAAGACATGCCTCCAAAATGACTTGGGAAGATCCGAATAACTCATCATTGATCTGACCATTTCTAAAAGAGTTTTATTTCTTCGTTCTGCTACCCCATTTTTATTTATGGGTACCAGAGTAGTTAACTGGGATACAATCCCTTCGTCTAATAAGCAGTTCAGAAAATCATCGCTGAGGTATTCGCCTCCACGATCAGATCGTAGAAACTTGATACTCTTTTCTCTATGGGTTTCTGCTTCAGCCTTAAACGCTTTGAACTTATCAAATGTTTCGGACTTATGCTTCATGAGGAAAATTTATCCATATCTTGAGTAATCATCGATAAACGTAATGAAGTACTCATATCCTCCTCTTGCTTTGATTGACATTGGACCACATACGTCAGTATGAACGATCTCTAACACTTCAGTGGCTCTATTCCCCTTGGCTCCAAATTCCCTCTTGGTCATTTTACCCTCTAAACAAGATTCGTAAGTTGGAAACGGTTGAACCCGGAGAGACTCTAATGATCCGACTTATACCAACCTTTGAATCATTTTTAGATAAATATGACATAGTCTTAGATGCCATAGAAGTATTTCGTTCATGTCTGAAGAACGCTTTCTTCTACTTAAAATAGTCGATGTGTTATAAGATGCATGTGGTGTGTACTTTTAATAGTATCTCAATGTTCCATAACAGATACTGTAGGTCCCGAACGGGTTGTGAGGGCAGAAGTCTAGAGGGGAGGGGTGAATAGACTTCTGAAAACTTTTTGTGCAGATCAGGTGTGATGGCAGTTAGCCTGATCAGAGTGCGAGTGAATCAGTTTGGGCTGATAACTAACTTACTAATCGCCAGAAGGCAGATCAGTTCGGTAACTATCAGTTTAACTGATGTGTGCGGAAGCTTAAGTTTTACCCGTGAAAAACCAGTTTTTATAAATCAGATTCCAAAGTTAGTCTTTTAACCAGTTGACTGAAGTGTCAAGCTTGATCAGATCAGAAGCTTGGTGCTAGCTGATCTCAACTTAGAATATGTATGCGCTTTAAAGGTTGTGCAATTGTGTAGACAGTTAATCAAAGCGGTAAAGGCACACAAGATTTATAGTGGTTCGGACAAACCAGTCATACGTCCACTCTTCCCTATCACAAGAGGCACCAACTTAACCAACTGGACTTAGTTTTATGTGTTAGTCCAACACAGTACACCGACAGATATTTAAGGAGTTCTCACTCAACCGATCCCAGAAATCAGAACTAGAAACCCTAGTCTGAAATCTTGCTAAACAACTTAACCTAACTTTGGGTTTTGGATAAGATTATTTTGGTTCCAACTATGAAATCTTTTCTAGTGTTTAAGGTAGCCTATCAGCTAGATGAAAAGATTTCTATGCTAAGAACTTATGGGATGAACACTTAATAAAATAATCTTCTTGATCGTGTTCTTCGTGCGGAAATTTGATAATTGCTTGAGCTTCTTGATTGTTCAGTGTTTCCGTGTCTTCACTCTGAAGTGTGATCCCATATTTATAGACCTTGAAATCAAAGAGCCGTTGGAGAGCAATTTGAATTTCAGGCTATATTTGGTAGGTTTGCAGGATTGATGTGACGTGCTTCAGGAACGGCATGGCTGAAAGCGTGAACTTGTATTTTATAGCCGTTAGAGAGAGCAGCATCAAATCCCGTAATTGCCGGCTCAGATCATATGTGTCTAGTTCTTATTGGTTAACAGACGCACTTCTCAGTGTTGTTCTTCCAACTAAGGTTGACATTCTTCTTGTTCAGATCATAGACGTATGACTTAGGTGAAACATCAGTTTTCACCTGGTGAGCTGACCTGATCAGTCAGAACTGATCAGTCTACCTGATGGAGTCTTCTGGTGCCGGTTGACTTAGCTTCAACTAGCAGACTCGGCTGATGTAGGTCTTCTGGTCTGATCTTCTGGAAGTCATTTGATCTTCAAGTATTCTGAGTTTGAGCTTTATGACTTCAGCTGAGATATCTGACTTGATCAGATCGATCTGATCTTCTGTTCTTCTCTTGCATTCTGGCCTGTCGGATATCAGCTGTTGTTTGGATCTTCAGATCTGAGTTATACATATTGAGGTTCCCCCTCAATATGTGACCTATCTATTACATCAGTTGTTCTATACAGTAATTATCAACTGTATTTTATAAACGGTAATATAAACATCAGTCAGCTAACAGGTCTGACTGGTCCTATTACATGTGTTTTTGAAACTTTTATCAAAAGTATAAATTTCCCAACAATTTCCCCCTTATTGATAAAACCAAAACACCTGAGAAACCAAACACAGTTGATAAATATAGAACAGTAAAGAGCACATAATTAGAAGGCAATGAGATTTTGTCTTAGGATCAGAAAATAAACTTTTCTCATTAGATATGTTGATTACATGTTACATCAGAAAAGTTTGAATTTAAAAGCAGCTGATCCTGAGAAGTCTTCTGATTCTTCACTCTTTAGGCTTGTATCCTTCTGGCATCTCTCTTTGATCTTGAGGTACGTTGAAAATCGATATATTTTCCATTTGACATCATTGGTCCTGCCGAGGATCGATTATATGCGTTTTGCTTTCAGATGTCAAAATAGAATCTCGAAATGCCATCTGTCAAATGAGCCATCCGCCTTCTTGAGTCAGATCATACTCTTGGCGAGATATTTTTACATTGATAAGTTTGGCCTCATTTTCCGTGATACTTTAAAAAACGGATATTTATTTTCTAACCGGTTGAGGAATTCATCATCCGGAGATTCTTCTCGTGGAACAAGATCAAGAACAAAAAGCGTCGAAGCCATTCACTTCGATCTTATTCCATTCCTCAAACCTCTTAGCATGTGCGGCTAGTTTTTGGAATGATCTCATCAACTTCTTTGGCAAATTTGAGGTTCCGCATGATTTTCCGGCCTTTCCTTTCTTTCGCTCTCGATCCGAATCTTTTTTCTTGATTTTACGCCTCTGTCAATTTTTACGCCCCTTCTTTCTTCTTCACTTTTTTAGGGCCTCTTCAAAGAACTTTGCTCTTTGGAAAGTTTCTCGGCGGTTCCTTATCGGCCTCAGATTCTGCTATTTGTGCTTCTTGTGACTATTTTAGTCCGAGTGGTCGGCACAGTTGTGATGTCCAAAGACACCCAGAAGAATTTGCCTTTCTTGTCTTTGACTTTTCCATCTTTTTCAGAGACTTCGTTAAAAAAGAGATCCGGATGGTCTAGTCTTTGTCCATAGGCTTCAACCTATGCGAATTAGGTCTTCGTTGTTCTAATCATGTCGGGTTGGTTTCTCTCTCCGTCCTTCCCCCTTTTTGGTTTGATCAAAAAGAGTCGTGAGGTGGGAAGTTAGGGATCCAAAATCGACCGATATTGCCCCTGTTGAGATGCAATGAGATAAACACGAACTTGAGTAGTTAGATGTTGAACCTTCGAGATCAGCTCAGTCTTGACAGATTCCATGGCAATAGAGAGTGTAAAAATCAGTTTGTCAAGTTTCTCTTCTGTCAATACGAGCTTTTCATTGAGCATCAGAAAAGAAACTTGTTGTTGATCCACCTGAATCAGCTTGTCATCAACGGATTTTTATAAGTTCGGGCAGACACGGTGGTCACAGTTTGGGGAGAACCGATCTTTGATTGCCTCAACTGGGAAATAGCCAATTCCCTTTGATCTGTTATTTCTTTGAGGCTAATCTGCCTCTGATCAGCTATCACTCCCTCAACTTCTTCTTTCAGGAGATCTTTGAGACAAGATCTGGTCTCCTGAAGTTGATTAGCGGTGATGTGAGATGTTGGAATGTTTTGCGTCACGGATCTCTTTTCGATTGTTTTGCGCCTCCATTGGTTGGTCATGAAATCGCAACACCAGTTCCACTATCATCGGCAGACTCTTGCATCCTTCATTGTAGCATCCGGCCAGAGCTTCTTGGCGATCTCCGGTTTCGCCTTGATCGATTAACTTAACTTTCGTGGATCGAGCTTTGATAGATTGATGAGTTATCATTTCGGTGGTGATCCTACTTTAGCGATTTCCTCATATCAAAATCAAAATCTGCAAACTCATCAAAGACCCCCATCTGCTCAATAATCATTATAAAATCGAGAAGCTTTTTAATCGAGATCTCTCCAGGTGAGGATCTCCATAACTTCTTCTCTAATAGCAGGATGGGCGACCAGTTTTGGATACATCTCATCAATTTCTCGTTCGATTTGCATTCTGACCATTTTCCCTGTGATGGTCTTTGATGATCTAGACTCGGGGAATTGTGCATCGATTCCGGTTGATGAGAAGTGGAGGGTTCCGTGGTGCTTGAGTAGGTGGAAGTTATCGATTGGCTCGACCACCAGAGGTTCTATTTGTGGAGTCAGTGCGCTGGTTCCACAATGAGTAAGCTTTCTGGTTCGCGAACTGATGTAGTTTCAGGTTCGCGGGCAGGTGGGAGTGAAGGAGAAACATGCTCAGCAGCCAGTAGTCTGAGCGGTGAATCAGTTCGAGTTGGAGGAGAAGGAGATCGTTCATCTCGTGCTTCTTCCTCAGAATGTTACAGCGAGCTCTCGGCTGAGCTTTGCTGTCACGATTTTTCACGGTTTTTGTGGCGATCAGCCGATCTGGCGCTCCTTCATCGACTCATCTTCTAGAAACAGAGTCATGGAGGCCTGCTTCGCCTTCTTCGGCCTCTTCTCCTGGGCCTTCACCAGTTTTCTTTTCTTTTTCTGGGGGGCATCTGGTGTAGACGTGGTTGCTTTCTTGCTCTTTCCCTTCTTCGCCTTTGGGGGTGTGGGCCGCATATCATCGTCTGGTGGTCCAAATATGGCTGAAGTGGTGGAGAGGAAAGCCTTGTAGGACTTCAGTCCATTCTGGTCCCATTTGGCATTTGGCATTTTGTCCTTTAGGATAACTGCAACCTTGTTGAGATTGCTGATCCTCTTCTTCAGATAGACCTGCCTCCATTCATCAATTCCAAATTTCTCATGTTCTTGGAGTAGAATGGCCTTTAGGAACCCATGCCAATTGATGTTCTTGGCTTCATCAATTATTGCTGACCATATTTATGCAGTTTAGCGGATGTAAGAGCATCTGGGTTGAACGCATAATACCCATGATGATTTTTTGACAATATGTCAAACAACGATCGGTATTTCCTCTTGAGCATTGGTCCGACAAAACACGTGGTCCGATGTTTGTCGACCTCTCGAAGAGTTCGTTTCGATCACTCATCTTCATTCTCCTCAGTAGTCTTGTGCAGCGAGATAGATCCTTTGGCAAGTGAGCAGACGAGTTATGTCCGCGATTCGTCGATCGATATCTTCTCCGTTGGTCGACGAAAGTAGTTCTTCTCGAAGGCGTCAGATCACTCTTAAATTCCTTAGGAATTGAGTGCTTCATCTTTGCATCCTTTGGATTGCACGTTGGAGCGTATAATATTTCTCAAGACCTCCTTTCTTGTAATTTGCTCCACTTCCATTGATTAGGATCGAGTAATGTCAAACCGCGCGAACTTGTCGTCGACAATCTTTAATGCCGATTCGCATAATTGCACATTATTTTACCCATACCGAAAGTGGCCATCTACAAATAAGATAGACTCGATTAAGATTGTGCATAAACATAGAGATATGATATATTGATTATCGGACCTATACATAGGCCTAGTAATCGATAAACACATGCGGAAACCAAGAAACAATAAAGCATAACACAGGATACCATTGATTGACAAAATCTTTAAGATCAATGGATTTTAAAGAAAAAAAGGACTCATCAAATAATCGAAATTACCAGTTTCATTTTTCGGGAAGATAATTTTGAAACTTAAGAAAAACACTTTGAATCGCAGAGAAGTAATCTGGAGAGTTTTCAGAAAAAAAATGCAAGTTTGTGAATTGGAAAACTCTGGTAGGGTTTTTGATGAACCTTATAAAGATGAGGAGGGAAAAAGACAAGATTTGGAAGATCAACCGTTTGAAAAGATTAAACGATCCAGTTAAGCGGTTTTGATCGAATGGTTGGGAAAAGCACGCGTCAAAAAAAAAACCTTTTGGATTTAAAAGCTCATTTTGTAGCAATTAATACTGGTACCTTACGTCCCGCATTAAATGATTTTGCGGGGAATACGTCCACGTAACGTAATGCGATGAAGAAGGCAAATAAAAAGCAGATAAGGTCCGATAAATAAGCAAATAACAAGGGAAAAGAAAAGCGATTCGGTTGATCGATATATAATGTCAATCAACACCACTTGAAGTTGATTCCAATTGTTGATCTTAGTTTTACGCCTAAGCCTTATAATTTCCCAATTGTTCTTTTCAACTGATCTGTTTCATTTTGCGTCTGATTTCCTTCGATCCTCCTCGATCAGTTGAAGTTCCCCCTTCAACTGATATTTCTGTTTTCTCATAGACTGATATATCCGATTTGTTGAGGTTTCACGTTCAATCGATCTTCCTTATCTCGATCGGGCCAGATGTAATCGATTTTGGTTGACCTAATCGATTCTTCTCGGATCAATCAATTCTTGGGATAAGTGTTACCGCCAAAACTTAGTCTAGAATAGTAGTCTCTATTCCCTAAGTTGGTTGCGATTTGACATGCGTAATTATAAATGCAGATATCTCGATATGTCAATCCGCCGTAAATTTATCCAATTATCAGTCGCGTGATTCCTACATGCTTTGTCCTTGTGATGCAAATTTCTCTAATAGGCTTTTTGAAATCAAATTTGCATTTGCACCCTTGCTTGGCCACTATAAATTGGACCAATGTTTTACACAACATAACCCATTCACCATACTTATCTTCTTTGTAGAATCATGTATTCGGTGAACCCTTATTTCGATGAGACTTCCTAAGAAATACTTTTACCCCTTTTTCAATGATTTCAAAGATCTCAAATCAACCCCTGTGTGTCCCTTTATCACTTTGTTTTTAAATGCGTCATCAAAGATTTCACATACAATTGTTGCCAAGCTTCTCTACCACCAAGGAGGAGGGTTCATTGTCATGAACCGAGAAGACACTTCTCCTAACCAGATGCACCTTGTGTGTCTATCGAGATAGCGGAACTAGCATCAACAGACTACCGATATAAAACATGAGTTTGATATACGGTCTAGATCACACAATGGTGATCTTCGATATCAACTCAATTTTTTGCATCGACACATGTGCCCATAAGGTCTTTGAACCAATTTCTTGGCACATGTGCTCCATTTAACAGCTGGAGAGTCCATTGACTTCAGGTCTAAGGGCTCCTGGCTTAGAAATCCTATCAAGGCCTCTCTCGCTCCATTAGTTTTAGCTTCAGCGAGAGGCTTTAGGATTATTTTAAAGCCTTTCTCACCTTTGTTTAGTGGGGGAAAATGAGAGCATCAGATTTAAAATCTCTCTCCCCCCTGCTCTTCTTGGGTTAGGATGAGGGTTTAGGGTTATAGGTTTAGGGCTTTCGGTTATGACTTATGTACTGACCTCCGGGTCCTTTGTACTTGTAACTTGTAATGTGTCGACCTTGGTCTTTATCAATGAAAAGTTCTATTATTCCATTGTTGTGTAAATTCTCTGCTTTCTTATGCAATTGTAGGCTTTAATCTGTGAATCTTGCTTGTTGAATATCAGCTAAATCAACTTACAAAGATGTAAAATAACCCAACTGATTTAATCAGATATTCCTTTTAAATTGAGCGTTTCCTTTAATCTGATAACTTGTAAATCTGATCGATTTCTCATATCAGTTCCTTGACTGATCTTCTGATCAGTTGAGATACCAAACTCAACTGATTCCTTTCAACCTGGTTAGTCTCTTAACCAGCTGGTTCTGGAGAACAATCCATCAAGCATTTTAGGTGCTTTTTCTCCAAGATCCAGAAGTCCTAGCTCATTGCACAATTCTCTGAATCTGATCTCAGCTAGTGGCTTGGTTAGAATATCAGTTTTCAGTAAATCAGTGTGAATCTTTTCCATTCTGATATTCTTCTTTTCAACATGATCTCTTATAAAATGGTGTCTGACATCCACATGCTTGCATCTTGTATGTAGAACAGGATTCTGAGTGATTGCAATAGCACTATTACTGTCACATAATATAGGTACATTCTTAGCTACAATGTTATAATCCTTCATTTACGACTAAGCTTAGAGCAATTGGGAGCAATGACTTTCTGCTGACCATATATATTCCTTCAAGAGTAGATGTCATGAATCGATGTCCGCTTTCTTTGAAAACCACGAGATCAGTTTACTTCCTAAAAACTGACATGTTCCTGAGGTTGACTTCCTGTCAATCTTGCAACCTCCATAATCAGAATCAGAATACCCACTAAGCTCTAGATTATCATCTGATGGGTAAAATAAACCAAGATTTACTGTCCCCTTCAGATACTTAAGAATCCGCTTAGCTGCTTCTAGGTGGCTTTGCATTGGATTTGCCTGAAATCTGGCACATACACCTACTGCAAAGGTGATATCTGGTCTGCTGGCAGTTAGGTATAGTAGAGATCCAATGAGAGCCCTATATTCTTTCTGATTTGTTTTCTGACCATCCTCATCTGGATCCATCTTGAATCCAGTCATCATAGGAATTTTGGCTTCCTTGCAATTTTGAACTCCAAACTTGGCCAATAAATTCCTAGTGTACTTTGCTTGGCAGATGAATATCCCTTCTGCACTTTGCTTCACCTGAAGACCCAGAAAGTAATTCATCTGTCCCATCATGGACATCTCGAACTTCCCTTGCATCAGTTTGTTGAATCTTTCACATAGACTCTTGTTGGGAGATCCGAAGATGATGTCGCCCACGAGATCCGAACCATCGTAATATCTTCTCCATCTTCTATTCTCGAATAAGGTTACGTCCATTGTTCCTTTAGTGAACCCACTTTGTCTATCAAGAAGCGAGAGAGTGTATCATACCAAGCTCGAGGAGCTTGTTTCAGGCCATAAAGAGCTTTTCTTAAACGGTACACTTGGTTTGCTCTTTTGAAGCCCGGAGGTTGTTCGACATAAACTTCCTCTGCTAGTACCCCGTTTAAAATGCACTCTTTTACGTCCATCGATACCACAGTGAACCCTCTGTGGGAAGCATATGCGTAAACGGCGAATGGCTTCTAGGCGAGCGACTGGTGCAAAGGTCTCATCATAATCAATTCCTTCTGATTGTGAATACCCCTTAGCAACAAGTCTTACCTTATTTCTGGTGATGACGTTTTTCTCATTTCTCTAGTTCTTGAAAACCCACTTCGTGCCAATTACGTCTTGATGATTTGGTCTGTCTACCAGTTCCCAAGCTTTATTTCTCTCGAACTGTTCCAGCTCCTCCTGCATGGCTAGAATCCGACTTTGCGTCTGTAGAGCTTCCTCTATTGTTGTTGGTTCCTTCATAGACAAATAATAGCAATACATGGCACTTTCACCAATCTGATGTCTAGTTTTAACTTTATCAGATGGGTCTCCGATTATCAGATCAGTTGGATGGTGGTTATCCGTGTCCTTACGATTACGATTTGCATCGGTTTGGAGAACATCATCCATTTCTGATAAAAGTTCATTACTAGTGACTGGGAGTGGTGCAGAATTATGATCCACTTGATAAGAACATGTCTCAGGTGATGTTGGACTCATCATGTGTCGATGTGCATTCGCGGGAACTTCGGTGTTCCCCCCGAACCGGATGGTTCGATTGATCTTTATCTCGGTTGTACCGGCTTCTTCATCGACAATTTTTTTCGTACCTTAGGATCCGAATGATCGGTGAATCGACTAGATCGGAATGTATCTTTATTACGGTTTTCGATTCTTTTTCCTTTATCATTAGTGATCCATTTTCCGAGCATCAGTCTTGGTTGATCAGTGCACGTCTTGTTACGAGGCGATTTCTCATGTTCGAGAAGATGCTTCATCAAAGACTACATGGGGTGTTTCTTCCACAAGTAGGGTTAAATGCATTTGTAAACCTTGAAAGCCTTGCTAGATGAGGAATATCCTAAGAATATACCCTCATCGACTTGGCCTCAAAAGTCTTCAACGACTCTTCCCATTGTTGTGTATGAAACACTTACACCCAAAAACATGGAAGTAAGTAAGAAACACGAGGTTTTACGCCCTTCCACGAGTTCATAGGGTGTTTTGTAGTGAGCCTTAGTCGAAGACATCATTACGAGTATGGCATGTTGTTGATTGCTTTACGCCTTTAAACGGCTTGGTATTCCATGTTCAAACTAACATCGTCTGCGGCGGCTTCTTTGAGAGTTCATTCCTCCGATTCGCTACTCCATTTTGTTGTGGCGTCCTTGCGGTGATATTTCATGTTGTATACCAAACTTAGAGCAAAAATCAATAATAAAAGAGTTCGTAAATTCGTACCTTTATCGATCTCGATTTTTACTACAATCGACACCCTTCTCATTTTGTAATCTTTTTTAGCGGCTTGGGTATCTTCGTTGTTGTCTCATTCTTCTTATGTAAGAATATAACCTGTAAACTTGGAATAGTCATCCACGATTACAGAGTATATTTCGTCCGTTGAGATCGATGGTGTAATCGGGTCCAAATAGATCCATATGAAGCGGTTTGAAGATTCTCATTTGGATGCAGTCCGGAATTCCCTTGAATGAAGCTTTGACTTTTTTTCCTTCCGACATGCAAAGACATGTTCGATCCTTTGAAAATACTTCATTCGGAAGTCCTTCCACTAGTGACATCCTTGCTATCTTATTAAGAGTTTTAAAGTTCGGGGATGACTCATTCTTTTTGTGCGAGCCAATCGCTACTTTTGGAACTCTTGACAATCGCATGCATTTCTTGGGCAACTGTTCCAATCGGTATGTAGATCGTCCCTTTCCTTGAACCGATTAACAAGATCGTTGAGTGGCTCGATTCTTGATAGTGCATTGGTCGGTCGAGAACTCAAACCTTGAATCCGTTGTCGCAGAGAATTGTGAAACCGATAATAGGTTGTGCTTCGGACCTTCAACATCTGAGACTCGATTATTTGTACATCATCATTCTCTAAGGTTAGAATCCTTTGGTATAACCAAAGTTATCATCACCGAAGAGTACACGCGGGCCTTTTCGTTTCTATGTAAGAGCCGAGGAGATGTTTGCTTCAATCATGTGCCTTGAGCATCCACTTATCGATGTACCGGATAGTTGCTTGCACACCTCCTTTGTTGGCGGACCCACGCGATCCTGCAAGAAGAAAATCGGGCTTTAGGTACCCCTTTTTGGATTGGGTCCCCGAGGGGTTAGGATTAGTTTTTGGGAATCCATACAAACAAAGCACTTCTATTGTGATCGGTTAGATCGAAGGCCCGATTTGTCTCCCATACCTATCAACATAATCACACGTCTCTTTATATGCTTTTCGATTAGTATGATTATTAGTGTGAACCTTGGATGACTTAGAAGACTTGGGATTTATCTTTTATGTTTGTCTTTTTTTCATCCATTGTAGTTCAGTCAATGACCCTAGATTTTCGATTATAGGGTAGGTAATGCGATTGCTACCATCAAAAGATTCATATCTTTTTCAAGATAGGTGGTTTTTGCGGTTTACGAAGCATGCTTATTAGGCAGTGACCTTGATTGGGTCTCAGATTAGACTTCCCTTTTTAAGGTTGTCTTTTTCGATTTCGATCTGTTGATCGAGTTGAGGTCTCTTCGGAAGAACGGGTTCTTTGTTGATTCTCTACCGATGCTTTACCGGTTGGGGTCCATTTTTGTTCCTTCGGTTAGGCACCGCCTTTACCCGCTTCAACTATTCTTTTTCCCTTATTAGATACATGTTTGGCTTTTGGTGTATCTTTTGTCGAAACCGGTCGATTACACCTTTTTGAGATGAATCGGTAGGGCTTTTTTGAGGATGTGGAAGGGTTCTCATACCCAAGTCCCTTCTTATTAATCGTTGTTCGAAAATAGGTGTTCATGTCTTGAAGCGGTTTTAGATGATTTTGTGAAAACCTCTATTTTCTTTTGTGCATTATCCTCGATGATTTTAGACTTTCATGCTTTCGGAATAGCTCATCGAATTTTGCTTGCGAGGATTTTGAAGTCATCAACTTGTTGTTTGTTAATTGCGGTGATCTTTGATCCGCTTCTCCGATCGAAGCTTTAACTTTTAATTTTAAATTCCCGGTTGCCTTCCTCGGCGGTTTAAACAGATTTAAGTTCGGAGGCTTTCTTGAGATCATTCTCTTTAGCAAGGCGATTATTTACGGTCCTCAAACTTGTCATTTTAAACCGACTATAGCATAAGTGTCTCTTGCATTGGAGAGATCCTCAAGCAATTGCTTCGAGTAGAGCTGCGGTCAATCTCCCGGCGGGTGTGCTAATGATAGCGGTGTAAAGCGAACAAAAGCGGGTTTGGAGGTTACCTCAGATTGGTCCTCCTTTGCCATCAAAAGAGATCTCATCATCATCGAAGAGAATATTAGATCTTCATTTCCATAGAAGTCAACAAAGATTGCTGATCGCATGTAAATCTTCTGAGAGGAGTATCCGGAATCCTCGAGAGGGCGAATCTGAATCGTCAATTCGGCGACGGTAAACAACCATGGCTTTTACGTCCCTGTGCCGTTGCTCTCTTCTGTTCCTCTTTTCTTCCCTTTCTCTTGGCGTCAGTGCAGGCGTCTGCTTATTTGTAGTGACTGGCTTCTCCACGGTTGAAGCACGCTCCTTGATCCACGGAACCTTTTCTTCGGGTGAATCACTCGGTCTGTATGATCTATCGGTGACTTTCCTTTTCGATAGTAGTCTGAGCTTCTTACATCGATTGATTATCTCTTCTCTCATCATTTAGATTATCTCTTTTCCTTTCACCTCTGTGATCTCTCCGATCATCGATTCGGTTCTTTCTAGAGATACATTTGTCGATCTCCTATCTCTTCCTCGGTATGTTGATAATCTTTATAGAATTTTTGATACTTACCCGGTTGAGTATTTGATTTTTCTAGTTTCTGCAGTAGCGAGCGTCTGATTTCGCCTAACTTATGATGTTTCAATGGGTTCATTGGTCTTCAATCTCTTCTTGGTTGCCTTAAAAGCAACCGATTTGGAAGTTGAGGCTTGGCGGGCACCTCATCTTCATCTCGCTTGTCCTCTCTCAATTAAATCGAACTCGTGAGCTTTAAGGCTCAAGAACAAGCTACTTGGCTTCATTTTTTAAATGTCTTGGCAATCCTTGATTCGTGGACCTTCATGTCCCATTTCTTGGTGAGAGACCTTAAAATTTTGTAGTTGATATCTTTATCGGACATCTCTCTACCAAGTTCTCGAAGCTTGTTTATTGACATTGTAATCCTTCCATCGAGTTCGTTGATGGTTTTCGTTGAAAACATCTTTCTTTTTTTCGAACTTAACGGTTAAACTGCAGACTACTGTCTTTTATCCGGTCATTTCCTCGCGATATTTCAAAGAAGAGTATCCCACATTGCTTTCGCAGTTTTGAGATACTTAACCTTTTCCTTGGTGACCTTATCCATTGTTTTCATGATAATATGCCTTGCGATAGTATCTAGAGTATGCAGTTTCCTTTCCTCTGCATCCATCAAGGCTGGGCTTTTTCGTACAAGACTTCCCGGGGCAAAGTCTGGATCTCCTCCAACTGCAGGGTTGTCGTAATATATGATGATGGGTCCTCTTTCGATGACTTCCATCATTCTGCCACTAATCGAACCTAGATGGTTGGACATATATATGGCCCAATCTGCATACTCATCGATTGAGAACTTCGGCAGATCATGATACATACCTGAGGTGTTATCCATGCTGAGTGTTTTTTTTTTTTTTGGAAAAAGAATGAGTTTTAAGAAGGTTTTTCAAGATCAGTTCAGTCGACCACAAAGATTCTTCCTCAAGAATCGATGATACACAAAGTCGATTGGTCTCAGAGAACCAACCGCGCTCGATACCACTTGTAGGTCCCGAGCGGGTTGTGAGGGCGTAAGTCTAGAGGGGAGGGTGAATAGACATCGAAAACTTTTTTGTGCAGATCGGTGTGATGGCGATTAACTTTGATCAGAGTCGCGAGTGAATCGGTTTGGGCTGATAACTAACTTACTAATCGCCAGAAGGCAGATCAGTTTGGTAACTATCAGTTTAACTGATGTGTGCAAAAGCTTAAGTTTTACCCGTGAAAAATCAGTTTTTATAAATCAGATTCCAAAGTTAGTCTTTTAACCAGTTGACTGAAGTGTCAAGCTTGATCAGATCAGAAGCTTGGTGCTAGCTGATCTCAACTTAGAATATGTATGCGCTTTAAAGGTTGTGCAATTGTGTAGACAGTTAATCAAAGCGGTAAAGGCACACAAGATTTATAGTGGTTCGGACAAACCAGTCCTACGTCCACTCTTCCCTATCACAAGGGGCACCAACTTAACCAACTGGACTTAGTTTTATGTGTTAGTCCAACACAAGACAATCGACAGATATTTAAGGAGTTCTCACTCAACCGATCCCAGAAATCAGAACTAGAAACCCTAGTCTGAAATCTTGCTAAACAACTTAACCTAACTTTGGGTTTTGGATAAGATTGTTTTGGTTCCAACTATGAAATCTTTTCTAGTGTTTAAGGTAGCCTATCAGCTAGATGAAAAGATTTCTATGCTAAGAACTTATGGGATGAACACTTAATAAAATAATCTTCTTGATCGTGTTCTTCGTGCGGAAATCTGATAATTGCTTGAGCTTCTTGATTGTTCAGTGTTTCCGTGTCTTCACTCTGAAGTGTGATCCCATATTTATAGACCTTGAAATCAAAGAGCCGTTGGAGAGCAATTTGAATTTCAGGCTATATTTGGTAGGTTTGCAGGATTGATGTGACGTGCTTCAGGAACGGCATGGCCGAAAGCGTGAACTTGTATTTTATAGCCGTTAGAGAGAGCAGCATCAAATCCCGTAATTGCCGGCTCAGATCATACGTGTCTAGTTCTTATTGGTTAACAGACGCACTTTTCAGTGTTGTTCTTCCAACTAAGGTTGACATTCTTCTTGTTCAGATCATAGACGTATGACTTAGGTGAAACATCAGTTTTCACCTGGTGAGCTGACCTGATCAGTCAGAACTGATCAGTCTACCTGATGGAGTCTTCTGGTGCCGGTTGACTTAGCTTCAACTAGCAAACTCGGCTGATGTAGGTCTTCTAGTCTGATCTTCTGGAAGTCATCTGATCTTCAAGTATTCTGAGTTTGAGCTTTATGACTTCAGCTGAGATATCTGACTTGATCAGATCGATCTGATCTTCTGTTCTTCTCTTGCATTCTGGCCTGTCGGATATCAGCTGTTCTTTGGGTCTTCAGATTTGACTTATACATATTGAGGTTCCCCCTCAATATGTGACCTATCTATTACATCAGTTGTTCTATACAGTAATTATCAACTGGTATTCTATAAACGGTAATATAAACATCAGTCAGCTAACAGGTCTGACTGGTCCTATTACATGTGTTTTTGGAACTTTTATCAAAACTATAAATTTCCCAACAGATACACTCATCATTTCGAGAAATTGTGACATTCTTATTAAAATAAACTAAGTATCCATCAAAAGAATTTTAGAAACTGAAAGTGAATTCTTTCTAAAACTGGGAACATAAAGAACGTCTCTTAAAACTAAAATTCTATCACTAAAAGATAGGTGCACTTCTCCCACTGCAATAACCGCAACTTTCGTAGCATAGCCCACGGTTATAGTGATCTCACTCCCACTTAATTGTCGGATTATCTAGAATCCTTGAAATATTGAAACAAATATGATTAGTGGTTCTTGCATCAATTTCCCACGAATGGGAAGCATGCGCCGCTAAACAAGTTTCAATAACTGGTGTGTTAGAATTACCTTACATACCAGCCTTCTTAGGCTTAGTACAGTCTGACCTCCGATGTCCTTTCATACCGCATTTGAAACACTTCCCTTAGCAGTCTTCTTGACACCCCCTTTTTGGTTCAGCTTCTCTTTGCCCTTGGCAAAGCTTGAGTTGACTTGGTTTTGGCCTTTTTCCTTCTTCTTCTTTTTACCTCCATTTGGTCAAGAAGAAGTGGAAGGTCCGGTTGCCACCAAGGCTTGGTTTTTACGTCAAATAAAAAAAAAACTCAGGCTTGTTAAGGTGAGCCATCATCTGGGGAACGTGCTCCCTTACGGGCGTTCCCTCCACCATTTTCTGTGACAACATATCTCGCATGGTGATCTGCCTAGCAGTACGGTTCTGATGTTTAGACATCGCTTTAAGATTTTGCATAATTTCCGCAGCAGTTCCAATGTTATGGTGTATTTAGCCCTTTCATTGGAACGCTCCCAGTCATTATACTGTTTCTTATCCATTTTGCTAGAGTCATCAGTAGGTGTGATACCCGAGCTTCTCACTACTCATTGGCCAATATATTTCATGCATTGCATGCATTTTATATTATTAACGTGTTAATATTATTTATGTGTTATTTGTGATTCTGCATTATTTATCTTGCGTTTAAATTATTTTAATGATTGAATTATTTATTATACTTATATGTGATTAGTGGTCAGAGAAACTCTAAAATAATTATGGAGACTTATTAGAATAAGAATGGAATTGAGCCTCAGTGTTGAAATTTAAATATTTTGTATTGCTAGCATTTGGGGATAGAGGAAATAATAAGTTAAAATAGTGTAGATGCATTAGCTGAGTTATACGTACAAAATTACAACTTATAAATTACATGTATGCTTTTAATATTAAGAGTTATTAACTATAATCATTGGATATCTATGTATTTGATGTTTGATCCTAGTACACACGTGTATACTGCTACATGAGTATATATGTGGTTTCTTTGGAAAACTTAACAATAATATTATTATGTTATATACTTTAAAAGTGTAGAATAGGTTCACTAAGTATACCATCTTATGGTGTATATACGTATACGTTAACATCATTAGTACCATATCATATACATATGTACACCTATATGTGTCTAGGATGGATAAATATAAGCAGTAATTAGGTAAAAAGGAGGCATAAGGCAGTGGTGGGAGATAAGATATACAAACCCTCTTTCTGTACTTAATTAGCGCACCTTCTAGCTAAACTAGAGCAAGGGAACAAGAAGGAAGTAAAAAAAGAATACTTGGAGAGACATAGGGGAAGCAGGTAATTACTTGAGCTATATATGTATATACGTATAATTTGATTCATGAATTTCGTTGTCTAACTACTCCCAATTAGGGTTTTATTGTAAAACTAGTACACCTTGTATACTATATACGTATATAAACTTCTTGTAAGCATTATTTTCATTAATTAAGTTGCTAAGTGATATTACTAATTTATGAATACTTGGGCGTTGAGTAGCAAAACGTACTTCAATAGTTGAGTTTTATTTGTGTATTTGTAATTATATTCGAATGGGTGTTTGGCGAGTAGAAAGTAAGACCTTTTGCAACTATTACATTCTACTATATATAACTTGGTTCTTGCATTAGTAAAGTAGCTATGATATCAAATTTAATATACTTACTAAGCTTGGTAAAGGGGAATTGTAATGGTTAATTAATTAAGTAAATGCCTTTTTATATTTCGATAAATAAGTAACATTTTGGAAGGTGATTAGTGGTGGTTTTATTTTAATTTCAATAGGAATTTAATCACTTATAGTCTAGACTCGTACTTAGAGTATAATCATGAAACGATGTATATGACAATAGCAAGTAATAACTAAATAATGTTTGGTAGTTTATTCTTTTAGATTTGAAAAAGGAAGGCGATAAAGACAATTTAGGAGTTCGAGTTATTGACGCTTCCCGTGCTCGAGGTAAGTAGAAATTCATTTGCAACTACAATGCATAAACATAATATTTTGTGAATTATATGTGTTTAATTGATAATACATGAAGATTAAGTGGGTTTTGATATTTGATTAATATTCAGTAATAAATGTGGAAAGAGCTGGTGAGCTTGATATTTGATGTAAATTGGATATGTTATATGTGAAACTTGTGAGTTAATCTGTGCTACATTGCATTGCATTATGCATATCATGCATTATCATGAAACGAGGTTTGATCAAATGATGTGATTTGGCCACTGATTATACACCGAGGACGGAAGGGGCGACCAGGGAGACTCTGGCATAGACCACTCAGCGTAGGCAACCGTCTTATTAATACACGGGAGGGGCGACCAGGGAGACCCTGGCACCGTCTCTTGAGGTGACTTTACAGAAGGGGCGACCTGGGAGTGGAGTGACCAGGGAGACCCTGGCGGGCTGCCCAGCGTAGGCCACCGTTTTATATATATGGGTGGATTAAGCTCAGTCCGGTGTATAATAGTGAGTCTGGAGCCCTGCGAGTGTATCATAAATAAATTGGTGATTTCAAAAGAGAGTGCGTGGGGAGGATTTTCAAAGATTCACAACATCATGCATAATTTCTGCTTACTGAGATTTATATGTCTCACCTAGTTTATGCATTGTAGGTGAGCATGAGATGTAGTGATGTGGCAGCCTTACTGGACAAGTTGTGGAGTTCCTGCGGGTTTTGAGTGGATGTGTATATAGATGACGACCTGTTGGGCATACCATGGCTTATTGTGATTCTGTTGTTATATTTTGTCGCTTTCGGAATACGTGTTATCTTATCTTATGTTATTAGGGCTTATACATACTAGCATGTGTCGTCTTGGGGATTGAGTTTGGATGGTTGGTTCATTGGTATTTGTTATAAAATATATATATATATATATATATATATATATATATATATATGAATGCGAATAGGTTATGTTTGACGTGAAATCAGGTTATGATCGTATATGAGATAATGTTGAGCTCATAATGTTCGACAAAGAAAAAAAATTAAAATTATAGCAGGTCCATAGGTTAATTATATTTATAATCCTTATATTCATATTAATTGGGGTTGAATAAGGGTGGTCGTCACAGTAGGCTTTTCGGGTTTAGGTACATCAAGAACCCACTTGTGTTGTTGTGCAGTTAGGACAATTGATAATTTACTATTCCAATCAATATAGTTTTCTACTTTCATTTTATTAACCAGTGTTTTCATAACCGGGTTGAACCGGCCGGTTCAACCGGTTGAACCGGGAACCGGCCGGTAACCCGGTTAAAAAACACGTATAGAACTGGATTTAAGGTTGAACCGGGTTGAACCGGTCAAAATCCGGTTCAACCGGAAAAAACTAATTTTTTATTTTATTTTTTATTTTTTTAAATTAAATTACTAATTTATATTAAATATTTAAAATTTTAAATCTATATTCCTCTCACATTTTTCTCCAACACTTTCGATGTGCGATAAATGTATGAGGTGGGACAAAATTTATAAAATATGATATGAAAAGTTATAAAATATATATTTAAATTTTTGTATGTGTATACTTATTTTGTTTTTTTAACTAAACATAGAAAACGGTTGAACCGCCGGTTGAACCGGTCCGACCGGTTGAACAGCTGACCGGTGGTCTATTCGGTTCGATCACCGGTTCGGTTATGAAAACATTGTTATTAACTTCAAGTATGCTAAATAGTGGGTAAAAGGAAAAAGACATGCTGAACTGAAAGTAAACATACATTTTTGTGTTAATATCCAATTAAACACAAAATTTATCACATAATTCGATCACATGTAGCATACTAAAATCTCAAAAAAATATGAACATGCATCAGCCAACATCTTAAACCAGTTTAAATAGGTCACGTGGGGTGATAAGTCTATTTAAACACATTTAAGCAGGTTACAAACAAAGACAGTTACAAACCTTTAATTCAAAATTAATAGTTGGCTCCCACTTGACCATATAACCTTAGTTGGTAAAGCAAACACTGAACAAGTGTACTTATTAACCAATGAGATCGAGACACGTATGTATGGAGCTGACAATGCAGGATTTGGCGTTGCACAGTCAAACGGCTAGAAAGGACAAACATACATGCTTTCGATCATGCCGTCCCTGAAGCACGTCACATCAAGCCTGCAAATACTACCTAAAATAGCCTGAAATTCAAATTGCTCTCCAACGGCTCTTTGATTTCAAGGTCTATAAATATGAGATCAACTTTCATTGTAAGGTTATGGAAATTATCATCAAGCTCACGTTATCCACAATTTCCGCACGAAGAACACAAAATCAAGAATATTTTCTAAGTGTTCCTCCCATAGTTCTTAGCACATAAATCTTATCCTCTAGCTTTAGGCTTCCGAAATACTAGGATAGATTTCCAGTTGGAACACAACAAACCTTATACCTAAACTCACAAAGTTAGGTTAGGTTTGTTTAGCAAGATTTCAGACTAGGGTTTCTAGTTTCTGATTTCTGGGATCAGTTGAGTGAGAACTCTTGAAACATCTGATTGTACTGTGTTGGACTAACACATTAAACTATGTCTAAGTTGGTTAAGTTAGTGCCCCTATCTGATATGGAAGAGTGGACGTAGGACAGGTTGTCTGAACCACTATAAAAATCTTGTGTGCATTTTCTGATTTACCTGCTTTACACTTTGCACACTACTTGTTTAATATTACATGCACATTCTGAGTCTGGATCAGATTTGCATCAAGCAACTGATCTGATCAGTTTGACACTTTGTTATCTGATTTAAAATAGATCACTCAGAATCTGATTTGAGCAAACTGGTTTTTCACACTAGTTAACTTATCTTCCGCACCAATAGTTGAATTGATAGACGTCAAACTGATCTGCTCACAAGCGATCAGTAAGTCGGATATCAGTTTGTACTGCTTCACTCGCACTCTGATCAGAATTACTTGCTCCTCACATCTGATCTCACAAAACGTTTTGAAGTTTATTCACCCCTCCCCTCTAGACTTCAACCCTCACAAAACCCATTCGGGACCTACAAGTGGTATCAGAGCAGTGGTTCTATAGACCACTGGCTTTGAGTATCATCGGTTCTTGAGGAAGAACCATTGTGTTCACTTGAACAGATCTTTGAAAAACCCATTTTAAAACTCATCTGTTTCCAAAACTCACATTCAACATGGATAATACCTCGGGTATGTATCATGATCTGCCTAAGTTCTCCATTGATGAGTATGCTGACTGGACCATACTCATGAGCAACCATCTGGGCGCGATAAGCAGCAGAATGATGGAAGTTCTTGAACAAGGACCCATCATCATCTATCACAACAACCCAGCTGAAAGAGGTGATCCAGAATTTCCAACTAGAGCCAGAATCAGAAAGAGTCCTTCACTGATGGATGCCGAGGAAAGAAAATTGTCCAATCTGGATACCGTAGCCAGACATATCATCATGAAGACGATGGACAAGATAACACGTGAAAAGATCAAGTATCTCAAGACTGCCAAACAGATGTGGGATACTCTGGCTGAAATGTGCGAAGGAAACGACTTGATTAAGGACAGCAGGCTGCAAGTTGAACTGGTGAATTTTGGAAAACTAAAGATGCTACCAAATGAAATGATAAATCAACTCGATGGACGAATCACCATGTCAGTCAAGAAGCTTTGGGAACTGGGACGAGAAATGTCAGACAAAGATTACAAGATCTTGAGATCTCTGACCAAGAAATGGGACATGAAAGTAACATTAATAAAGGATTGCCAAGACATTGCTAAGATGAAGCCAAGCAACCTGTTTCTCAGTTTAAAGGCTCACGAATTCGAACTGATTGAAAGAGGCAAAGAAGAAGAAGGCGAGTCGCCTGCTGAAGCCACACCTGCCACATCAAAAGCAGTTGTTGTAGGTCCCGAATGGGTTTTGTGAGGGCAGAAGTCTAGAGGGGAGGGGTGAATAGACTTCTGAAAACTTTTCGTGCAAATCAGGTGTGATTGCAGTTTGCCTGATCAGAGTGCAAGTGAGTCAGTTTGGACTGATGTTCAATTTTACTGAGTGCCTGAGGGCAGATCAGTTTGATATCTGTCAGCTTAACTGATAGTGCGGAAGCTTGTAAATACCCGTGTGAAAAACCAGTTTTATCAAATCAGATTCTCAAGTCAGTTTTCAATCGGCTGACTAAGGTGTCAACCTGATCAGATCAGTTGCTTGGTGCAGACTGATGTTAACTTAGAATATGTATGCAATTTTAAGCTCAGTTGTGTGAATAGTGTAAAGCAATAAAGAGCAAGTAAATGCACACAAGATTTTATAGTAGTTCAGACGAAACCCATCTTACGTCCACTCTCCCCTTAACACAGGGGCAACTTAACCAACTTAACCGAACTTAACCGACTGGACTTAGTTTAATGTGTTAGTCCAACACTCAACAGATGTTTATCGAGTTCACACTCAACCGATCCCAGAAATCAGAAACTAGAATCCCTAGTCTAAAATCTTGCAAAAACAAACTTAACCGAACTTTGAGTTTGGGTAAAGAATGTTGAGGTTCCAACTGGAAATCTATCCTGGTGTTTATGCAGCCAAATGCTAGAGGATATGATTTCTATGCTAAGAACTATGGGATGAACACTTAAGAATAATCTTCAAATTCGGTGTTCTTCGAGCGGAAATTTTGCTATAGTTTTTGCTTCTTTTTCAGTCTGCTCGATGCGGTGTTTTTCTATTTTTTTTAAATTTTGAAGAGCAATCCCATTTTATAGACCTCGAAATCAAAGAGCCGTTGGAGAGCAATTTGAATTTCGTGCTATATTAGGTAGGTTGTAGGATATGATTGTGACGTGCTCCGAATATCGGCGTGGTCGTAGGCATGATTAGCGTTGTTCATGTCCGCAGCGTCGAATCCCGCGTTGTCAGCTCTTTTTGTGCACGTGTCGCTTTCTCTTTGGCTTCGCGAGGCGGCACTTCAGTAATTTATCTGTTTGATGATTGATATTCCTTTTGTAGAATATTCGTCTTGTCTGGTGTACTATTTTGGTTGACGCCAGGTGCGAGCTGACTTGATCAGATAACTGATCAGTCTACCTTGTAGAGTCTTCTGATGCAGATTGTCTTAACACAATTTGCAGACTCGGCTGATGTAGGTCTTCAGGTCTTCTGGTAGTCTTCTGATCTTCAGGTGACTCTGAGCCTCAGTGTCTTCAGTCATACTGAGTCTTCAGGTTTGTTACTGAGTCTTCAGGTTTCTCCGAGTCTTCAGGTTTATCTGAGTCTTCAGGTTTAACTGAGTCTTCAGGTCTATCTGAGTCTTCAGGTTCATCTGAGTTTCAGTGTCTTCTGTCTTCACCTGATCTTCTGACTTCTTGTCTTCTGATTTGTTCTTAGTCTTCTGATCATCTGACCTTATCTGGTCATCTGATATTTCGACCTGACCTATACATATTGGGTTCCCCCTCAATATGTGACCTATCTTTTACATTAGCTATCTATACATTTCAGTTGGTCATCTTAATCTGATTCTAAGTCATCAGTCAACTAACAGGTCTGACTGATCCTATTACAACCCGTTTTGGAACTTTCATCAAAACTAAATACAAATTTTCCAACAATTTCCCCCTTTTTGATGGAACCAAAACACTTAATCAGAAAAACAGATACCATGAGTAGAAATGTAGATAATGTAAAACAGTACATGCTTCAGAAGATAATGAGATGTTGTCTTAGAATCAGAGAGATAGAATATTTCATTCAGATAGGTGTGTGCATTACAGAATACATGAAAAAACGTATCTATCATCTGATTCCAGATTGTGTTCCTCAGGTGTACTTGAACATTTGTAGTTCTTTGGGGATGTCAAACATCTTGTACATCCTTTGCATCAGCTTGTCCAGATCTTATCTTCTATGGATCCCTCCTTTGTCAGCAAATCCATAGTAGGCATTCTTGAATTTGACAACATCTAGCTTGTTGTCTGGATGCAAAGGTGGAAGGAGTTGTTCAAAGGGAGGAGCTTCAGGTATCAGTGACATGATCTTCCCTTCCTTCATCACCGTCTGGTAGAAATCTGGGTACTTCGTTTCTAACCAGTTCTGAAATTCATCATAATTTTTTGTCTGATCTTGATGAATAGGAATCATCTCCAGGATGTACACATCACACAACCATTCTCCTCTGATCTAATCCCATTCTAGAAGCAGATCTAGCCGGGCACAGAGGATGTCTTTAACAGGTGCCGGAAGGGCATTCCTTTCCCAAGCAATCTCCTCTGATGCAGCTTCATTCTTCCTCTTCCTTTGGATGTATGCGATGTTTAGTCCCTTAGCCTCTGCTAACTTCTGCTTCTTGATGGCAGCCTCTCTTATTCTCTGTCTGGTTTGCTCTTGAATTTGTTCAGGAGACATCTGGTTTTTTGGTAGAGAATAATTGGCCTTGTCTATGAACTTCAGCAGTAGCTTTCACCATCTTGCCTTTGCCTTTCTTCCTCTTCAGAGTCTCCTCAGGTTCATCTCGTTCGTCTTCTTCAGCTAATTTCTTAGCGAGTTCAAGGCTCTTGGCCTGATCATCAGTTTCCATTCTTTTCTGTACAGACGAAGAGAAGTCTTCAATCTTGTCGACTCTGGCAATGACTTACGAAAAGAGCAATCTTACGCTTTCGATGATCTCTTTGCTATGTTGCTCCACAGTTTTTTCTTTCAAAGAACGAGATCGATAGATGGAGTGGGTGGCAAGTCGGAATCTGATGGCTTTAGAAAAGATGCAATAGATACCAACTGTGTCTGTTTTTCTCTCTTCTCTTGTCCTTCCCCCTTTTTGGTTTCATCAAAGAGGTTGGACAGCTTGCGATTCAGAGCTATAAACTACCGTGTGATCTCCTCTCTGAGTTCCTCACCAACAAGAGGAGTGATCTGAGCGGTGGTAGAAAGTCTTGAGGAGTTAAAAAAGCGTCTGAGAGCAAATTCGATGTCATTTTCTTGCTCGATTCGTAGAAGTCGCAAAGTGTTTCCAACCCATATTCATGTGGTTGTCAGTCTTCTACAAGGATGCCCATGCACTTTCCAGTAGTACCTGTGTCTCATTGAGCATATCTGTCTGAACTTTGAGTTTATCAGACTGGAGATTGAGCTTCTCGGCAAAAGGATTTACTAGTTGCATTACTTCAGAAAGGATGGTATTATGCATCCCAACTGTGTGACTTCTTTCTCATCAACCCGTTTTTGCTTGCTCTTCTTCAAACCGCTTCATCGATTCATAGAGAGTGTGAATTTGTCTTCAATAGCAACCATTACCCCATCCCGAATCTTCTTAGCACAAAGATCTAGGGTATCGGAGCTCAAAGATAGCGATGCGGTCGGATGTTGAAACCTTGCTAAGTTGGGTCTCATCTGCAAAGACCCATTCTTAGTTCATCGCCACTCCTCCTCATGATTTGTAGGAGGTTGAAGCAGTTTCCTCCCTGTTATCAGCAATTCCGAACCTTTCATGAATCAACCATCTGATATCATTGTCAGATGCCAATTCAACAGCGCTTTCAATCCCAGCATTGTTCAAGCACTTCATCTCCAAGTCTACAAAGAAATCAGATCCCAGATTTGTCATGAGGATTAGAAATTCTTCGATGCTTTTTAGTCTGATATCCCTCCAGAACACAATTTCTTCTATCTGATGCTGGATGCCAGGATGTTGATCCAATTCAGGGCACAAGTCCAGCAGATACTCCTTGATTTGTTGCTTCATTATCCTTATGATTGGGCTACCTGAATCAGGTGAAGCAAGCAAGGTTCTGGTATTGAAGGGATTATGAGAGATGGACACATGCTTGTCAGATCTCTCAGGTTCTTGTAACTTGTTTGGAGATTGGGAGTGAGATGGGGATATTTGTGGTTCAAGTTCGTTTTCAGCTTGTTGAGGGTGTTCAGTTTCCTGAACAGGTTCAATGGTTGGGGCAGTGGGAGATCTGGGTGATCTGACTGGTGAGGGTGAAGGTGAGAATGTTTTGTGAGGAGAGGGTGGTGGTGATGATTTTTGAGGAGAGGGTGATGGTGATTTGGAAGTGGGCGTGGGCGATCTTGCTTTCTGGAAGGTCTTGGTGAGAGGCAGAGAATCAGATGGTGATTCTTCCTCAGGGTGCTCCACTTCTGTCCCTCTGACAACTTTTTCTCCTTCTTCTTCTCTGGCAGTGTGCTCAGAACTGACAGTTATCTCCTTTTCTGATTCCACCTGAATCAGATCCTCCGTTCTGTTAACTTACTGAGCAGTACTAGGAGCAGTCTTCAGAGGAGAAGTAACTCTCTTCTGACGTTTCCGCTGAGCATCTGGTTTCTTGGTCAGATCCTTCCTCTTGAACCTCTTCTCTGGAATGGCCATTTCCTGGACTTCTGAAGATGCAGTTGCCTTTTCCTTTCCCTTCTTTTATCCCTTGGGTTTGGGCACATAAGGAGTAGGATCCTCATCAGATTGTCCAGGCAGTGGCTCATCCTTGCCCAATATGGCCTTGTGTTTGCTTGATATATCTTCGCTCCATTCTCATTCCATTCGTAATTCTTTGGCAGCTTATCTGACAGAATGATTGAGATTTTGTGCATGAAGGAGCACTTGGAAGATAAGCACACTTCATTCCTCTGGGTTAGTTCGAACTTCCCCGAGTCTTTCCGCAGCCTTGCCTTGACCATACCCAAACAATCCATATCTGAAGCCTTCTTGATGATTGCAGCAATAACACTGATCTTATAAGAAGTGACAGCATCAAGACTGTAAGTTGAGCACATAATCACCTTCTGAACGATCTCAAGAAGAAGGGGATATTTTCTCTTCAGGTAGGAGGCTTTGACATTCGTCGTATTCTCCTTGTTTGCTGGTCTCAACAGTTCGGCTTCAAGAAAGTCCTTCTCACCTACATCAGTCGTGTAGGTCTCTGGGTTGATGCTTCCTCGAGTGAGACCGAAGATCCTCTGGAGATCATCATTCGACACTCAAACTTCCAGTCCACCAACGGAAGAAATCAAGTCAGCATCAATGTCTTCATCCCTCTATAGATTGTACAGAAACTCTAGGGCTTCATGTGTGTGGACAATGTTCTGATGTGTAGAGCAATATCGTTCAAGTCCGCACGCTCACAAGCACTCCAGAATTTCCAGCGATTCAGGATCTGAGGTGATTGAGAATACTACATACTTTCTCATCAATGATATCTTTCTTCATTGATGCAAATTTGCAGAACTTTTTCCCTTGGCCCTGTCGTGGAACAAGATATGCCATTTCTATATGATATGCAAATTGATGTTAGTTTGAGTAAAATATTTCAATAAATTCAGTAAAACCAGTAATCTAAGCATCAATTAAGCAAGTAAGCGTATAGATCGCAGAAACATAGCATCACGACTTGAAGACCTAATAACTACTATGAATGAAATCATGCAGTACTCAAAGGAAAAATTACCAGAAATTGATTCGTAGGATTGAGAAATCGTGAAAGATGGAATTAATTGATTTTGAAAATAAATTTCTGAAGATTTGAAAATTTTGATCTTTTAAGAATTTTGAGAAGACGAAGTAGTGGAAAGAAGTTTTCTGAGAAAGATTTGGATTTATAGTATGCGAGGGAAATCTTTTTGCACAACTTTCCAAAGGTACTCAAGTATCCGTGTTTTGAAATCAGTGGCTAAGATTAGTCGGCCAAAAAGTATTTTGATCGTACGGTTGAGAAAAGTAGTCTTCTCATTTTATGGACTCGAAAATTCGCAATAAAACGCATTAAATACACATTCTCATATCCGCATTAAATGATTTGCAGTGCATGCGTCACAAAGTTAAGAGAAGGCAGAGTGAAAACCAATTTAAATAATGCATATAAGATGTTCAGAAAGGGACAAATAAGAAACGTATCTAACTGATTGATATTGTAATCAACCAGTTACCACTGTGATCTGATCTGGTACTTGATGACCTTACTGATGGTAGCCTTAAGCATTTCCCAACAATATTTCACTCATCTGATCAGATTCTTGTTTGATCCACTTCGTTACTTATCTGATCCACTTATCTGATCCACTTATCTGATTCTCTTATCTGATCCACTTCATCCTTCAGTTTTCTTCTATCCAAGTTGTATTTCCTATACACTTACGTCATACTCCCGCCAAAACATTTACTTCGGGGAGTAAAAAAAGTCGTCTCGATTCCCTAATCGGCGCGATTTGACATTCCGTAATAATGGTTTAGATACGCTGTGATTAATCACACCGTCAACTCATCCAACCATTAGCCGCGTGTTCCTTACGCTTTGTCGATGCAAATTTCTCTTAAGGTCTTCTAAGAAAATAAATTTGCATTTATACCCCTGAATTTCTTCTATAAATTGGCCTGGGGTGTTAGGCAAACAACACAACATAAACCATTCATCTTCTTTAGCATATACTGCATGCTTTCCGATGAATCCCTTATTTCCGGTGAAACTCCCGGCAAAAACCTTTAACCCTTTTCCAATGAATTCAACATCTCAAATCAACCCTGTGTGTTCCTTCACACTGACTTTCGTCGTCATCGAAGATTACACATACGATCAATGCAAAGCTTCTTTACCACCGTGGAGACGGATCTGCTATAGCAAATAAGAAGACACTTATCCTAACCGTATGCACCTTGTGTGCCTATCGAGATGACGAAATTAGCATCAACAGACTCAGTCTGAAACAAAACATGGGTTTGGTACGCGGTCTGCATCAGATAATAGCTGATCGTCGCGTATTAAACTCAATATTTGCATGTGACACTAGTGGCCTTATGGTCTTTTGACCAAACCTTTGGCACTGGTGTCCCATTTAACAGCTAGAGAGCCCATTGATTTCAAGTCTAGGGGCTCCTGGCTTAGACATCCTTCAAGGCCGCTCTCTCTCCTCACTCCGAAGCTCTGAGGGTGGCTCAGGATTCTAGAAGCCTCTCGCACCCCTTTTAGGGTCGGGGGATAATGAGAGCATCAAGCTCTAAAATCTCTCTCTCCCCTTCCCTACCTTGGGTTAGGCTTAGGGTTTATGGTTTATGTAATGACCTCCGGGTCTTCTTGTACTTGTAGCTTGTAATGTAAATCTGACCTCCGGGTCCTTATCAATGAAAAGTTATGTTATTTCATTGTTGTGTTGCCTCTTCTGACTTATGCAATTTGTAGCTTTAAACTTATACGACTTGCTTGTTGACCGTAGCTTAATCGACTTATAAAGTAACCTTCCAATCTGATCAGTTCCCCCTTAATCTGATATATCTTGAACTGATCTGCTCCTTGTCTGATCTTCAGATCGGCTACTTGTCTGATTTTCTGATCGGCTCCTCGTCTGATCTTCAGATCGACTCCTCGTCTGATCTTCAGATCGGCTCCTTGTCTGATCTTCAGATCGGCTCCTTGTCTGATCGTCTGATCAGTTGAGTTTCCTGACTCAACTGATTCCTCTTAACCTGGTTAGTCTTTTAACCAACTGGTTCTGGAGACCAGTCCATTTAACATTTCTGGTGCACTTTCTCCAAGATCCAGAAGCCCTAGCTCATTGCATAATTCTCTGAATCTGATCTCAGCTAGTGGCTTAGTTAAGATATAAGCTTTCTGCTTATCAGTATGGATCTTTTCCATTCTAATATTCTTCTTTTCAACGTGATCTCTGATAAAATGGTGTCTGATATCCACATTTTTGCATCTTGTATGTAGAACAGGATTCTGAGTGATTGCAATAGCACTATTACTGTCACAGAATATAGGTACGTTCTTAGCTACGATGTTGTAATCCCTCAGCTGCTGACTTAGCCAGAGCAGTTGGGAATAACAGCTTCCTGCAGCCATATATTCTGCTTCAGTAGTAGATGTCGCAACTGATGTATGCTTCTTCGAAAACCAAGAGATCAGTTTATTACCCAGAAACTGACATGTACCTGAGGTTGACTTCCTGTCGATTCTGCAACCTCCGTAATTAGAATCAGAATACCCACTAAGCTCTAGATTATCATCTGATGAATAAAATAAATCGAGGTTTATTGTCCCCTTCGGATACTTGAGAATCCGCTTAGCTGCTTCTAGGTGGCTTTGTATTGAATTTGCTTGAAATTTGGCGCATACACCTACTGCAAAGGTGATGTCTGGTCTGCTGGCAGTCAGGTATAGTAGAGATCCAATGAGAGCCCTATATTCTTTCTGATTAGTTTTCTGACCGTCCTCATCTGGATCCGTCTTGAACCCGGTCATCATGGGAATTCTAGCTTCCTTACAATGTTGAACTCCAAACTTGGCTAATAAATTCCTTGTGTACTTTGCTTGGCAGATGAATATCCCTTCTATACTTTGCTTGACTTCTTGTTGGGAAATCCAAAGATGATGTCGTCCACGTAAATCTGAACCATCAGAATATCTTCTCCATCTTCTATTCTGAATAAGGTTTTGTCCACTATTCCTTTAGTGAATCCGTTGTCTATCAAGAACTGAGAGAGTGTATCATACCAAGCTCGAGGATCCTGTTTCAGGCCATAAAGAGCTTTCCTTAAACGGTACACTTGGTTGCCTTTTTCAAAGCCTGGAGGTTGTTCAACATAAACTTCCTCTGCTAGTACCCCGTTTAAGAATGAACTCTTTACATCCATCTGATACACAATGAACCCTCTGTGGGCAGCATATGCCAGAAACAGCCGAATGGCTTCTATGCGAGCGACTGGTGCAAAGGTCTCATCATAATCAATTCCTTCTGATTGTGGATACCCCTTAGCAACAAGTCTTGCCTTATTCCTGGTTATGACATTATTCTCATCTCTCTTGTTCTTGAATACCCACTTCGTGCCAATCACGTCTTGATGAGTTGGTCTGTCCACCAGTTTCCAAACTTGATTCCTCTCAAATTGTCCCAGTTCTTCTTGCATGGCTAGAATCCAGCTTGCGTCTTGTAGAGCTTCTTCTACTGTAGTTGGTTCCTTCAAGGACAGATAACAACAATACATGGCACTTTCACCAATCTGATGTCTAGTTTTGACTCTATCAGATGGGTCTCCGATAATCAGATTTTTTGGATAACTGGTAATCCAGGTCCTTCTTTTCTGATTTGCGTCTATTTGGAGATCATCATCCACTTCTGATAGTAGTTCATTACTAGTGATTGGGAGTGGTGCGGAATTATGATCCACTTGATAAGAACATGTCTCAGCTGATGTTGGACTCATCATGTGCTGATGTCCGTTCGTAGGAACTTCAGGAGTTCCCCCTGAACCAGATGGTTCAGTTGATACTGCCTCAGCTGTACCAGCTTCTTCGCTGAGAGTTGTGCGTACCTTAGGGTCTGATTGACCTGGTGAATCAACAAGATCAAGTTCTGGGATATACACTGTTACGTGTTCAGATTCTTTATCCTTGATACTTAGCTGATCCATTTTCTACGTATTAGGTACCGGTTGATCTGGCACTGCTTGTTCTGAGGCAGCTTTCTCTTGTCAGACGATGTCTCACCAAAGACTACATGGGGTGTTTCTTCCACAACTAGGGTTCTCCTGTTGTAAACCCTAAAAGCCTTGCTGGATGAGGAATATCCTAAGAATATGCCCTCATCTGACTTGGCCTCAAAAGTCTTTAACTGACTTTTCCCATTGTTGTGTATGAAACACTTGCACCCAAAAATATGGAAGTATGAAACACGAGGTTTTCTGCCCTTCCATAGTTCATAGGGTGTTTTGTAGTGAGCCTTTGTCAGAGAACATCTATTCTGAGTGTGGCATGCAGTGTTGATTGCTTCTGCCCAGAAACGGCTTGGTGTTGCATGTTCAGCTAACATAGTGCGAGCAGCTTCCTTGAGTGTTCTGTTTCTCCGTTCTGCTACTCCATTTTGTTGTGGCGTTCTTGTAGTTGACGTCCCATGTTGTATACCAAACTCAGTGCAAAAATCAGTAATAAAAGAGTTCAGAAATTCTGTACCTCGATCTGATCTGATTTTTACTATGCTGACACCCTTTTTGTTTTGTAGTTTCTTGAGCAGCTCGGGTATCTTTGTTGTTGTCTCATTCTTCTTGTATAAGAATATAACCCAGGTAAACTTGGAATAATCGTCCACGATTACCAGAGTATATTTGCGTCCACTGAGACTGACTGGGGTAACTGGTCCAAATAACTTCATATGGAGCAGTTGCAATACTCTACTGGATGCTGGTCCAGGTGTTCCCTTGAATGAGGCTTTAACTTGTTTTCCCATCTGACATGCGGCACATGTCGGATCCTTTGAGAATACCTCATTCGGAAGTCCCTCAACTAAAGACATCCTAACTATCTTGTTAAGAGTCTTAAAGTTCTGATGACTCATCCTTTTGTGCCAGAGCCAACTGCTACTCTTGGAACTCTTAACAATTAAGCATGCATTTCTTGGGCAACTGTTCCAATCTGCTGTGTAGATCGTGCCTTTCCTTGAACCAGTTAGCAAGATTTGTTGAGTAGCTCGATTCCTTATCGTACACTGATCGCTCGAGAACTCAACACTGAATCCGTTGTCACAGAATTGTGATACTGATAGTAGGTTATGCTTTAATCCTTCGACATACGAGACTCCAGTTACTTGTACATCATCATTCTCTAAGGTTCTGAATCCTTTGGTAAAACCAAAGTTATCATCACCGAAGAGTACACGTGGGCCTTCTTGTTCTTTGTAAGAGCTAAGGAGATGTTTGCTTCCAGTCATGTGCCTTGAGCACCCACTATTGATGTACCAGATAGTTGCTTGTACACCTCCTTTGTTGGCCAGTCCCACGCGAACCTGCAATCGAATCAGGTTTTAGGTACCCCTTTGGAATTGGGTCCTGAGGGGTTAGAGGTGGATTTAGGGATCCACACAAACAGGGCACTTCTATGATAATCAGATATATTAGAAGGTCTGATTTGTCTCCCATAAACATCAACATAATCATACGTCTCTTTATATTCTGATTGGTATGATTATTCGTGTGAACCTTGGGTGAATCAGAAGACTTGGGATTTTTCTTTACGTTTTGTCTTCTTTTAACCCAGTGGAGCTCAGGTGCAGCAGCCCTAGGTCTCTGGTTATAAGGGTAGGTACGACTGCTACCATTAAAAGATTCATATCTTTTTGGCATAGATGGTCTTTGCAGTTTATCTATAGCTTGCTTGTTAGGCAGCTGACCTTGATTGGGTCTCAGATTAGATTTCCTTCTTACAGGTTGTCTCTTCTGATACCTAATCTGCTGATCAGGTTGAGGTCTCTTCAGAAGAACTGGGTTCTTCTGTTGATTCCTCGTCTGATGCTTAATAAGTTGGGGTCCATTTCTGTTCCCTTTCTGGTTAAGCACTTTCCTCACTTGCTCAGCAGGTCTCTTTCCCTTATCAGATACATGTTTAACTTTTTGTGTATCTTTATCAGAGACTCGTTTGATTACACCCTTTTGAAGTGAACCAAATGGGGCTTTTGAGGATGTAGAAGGGTTCTCATACCCAATTCCCTTCTTGTTAGTCGGCGTTTGAAAATAGGTGTTCATATCTTGAACGGTTTTTGATGACTTCGTGAAAACCTCTATTTTCTTGCGCAAACTATCCTCAGTAGATTTTAGACTCTCATTTAGTCGGAAAAGCTTATCAAACTTAGCTTGTAGAATTTTGAAATCATCAGCTTGTTGTTTGTTAATTGCTAGTTGTTCTTTAATCTGCTTCTCCTGATCAGAAGATTTAACTTTCAGAACTTTTAGTTCTTGATCACCTTCCGGCGGGCCAAATTTAATTTCAAATCATTTTTTTTCTTGGCGATGTTCTCTTTAACAAGCTGATTATTTCTTATCCTTAGCTTATCGTTTTCAGCTTCCACTATTGTATAAGTGTCTACTGCATTAGAGAGATCATCAAGCAATTTCTCAGAGTAGAGCTGCAAGTCAATCTCTCCAGCAGGTGTTCTAATTATAGCAGGTGTGGAAATTGAAAAAGCAGAAGGTTTGGAGGTTACCTCAGATTGGTCTTCCTCCCTGACCATTAGATAGATTTCATCGTCATCTGAAGAGAATATCAGATCTTCATGGTCGAAGCAATCATCAGCATTGCTTATCAGACAGAAATCTTCTACAGATGAGTAGTCAGAATCCTCAGAAGGCAGATAGGAATCATCAATTCCTAATGTGTCAGCAACCATGGCTTTTCTGTCTCTGAAGCGTTACTCTCTTCTGTTCCGCTTCTCTTCTCTTTCTCTTGGAGTCAGGTCTGGACAGTCGGTGCTGTAGTGACCTGGTTTCTCGCAGTTGAAGCATGATCCACGATCTACGGAACTTCTTCTGCCAAGTGAGTCACTTCGTCTATAGGATCTATCAGGTGACTTTCCTTTCTGATTATAATCAGAACTCCTTCTGTCAGATCTGGTGTCTCTTCTCTCATCTGACAGATCATCTCTTTTCTTTTCTTCTCTGTGATCCCTTCGGTCATCAGATCTGGTCCTTTCTGGTGATCTGTCAGTTGGCCTCCTGTTTCTTCTGTCTTGATAATCCTTGTAGAATCTGCGATACTTACCGAGTTGAATGTTTGATATTTCAAGTTTCCTGGTAAGCAGAGCGATCTGTTCAGATTGGCTTATGATGTTTTCAATAGGTTCTGTGGCCTTTGATCTGCTGCTGGTTGCTTTGAATCCAACTGATTTTGATGTGGAGGTTGAGGCTTCAGCAGGCAACTCGTTTTCTTCTTCTTGCCCTCTTTCGATCAAATCGAACTCATGGGCTTTAAGGCTTAGGAATAAGCTACTTGGCTTCATCTTGGCAATGTCTTGGCAATCCTTGATTACCGTGACTTTCATGTCCCATTGCTTGGTGAGAGATCTCAAGATCTTATAATTGATGTCTTTGTCTGACATCTCTCGTCCAAGTTCTCGTAGCTTGTTTACTGATATGGTGATCCTCCTATCGAGCTCGTTGATGGTTTCATTTGGCAACATCTTTAGCTTCTCGAACTTCACCAGTCCAGCTTGTAATCTGCTGTCTTTGATCTGATCATTTCCTTTGCACATCTCAGTAAGCGTATCCCACATTTGTTTAGTTGTCTTGAGATACTTTAACTTCTCTTTGGTGACTTTAACATCTCAGCATCGAATCCCGCATTGTTAGCTCTTTTTGTGCACGTGTCGCTTTCTCTTTGGCTTCGTGAGGCGGCACTTCAGTAATTTGTCTATTTGATGATTGATATTCCTTTTGTAGAAAATTCGTCTTGTCTGGTGTACCATTTTGATTGACGCCAGGTGCGAGCTGACTTGATCAGTTAACTGATCAGTCTACCTTGTAGAGTCTTCTGATGCAGATTGTCTTAGCACAATTTGCAGACTCAGCTGATGTAGGTCTTCAGGTCTTCTGGTAGTCTTTTGATCTTCAGGTGACTCTGAGCCTCAGTGTCTTCAGTCATACTGAGTCTTCAGGTTTCTCTGAGTCTTCAGGTTTATCTGAGTCTTCAGGTTTAACTGAGTCTTCAGGTCTATCTGAGTCTTCAGGTTCATCTGAGTTTCAGTGTCTTCTGTCTTCACCTGATCTTCTGACTTCTTGTCTTTTGATTCGTTCTTAGTCTTCTGATCATCTGACCTTATCTGGTCATCTGATATTTCAACCTGACCTATACATATTGAGTTCCCCCTCAATATGTGACCTATCTTTTACATCAGCTATCTATACATTTCAGCTGGTCATCTTAATCTGATTCTAAGTCATCAGTCAGGTAACAGGTCTGACTGGTCCTATTACAACCTGTTTTGGAACTTCCATCAAAACTAAATATAAATTTCCCAACAGTTGCATTCAAGGCAGCCAACAGCTGTTCAAAGTCTACTGAACCTATTGGAAATATCATGAGTCAGGCAGAACAAATTATTTTGCTAACCAGAAAGCTTGAAAGATCCAACATTCAACTGGGAAAATATCGAAAATTTTACAAAGACTATCAGAACAGCAGAGGAAGAGAAAGGTGATCTACTGACAGATCACAAGAAAGTAATTTTTCTGATGACAGAAGAGATGATTATAGAGATGACCGCAGAGAAGATAAGAAAAGAGATGATTGTTCTGATGATAGAAGAGATAACAGACCAGAAAGAAAGACTTCTGATCACAGGCAAATTGGGAAGTCACCTGACAGATCCTACAGAAGTAATGATTCACCTGGCAGAAGAAATTCCGTGGAATCTGGAGCATGTTTCAACTGTCAGAAACCAGGTCACTATAGTACAGACTGCACAGATCTGACTCCAAAAGAAAGAGAAGATAAGCGGAATAGAAAAGAGCAAAGATACAGAGACAGAAAAGCCATGGTTGCTGATACATCTGGGATAGATGACTCTTATCTGCCTTCAGATGACTCTGGTTACTCATCTGTAGAAGACTTCTGCCTGATGACCAATACTGATGGTGTCTACGACTTTGATGATCTGATGTTCTCATCTGATGACAACATCTGTCTCATGGCTAAGGATGTTGATCAATCTGAGGTAACTTCTAAACCTTCTGTGTTTTCTGTTTCCACACCTGTTGTGCTGAGCACACCTGCTGGAGAGATTGACCTGCAGCTCTACAATGAGCAATTGTTTGATGATCTCTAATGCAGTAGACACTTATACAATAGTGGAAGCTGAAAAAGATAAGCTGAGGGCAGAGAACGTTCAGCTTGTTAAAGATAATGCTGCAAGTAAAGCTGCTGAACTGAAATCAGTTGAGACTGTTTAGAAGATGACTGCAGAACTGGAGTGTCTGAAAGTCAGCTCTTCTGATCAGGGTAAACTGATTAAGGAACAACAAGCTATTAACAAACAATAAGCTGATGATCTCAAAATCCTTCAAGCTAAGTTTGATGAACTCTTCCGACTGCATGAGAGTCTAAAACAAAGTGAGGACAGTTTGCGAAAGAAAGTAGAGATTTTTGGAAAAACTTCTAAAAATGTTGATGAAATAACAAGCTACTTTCGGAAGCCAACTGATAAGAAGGGTATTAGGTTTGATAGTCCTTCTGGATCCTCAATGTCCAACCTGGTTCACACTCCAAATGTGAATTTAGGAAGATATCTGGACAAGATACACGAAATGCCAAATCTATATTAAAGAAGGGAAACAGACCTGCTGAACAGGCAAGGCAAGTGCCTGATTAGAAAAGGAACATAAATGGACCTCAACTGATCAAGCATCAGCCGAGGAATCAACAGAAGAACCCTGTTCTTCTGAAGAGACCTCAATCTGATCAGCAGATTAGGAATCAGAAAGGACAACCTCGCAAGGGAAAGTCTGATCTGAAACCTAATCAAGTCAAGCTGCCTAACCGGCAAGCTAAGGGTAAACTGCAGAAACCATTTGTGCAAAAGAGATATGAATATTTTGATGGTAGCAGTCGTACCTATCCTTTCAACCAGAAATCCAGGACATCTGCACCAGAACCACGCTGGATTAAAAGAAGATAAACAAATCAGAAAAATCTCAAGTCTTCTGATTCATTCAAGGTTCACACTCATAATCATACTGACCAGAAAGCACATGAAGAGATGTATGATTATGTAGATGTTTATGGTAGACAAATCAGGCCTTCTGATCTTGAAAATTACCATAGAAGTGTCCTGTTTGTTTGGATCCCGAAAGGTAACACTAACCCCTCAGGACCCAATCCTACAGGGGTACCTAAATCCTGATCTGATTGCAGGATCGCGTGGGTTTGACCAATAAAGGAGGTGTACAAGCAACTATCTGGTACATCGATAGTGGATGGTCAAGGCACATGACTGGAAACAAACATCTCCTCAATTCATACACAGAACAAGAAGACCCACGTGCAACTCTTTGGTGATGATAATTTTAGTTTTACCAGAGGATTCGGAACCTTAGAGAATGATGATGTACAGGTTACTGGAGTCTCGTATGTCGATGGTTTGAAGCACAACCTGTTATCGGTTTCACAATTCTGCTACAACGGATTCAGCGTTGAGTTCTCGACTGATTAATGCACTATCAAGAATCGAGCTACTCAACAAATTTTGCTAACTGGTTCCAGAAAAGGAAGGATCTACACTGCAGATTGGAACATATGTCCAAGAAATGCATGCCTGATTGTTAAGAGTTCAAAAAGCAGCAGTTGGCTCTGGCATAAGAGAATGACCCATCTGAACTTTAAGACTCTTAACAAGATAGCAAGGATGTCCTTGGTTGAGGGTCTCCCGAATGAGGTATTCTCTTAAGATCAGACATGTGTCGCATGTCAGAAGGGAAAACAGGTTAAAGCCTCATTCAAGGGGATCCCAGGACCAGCATCCAGCAGAGTACTACAACTGCTTCACATGGATTTTTTTGGACCAGTTACACCACCTAGTCTCAGTGGACGCAAATACACTCTGGTAATCGTGGATGATTATTCCAAGTTTACCTAGGTCGTATTCTTATATAAGAAGAATGAGACAACAACAAAGATACCTGAGCTGCTCAAGAGATTACAGAATGAGAAGGGTGTCAGTATTGTAAAAATCAGATCAGATAAAGGTATAGAGTTTCTGAACTCCTTTATAACTGACTTTTGCAATAAGTATGGTATACAGCATGAAACATCAGACGCCAGAACACCACAACAGAATGGCGTAGCAGAACGGAGAAATAGAACACTAAAAGAAGCTGCTCACACAATGTTGGCTGAACATGCAACTCCAAACCGTTTCCGGGCAGAAGCTATCAACACAGCATGTCACACTCAGAACAGATGCTCTCTGACTAAGATTCACTTCAAAACACCTTATGAACTGTGGAAGGGCAGAAAACCTTGTGTTTCTTACTTCCATGCTTTTGGGTGCAAGTGTTTTATTCACAAAAATGGGAAGAGTCAGATGAAAACCTTTGAAGCTAAGTCAGATGAGGATATATTTTTAGGATATTCCTCAACCAGCAAAGCTTTCAGGGTATTCAACAGGCGAACCTTAGTTGTGGAAGAAACACCTCATGTGGTCTTTGATGAGACATCTTCCGAACAAGAGAAGTCTGCCTCAGAACAAGCAGTACCAGATCAACCGGTACCTAACGCTCAGAAAATGGATCAGTTTAAGTATCAAAGAAAAGGGATCAGAACACGTAACAGTGAATGTTCCTAATCTAGATCTTAATGATTCACTCGGTCAATCAGGCCCTAAGGTACGTACAACTGTTGATGAAGAAGCTGGTACAGCTGAGACAGTAACAACTGGACCATCTGGTTCAGGGGGAACGCCTGATGTTCCGGCGGACAGACATCAGCATATGATGATTCCAACATCAGCTGAGACCTGTCCATGCCAAGTGGATCCTATTACTGTACCACTCCCAACTTCTAGTGACTCAATATCAGAAGATGATGAAAATATCCAAACTGATATATATCAGAAAAGAAGGACTTGGTTGAAAGACCATCCGACTGATCAGATAATCGGCAATCCTAATGCCCGAGTCCAAACTAGACATCAGGTTGGTGAAAGTACCATGTATTGTTGCTATCTGTCTTTGAAGGAACCTACCACAATAGAAGAAGCTCTACAAGATGCCAGCTGGATTCTAACTATGCAAGAAGAATTAGAGCAGTTCGAAAGGAACCAAGTTTGGAAACTGGTAGACAGACCAACTCATCAAGATGTGATAGGCACCAAGTGGGTATTCAAGAACAAGAGGGATGAGAACAATGTCATCACCAGAAATAAGGCAAGACTTGTTGCTAAGGGCTATTCACAATCAGAAGGGATTGATTATGATAAGACCTTCGCACCAGTCTCTCGCCTGGAAGTCATTCGGCTGTTTTTGGCATTTACTGTCCACAGAGGATTTATTGTGTATCAGATGGATGTAAAGAGTGCATTTTTAAACGGGGTACTAGCAGAGGAAGTTTATGTTGAACAACCTCCTGGCTTTGAAAAGGGCAACCAGGTGTACCGTTTAAGAAAAGCACTTTATGGCCTCAAACAAGCTCCCCGAGCTTGGTATGATACACTATCTCAGTTCTTGATAGACAATGGATTCACTAAAGGAGTCATAGACAGAACCTTATTCAGAATAGAAGATGGTGAAGATATTTTGATGGTTCAAATATATGTGGACGATATCATCTTCGGATCTCCCAACAAAAGCTTATGTGACAGATTCAGCAAACTGATGCAAGGGAAGTTCGAGATGACCATGATGGGTCAGATGAATTACTTTTTGGGTCTTCAAGTTAAACAAAGTACATGACACTGTGTGTGCGTATATTTTCAGAGTGTTGTTGAAAATGTTATGCAACATGTAAAACAACATATGACAGCGGAAATATAAAAACGCAGTGCAAAGGATTTCAAAATTTTGTATAGTCTATAATCAGACTATACGAACCTTATGGTTAAAATCATCACTATAACAAGTAGTGAGATACACATGATTCTCTTACAAGATCCTAAAAGGTAGTGAAAATCCACACACCAAAAATCAATCTATTCAATCAAGTAACTAGTGATCTTATTCAACCTAAAACTTGATCTAATAAGACAAAATCAATACTGATAGGAAAGATTGTATTCCCTCGACCAGTACACATAGAATAACATCAACCCTCACACTCCTAGAATTACAAACACTCAGTTTTTCACTCTTGGTTATGTCTTGGATGCTACTCTCTTAAGTTTGGAGTAGAGCAAATGGGATTTCACTTTAACTCAAACTTGATATTCGACCAATGTAGTCTATTTATAGACATTCGGACTAACTGCATTGTCCTATCCACTTGGTGTGGACAGCCTTGAACTTCTCCTCCACTATCTCCATCATCTTGGTGTAACCACCCATGATCTTTCTATTCTTACTCCATCAGTGTAACCGCTTGATATATCATAAATTATCTTCAACCTTGCAAAGTAGGAAACATAGAAAAACACATCTATTAAAACGGAGTCAGTGTTAGGAGAAAGGGCAAATTTATGATGTTGTGCAGAATGTTGTCCAACATTTGGAACAACATCCGTGCAACATCAACAAACTCCCCCAATTCGGCCTTTCTACTACAACACACTTGATGTTAAAAACAACATCCGAACTTGTGTCAGGAAAGAAACAAATAATAGCCATTCAGAGAACAACTACTACTCAACCAAATCATAATTTAAAAAAAAACACAAGCACCAAGTACATCAGCAGTTTACTCAGGCCAAAGTATCCAACAGCAAGAAATAAATGACAGTGAAATATAAACCTATCATCTAATAGTCCATTAACAGAGTTTATAAAGTAAAGAGTAGAAAAAAAATAAAAGATTACAACACAGAAAGGAATTTTTATAAAGAGGTAAAGGGAAGGACTGGGCCATTGGAATGGCTGCATCTCCATAATCTACAAATGCTCTCCCATACATCAAAAACTCCCCATGTCTTGAATATGATCACCAGTTATCAACTCCAGAAAGCTGATCAATGATAGCAATGCTTTCAGGAGACATATTCTCCCTGGTAGGTGTCTTTAACAGCTCATCATCAGTGTTATCAGGGGTATCATCAACTGATTTAAACTTCATCGGGTACAACTGCTCAGAAGCAAAGATCATCGACGATTGAGTACATCTTCCACAAAGATCCTCCCGGCCTCATCATTAATGACATCTTGTACAAAGATCCTCAACCTCTCTATCTTCAGCATTATTCTGATTAGCAGCAACATCAACATCATCTTCAGCAGCATTTGGTGCATCATCCTTCTCACCTGCATGGCCAGATGGACCAGCTCCATCATCACCACCATCATTATCACCATCATCAGGTGACCCTCCCCCTGTTGGAGTAGAAAGCAGGTTTCTCCAGAAGATTTGTTGTTTAAGCAGAGCATCTATGTTCTAACTGGATGGAAGTAATTTGATCATAAATGAAAGAATTTGTAAAATGAACAGAGGGTGTACCATCTCTTCTGGTTACTGTATAAGGAATGTTGCCAACAGGATGGACAACATTTTCGGCTTGCGGTTTAGGATCAGATAAAGGAAGATCCACAGTTCTGTTTCCACCTTTCAGCACATGAGATATTCCAAAACTTGGAACAAATCCACTAATTCTTTCACCTTTTGGCCTCTCAAATTCTAACTTATCCAAGAACTGACAGATTAAACTTGGATAAGGAAGAATATTTCCTTCTGAGTGTTTACCAACAAATGTCATCATGTTATCAAATATAACTTGTCCCAGGTTAAATCTCTTCAAGTGTACAATCTTGTACAACAAGAAGGCTTGCTCTTTGGTTAACACAGTAGAGTTCTTTGAGGGTAGCCAATTGGAAACAAGCAACTTATGCATCACAGAATACAAGGAGGTCAATTTGGCAGCAGAAAACTATAAAGTCCATTCAGAATACCTTCCACCAGTGATGACAGACATCACTTCCTTAATATCCAGCTCAACATTATCTCCCTCAGTGTGTTTAGTTTTTAGAAAGATATTGATAAGCCTAGGATTGATTGTTACCACAGTGTATCTGAATCTTATCTTTCCATAATTTGAAGACTTCCAATTGCCACAACTCCTTTTCAAATTTGCATAAAATTCAGCAACCCAACCAACATAATACGGCTTAGCATATTGAAGAGCATGCATCAATGATCTACTTTCTAGAAAACCAATCAGGATATTTGCTTCAAAGTCTGAAATTTTAATGATCCTTTCATCTATTATGTTCCTTTTAAGCAAAGATTTAACCACAGCAGACTTTCTATCATACTCTTCCTTATCATCAGGTTCAGAGTAAGATTCCATTACCTCATCAAAGATTTGATCAAGCTCATCATCAGACTCATCTTGTTCAGGTTCATTTTCATCAGGTTCCTCTTCCTCAGGTTCCTCTTCCTCGGGTTCCTTAGCTTCAGGTTCCTCTTTCTCAGGTTCCTCAGCTTCTGGATCAATTTCTGGTTCAGAATCAAATGATTCAGCAACATCTGCAGCAGTATTTACAGGAGGATCATTTTTCCTTTTGGTTCTTCTTTCTTTTTTAGCCATTAGTTCTTCCATTGTAAGATCATCATCAGAATCTTTTGGTTCAGTAACAGGAACTTTTGGAATTTCCATCTCTTTGTCAGAGTCCTCTACAGTGATAGGATCATCAGAACCACCATCAGTTCTCTTAGGACACTTTCCAGTGTAGTCAACCTTTTTGCCTAGGTTTCTCTGTGACATTCTCCTCTTTCCCCATCTACCAACACCTCTTTTGGGAGCCAATTGCTTCTTCCTCAGCCTAATGTTCTTCAATTTCTCCCACATTCCTTCAGAATCAGAGGAATCAACATTATGCATTTCAACATCGGCTGTTTGTGTAGGGTTTTTAGGAGGGTTTTCAGTAACAGGAGTTTTTGAGGGTATTTCAGGAGAAGGTTCTTCAGCCAAAGGTCTGGCTGAGAGATCAACATAGTCAGAAACATTTACCAAGTTAGAACCGAAATAAATGTCAAGTAAAACGATCGAGTTTTGTTCAACGGCTTGTTTTACAAGAAGAGCAACAAGTGATTTTGGAGCGGAATCAGGAATGTGTAAAGCAGGAGGTTTAGGAGTGGAAGAAGACGATGATCCACCAACATTTGTGGAATCATAATCTGGGTTTTGTGCGGCCATTTCTGCGAGAAGGTTCAGAGGGTTTGATTTTTCTGGAGAAGAAGGGTTTGCGTGGGTTTGTGACTGATCAGGAGTAGAAACCGAAGGATTTTGTTCATCAGCCATATCACCTTTTCTGTCCAATCAAATTAAAGCATAGGCAATTAAAATAATGTAATGAGAAAATAGGAGGAAAAAGTATAGTATGTGACTGAAAATATAGAAATAACACAAGTAATAACAACAAACCTCGAATCCAATATGCAGCAATAATGTTTTCAGCTATCAGTATTAAACATCATAAATAAATCGAACTTAAGTAGAGAAGAAAAGATGGAGGTTATTACACAAAACCACCACAAAAACCGACCAGGAGTGGGACAAAGTAACCACCCACTAAGACAAATGTGATCGTGTGAATGTCTATGAGCCGCCAAAAACATTTTCAAAAACCAGGAAACCATATCTAAAATTAAATAGACACAAATCAGTTCAAATAACTTGTTTAAACCGCAAAATCAACTTATCCAGAACATTAAATAAATCATGTATGATAGATAAAGTTCAAATCACTTAAGGTTTCACAAAATGTCGGCACACATATATCTCAACACTCAATTTTACATGAAATTCATCATCAAAGTGTTGCAAATTTTCTTTTAAACACATGTTCACATTGATCCATCTTTTCAAAAGAGTGCATCGTAGTAGCGAGCTCCGTGCCCCATAGTTACTCAATGGATTGTGAACAAACATGGATGTATATTTAATCACCTTTTGAAAAGAGAACATCGTAGTAACGAGCTCCGTGTCCCATAGTTACTCAGTGATTACACATCTAAGTTGTGCTTTATTTTTTAATGCATTTAAGAGATATATGCCCAGGACTCTGTATCTAAACCATGATTCAACAATGAGATCATAACACTATCATTTAAAGTTCAAACATAAGCAAATCAGCAGACAAACTCATTATCAGAACCACAATGTTGCTTCAAATGTTGGAAACATTTGTCACAACATCTAGTGTTTATTTTCAGATATAGCAAAGACCAAGAGATTTTCTAAGTGAAGAAAACCTCTCATAATCAAGGGCTTTTGTGAAAATATCAGCAAGTTGTTTTTCAGTAGAAATGTATTCTAACTTCACAACTTCTTTCTCTACAAGATCTCTTATAAAGTGATGTCTTATACTTATATGCTTAGTCAAAGAATGTTGCACGGGATTCTTGGAAATATTGATAGCACTAGTATAATCATAATAAACAGTCAAAATACCACTTTCCAACCCATAATCATCAAACATCTTTTTAAGTCATAGGAGTTGAGTGCAGCAACTTCCAGCAGCAACATATTCATACTCAGTTGTAGATTGTGAAACACAATTTTGTTTCTTACTATGCCAGGATATAATGTTGTTTCCCATGTAGAAACATCCTCCACTAATACTTTTTCTGTCATCACAATCAGCTGCCCAATCTGCATCACTATAGCCAACTAAAGAGCAATTAGTATCCTTTGAGTACCAAATACCTAGATCACATGTTCCAGCCACATATCTTATAATTCTTTTTACAGAGTTGAGATGTGATTCTTTAGGATTAGCTTGATATCTAGCACAAATACATACACTATATATAATATCAGGCCTACTAGAAGTTAAGTACAAAAGACTTCCAATCATTGATCTATACAAAGCAGGATCAACATCTTTTCCAATCAAGTCTTTACTCAACTTTTGAGTTGAACCCATAGGAGTTTTCATAGTTTTAGCACTTTCCAAACCAACCTTTCACCAAATTCTTAGATATTTGTTTTGACAAAAGAAAATACCATCTTTCATTTGTTTGATTTGAAGACCTAAAAAGAAATTCAGTTCTCCAACCATGGACATTTCAAAAGTACAGGTCATTTCTTTAACAAAACTTTCAAGCATATCATTACTAGTTGAACCAAATACAATATCATCAACATATATTTGAGCAACCATGATATCATTCTTAGAATTTTTAATGAACAATGTTCTATCAGCTTCACCTCTCAAAAATCCAAACTCAAGTAAGAAGTCAGTAAGTCAACCATACCAAGCTCTAGGTGCCTTTTTTAGACCATACAAAGCTTTCTTTAACTTGTAAACATGATCAGGAAATTCTGGATTTTCAAAACCTTTAGGTTGTTCAACATAAGCTTCATCATCCATAATACCATTTAAGAAAGCAACTTTAACATCCATTTGATGCAAGTTAATGTTAATGAAACATGCAATAGCAAGAAGTAATCTAATAGATTCTATTCTAGAAACATGAGCAAATGTTTCATCAAAGTCTATTCCTTTAATCTGAGTATAACCTTGAGCAACCAATCTAGCCTTATTTCTCACAATATTACCAGATTCTTCAGTTTTATTCCACTTTGTTCCTATGACATCAATATCAGAATTAGGTCTAGATATAAGTGTCCAAACATCATTTCTTTCAAACTTATTAAGCTCTTCATGCATAGCATTTATCTAATTTTCATCATCAAGAGCTTCTTTCACATTTTTAGGCTCAATTTTAGAATGATAACACTCAAAAGTTACCTGATTGTATATGGATGACATGCAAACTGATCTTACTAGGTTATTGATATGAATACCCATTCTTCTTCTAGTTCGTACACCAGTGGTAGCTTCTCCAATGATCTGATCTGATGGATGACTTTTCATTAACTTTGTTGAGGGAATCAAATGTTTTGGATACTGTGAATCTTGTGACAGATTTTCAGTATTTGAACTTTTGGGTAATGTTGTATCAGATGTTGAAGGAACATTCTGATTCCGATCAACATTTTTATTATCTTCTGTGTCATCAGTATTTCTGGATACTTCTATCAAATCTGATACATTATCTTCAGCACTTTTACCTGCAAGACTTGCAAGTTCATCAAAAACCACATTAACAGATTCTTGCATTGTATCAATTCTCAAGTTGTAGATTCTATATGCCTTGCTATTCTTAGAATATCCTAAGAAAAATCATTTATCACTTTTGGAATCAAACTTGTGCAACTGATCTCTATCATTCAAAATGTAACAAACACAACCAAACACATGAAAGTATTTCAAACTTGGTTTCTTGTTATTCAGAATCTCATAAGGAGTACAATTACTACCAGAACGAATATACACTCTATTCACAATGTGACAAACAGTATTCAAAGCTTCTGCCCAGAATTTCTTAGAAAGATTTTTTGAGGTTAGCATAACTCTTGTCATTTCTTGCAAAGTTTTATTATTTCTTTCAACAATTCCATTTTGTTGAGGAGTTTTAGGTGAGGAAAATTCTTGCAAAATACCTTTCTTTTCACAAAAATTAGTAAACAAACTGTTTTCAAATTTTCTTCCATGATCAGACCTTATCCTACTGATCTTTAAACATAAAACAATTTTAAACCTTTTGTAAAGAATTTTAAACTCAGAAAAGGTATCAGATTTTTCTTTCAGAAAAATAACCCAAGTATATCTAGAAAAATCATCTACAAGAACATAAGAATATCTCTTACCACCTAAACTTTCAGTTTCCATATGACCCATTAGATCCAAATGAATCAACTCACAACACCTATTTTTTGTACATCAACATTTGATGTGTTGTCCTTACTTGCTTACCTTTCTGGCATGGTCCACAGACTTTCCCTGTTTTAAAGTTAAGATCAGGTAAACCAACAGCAGCACCTAGTCTAAGCAGTTTCTGAGTACTTCTGTAATTTGCATGACCATGTTTTTGATGCCACAAAATAATATCACCTGCTTTAGCACTTTTACAAGCATGATTTGAACCAATCAAATAGCAATTATCAGCAGATCTATTGCCAGTCATCAAGCATTCATCATTCTTATCAAACACATAGCATGAATTCTTGTCAAATTTCACATGTAAATCATCATCACATAACTGACTAATACTAATCAGTTTAGCAAGTAAACCTTTTACATGTAACACATTTGTCAACTTTGGAAAACCAGGAACATTCGAGGTTCCTTTACCAACAACTTTACCTTTTGAACCACCATCATAGGTAACATGACCACCATTACAGGATGTATAATTAGTCAGGTGATTGATTTGACCAGTCATGTGTCTAGAACAACCACTATCAAAGTACCAAGATCCAGGAACACATGCTTTCAAAGATGTATACACAGCATTACAAGACATGTTCTTATGAATCAATTTTTTAGTGTTGTTAACCTATTTTATAGGGTGTTCAACTTTATCAGGTAAAAAGATTCCAGCTTTTAAGTCTCTTCTTAACTTAGAACAATATGGACGAATGTGACTTACTCCAGCACAATAAAAACAGATATACTCTTTAAACAAACCATCAGATTTCTTTTGTTTACCTTTAACAGATTTTGGTAAAGAAGTTCCAGCTTTTAAAAAAGAAATAGGTTCACAGGATATGGGAGTATTTTCAAAATGTTTCTCAAAACCAAGTCCAGCATTACCATATCTACCAATCATCAATGCATCATTCAATTCAGTAGAGCTAGCTAAAAAAAATTTAAAACTAAGAGTAGTTCACTTGAGTTCATCTTTCTTCAAGCTTAACAAGATTCTCTTTCAAATCTGAATTTTCTAAAGATAAGGAACTCAACGCCTGTTTTTGAGTTTCTAAATCAGATTTAAACTTCAAATATTCAGAGTTACAATCAGCAGAACTTGATGTTTCAGCATTCAGAATAGTTCTAGTAAAACAGTTAATCTCATAATCATATTTACTGAATATTGTTTCAGATGTTGTGATAACATCTGAATCTGCTTCAGACCAATAATCATCGAGATCATCATCAAATGTATCATCATAAACTATTCTAGCAGACATAGCACTTAGTTCACATTTATCAGCATCAGTTTCATCATCAAAATCATCACTCAAGGTAGCATTAAAGTTCATCTTCTTCCTAAGCATAGTATTAGCAATTTCATTAGCATAATGACCATATCCAGAACATGCATCACATTTAACCTTTTTCCTGTACTCAGGATCATATTTGAACTTGTTATCCTTAGAAAATTGTTTAGGCTGATTGAAACTGTAAGACTGACTTGGAACAAGCTTTTTATCAGAGGGAGACGTATTCTGATTGTTTCTATCCTTTGGTTGAAAATTACCATTTGGTTTTCTGAACTTTCCTTTTAGATAACTTTTGAATTGCTTAGTTATAAGAGCAAATTATTCAGAAATGTCAACATCACATAAATCAGAAACATCTTCATCAGAATCAACTTCAGTTACATAAGGATGTTTACCAACATTATCAGAAGTTTCACCTCTAAAAGCAAGTACTTTCTTGTCTTTATCTTTCTCATGTTTATCATCATCTAACATATTTGAGTTTATCTCATAAGTTTTCAAAATACTGATCAACTAATTTTGACTCAATAAATCAGTGTTTTTAGCCTCTTCTATTGCATATACTTTAGCATCAAATCGTTTAGGAACAGTTTTAAGTATCTTATTAACTAACCGAGTGTTAGAAATTGGATCACCAAGTGAGTGTGACTCATTAGCAATCTCACTTATCCTTTCATTGTATGATGAAATGTTCTCATCATCTTTCATCCTCAAGTTGTCAAACTTGGTTCCCAACATTCTGAGTTTAGTCCTTCGAACACTTTCTGATCCTTCACAATGTTCCTGCAATATTTCCCATGCATCCTTAGAAGAAACACAGTTAGATATTAGTTTAAATATTGAAACATCAGTAGCAGTACAAATTGCATTAAGAGCTTTAGAATTGAAATTGGCTGATATGCATTCATCATTGGACCAATCAATTTCTTTTTTGACTTGCGATTCTCCATCTCTATCATCAATTGTCCTTGGAGGATTCCAACCAGATAGCACACTACGCCATGCTATTTCATCTATAGACTTAATGTACATGCGCATTTTAGGTTTCCAGTATGGGTAATTTGATCCATCCAAAATTGGAGGTTTTAAAGAAAGAGTCAGTGGATAATCCATTGCTAAAACACACTTTAAAACACAGGACCTTTAACTTAGTGTATCAAGTTTATGGCTCTAGTGCCAAGTGACAGTGTGTGTGCGTGTATTTTCAGAGTGTTATTGAAAATGTTATGCAACATGTAAAACAACATATGACAGCGGAAGTATAAAAACGCAATGCAAAGGATTTCAAAATTTTGTATAGTCTATAATCAGACTATACGAACCTCATGGTTAAAAACATCACTATAACAAGTAGTGAGATACACACGAATCTCTTACAAGATCCTAAAAAGTGTAGTGAAAAACCACACACCAAAAATCAATCTATTCAATCAAGTAACTAGTTGATGGTCCCGAAATTGGAGGATAACCCATGCGTACGCGGAAGACTTGTGTAATGCATATAAAAACAGGGGTGGGGGCAGAGTGATTCCTAATTTTTTGCTTTTAAGAATGATGTGTGTTGTTTTTCTTATAACTGAATGCATATGGCAAGTAAGAACATAAAGCAGTAAAGAACACACCATTTTATAGTGGTTCAGACGAAACCAGTCCTACGTCCACTCTTCCCTTAACACAGGGGCACCTACTTAACCAGCTTAACCAACGAGACTTATCTCCCTCACGGGATTGCCTACCCTCCCTATCGGGATTGCTAGATGTTTACCGAGTTCACACTCAAATGGGACTTATCTCCCTCACGGGATTGCCTACCCTCCCTTTCGGGATTGCTAGATGTTTACCGAGTTCACACTCAAATGGGACTTATCACCCTCACGGGATTGCCTACCCTCCCTTTCGGGATTGTTAGATGTTTACCAAGTTCACACTCAAACAGGACTTATCACCCTCACGGGATTGCCTACCCTCCCTTTCGGGATTGCTAGATGTTTACCGAGTTCACACTCACCTACAAACTTATTCTACCAAACTGATTTGGGTAGGGTTTGTTTGGTTTCCAACTTGGTTGAGATTTTCCCTTACATTTATTTAGCCTCAATGCTAAGGATGGGAAAATCTCTCTAAGCTTAGGATATTACATTTGTGCTTAGGTCTAGGGTAGAACACTCTTGAATATATGCGTGTATTTTTAGCTCTGTGTTCTATGGTGGGAATGCTTGAGTATATGTCTTCTTAGCTCTGTAGCATTGTTTGCCACATTCTCCACACTTACACACGAATAATGAAGGAAGAACTTGTATTTATAGTGTGGATTTGAATGTTCTGGATTTGGAGAATCACATTCAAATCCATACTACTCTAAGCTTTTGCTTGACTTTTTTCGGGGCTTATCGTCTTCCTCTCATTGGTCCACGCCAAATTTGAATCTAACGGCTATATTCTTGATTTCTTTCGAGTCTCGGGATCTTGATTTATCGAGCCTTGAGTTATCTGAGCCTTGAGGTTATCCGAGCCTTGAGTTATCTGAGTCTTGAGTTATCGAGCCTTGAGTTATCGAGCCTCGGGTTTCTTGATTGTGAGACTTCTCTTGGCCGGACCTTATCGTCGAGCATACCGACACTTTCGGGCTTCTTGAGTTTAGCTCTTCGAATTCGGACATCCTAACCCCTCGAGTCACTTGATTTCGGGCTATCGATTTCTTCTTTACGATCGTCGGCTCAGTGATTAGATCAACACATCTTTAGATCAACATATCAGGATAGCATCAGGTCATCATATTAGGTTAGCATCTCAGATTATCATATCTGATCTCGATCACGTCTGATCTCGATCAGTCTCATTTGCTCATCTTCATATCTGATCTCGATCACGTCTAATCTTGATCAGTCTCATCTGCTCTTCTTCTGATTTGCAACCTTCTCTTCTGATTTGCTGTCTTTAGCTTTTCTTCTCATTCATATGATCTCGATCAGTCTCGTCTACAGCCTCGTCTGATCTCGATCATCTTCTTTTGATTTCGTGAGTTCCCCCTCAATTTGTTCTTGCGTTCCCCCTTAACTTGTTATCTGTAAAATAGCTTGAATAACACAAGTTGATAATGTTTTGGCATAATTCATCAAAACTAAAATATCCCAACACTAGTGATCTTATTCAACCTAAAACTTAATCTAATAAGACAAAATCAATACTGATAGGAGAGATTGTATTCCCTCAACCAGTACACATAGAATAACATCGACCCTCACACTCCTAGAATTACAAACACTCGGTTTTTCACTCTTGGTTGTGTCTTGGATGCTACTCTCTTAAGTTTGGAGTAGAGCAAATGGGATTTCACTTTAACTCAAACTTGATATTCGACCAATGCAGTCTATTTATAGACATTCGGACCAACTGCATTGTCCTATCCACTTGGTGTGGACAGCCTTGAACTTCTCCTCCACTATCTCCATGATCTTGGTGTAACCACCCATGATCTTTCTATTCTTACTCCGTCAGTGCAACCGCTTGATAATATATGAAACTATCTTCAACCTGTAATGTAGGAAACATAGAAAAACACATCTATTAAAATGGAGTCAGTGTTAGGAGAAAGGGCAAATTTATGATGTTGTACAGAATGTTATCCAACATTTAGAACAACATCCGTGCAACATCAACAGTACAGAAGGGATATTCATCTGTCAGGCAAAGTACACTAGGAATCTGTTGGCTAAGTTTGGAATTCAAAACAGTAAGGAAGCCAAAATTCCTATGATGACTGGATTCAAGATAGATCCAGATGAGAATGGTCAGAAAACTAATCAGAAGGAATATAGGGCTCTCATTGGATCCTTACTATACCTTACTACCAGCAGACCAGATATAACATTCGCAGTAGGTGTATGTGCCAGATTTCAGGCAAATCCGATGCAAAGCCACCTGGAAGCAGCTAAGCGGATTCTTAAGTATCTGAAGGGGACAGTAAACCTTAGTTTATTCTACCCATCAGATGATAATCTAGAGCTTAGTGAGTATTCTGATTCTGATTATGGAGGTTGCAGAATTGACAGAAAGTCAACCTCAGGAACATGTCAGTTCTTAGGAAGCAAACTGATCTCTTGGTTTTCGAAGAAGCAGACATTTGTTGCCACATCTACTACTGAAGCAGAATATATGTCCGCATGAAGCTATTCTTCCCAACTGCTCTGACTTAGTCAGCAGCTGAGGGATTATAACATTGTAGCTATGAACGTGCCCATATTCTGTGACAGTAATAGTGCTATTGCAATTACTCAAAATCCAGTTCTACATACAAGATGCAAGCACGTGTACGTCAGACATCACTTCATAAGAGATCATGTGGAAAAGAAGAATATCAGAATGAAGAAGATCCACAATGGTAAGTAGAGAGCTAATATCTTAACTAAGCCACTAGCTGAAGTCAGATTCAGAGAACTATGTAATGAGCTAGGACTTCTGGATTTAGGAGAAAGTGAACCAAAAATCTTTGGTGGACTGGTCTCCAAGACCAGTTGGTTAAGAAACTGACCAGTTAAGGAGGATCAGTTGAGATGGAACCTCAACTGGTCAGGGAGGATCAGTTAGGAACTAATCAGAATAAATGATAGCAGTTGAAGGGGGAACTTCAACTGATCAGATAGGATCAGGAGGAACCTGATCAGATAAGTGGGACATTGTTGGGAAATACTAAGGATTAGGCTACAATCAGTAAGGTCAACAGTAATCAGGCAAACCAGATCAGAACATCGTGATAACTGACTGATTACAATATCAGTCAATCAGATAAGTTTTCTGATTTATCATTTTATAAGCATATGCTACTCTATGCTAGTTATTACTGTGCCCATTACTTTATGACGTCATGCCTGCAAGCATTTAATGCGGACGTGGGGTTTTTGTATTAAATGTATTTATTGCGAGTTTTTAAGTCCAAAAAAGTCCATCGTTTTAAATCCTTGACCGCACGATGTTATTACTTTTCAACCGCTTAATCTTGACCATCCGTTTTTAAAACATGGATACTGAAGTATGCAAAAATAACCGTGCAAAATGTTTTCCCTCCCAACCTTTTAAACCCTAAAACTAGTCTTGAGTAAACATTTCATCTCCTTTATTCTCAAACTCTTATGTCTAGAAAAGTATCATTACCAAAACTTTCGAAATACTCTTCAAAGCAATTCAAATCGGAAAATTACTTATCCTTCAATTTTCTTATTCTGGTAATTGATATTAAGTGCTTCTAATGTTCATATACTAGGGTTATAGAATTTGTGTGTACTGTTCATAATCGTGTCTAAATAGGACTTGATTTTATTATTGTTTCTTTTTCTCTGCATACTATGAACAATATGCACACTTGAGATAGATATTCAGATGGATGTTTCACATATTGCTCTATTACGCTTAGGATTGTTTGTATGTGTATGAATTTTCATAGCCCTAATTTTGTGTATATTTATATGTTTTCAGAAATGGCAACATCTATGGCATCTACGGAAAGTTGTGATTATGCATCCATGATTAAGAATGTGATCGATGAGAAGTATGTCATATTTCACACAACAAATGACCTAGAATCAAAAGAAATTCTGGAATGTCTTAGAGCATGTGGGCTTGAACAATTCTGCTTCCAACATTTTAGTAGTGTATGCATTATCGAGTCTCTGGAATTTTTGAGGAAGTTAAAAGAAACTGATAACAAGGAGCTATATTCATTCGTCGGAGGTAACAGAATTGATGTAAGCAATGATGATCTTGGAAGGATTTTTGGGCTTTCAACTGGAAGAAACTACCCCGATGAGTTCACCGCAGGGATGTCGGATAAAGAATACTTGCAAAAGGTGATGTTAAGGCCAGGAAACATCACCAACATCACAAATGTTAAGGTTCCTTATTTGAAGAGAAAGTACAGATTACTCTTTGAAATCGTTTCAAGAGTAATTCTGGGTATTGCTTTCAGCCCCGATGTTCTAACGCAGCAAAAGCAGCACGTGATGACTGCTATCATAGAGAAGGCTCCAGACATGAATTGGATGGGGTTATTCAAACACCGACTACTGCAGAAAACCACAAAGTTTGTCGTGGATGAGAAGAACCAGTTGGTGCTGACCAAGAATATTTGCAATATTCACAAGGTTTCGATGATCCTTGCTGATAAAATCCCGAACTATCCTTGGTCAGAGGTTGGTAGAAAGCCATATCTGGCAAAGCTCAAGGCCTTGTTGTATAAGGATGAAGAAGTGTCTGGGCAACGTGATGATGATCCAGCCCCCTATGTGCCAAAAACCAAAAAGGACGAGGTCAGCCCAAGACAAGGGTTTTAAAAAGAAAACAGATGGTAAGCAAACCAACGCGAGCATCTGAAAATGTGGGTAGCTCACCACAATGTTGGCAATCCGAAGCACGAGGTCAGCCCACCACAATGTCATGTCCGGCCTCATCTGTGCAATCCGAAGCACGAGGTCAGCCCAAGACAAGGGTTTTCAAAAGAAAATAGCTGGTAAGCAAACCAACGCGAGCATCGAAAAATGTGGGTGAGAAGCATCAGAAAAAGTTCACCACAATGTTGGAAAAGAAGGTTGGGATGCCTTCTGGGGGTCTTCAGGATGAAGACAATGATATTGAGATACGGGAATCTGGTGGGGAACAGTTGATTGAACAGGCTGGTGAGGAGACCACTGTGTGTTCTGAACACACGGTCAGTACGGGTCGAGATTTGACCGTAATGGAGGAAACTGGTCAGATGGGGACTGGGGGATAAGAAGGAGAACAACTTGAAGAGGCTCAGGACGAATCTGAACCATCTGATTCAGCTCATCTGAGCTCACTATTTAAAGGTCATGAACCCACTCACTTTCCCAGATCACCTACCCCACCTTCACCTCAACCTGATATACCCTTACCCTCACCTCCCAAACAACCCTCTCTTCAAACCCCTCTTCAAATCCAACCTGCTCAACCAGAACCTACCACATCTGAGCCAACCCAACCTGCAGAAACCTCATATGCAGAACTTCAACCAGAGTTTGCCCAACCACCCCAACCAGAACCATACAGAGAAGCAACCCTAGATATACAAACGGCCAGGCAAAAGGCCTTATTCGTTTCTGTTACTCACAACCCATTCAACACAAGGAAACTTTTGAATCACCAGAGCCAGAAAAACCAGTCATCAGATTCCTGAAGCAAAGGGTGAACAACTATCTGAACAGACACTATTTTGATCTGCTTGATCATCCAAGTGTTCGACAACAAGTGGCAGATATTCTCTTCTGGAGGGATATCAGACTTCAAAATATTGAAGACTTTCTGATGGTGCTGGAGAAAATGGGAAATGAAGAGTTCGTGGACATGGAACTCGAAATGAAGCATCTGGCCGGAGTAACCAGTGCTACTGAACTGGCAACAGATGATGATGTTGCCTGGTTGGTAAACAAGAAAATGGGCTTTCCTGAGTTTGTTGAGGAAGTTGAGTATGCTGCCGATGAACCAGCTGAGGGTGAACCAGATGAAACCCTAGTTGATGAGGCGCAAACATCTGCACCAGTGGTAGTGATTCCACCTGAGACACTGGACCAAGTTTCGACGACTATTCTGGATGGGGTTAAGGCATCACTGGAAATCCAATTCAACATTCTAGCCAACAATATGTTGAATCAGATGGACGAGAGAACCATACGGCTTGTTGAATCTGAGAGGAATCACACTGCCGCAAAACTGGTGGAAATGCACTCGGAAGTTTCTACAACAGAAATGAAAAGGGTGGAGTTGTTGTTAGAGAAACTAGGTTTGGAAGTCTCCATGCTTTCTGATGTATGAATACTATTTGAGGAGGCATACAAATCACTGATGCAGGCTGATTCAAACTTTGAGACTGTTGTGAAAAGATTTGAAACATATGTGTCTATCGCCAAGAATACCTTGGAAGAAGCTGTGTCAAAGATGTTTGTGTTGGGATTATACTGGAAAGTATGCTTTTACTTTGTATAATCAAAACTGAATTTCGAACTTATTTACTGAAATAAATTGTTTATCACTGATGCTTTAAATATCATCGAATGTTACATATATTTACTGTATAACTGTTCAATAAATAGTACATGTTGCATTGTAGTTAATTTAGTGATACCAGATCACAGAAGATTAAATTAACAGTCCCTTGTAACCAAAAGTACACCATTCACGACCTAGATGAAAATGAACAATCCATCGTGAAAGGTTGAAGTGTAAGGCTCAGATTGGCTTGTCTTGACCAAGAGATTACACTAGTGCATGAATGATGCACTGAATAGGACCTACGGGAGGACAAATTCTTCAGAACTGAACAAGGAAGAATTAGACCTCAGTGGTTCGTTATTTCTTAATCTTCGTCCCTTAAATAGGATCACGTCTGGTTGGTAACTATTTCTTTGACTTATCACGGATAGAGAATCAACGAGATTCAATACTTTATATCTTGGGCAATATTATTGGTCACATGCGATTGCTAAGATTTAATACGGAGAATCGTGTGCAAGTACGCTTGTTCGATTTGCCCCCTTGGGAGGTTCATAAGATTTATCATACTAAATCTTGCAAGTGGAACTAGTTTCCGGTATGGATAATAATGTTGAACCGTTCCTTAACCAAGGACAAAAGATATTAATTAATGGAAAGTTATTTCAGTTGCTTGAATTAATTAATGTGCTAGATAATCTTAAACACGGGAAATAATAACCGGGAGCCATATTGACTGTAATATGGGTTAAGATGGATAGTGCAATATTAATTATGTAGTGGGATTAATTAATATTTATGGGCTTGAATAATATTGTGGCTCAATATTGATAATTCAAGATCCATTGGAAGGTTCAATCTTAATTCTCCTAAAGGCCCCCTAAGTAGCCCAACATAAAGTCCAACAACTGAAAAAGGTGTTTAAAAATAAAATAAATTTGTTGCCTATTTTTCCTTGTCTTTTTCGAAAATTATGGATAAAAGGGGAGAAATATTTTCTTTGAATTTTGTTATGGAATGAAGATATGTATTCTTGGAATACAAGATTATCTCATTAAATTCAAGAAATCTCCCACTTGGTTATTCATATAGTTAAAATTCGAAAATTTTGAAATATAAGGGAAAGAAAGATTTTCTTGATTTTCTTGAAAAGATATTATGGAAGATATGTATTTTCTTGAAATACAAGTATATCTCATAAATTCAAGAAGATCCAAATCTTGGAATCTACAACCTAATATTTCGAAAATTCCATAACAAAGAGGAGTTGGGATTTTTGTGAAATATTTTAATTATGGAGAAAAGAATATATGAGATATATTCAAGATTTCTTGGAAATCAAGAAAAAAAAAATTCCATATTATTTTATCCCAAATTTTCGACCACCACACCTCTATAAATAGGGGATGAGTGTTTCATTCCCAAGTACAATTCCATGTGCTGGAAAAATTAGTAAATCCACAAAGGTGGTGCAACAAAGTTTATTTTCTTTTTCTTAATTATTCGAGAGCATCCTACCACCGGATTGTCGAGCAAGGATTAAGGGAATACTTGGGAAGGTTTTTTGGTGTGTCTAATCAACGAGACCATTGCCACTCCAAGAGGTACGTTCACGTAAACTCGTAGTAATTCCGCATGCGTAGGATTTACGTGAATTGTTTATATGCATGATTTGTTGTTGAATTATTATTTGAATTGATATAGGATTAATTCATGCTAGTAATAATTATCAGAATTAAATTTGTATTTAAATATTTATCCCGAATAGATCCGTGCAATTAATTCCCCAACAACTGGTATCAGAGCCTCGGTTTTGGGGATCTGAATTTTAGATTATAATTTAATTCGTTTTCATTAAATTTGAAATTGGATAGTAGAATTGCTAGATCTTTTTTGCAGGTATCCAATTATCATGGAATTTAATGTGTTTATTTATGCATGCATATAAATTGTGGGTTTTAATTGATCTGCTCGATTGTTTTTTGCCTCGAGAAAATCCACGAGTAGATTATGATTTGTTTGATTTGATCAATGTAATAGACTAGTCTAGATCTAGGTTTATTTATTTTTTGTAAATAAATTGAAACCGGATCGGAAACGGACAGAGACGGAGAATTAAAAGATAGATCCAGAACCGTACGCGGACGACGTACATCGTGAAAAACGTGCCAAGGGAGGCACGCACGCGACGCGGACATCGCCATGCGCACGGGCGCGACGCTAAGCGTCAGGCGGGGATCGGCCGATGCGCACAGGCGGTATGACGGGCGACGCGCTAGCGGCGCGGGACCATCCGCGCCGCAAAGGCGGACTGGTGGGCGAGGGTCGCTGCTGGCGCGCGTGGATACGCTGTCGCCTGCCGAAGCATCGCCGAAGCCGCGGGTTAGTGCGTCGCCGGGCGTATCGAGGCACGGCAGTGTTGCCCGCCGAGGCGTAATAAGATGCCGAGGTCGATTCGACCAAGGGGCCGGCCGGATGCGGGCGTGCATCCCGGCTGCGAGCTACTTGGCGTGGAGTTTCGTGACGGAGTTTTTTTTCGAGACGATCGAGTGGGAGAAATTCAAGATGGTTTTTCTTCAAAAATCAAGCCAAGAAAAATCAAACCATGACAATTGGATAATTGTGCCCAATATGTTTATTTTTCTGTTTTTCTTGATTTATTGTTGTGATTTCTTATGCTTTATTAATTTGTTTAAATGTGTTTGTTTGAGAATTGCCCAATGAAAAATCTCACCTTCAAAAATTACTAAGTATGTTTAAATAATTAATTGATAATTTTATTCCGGATAATAAAATTGAATTAATTTTGACCTCCATGATTTATTTATTTGTGAATTCTTTTGGTGAAATTCCCCCCACGGGACGGTCAAAAGATAGCTTTCACATGATTAAATTCCAGATGGACGATTGTGGATTATTACAACTGGCGACGATGATCCTCCCCACGAGGCTCGTTCAAAGCGAAATAATAATTCTGTATTTAATCATGGTTATTACTTAGGTATAAAATTGATATGCATATACTTCCCCGAAGTCCCTGTCAATTTTATATTGGTCAAGTGGGAGCCAACTATTAATCTGGATATTAAAGGTTTGTAACTGTTCTTGTTTATAACCTGCTTGAATGTGTTTAAATAATGCTCCACCCCACGTGGCTTATTTAAACTGCTTTGAGATGTTGGCTGATGCATGTTCATATTTTTTTTGAGATTTTAATATGAAACATGTGATTGAATTTTGTGATATATTTGTGCTTATGCATATTATTGTTTATTTCAGTTCATCATGTCGCAACCTTTTAATCCACTATTCAATATACTTAAAGACGATTTGCTTACTGGTGAACACTATTTTGATTGGATATACAAACTAAAACCTGTCCTAGCCGCATCACCTTCCAAATGGGTACTTGATACACCAAAACCCGAAAAACCAGCTAAGGACGCGGAATATGGGATGAGATGATATATGGTGAATGGGAGCTGGCAAACGAATTGATGAAGGATACAATTCTGGAACATCTGTCAGATGCGTTGAAACACCTTCATCAAGAATATGAGTCAGCTGCAGATATCTTACAGAATCTCGAAGCAATGTTTGCACATCAGACCCATATGGCAATCCAAAGTGTGAAGCAAGAAATTGCTGAATTAAAATTGGAAAAAGGGACGACTGTAGAGCAGCTTGTTCTTAGGGTTATGGTGTTATTTGAGGAGCTTGAGATCCTCGGTGAAAAATGTGATTTCAAGACTAAGATTGATTTCATTCTTCAATCCTTACCAAAGAGCTATAATCACCACTATCTTGAGTGTCTATTGGAAGATCTAGATTTTACAGTGGATGATCTTGTAAATGCTCTCATTTCGGTTGAAAGAGAAAGGGAGCGTGAGGAAAAGAACTTGGGAAAACAGAAATCTTCTTTTCATCCTAGGTCAAGTGGTGATAAGGATGATGAAAAGAGAAGAAAGTTAAACCAAGCAGACTCAACATCAAATAAGAGCATGGAATCAAGCATGAGGAAAGTTTTGGAAAGCCACAGAGTAGGACACTCGAGGTCAGCTTGTTCCAATCCCAAAAGGAATGGAAAGAAAGGTAATTCTCACGCACTAGTTGTTGAAACTTGCTTAGCGGCCTATGCCTCCCATTTATGGGTAGTGGATACGGGATCCACTAATCATGTTTGTTTCACTTTACAGGGGTTCAAGCGGACCCGACAACTTAGTGAGAGTGAGATCCTCATCACACTGGGCAATGCTACGAGAGTGGCAGCCGAAGCAGTGGGAGAAGTGCACCTGTCTTTTGAAGACAGAGTTTTAATTTTAAGAGATGTTCTTTACGTTCTGAATTTTAGAAAGAATTTAATTTCAGTTTCTAAACTTTATCATGATGGATATTCGGATACTTTTAATAAAGTTGTTACCATTTCTCTTTATGATAAATTTATCTGTCATGGAACGTTGTCGAATAATCTCTATACAATTAACTGTGCACACCACTCACGAAATGCATCCTATAACAAATCAACTGTCTCCGAGAAAAGAAAACGTTCATCAGACGTGAACGAGACACTTCTATGGCATCTAAGATTGGGACATATTAATCCAAAGAGGATCCAAAGGTTGGTGAAAGACGGTTCACTGGAGTTTCTCCAAGTTGAACCAATTCCAACCTGCGAATCATGTTTGGAGGGTAAAATGACCAAGAGGGCATTCGGAGCCAAGGGGAATAGAGCCAAAGAAGTGTTAGAAATCGTTCACACAGACGTATGTGGTCCAATGTCAACCAAAGCAAGAGGAGTTTATGAGTATTTTATCACTTTTATTGATGACTACTCAAGGTAGGGTTATATTTTCCTTATGAAGCATAAATCTGAGACCTTTGAGAAATTCAAAGAATTTAAGGCTCAAGCAGAGAATCATAGGGAAAAACGTATCAAGTCTCTACGATCCGATCTTGGAGGTGAGTACCTCAGCGATGAGTTTTTGAACTACTTGCTGATAAAGGGATTGCATCCCAGCTAACTGCACCCGAAACCCCTCAACAAAACGGGGTTGCAGAGTGAAGAAACTGAACTCTTTTGGAAATGGTTAGATCTATGATGAGTTATGCGGATCTTCCCAAGTCGTTCTGGGGTCATGCCTTAGAAACAGCGGCCTACATTCTGAACTTGGTGCCATCTAAATCGGTTTCCAAAACTCCCAAAGAATTGTGGACCGGGCGCAAGCCCAGTTTGAGACACATGAAGATTTGGGGGTGTCCGACCTACGTGTTGGACAAGAAAGCCGGAAAATTGGATCCTCGATCAGAATTAAGGTTGTTTGTAGGATACCCCGAGGGAACAAAAGGGTGTATGTTCTATGGTCCCGAAGATCAAAAGGAGCTAAGAGGGCTAACCTCAGTGCCAATTGTACAAGATGTCATACCAAACAACACACTTACACAACCGGAACCTCGTCGTAGTGGGAGGGTTATGAGATAGCCCGAGAGATTCATGGGGATAGGAGGGTCCTCGGACTTGATTCCCGGACAAGACGAATCAGACCCATGGACATATGACAAGGCAATCCAAGACAAGGATGCAGGTTCTTGGCAAACAGCAATGAAAGCCGAAATGGGTTCTATGGATTATAACAGAGTGTGGGAGCTAGTCGAACCACTTAATGGGGTCAAACCCATTGGTTGCAAGTGGGTGTACAAGAGAAAAAGAGGACCAGACGGGAAGGTGGAAACCTTCAAGGCAAGGCTTGTGGCGAAAGGTTATACTCAGAAAGAAGGGATCGACTATGAGGAAACTTTTTCGCCTGTAGTTGAGTCCATCCGAATTCTCTTATCGATTGCTGCGCATCTCGACTTTGAAATCTGATAAATGGATGTCAAGACAGCTTTCCTTAATGGAAGTCTTGATGAAGAAATCTATATGCAACAACCCCAAGGCTTCATTGAAAAAGGCCAAGAACACCTAGTTTGTAAGCTCATGAAGTCCATTTACGAACTCAAACAGGCATTCAGAGCTTGGAACCAACGTTTTGATCATGTTATAAAGTCTTATGGGTTTAATCAAAACGAGTTCGAAAGTTGTGTGTACAAAAAGAGTGTCGGAACTGTATTGGTATTCTTAGTACTATACGTAGATGACATTCTGATCATCGGGAACGATGTAAAGGCGTTATCAGATGTAAGGGCATGACTTTCAAAACAGTTTGATATGAAGGACTTAGGGGAAGCCGCGCACATCCTTGGGATCAAGATCACTCGAGATCGCAAGAAAAGGGTGATAGGCTTGTCGCAAGCTTCATACATAGACACTGTCTTGAAACGATTCAGCATGCAGGATTCCAAGAAAGGCTTCATACCTTTCAGACATGGAATCCATCTATCCAAGGAAATGTGCCCTAAGACACAAAAGGAGATAGATGACATGAAAGGCATTCCATATGCTTCGGTTGTCGGAAGCCTTATGTATGCAATGCTGTGTACGAGACCGGATATCTGCTTTGCCATTGGCATGGTGGCAAGATATCAAAGTAACCCGGGGAAAGAATATTGGACGGCAGTTAAAAACATTCTGAAATATCTGAAAAGAACTCGAGATAGAAAGTTAATTTATCAGTCAGATAGTCTAATCCCCATCGGCTACACAGACTCAGATTTCCAATCAGACTTAGATTCCAGAAAATCTACCTCCGGTAGTGTGTTTTGCATGGGGGGAGGAGCCATGACATGGAGAAGCGTTAAGCAGAAATGCGTCGCAGATTCTACCATGGAAGCCGAATATGTAGCTGCTTGCGAGGCAGCGAAAGAAGCGGTTTGGCTCAAGAACTTCCTAGTGGACTTGGACGTAGTTCCGAATTTGCCCAGCACAATCACTGTTTATTGTGACAATGCCGGAGCAGTTGCAAATTCAAGGGAACCAAGAGCCCACAAGGCCAGCAAACACATTGAAAGGAAATACCATCTTATACGAGATATCGTTAAGAGAGGAGATATAGAGGTGGCAAAGATAGCGTCAGAAGACAACCTAGCAGATCCATTCACAAAGGGTCTGCCTCAGAATACATTCGAGAGACATGTGGAAGGAATGGGTGTCAAGACCGTTGCCAATCTGCTTTGAGTATAAGTGGGAGAAATTATTAGGTTCGTGTAGGTGACATTAGATGTCACGTATTAGGAACTACACGAGACATGTTGTAGTATACTTAAAAGCAGACTTTGAGTATAAGTGGGAGATTGTTGGGATTATACTGGAAAGTATGCTTTTACTTTGTATAATCAAAACTGAATTTCGGACTTATTTACTGAAATAAATTGTTTATCACTGATGCTTTAAATATCATCGAATGTTACATATATTTACTGCATAACTGTTCAATAAATAGTACGTGTTACATTGTAGTTAATTTAGTGATACCAGATCACAGAAGATTAAATTAACAGTCCCTTGTAACCAAAAGTACACCATTCACGACCTAGATGGAAATGAACAATCCATCGTGAAAGGTTGAAGTGTAAGGCTCAGATTGGCTTGTCTTGACCAAGAGATTACACTAGTGCATGACTGATGCACTGAATAGGACCTACAGGAGGACAAATTCTTCAGAACTGAACAAGGAAGAATTAGACCTCAGTGGTTCGTTATTTCTTAATCTTCGTCCCTTAAATAGGATCACGTGTGGTTCGTAACTATTGCTTTGACTTATCACTGGTAGAGAATCAACGAGATTTAATACTTTATATCTTGGGCAATATTATTGGTCACATGCGATTGCTAAGATTTAATACGGAGAATCGTGTGCAAGTACGCTTGTTCGATTTGCCCCCTTGGGAGGTTCATAAGATTTATCATACCAAATCTTGCAAGTGGAACTAGTTTCCGGTATGGATAATAATGTTGAACCGTTCCTTAACCAAGGACAAAAGATATTAATTAATGGAAAGTTATTTCAGTGGCTTGAATTAATTAATGGGCTAGATAATCTTAAACACGGGAAATAATAACCGGGAGCCATATTGACTTTAATATGGGTTAAGATGGATAGTGAAATATTAATTATGTAGTGGGATTAATTAATATTTATGGGCTTGAATAATATTGTGGCTCAATATTGATAATTCAAGATCCATTGGAAGGTCCAATCTTAATTCTCCTAAAGGCCCCCTAAGTAGCCCAACATAAAGTCCAATAACTGAAAAAGGTGTTTAAAAATAAAATAAATTTGTTGCCTATTTTTCCTTGTCTTTTTCTAAAATTATGGATAAAAGGGGAGAAATATTTTCTTTGAATTTTGTTATGGAATGAAGATATGTATTCTTGGAATACAAGATTATCTCATTAAATTCAAGAAATTTACCACTTGGTTATTCATATAGTTAAAATTCGAAAATTTTGAAATATAAGGGAAATAAAGATTTTCTTGATTTTCTTGAAAAGATATTATAGAAGATATGTATTTTCTTGAAATACAAGTATATCTCAAAAAATTCAAGAAGATCCAAATCTTGGAATCTTGAACCTAATATTTTGAAAATTCCATAACAAAGAGGAGTTGGGATTTTTGTGGAATATTTTAATTATGGAGAAAAGAATATATGAGATATATTCAAGATTTCTTGGAAATCAAGAAAAAGATTTTCCCATATTATTTTATCCCAAATTTTCGACCACCACACCTCTATAAATAGGGGATGAGTGTTTCATTCCCAAGTACAATTCCATGTGCTGGAAAAATTAGTAAATCCACAAAGGTGGTGCAACAAAGTTTATTTTCCTTTTCTTAATTGTTCGTGAGCATCCTACCACCGGATTGTCGAGCAAGGATTAAGGGAATACTTGGGAAGGTTTTTTGGTGTGTCTAATCAACGAGACCATTGCCACTCCAAGAGGTATGTTCACGTAAACTCGTAGTAATTCCGCATGCGTAGGATTTACGTGAACTGTTTATATGCATGATTTGTTGTTGAATTATTATTTGAATTAATATAGGATTAATTCATGCTAGTAATAATTATCATAATTAAATTTATATTTAAATATTTATCCTGAATAGATCCGTGCAATTAATTCCCCAACAACTGGTATTAGAGCCTCGAGCATTTAGGAGGCCTCCAAGAGGAAAAAGTTGAAGGATGCAGCAGGCCTGGATCGAGCATTTAGGAGAAAACAGAAGAAGAAGGCTGCTGCAGGTGAAGACAAGACTTGGATAGAAAATGCCCTACCTGCAAATGTCAATGAGATCCTGATCTGCAGAGAAGACCTTCATGATCCCTGGAGAATTATAAAGACAGACTGGCTATGCGATGTTTTCATGATTCAGCGAGTCCCAGAAGAACAAGATGACAATACATTTGATGAGATCTTTCTGGACTGGCTTCAGACAAAATATCCAGTATTCTACAAAGAGGTCATGAGGGAAGGGCAGAAAATGGCATTAAGGCCCTCTGCTCCAAGATATGAATATCTGATCCCTCCTCTCAAGAAGAATCAAGAATATGATCCGGTGGGATTAAGAAGAGCATATTTTGATTCACTGGAGAGAGGGAACATCATTGAAGAAGATCGCCAGAAGGAAGTACTCAAAAGAATGTACGACGTCTTTCAAGTTCCTGAAGGCATGAGAGATATGTAAGAGATCAGAAGATGAAGTTTTAGATTAGATGATAGGTAATTTTTTTGTTCATAATTTCTTGTACTTGTAAACTGCAAAATATCAATGAAATGATTTACCTTTCTGATCTTAAGACAATGTCTCATTGTCTTCTGATTTCTGTTGATTCTGTCATTTACATTCTATTTGGTTATCTGTTTTTCTGATTCAATGTTTTGGTTCCATCAAAAAGGGGGAAATTGTTGGGAAATTGTAGTTTTGATGGAAGTTCCAAAACAGATTGTAATAGGACCAGCCAGACCTGTTAGCTGACTGATGAACAAGATAGGATGACCAGCTGAGATATATATACAGCTGATGTAATAGATAGGTCACATATTGAGGGGGAACTCAATATGTATGGGTTAAGTCTTGAAGAAGATAAGAAGGTCAGGCAAGTCAGAAGATCAGAAGACCTGACTAGTCAAATAGTCAGATGGTCAGGTGAGAACTTGAAGCTGAAGACCTGAAGACCTGAAGATCAAATGACTACCAGAAGAACAATACCAGAAGACCTACATCAGAAGAATGAAGAAGAGTCTGCTAGTTTTGCTAAGACAACTTGCATCAGAAGACTCTATTAGGTAGACTGATCAGTTTTATCTGATCAGGTCAGCTCACATAAGATGACAACTGGAGGTTCACCAGATCATACGAGTTAATCAGACAAGAAGAATGTCAACCTCAGTTGGTAAAGCAAACACTGAACAAGTGTACTTGTTAACCAATGAGATCGAGACACGTATGTATGTTGGGAAATCTGTATTATAGTTTTGATGGAAGTTCCAAAACGGGTTGTAATAGGACCAGTCAGACCTGTTAGCTGACTAATGACTTAGAATCAGATTAAGATGACCAGCTGAAATGTATAGATAGCTGATGTAAAATATAGGTCACATATTGAGGGGGAACTCAATATGTATAGGTCAGGTCGAAGTATCAGATGACCCAGATAAGGTCAGATGATCAGAAGACAAGAAGTTAGAAGATCAGGTGAAGACAGAAGATACTGAAGACTCAGATGAACCTGAAGGCTCAGATGAACCTGAAGACTCAGATGGACTTGAAGACTCAGATGAACCTGAAGACTCAGGAGAACCTGAAGACTCAGTAACGAACCTGAAGACTCAGTATGACTAAATACACTGAGCTCAGAGACACCTGAAGATCAAAAGACCTGAAGACCTACATTCAGTCAAGTCTACGTATTGAGCTAAGACAATATGCATCAGAAGACTCAAACAAGGTAGACTGATCAGTTATCTGATTAAGTCAGCTCACACCTAGTGACAATCAAAATTATACACCAGACAAGACGAATCTTCTACAAAAGGAATATCAATCGTCTAACGGACAAATTACTGAAGTGCCGCCTCGTGAAGCCAAGGAGAAAGCAACACGAGCACAAAAAGAGCTGACAATGCGGAATTCGACACTGCGGACAAAAATGGCACTAATCATGCCTACGGCCACTCCGATAATCGGAGCACGTCACAATCATATCCTACAACCTACCTAATATAGCCCGAAATTCAAATTGCTCTCCAACGACTCTTTGATTTCGAGGTCTATAAAATGGGATCAATCTTCACTTTGAAAAGAAAACAAACATAGACACACAAGAACAGAGGATCGAGCAGACTGAAAAAGAAGCAAAAACTATAGCAAAATCTCCACTCGAAGAACACCATACTTGAAGATTATTCTTAGAGTGTTCATCCCATTTGTTCTTAGCAATAAATCCTATCCACTAGCATTTTGGCTACCTAAAACACCAGGATAGATTTCCAGTTGGAACCCTCAAACATTCTTTACCCAAACTCAAGTTAGGTTAAGTTTGTTACCGCAAGATTTCAGACTAGGGATTCTAGTTTTCTGATTTCTAGTTCGGTTGAGTGTGAACTCGGTAAACATCTTTTCGGCCATCCCGTGAGGGAGATAAGTCCCGCAAGTTAAGATCGGTTAAGTTCGGTTAAGGTTCCCCTGTGTTAAGGGAAGAGTGGACGTAAGACGGGTTTCGTCTGAACCACTATAAAAGTCTTGTGTGCATTTACTTGCTTTCCTTATTGCTTTACACTATTCACACTACTGAGTTTAAAACTGCATACATATTCTAAGTTAAGCTTAGTGTGCACCAAGCAACTGATCTGATCAGGTTGACACCTTAGTCAGCCGGTTGAAAACTGACTTAAGAATCTGAATTAATAAAACTGGTTTTTCACACGGGTTAAAACAAGTTTCCGAACTCTCAGTTAGACTGACAGATATCAAATTGTTCTGCCCTCAGGCACTCAGTAAGATTGAACATCAGTTCCTACTAACTCACTAGCACTCTGATCAGGCAATCTGCAAATCACACCTGATCCGCACGAAAAGTTTTGGAGTCTATTCACCCCTCCCCTCTAGACTTCCACCCTCACAAAACCCGTTTGGGACCTAAAAGTGGTATCAGAGAAGTGGTTCTACAGACCACTGGCTTTGAGTATCATCGATTCTTGAGGAAGAATCTTTGTGGTCATTTGAAAAGATCTTGGAAAACCGTTTTTAAAAACTCATTCGTTTTCAAAATCACTCAGCATGGATAATACCTCTGGTATGTATCATGATTTGCCTAAGTTTTCAATTGATGAGTATGCAGATCGGGCTATATATATGTGCAACCATCTAGGATCGATAAGAGGCAGAATGATGGAAGTCATTGAACGAGGACCCATCATTATATATCACGACAACCCAGCGTTTGGAGGAGATCCGGATTATGCACCTGGAAGTCTTGTACGAAAAAGTCCAGCCCTGATGGATGCAGAAGAAAGAAAGTTGTATACTCTAGATACAATCGCCAGGCATATAATCATGAAGACAATGGATAAAGTCACAAAGGAGAAAATAAAGTATCTCAAAACCGCGAAACAAATGTAGGATACTCTTGCTGAGATATGCGAAGGAAATGATTAGATCAAAGACAGCCGACTACAAGCCGAACTGGTGAAGTTCGAAAAGCTAAAGATGTTGCCCAACGAGACCATCAACGAGCTCGATGGGAGGATCACCATGTCAATAAATAAGCTACGAGAACTTGGAAGAGAGATGTCAGACAAAGATATCAACTACAAGATCTTAAGATCTCTCACCAAGAAATGGGACATGAAAGTCACGGTAATCAAGGATTGCCAAGACATTTTAAAAATGAAGCCGAGTAGCTTGTTCCTAAACCTTAAAGCCCACGAGTTCGATTTAATCGAAAGAGGACAAGCAAATAAAGACGAGACGTCTGTTGAAGCCTCAACGTCTAAATCAGTTGCGTTTAAAGCAACCAGCAGCAGATCAAAGGCCACTGAACCTGTTGGAAACATAATGAGTCAAGCAGAACAGATCGCTCTGCTTACCAGGAAACTTGAAAGATCGAATATTCAGCTTGGTAAGTACCGCAGATTCTACAGAGACTATCAAGACAATAGAAGAAACAGGAGGCCAACTGACAGACCACTAGAAAGGAACAGATCTGATGATCGAAAGGATTACAGAGAAGAAAAGAAAAGAGATGATCGGTCAGATGAGAGAAAAGATAACAGATCTGACAGAAGAAGTTCAGATTACCATCAGAAAGGGAAGTCACCTGACATATCCTACAGGCGGAGTTACTCACCTGGCAGAGGAAGTTCTGTAGATCGAGGATCATGCTTCAATTGTGAGAAACTAGGTCACTACAGCACCGATTGCCCTGACCTGACTCCCAGAGAAAGAGAAGAGAAGCGGATCAGAAGAGAACAACGTGTCAGAGATAGAAAAGCCATGGTTGCTGACACATCTGGAATTGATGAGTCCTATCTGCCTTCTGAAGATTCTGGCTACTCATCTGTAGAGGACTTCTGTCTGATAAGCAGTGTTGTTGACTTCCACGAACATGAAGATCTGATATTCTCTTCAGATGACGATGAAGTCTGCCTGATGGCCAGGGAGGAGGACAAATTTGAGGTAACCTCCAAAAACCTTTTTCAATTTCACACTCTTTAGAGAGATTGACCTGCAGCTCTACTCTGAGCAATTGCTTGATGATCTCTCCGAGGCAGTAGACACTTATACAATAGTGGAAGTTGAAAATGACAAGCTAAGGATCAGAAATAATCGGCTTGTTAAAGAGAATTTCACATAAAAGCTCTTGAATCGAAATCGGTGAGGCCCTTTCGTAAGGAAAATGGCGAGGAACTCAACATTACGAAAGTTAAAACTTCGATCGGGAGAAGCGGATCAAAGATCGACTAGCAATCAACAAACGACAAAGGCGATGATTTCAAAATCCTTCAAACTAAATTTGATGAGCTATTAAGGCTACATGAGAGTCTAAAATCTCATCGAGGATAGTTTGCAAAAGAAAATAGAGGTTTTCACGAAGTCATCAAAAACCGTTCAAGATATGAACACCTATTTTTGAGCAGCCGAGCTAACAAGAAGGGAATTGGGTATGAGAACCCTTCTACATCCTCAAAAGCCCCATTTGATTCACTTCAGAAGGGTGTAATCAAACGAATCTCTGATAAAGATACACATAAAGCTAAACATGTATCTGATAAGGGAAAAAGGCCTGCTGAGCAAGTAAGGCAAGTGCCTAATCGAAAAGGGAACAAATGGACCCCTAATCGATAAAGCATCGGCCGAGGAATCAACGAGAAGAACCCGGTTCTTACGAAGAAACCTCAACTTCGACAACAGATTAGGTATCGAAGAGACAACCTGTAAGAAGGAAATCTAATCTGAGACCCAATGAAGGTCAGCTGCCTAATAAGCAAGCTATAGGTAAGCTGCAAAGACCATATATGCCAAAAAAGAAATGAATCTTTAGATGGTAGCAGTCGTACCTACCCTTATAACCAGAGACCTAGGGCTACTGCACCTGAGCCACACTAGGTTAAAAGAAGACAAAGTATAAAGAAAAATCCCAAGTCTTCTAAGTCACCTAAAGCTCACACAAGTAATCATACTAATCAGAAAGCATATAAAGAGACGTATGATTATGTTGATATGTATGGGAGACAAATCAGACCTTCTAATCTATCTGATTACCATAGAAGTGCTCTGCTTGTGTGGATCCCTAAATCCACCGTTAACCCCCCAGGACCCAATCCAAAAGGGGTACCTAAAGCCTGATTTGATTGCAGGTTCACGTGGGACTGGCCAACAAAGGAGGTGTACAAGCAACTATCTGGTACATCGATAGTGGATGCTCAAGGCACATGACTGGAAGCAAACATCTCCTTAGCTCATACAAAGAACAAGAAGCCCACGCGTACTCTTCGGTGATGATAAATTTGGCTTTACCAAAGGATTCGGAGCCTTAGAAAATGATGATGTACAAGTAACTAGAGTCTCGTATGTCGAAGGATTAAAGCATAATCTACTATCAGTATCACAATTCTGCGACAACGGATTCAGTGTTGAGTTCTCGAGCGACAAGTGTACGATTAGGAATCGAGCCACTCAACAAATCTTGCTAACTGGTTCAAGGAAAGGGACGATCTACACAGCAGATTGGAACAGTTGCCCAAGGAATGCATGCTTAATTGTTAAGAGTTCCAAAAGTAGCAGTTGGCTCTGGCACAAAAGAATGAGTCATCTGAACTTCAAGACTCTTAACAAGATAGTTAGGGTGTCTTTGGTTGAGGGACTTCCGAATGAGATATTCTCCAAAGATCAGACATGTGCCGCATGTCAGAAGGGTAAACAAGTTAAAGCCTCATTCAAGGGAATACCTGGACCAACATCCAGTAGAGTATTGCAACTGCTCCATATGGATCTATTCGGACCAGTTACACCAGTCAGTCTCAGTGGACGCAAATATACTCTAGTAATCGTGGATGATTATTCCAAGTTTACTTGGGTTGTATTCTTATACAAGAAGAACGAGACAACGACAAAGATACCCGAGCTGCTCAAGAAACTTCAAAACGAGAAGAGTGTCAGCATTGTAAAAATCAGATCAGATAAATACAGAGTTCCTGAATTCCTTTATCACCGACTTTTACTGATCGAGTTTGGTATCTGACATGAGGCGTCATTTGCCAAGAACGCCACAACAAAATGGAGTAGCGAGCGGAGAAAGCAGAACTCTCAAGGAAGTTGCTCGCAGACTATGTTAATTTGAACATGCCACAACAAAGGCGTTTACGGGCGAAGCAATCAACCTTTGCATGCCACACTCGAGCGGATGTTCTCGACTAAGGCTCATTTCAAAACACCTTATGAGCGTGGAAGGCGAGAAAACCTCGTGTTTCATACTTCCATGTTTTTGGGTGCAAGTGTTTCATACACAACAATGGGAAAAGTCAGTTGAAGACTTTTGAGGCCAAGTCAGATGAGGGCATATTCTTAGGATATTCCTCATCCAGCAATGCTTTCAGAGTTTACAACAAACGAACCCTAGTTGTGGAAGAGACACCACATGTGGTCTTTGATGACATCTTCTGAACAGGAGAAAGCTGCCTCAGAACAAGCCGTACCAGATCAACCGCAACCTGATACGCCGAAAATGGATCAGCTAAGCATAAAGGAGAAAGAATCTGAACACATAACAGTGTATATCCCATAACTTGATCTTGTTGATTCAACAGGTCAATCAGACCCTAAGTATGCACAAACTTGTCGATTGAAGAATTTGGTACAATTGAGGCGGTATCAAGCCCCGAACCATCGGTTCGGGGGAACTCTGAAGTTCATATGAACAGATATCAGCACATGATGAGTCCAATATCAGCTGAGACATGTTCTTATCAAGTGGATCATAATTCCGCACCACTCCCAATCACTAGTAATGAACTACTATCAGAAATGGATGATGTTCTCCAAACAGACGCACATCAGAAAAAAAGGACCTGGATTACCAGTCATCCAACTTGTTGGGAAATCTGTAATTTAGTTTTGATGGAAGTTCCAAAATAGGTTGTAATAGGACCGGTCGGACACATTAGTGATTGATGACTTAGAATCGATTAAGATGACCAAATTTGAAATGTATAGATAGGCGATGTAAAGATAGGTCACATATTGAGGGGAACTCAATATGTATAGGTCAGTCGAAGTATCGGATGACCCGGATAAGGCCGGATGATCGGAAGACTAAGCTTAAATCGAAGACAAGAAGTCGGAAGATCGGTGAAGACAAGAAGACATCAAGACTCGGATGAACACGAAGACTCGGATAAACATCAAGACTCAAAGAGATGAACACGAAGACTCGGATAAACTCAAGACTCGAAGACGATTGAATACACCGAGGCTCGAGACATCGAAGATCAAAAGACCTAAAGACCTACATTCGTGAGTCTCCAGATATTGAGCTAAGACAATGTGCATCGAAGACTCAACAAGGTAGATCCCATCGTTACACGATCAAGTCGACCACACACTGGTGACAATCAAAAAAGATACACGGACATAAGGCGAATCTTCTACAAAAGGAATATCAATCGCCTAACGGACAAATTTACGAAGTCTTGCCGGCCAAGCGAGGAAAGCGACACGTGCACAAAAAGAGCTGACAATACGGGATACGATGTTGCGGACAAAAACGGCGCTAATCTTGCATACGGCCACGCCGATAATCGGAGCACGTCACAATCATATCCTACAACCTACCTAATATAGCCCAAAATTCAAATTGCTCTCCAACGGCTCTTTGATTTCGAGGTCTATAAAATGGGATCGATCTTCATTTTGAAGACAAGGACCAACAAGTGGGAAACCACATCACATGAACTATTGAGCAAGCGGAACAACAACATTCACACAAGAAAATTCAAGAAGAATTTCCGCTAGAAGAACACTACATTTGAAGATTATTCTTAGAGTGTTCATCCCATAGTTCTTAGCAAGAAATCCTATCCACTAGTATTTTGGCTACCTAAAATACCAGGAAAGATTTCCAGTTGGAACCCTCAAACATTCTTTACCCAAACGCAAGTTAGGTTAAGTCTGTAGAGTGAGAACTCATTAAACATCTCGGTTATCCTTTTGAAGGATATAAGTCCCGCAGGTTACGTTTGTAGAGTGGGAACTCGTTAAACAACTTGGCCATCCTGAAAAAGATATAAGTCCCGTAGGTTAAGCTTGAGTGGGAACTTGGTAAACATCTCGGCCATCCTGAAAAGGATATAAGTCCCGCAGGTTATGTTTGTAAGAGTGAGAACTCGGTAAACATCTCGGCCATCCTGAAAAGGATATAAGTCCCGCAGGTTAAAGTAGGTTAAGGTTCCCCTATGTTAAGGGAAGAGTGGACGTAGGACACAACAGTGTTTTAAACAGCATACATATTCTAAGTTAAGCTCAGTCTGCACCAAGTAACTGATCTGATCAGATTGACACCCTAGTCAACTGGTTGAAAATTGACTTAAGAATCAGATTGATAAAACTGGTTTTTCACACGGGTAAAAACAAGCTTCCGCACCATTCAGTTAAATTGACAGATATCAAACAGATCTGCCCTCAGGCACTCAGTAAGATTGAACATCAGTCTAAACTGATACACTCGCACTCTGATCGGGTAATCTGCAGTTCACACCTGATCCACACGAAAAGTTTTAGAAGTATATTCACCCCTCCCCTCTAGACTTCCACCCTCACAAAACCCGTTTGGGACCTACAAGTGGTATCAGAGCAGTGGTTTCTGAGACCCCGGCTTTGAGTATCATCGATTCTTGAGGAAGAATCTTTGTGGTCATTTGAACAGATCTTGAAAAACCATTTTCAAAACTCATTCATTTTCAAAATCACTCAGAATGGATAATACCTCTGGTATGTATCATGATTTGCCTAAGTTTTCAATTGATGAGTATGCAGATTGGACTATATATATGTGCAACCATCTAGGATTGATAAGCGGCAGAATGATGGAAGTCATTGAACGAGGACCCATCATCATATATCACGACAACCCAGCAGTTGGAGGAGATCCAGATTTCGCCACGGGAAGTCTTGTGCTAAAAAGCCCAGCCTTGATGGATGCAGAGGAAAGAAAGTTGTATACTCTAGATACAATCGCCAGGCATATAATCATGAAGACGATGGATAAAGTCACCAAGGAGAAGATAAAGTATCTCAAAACCGCAAAAAGCAATGTGGGATACTCTTCTTTGAGATATCACGAAGAAATGATCGAGATCAAAGACACCGACTACAAAGTTAACCGGTGAAGTTCGAAAAGCTAAAGATGTTGCCCAACGAGACCATCAACGAGCTCGATGGGAGGATCGCCATGTCGGTAAATAAGCTACGAGAACTTGGTAGAGAGATGTCAGACAAAGATATCAACTACAAGATCTTAAGATCTCTCACCAAGAAATGGGACATGAAAGTCACGGTAATCAAGGATTGCCAAGACATTTCAAAGATGAAGCCGAGTAGCTTATTTCTAAGCCTTAAAGCTCACGAGTTTGACTTAATCGAAAGAGGACAAGCAGATGAAGACGAGACGCCTGTTGAAGCCTCAACGTCTAAAATCGATTGCGTTTAAAGCAACCAAAGAAGCAGATCGAAGGCCATCGAACCTGTTGGAAACATAATGAGTCAAGCCGTAGCAGATCGCTCGCTACAGAAACTTGAAAGAACAAATACTCAACTTGGTAAGTAACGGAGATTCTATAGTGACTATCAAAAAACAGGGAGGCCAACTGACAAATCACGAGAAAGAACCAGATCGATGATCGAAGAGATCACCAGAGAAGAAAAGAAAAGAGATGATATGTCAGATGAGAGAAGAGATAACAGATCGGAGGAAGAAGTTGATTACCATCGAAAAGGGAAGTCACCGGATCCTACTGACGAAGTGACTCACCGGCAGAGGAAGTTCAGTAGATCGAGGATCATGCTTCAACGGCGAGAAACCAGTCACTACAAAGACCGATTGCCCCGACGACTCCCGAGAGAAAGAGAAGAGAAAGAACAAAAGAGAGCAACGCCTCGTAGATAGGAAAGCCCCTCGTCACGACACATCCGGAATTGATGATTCCTATCCGCCTTTTGAGGACTCGGGTACTCATCTCAGAGAAGACTTCGCCTCGATAGCGGTGTTGTTGACTTCCCACGAGCATGAAGATCGATATTCTATTCGGGGATGACGATGAAGTCTGCTCGATGGCCAAGGAGGACTAATCTGAGGTAACCTCCAAACCTTCTGCTTTTTCAATTTCTACACCTGCTATTATTAGCACACATGCTGGACAGATTGACTTGCAGCTCTACTCTGAGCAATTGGTTGATGATCTCTCTGATGCAGTAGACACTTATACTATAGTGGAAGCTGAAAATGACAAGCTAAGGATCAGAAATAATCACTTGTTAAAGAGAACGCTCTCGATAAAAGCTAATGAATCGAAATCATTGAAAGCTGCTTTCGAAGGTGGCGAGGAACTCAACATTCTAAAAGTTAAAACTTCTGATCAGGAGAAGCAGATCAAAGGACAGCTAGCAATCAACAAACAATAAGCTGATAATTTCAAAATCCTTCAAGCTAAATTTGATGAGCTATTCCGACTACATGAGAGTCTAAAATCTACTGAGGATGGTCTGCGCAAGAAAATAGAGGTTTTCACGAAGTCATCTAAAACCGTTCAAGATATGAACACCTATTTTCGAACGCCGACTAACAAGAAGGGAATTGGGTATGAGAACCCTTCTACATCCTCAAAAGCCCCGTTTGATTCACTTCAGAAGGGTGTAATCAAACGAGTCTCTGACAAAGATACACTAAAAGCTAAACTTGTATCTGATAAGGGAAAAATACCTGTTGAGCAAGTAAGGCAGGAGCCTAATCAGAAAGGGAACAAAAATGAACCCCAACTGATAAAGCATCAGCCGAGGAATCAACAGAAGAACCCAGTTCTTCTGAAGAAACCTCAACCTGATCAGCAGATTAGGTATCAGAAGAGACAACCTGTAAGAAGGAAATCTAATCTGAGACCCAATCAAGGTCAGCTGCCTAATAAGCAAGCTATAGGTAAACTGCAAAGACCACCTATGCCAAAAAGATATGAATCTTTTGATGGTAGCAGTCGTACCTACCCTTATAACCAGAGATCTAGGGCTACTGCACCTGAGCCACACTGGATTAAAAGAAGACAAAATATAAAGAAAAATCCCAAGTCTTCTAAGTCACCCAAGGCTCACACGAATAATCATACTAATCAGAAAGCATATAAAGAAACGTATGATTATGGTGATATGTATGGGAGACAAATCAGACCTTCTAATCTCTCAGATTTTCATAGAAGTGCTCTGTTTGTGTGGATCCCTAAATCCACCACTAACCCCCCAGGACCCAATTCCAAACGGGTACCTAAAGCCTGATTTGATTGCAGGTTCGCGTGGGACTGACCAACAAAGGCGGTGCACAAGCAACTATCTGGTACATCAATAGTGGATGCTCAAGGCACATGACTGGAAGCAAACATCTCCTTAGCTCATACAAAGAACACGAAGGCCCACGTGTACTCTTCGGTGATGATAACTTTGGTTTTACCAAAGGATTCGGAACCTTAGAGAATGATGATGTACAAGTAACTGGAGTCTCGTATGTCGAAGGATTGAAGCACAATCTACTATCAGTATCACAATTCTGCGACAACGGATTCAGTGTTGAGTTCTCGAGCGACAAGTGTACGATAAGGAATCGAGCCACTCAACAAACCTTGCTAACTGGTTCAAGGAAAGGCACGATCTACATAGCAGATTGTAACAGTTGCCCAAACAATACATGCTTAATTGTTAAGAGCTCTAAAAGTAGCAGTTGGCTCTGGCACAAAAGAATGAGTCATCTGAACTTCAAGACTCTTAACAAGATCGCTAGGATGTCTTTGGTTGAGGACTTCCGAATGAGATATTCTCAAAGATCGGACATGTCTTTGCATGTCGGATGGGAAAAACAAGTTAAAGCCTCATTCAAGGGAATACCTTGACCAAAGATCGATGAAGTATTGCAACCTGCTCCATATGGATCTATTCGGACCCGATTACACCGTCGGTCTCGGTGGGGGCTTAAATATACTCTTGTAATCGTGGATGATTATACCAAGTTTACTTGGGTTGTATTCTTATACAAGAAGAATGAGACAACGACAAAGATACCCGAACTGCTCAAGAAGCTACAAAACGAGAAGGATGTCAGATAGTAAAAATCGGATCGGATAAAAGGTACGAGTTCATGAATTCCTTTATTCTTGATTTTTTGACCGAGTTTGGTATCTGACATGATGAAACGTCGGCTTCAAGAACACCACAACAAAATGGAGTAGCGAGCGGAGAAAGCAGAACTCTCTCAAGGAAGTTGCTTCGACTATGTTAGTGAACATGCTACACCAAGCCGTTTACGGGCGAAGCAATCAACCAAACATGCCATACTCGAGCAGATGATGTTCTCGACTAAGACTCACTTCAAAACACCTTATGAACTGTGGAAGGACAGAAAACCTCGTGTTTCATACTTCCATGTTTTTGGGTGCAAGTGTTTCATTCACAACAATGGGAAAAGTCAGTTGAAGACTTTTGAGGCCAAGTCAGATGAGGGTATATTCTTAGGATATTCCTCATCCAGCAAGGCTTTCAGGGTTTACAACAAATGAACCCTAGTTGTGGAAGAAACACCCCATGTGGTATTTGATGAGACATCTTCTGAACAAGAGAAAAGGCGCCTCTCGAACAAAGCCGTGCGGATCAATCGTTACCTGACACGCAGATAATGGATCAGCTAAGCATCAAGGAGAAAGAATCTGAACACGTAACAGTGCACATCCCAGAACTTGATCTTGTTGATTCAATAGGTCAATCAGACCCAAAGGTACGCACAACTGTCAGTGAAGAAGTTGTTACAGCTGAGACAGTATCAACTAAACCATCTGGTTCAGGGGGAACTCCTGAAGTTCCTATGAACAGACATCAGCACATGATGAGTCCAACATCAGCTGAGACATGTTCTTATCAAGTGGATCATAATTCCGCACCACTCCCAATCACTAGTAATGAACTATCAGATATGGATGATGTTCTCCAAACAAAACGCACATCGAACGAAGGACTGGATTACGGTCATCATCAGTGATCGATTATCGGAGACCCATCGATAGAGTCAAAACTTGACATCGATTGGTGAAAGTGCCATATCTTGTTGTTATCGTCTTTGAAGGAACCAACTCGATGAGAGGAAGCTCTACAAGATCAAGTGGATTCTAGCCATGCGGGAGGATTTGGAGCAGTTTGAGAGGAATCAAGTTTGGGAATTGGTGGGCGGACCAACTCATCAAGGCGTAATTGGCACGAAGTGGGTATTCAAGAATAAAGAGATAAGAAAAATGTCATAACCGGGAATAAGGCAAGACATGTTGCTAAGGGGTATTCAATCGGAAGGAATTGATTATGATGAGACCTTTGCACCGATCATTTCGTCTAAAGCCATTAATTTTTTTTACATCATATGCTTCCCACGAGAGGGTTTCTTGTGTATCGGATGGATGTAAAGAGTGCATTCTTAAGCGGGGTACTAGCGAGAGGAAGTTTATGTCGAACAACCTCCGGGCTTTGAAAAAAGGTAACCAAGTGTACCATTTAAGGAAAGCTCTTTTGACGGATTTGAAACAAGCTCCTCGAGCTTGGTATGATACACTCTCTCGGTTCTTGATAGGCAAGCGGGTTCACTAAAGGGCAATGGGACGAGAACCTTATTGAGAATAGAAGATGGAGAAGATATTACGATGGTTGATTTCGTGGGCGACATCATCTTGGATCTCCCAACAAGAAGCGTGTGAGAAGCTCGACAAGTTGATGCAAGGGAAGTTCGAGATGTCCATGATGGGTCGGATGAATTACTTTTTGGGTTTACAAGTCAAGCGTGAGTCTGAAGGGATATTCAAACGCGAGGCCGAAGTACACAAGGAATCTCTTGGCAAAGTTTGGAGTTCAACATTGCAAGGAAGCGAATTCCCATGATGGCCGGGTTCAAGATGGATCCGGATGAAGATGGTCGAAGAAAGTTAATCGAGAAAGAATAAAGAGCTCCGATTGGATCGAGTTCTATATTGACCGGTACCGACCGGACATTACTTTTTGCGGTAGGTGTTTGTGCGATTTCAAGCAAATCAATGCAAAGCCACCTAGAAGCGACTAAGCGGATTCTCAAGTATCTGAAGGGGATTTGTAAACCTCGGTTTATTTTACCCATCGGATGATAATCTAGAGCTTAGTGGGTATTTCGATTGATTCACGGAGGTTGCGAGAATCGACGGGAAGTCAACCTCGGGTTCATGTCGGTTTACGGGAAATAAAACCGATCTCTTGGTTTCGAAGAAGCGGACATCGATTCGCGACATCTACTATTGAAGGCGAAATATATGGCCGGGAGGGAAGTCTGTTGTTCCCAAGCGCTCTCGCTAAGTCGGCGGTGAGGATTACAACATCGTAGCTAAGAACGCACCTATATTACGTGTGCGATAATAGTGTTATTGCAATCGCAATCGAGAATCTGTTCTACATACAAGATGCAAGCATGTGGATGTCGACGCCATTTTATCGAGAGATCATGTTGAAAAGAAGAATATCGGGATGGAAAAAGATCCATACCGACAAGCGAAAAATTCGATATCTTAACCAAGCCGCTAGTTGAGATCGATTCATAGAGTTATGCAACGAGCTAGAAACTCTTTTGGATCTTGGAGAAAATGCACCGGATGTGGGTGAAGGATTGATCTCGTAACCGGTTGGTTAAAAGACTAACCAAGGTTAAGTGGAATCAGTTGAGTTAGGAATCTCAACTGATCAGATGACCAGACGAGGAGCCGATCTGAAGTTCAGATAAGGAGCAGATCAGAAAGTCAGATAAGTAGCCGATCTGAAGTTCGGACAAAGGGCAGATCAGTTCAAGATATATCAGATTAAGGGGGAACTGATCAGATTGGAAGATTACTTTATAAGTCGATTAAAGCTGTAGTCAACAAGCAAATCAAGAGTAAAGCTACAGATCGCATAAGTCAGAAGAAACAACACAGCAATGGAATAACAGAGTTTTTCATTGATAAAGACCCGGAGGTCAGATTTACAAGTTACAAGTGATATCACAAGCTACAAATGCTACAGCTATCTTCAAGTGGTATTACAAATACAAGAAGACCAGGAGGTCAAAGCATAAACCATAAGCCTTAAGACAACCCTAGGCAGGGAAGGGAGAGAGAGATTTTAAGAGCTGATGCTCTCGGACTCTCCGACCCAGGGGGCAGCAGAGAAGCTTCTAGAATCCTGAAAGCCGCTCTTAGAATCTTGGAGTAAGGAGCGAGAGCGAGCGTTGAAGGATCTTTAAGCCAGAAGCCCTTAGACCTAAAATCAATGGGCTTTCCAGCTGTTAAATGGGACACAGTGCCACAGGTTTGGTCAGAAAGACCATATGGCCATGAGTGTCTCATGCAAATATTGAGTTTGATACACTATTTTGTATATCAAACCCATGTTTTGTTTCAGACTAAGTTTGTTGATGCTTATTCCGTCATCTCGATAGGCGCACAAGGTGCATACGGTTAGGAGAAGTGCCTTCTCATTTGCCTTAGCAGATCCGCCTCCACGGTGGTAAAGAAACTTAGCATTGATCGTATGTGAAATCTTAGATGATGATGAAAGCAGTGTGAAGGAACACACAGGGTTGATTTGGGAAGCTGAATTCATTGGAAAAGGGCTAAAAGTTCCCACCGGAAGTTTCACCGGAAATAAGGAACTCATCGAAAAAGCATGAAGGATATGCTAAAGAAGATGAAATGGTTTATGTTGTGTTGTTTGCCTAACACCCCAGGCTATTTATAGAAGGAGATTAGGGGTATAAATGCAAATTTTATCTTCTCGGAAAATCTTAAGAGAAATTTGCATCGACAACGCGTTAGGAACACGCGGCTAATGGTTGGATGAGTTAACGGTGTGATTAAATCACAGCGTATCTATGACATTATTACAGAATGTTAAATCGCGCCGATTTGGGAATCGAGGCGACTTTTGGACTCCCCGAAGTAAAATTTTTGGCGGGAGTTGACTTCAGGAAATGAGGGTTGTTTAGAAGAATGTTTAGAAGAAGACTGAATGATGAAGTGTATCAGATAAGAGGATCAGATAAGTGGCGAAGTGTTTCAAGCATGAATCTGATCAGATAAGTGAGATATTGTTGGGAAATGCATGAGGTAACCATCAGATAAGCCAACAAAGTACCAGATCAGATCACTGTGGTAACTGATTGATTACAATATCAATCAGTCAGATACACTCTCTTATTTATCTCTTTCTGAATACCTTATATGCGTTATTTAGTTAAATGATTTATTTTACACTGTTCATGACGCATGCTCTGCAAAGCTTTTAATACGGACTTGGGAAAATGTTTTCAAAACGTTTTATTACGATTTTTTGAGTCCGAAAAACGAGAAGACTACTTTTCTCAACCGTGCGATCAAAATACTTTTTGGCCGACTAATCTCAGCCACTGATTTCAAAAACACGGATACTTGAGTACTTTGGAAAGTTGTGCAAAAAGGTTTTCCCTCGTATTCTATAAAATCCAAATCCTTCTCAGAAAAGCGCTTTCCACTACTTCGTCTTCTCAAAGCTCTTAAAAGATCATATTTTTCAAAATCCTCAGAGAATTACCTTCGAAACTATTTGATTCTACTCTTCCGATTTCAAAATCATTCGAATCAATTTCTGGTAATTTCTTGTTCATTGTATGATCTCAATTTCTCTATGGTATCTAGGTTTACAAGTTGTGATTCTGTTTTTATTAGATCTAAACGCTTATTTGCTAAATTGATGCTGAAATTGCTAGTTTGACTGAATTTATTGAAATATCTTACTCAAACTAAACATCAATTTGCATATCGTACAGAAATGGCACACCTTGTTTCAAGACCGGGCCAAGGGAAAAAGTACTGCAACTTTGCATCGATGAAGAAAGACATCATTGATGAAAAGTACGTAGTCTTCAACATCACCTCAGATCCGGAATCGCTGGAAATTCTGGAGTGCTTACGAGCGTGTGGACTGGAACGATATTGGTCTACTCATAAGAACATCGTTCACACCCATGAAGCCCTAGAGTTTCATTACAATCTGCAGAGGGATGAAGACAATGATGCTGACCTGATCTCTTCCGTTGGAGGAATGGAAGTTCGAGTGTCGAATGACGATCTACAGAGGATATTCGGCCTAACTCGAGGAAGCATCAATCCAGAGACCTACACGACTGCTGTAGGAGAAAATGAATTTCTTGAAGCCGAGCTGTTGAGACCAGCAAACAAGGAGAACACGACGAACGTCAAAGCCTCCTACCTGAAGAGAAAGTATCGCCTTCTTCTTGAAATTATTCAGAAGGTGATCATGTGCTCAACTTACAGCCTTGATGCGGTCACTTCGTACAAGATAAGTGTCATGTCTGCAATAATCAAGAAGGCTTCAGATATTGATTGGTTGGGTATGGTCAAAGCAAGACTGAGAAAAGACTCCGGGAAGTTCGAGCTGACCCAGAGCAATGAAGTGTGCTTATCTTCCAAGTGCTCATTCATACACAAAATCTCTATCATTCTGTCAGATAAGCTGCCACAGAATTATGAATGGAACGAGAATGGAGCGAAGATTTACCAAGCAGAGCACAAGGCCATATTGAGCAAGGATGAGTCCCTACCTGGACAAGCTGATGAGGATCCGACTCCTTATGTGCCCAAACCCAAGGGAGAAAAGAAAGGAAAAGACAAGGTAACTACATCGTCTAAAGTGCAGGAAAAGGCCGCTCAAGAGAAGAGGATGAAGAGGAAGGATCTGGCCAAGAAACCAGATGCTCAACGGAAACGTCAGAAGAGAGTCTCATCTCCTCTGAAAACTGCTCCAAGTTCTGCCCAGCAAGTCAGCAGAACAAAGGATCTGATGCAAGTACGATCAGACGAAGAGATAGCAGTCCGCTCTGAGCCAACTATCAGAGAAGTAAGGGAAGAGCAGATGATCGAAGCAGAAGGAGAGAAATCTGTCAGAGGGACAGAAGTGGAGCAACCTGAGGAAGAATCACCATCTAATTCTCTGCCTCTTACCAAGATCTTCCAAAGAGTAAGATCGCCAACGCCCACTTCCAAATCACCATCACCCTCTCCTCAAAAATCATCACCACCATCCTCTCCCCACAAAACCTTCTCACCCTCACCCTCACCTATCAGAACAACATCTCCCACACCACCAATCAATGAACCCGTTCAGGAACTGAACACCCTCAACACGCTGAAAACCAACCTGAACTACAAACATCCCAATCCCCGATCAAGTCTCAAGAACCTGAGAGAGCCGACGAACGTGTGTCCATCTCTCATAATCCCTTCAACACCAGAACATTGCTTGTTTCACCTGCTCCAGAGAGCCCCATCATAAGGATAATGAAGCAACATATCAAAGAGTATTTGCTGGATCTATGCCCTGAATTGGATCAACATCCTGGCATCCAGCAACAGATAGAAGAGATAGTGTTCTGGAGGGATATCAGACTGAAGAGCATTGAAGAATTTCTGATTCTAATGACAACTCTGGGATCAGATTTCTTTGTAGACTTGGAGTTGAAATGTCTACACAATGCTGGGATTGAAAGTGCTGTTGAATTGGCATCTGACGATGATATCAGATGGTTGATTCACGAAAGGTTCGGTATTGCTGATAACAGGGAGGAAACCGTTCAACCTCCTACAGATCATGAGGGAGCTGCCGATGAACCAAGAATGGGTGCTGCAGATGAGACCCGACTTGGCAAGGCTTCAACATCTGAACAGACTGCTACGATGAGCTCTGATACCCTAGATCATCACTCTCAGAAGATTCAGGATGGGATCCAGGCTGCATTTGAAGACAAATTCGCAGCGCTCACAGCAGATCTGATGAAGCGATTTGAAGATGAGCAAGCAAAACTAGTTGACAAAGAGCGAAGTCACACAGTTGGGATGCACAATGTCATCCTTGTTGAAGTAATGCAACTAGTATATCCTCTTGCTGAGAAGCTCAAACTCCAGTCTGACAAACTCTCAGTTCAGACAGAGATGCTCAATCAGACACAGGTACTTTTGGAGAGTGTCTGGGCATCCTTGGACAAGACCAACAACCACTTAGATATGGGTTGGAAACATTTTCTAGCTTCTACAGAACGAGCAAGACAGGAGATCGAAACTGCTCTCAGACGCTTCTTCACGCCTGCACCTTCTGCCACCGTTCAGATCACTCCTCTTGTTGTCGAGGAACTCAGAGAGGAGATCTCACGACAATTAACTGCTCTGAACCGCAAGATGTCCAACCTCTTTGATGTAACCAAAAAGGGGGAAGGAAAAGAGTCTGAAGGAAAAGAGAATAAAGAAAAAGAGACTCAAGAAAAAGAGAACAAAGAGAAAGAAGAAAAACAGACTCAGACACAGTTGGTAAAATTTTCATCTCTACCAAAAACCACTGTATCTGACTTGCCAGCCACTCCATCTACCGATCTCGTTGCTGAAATGAAAGAAACTGTGGAGCAACACAGTAAAGAGATCGCTGAGCAGAAAAGTGCTCTTTCAGAGGTTACTGCCAGAGTCGACAAGATTGAAAACTTTTCTTTGTTCGTTCAGAAAAGAATGGAAAGTGATGATCAGGCCAAGAGCCTTGAACTTGCTAAGAAATTAGCTGAAGAAGATGAACAAGATGAACCTGAACAGACTCTAGGGAAGAAGAAAGGCAAAGGCAAGATGATGAAAGCAAATGTGAAAGACCAGAGACAAGGCCAGTTATTCTCCACCAAAAGCCAGACGACTCTTGAACAAATTCAAGAGCAGACAAGACAGAGAATAAGAGAGGCCGCAATAAAGAAGCAGAAGTTAGCAGAGGCTAAGGGACTGAACATTGCTTACATCCGAAGGAAAAGGAAGAACGAAGCTGCAGCAGAGGAGATCGCTTGGGAGAAGAATGCCCTTCCGGCACCTGTTAAAGGCATCCTCTGTGCAAGGCAAGATTTGCTTCCAGAATGGTACCAGATCAGAGGAGAATGGTTATGTGACGTCTACATCCTAGAGAAGATTCCAATTCATCAAGATCAGACAGAAAATGATGATGAATTCCGGAACTGGTTAGAAACAAAGTATCTAGACTTCTACCAGACAGTGATGGAAGAAGGCAAGATCATGTCACTAATACTAGAAGCTCCACCCTTTGAACTACTCCTTCCACCTTTGCGTCCAGACAACAAGCTAGATCCGGTTAAATTCAAGAACATCTATTATGGATTAGCTGAAAAAGGAGGAATCCATAGAAAAGAAGAGCTGGACAAGCTAATGCAAAGGATGTACAGGATGTTTGGCATCCCCAAAGAGCTGCAAATGTTCAAGTACACCTGAAGAAGACACTTGGAATCAGATGATAGGTACGCTTTTCATATATTCTACAATGCACACACCTATCTGAATGAAATTTTCCATCTCACTGATTCTAAGACAACATCTCATTGTCTTCTGAGGTATGTACTGTTTACATCATCTACATTTCCATTCATGGTATCTGTTTTTCTGATTAAGTTCATTAAGTGTTTTGGTTCCATCAAAAAGGGGGAATTGTTGGGAAATCTGTAATTTAGTTTTGATGGAAGTTCCAAAACAAGTTGTAATAGGACCAGTCAGACCTGTTAGCTGACTGATGACTTAGAATCTGATTAAGATGACCAGCTGAAATGTATAGATATTTGATGTAAAAGATAGGTCACATATTGAGGGGGAACTCAATATGTATAGGTCAGGTCGAAGTATCAGATGACCCAGATAAGGTCAGATGATCAGAAGACTAAGCGCAAATCAGAAGACAAGAAGTCAGAAGATCAGGTGAAGACAAGAAGACACTGAAGACTCAGATGAACCTGAAGACTCAGATGAACCTGAAGACTCAGATAAACACTGAAGACTCAAATGAACCTGAAGACTCAGATAAACCTGAAGACTCAGCAACAAACCTGAAGACTAAGTTCGATTGAATACACTGAGGCTCAGAGACACCTGAAGATCAAAAGACCTGAAGACCTACATTCAGCAGAGTCTGCATATTGAGCTAAGACAATGTGCATCTGAAGACTCAACAAGGTAGACTGATCAGTTACCTGATCAAGTCAGCTCACACCTGGTGACAATAAAAAAGATACACCAGACAAGATGAATCTTCTACAAAAGGAATATCAATCGTCTAACGGACAAATTTCTGAAGTGCCGCCTCGCGAAGCCAAGGAGAAAGCGACACGTGCACAAAAAGAGCTGACAATACGGGATACGACGCTGCGGACAAAAATGGCGCTAATTATGCCTACGGCCACGCCGATAATCGGAGCACGTCACAATCATATCCTACAACCTACCTAATATAGCCCGAAATTCAAATTGCTCTCCAAAGGCTCTTTGATTTCGAGGTCTATAAAATGGGATCGATCTTCATTTTGAAGACAAGGACCAACAAGTAAGAAACCACATCACATGAACTATTGAGCAAGCGGAACAACAACATTCACACAAGAAAATTCAAGAAGAATTTCCGCTCGAGAACACTACATTTGAAGATTATTCTTAGAGTGTTCATCCCATAGTTCTTAGCAAGAAATCCTATATCCACTAGCATTTTGGCTACCTAAAATACCAGGATAGATTTACAGTTAGAACCCTCAAACATTCTTTACCCAAACGCAAGTTAGGTTAAATCTGTAGAGTGAGAACTCATTAAACATCTCGGCTATCCTTTTAAAGGATATAAGTCCCGCAGGTTACGTTTGTAGAGTGGGAACTCGGTAAACATCTCGGCCATTCTGAAAATGATATAAGTCCCGTAGGTTAAGCTTGAGTGGGAACTCGGTAAACATCTAGGCCATCCTGAAAAGGATATAAGTCCCGCAGGTTAAGTTTGTAAGAGTGAGAACTCGGTAAACATCTCGGCCATCCTGAAAAGGATATAAGTCCCGCAGGTTAAAGTAGGTTAAGGTTCCCCTGTGTTAAGGGAAGAGTGGACGTAGGATGGGTTTCATCTGAACCACTATAAAAAGTCTTGTGTGCATTTACTTGCTTTCTTATTGCTTTACACAAGTCACACAACTGAGTTTTAAACAGTATACATATTCTAAGTTAAGCTCAGTCTGCACCAAGCAACTGATCTGATCTGATTGACACCTTAGTCAACTGGTTGAAAACTGACTTAAGAATCAGATTGATAAAACTGGTTTTTCACACGGGTAAAAACAAGCTTCCGCACCATTCAGTTAAACTGACAGATATCAAACTGATCTGCCCTCAGGCACTCAGTAAGATTGAACATCAGTCTAAACTGATACACTCGCACTCTGATCGGGTAATCTGCAGTTCACACCTGATCCACACGAAAAGTTTTAGAAGTCTATTCACCCCTCCCCTCTAGACTTCCACCCTCACAAAACCCGTTCGGGACCTACACAATTGGTCTGATTATCGGAGACCCATCTGATAGAGTCAAAACTAGACATCAGATTGGTGAAAGTGCCATGTATTGTTGCTAACTGTCTTTGAAGGAACCAACTACAGTAGAAGAAGCTCTACAAGACGCAAGCTGGATTCTAGCCATGCAAGAGGAACTGGAACAGTTTGAGACGAATCAAGTTTGGAAACTGGTAGACAGACCAACTCATCAAGACGTGATTGGCACGAAGTGGGTATTCAAGAACAAGAGAGATGAGAATAATGTCATAACCAGGAATAAGGCAAGACTTGTTGCTAAGGGGTATTCACAATCAGAAGGAATTGATTATGATGAGACCTTTGCATTAGTCGCTCGCCTAGAAGCCATTCGGCTGTTTCTGGCATATGCTGCCCACAGAGGGTTCATTGTGTATCAGATGGATGTAAAGAGTGCATTCTTAAACGGGGTACTAGCAGAGGAAGTTTATGTCGAACAACCTCCAGGCTTTGGAAAAGGCAACCAAGTGTACCGTTTAAGGAAAGCTCTTTACGGCCTGAAACAAGCTCCTCGAGCTTGGTATGATACACTCTCTCAGTTCTTGATAGACAGCGGGTTCACTAAAGGAATAGTGGTAAGAACCTTATTCAGAATCGAAGATGGAGAAGATATTCTGATGGTTCAGATTTACGTGGACGACATCATCTTCGGATCTCCCAACAAGAAGTTATGTGAGAAGTTCAGCAAGTCGATGCAAGGGAAGTTCGAGATGTCCATGATGGGTCAGATGAATTACTTTCTGGGTTTACAAGTCAAGTAGAGTACAGAAGGGATATTCATCTGCCAGGGGAAGTACACAAGGAATCTACTGGCAAAGTTTGGAGTTCAACATTGTAAGGAAGCCAGAATTCCAATGATGACCGGATTCAAGATGGATCCAGATGAAGATGGTCAGAAAACTAATCAGAAAGAATATAGGGCTCTGATTGGATCACTTCTATACCTGACTGCCAGCAGACCAGATATCACTTTTACAGTTGGTGTATGTGCCAGATTTCAAGCAAATCCAATGCAAAGCCACCTAGAAGCAGCCAAGCGGATTCTCAAAAATCTGAAGGGGACAGTAAACCTCGGTTTATTTTACCCATCAGATGACAATCTAGAGCTGAGTGGGTATTCTGATTCTGATTACGGAGGTTACAGAATCGACAGGAAGTCAACCTCAGGTTCATGTCAGCTTCTGGGAAATAAACTGATCTCTTGGTTTTCAAAGAAGCAAACATCAGTTGCGACATCTACTACTGAAGCAGAATATATGGCTGCAGGAAGCTGTTGTTCCCAACTGCTCTGGCTAAGTCAGCAGCTGAGAGATTACAACATCGTAGCTAAGAATGTACCTATATTCTGTGACAATAATAGTGCTATTGCAATCACTCAGAATCCTGTTCTACATACAAGATGCAAGCATGTGGATGTCAGACACCATTTTATCAGAGATCACGTTGAAAAGAAGAATATCAGGATGGAAAAGATCCATACTGACAAGTAGAAAGCTGATATTTTAACTAAGCCGCTAGCTGAGATCAGATTCAGAGAGTTATGCAACGAGCTAGGGCTTCTGGATCTCGGAGAAAGTACACCAGAAATGGTTGAAGGACTAATCTCTAGAACCAGTTGGTTAAAAGATTAACCAGGTTAAGTGGAATCAGTTGAGTTAGGAATCTCAACTGATCAGACGACCAGACGAGGAGCCGATCTGAAGTTCAGATAAGGAGCAGATCAGAAAGTCAGAAGAGGAGCCGATCTGAAGTTCAGACAAGGAACTTCAGTTCAAGATATATCAGATTAAGGGGGAACTGATCAGATTGAAAGATTACTTTATAAGTCGATTAAAGCTGCAGTCAACAAGCAAGTCAAGTTTAAAGCTACAGATCGCATAAGTCAAAGGAAGCAACACAACAATGAAATAACAGAATTTTTCATTGATAAGGACCCGGAGGTCAGATTTACAAGTTACAAGTGATATCACAAGCTACAAAATGCTACAAGATATCTTCAAGTGGTATTACAGGTACAAGAAGACCCGGAGGTTGCTACATAAACCAGAAACCATAAGCCCTAAGCTAACCCAAGGCAGGGAAGAGGAAAGAGAGAGTTCAAGGTATGATGCTCTCATTTTCCCTCGACCCTAAGAAGGGACGTCAGAGAGGCTTCGAGAATCCTGAGCCAATCTCAAAAGCTTCGGAGTGAGGAGCGAGAGAGGCTTTGAAGGATGTCCAAGCCAGGAGCCCTTAGACGTATAATCAATGGGCTCTCCAGCTGTTAAATGGGGCACAGTGCCACAAGTTTGGTCACAAGGACCAAACGAACACTTGTGTCGCATGCAAAAATTGAGCTTGATATACGAAGATCGGCTGTTATCTGATCAATATCGTATACCAAACTCACGTTTTGTTTCAGACTGAGTCTGTTGATGCTAATTCAGTCATCTCGATAGGCGCACAAGGTGCATACGGTTAGGAGAAGTGCCTTCTCATTTACCTTAGCAGATCCGCCTCCACAGTGGTAAAGAAGCTTAGCATTGATAGTATGTGTAATCTTAGATGACAACGAAAGCAGTGTGAAGGAACACACAGGGTTGATTTGAGAAGCTGAATTCATTGGGAAAGGGTTAAAGGTTTTCGCCGGGAGTTTCACCGGAAATAAGGAAATCATCGGAAAAGCATGAAGTATATGATAAGAAGATGAATGGTTTATGTTGTGTTGTTTGCCTAACACCCCAGGCTAATTTATAGAAGGAAATTAGGGGTATAAATGCAAATTTGGTTTCTCAAAAGACCTTAAGAGAAATTTGCATTAATAACGCGTAAGGAACACGCGACTAATGGTTCGATGAGTTGACGGTGTGAGTAATCACAGCGTATCTATGCCATTATTACGGAATGTCAAATTGCGCCGATTTTGGAATCGAGGCGACCTTTTGACTCCCCGAAGCAATTGTTTTGGCGGGAGAAGACTTTAGAGCATAGTAAATGCGGGCTGATTAGTAAAACAATTGAAGGATGAAGAGAATCAGATAAGCGGATCAGATAAGTGATGAAGCACTTCACACATGAATCTGATCAGATAAGTGAGATATTGTTGGGAAATGCTTAAAGGTACCATCAGTAAGGTCCACAAGTACCAGATCAGATCACAGTGGTAACTAGTTGATTACAATATCAATCAGTCAGATACGTTCTATTTTATCTCTTTCTGAATGCCTTATATGGTTTATTTAAATATAATTTGTTTTCACTTTATGACGCATGCTCTGCAAAACTTTTAATGCAGACTTGGAAATGTGTTTTTAATGCGTTTTATTGTGAATTTTCGAGTCCGAATACGAGAAAACTTCTTTACTCAACCGTGCGTTTAAAACGTTTTTCGGCCGATTAATCTCACCCATCGATTTCAAAACACGGATACTTGAGTACTTTGGAAAGTTGTGCAAAAAGGTTTTCCCTCGCATACTATAAAATCCAAATCTTTCTCAGAAAACTTCTTTCCACTACTTCGTCTTCCCAAAGCTCTTAAAAGATCAAAACTTTCAAAATCTTCAGAGAATTACCTTCGAAATCACTTTTACGATTTGTTCAAATTCTCGAATCAATTTCTAGTAATTTCTCGTTTAAATGTATTTTCTATTCTCTCTGGTACCTAGGTTTACAAGTCGTGATGATATATTTCTATAATTTTTATAAGATCTAAACTCCTATTTGCTAAATTGATGCTAAAATTACTTGTTTGACTGAATTATTGAAATATCTTACTCAAACTAAACATCAATTTGTATATCGTACAGAAATGGCATATCTTATTCCACGACCGGGCCAAGGGAAAAAGTTCTGCAACTTTGCATCGATGAAGAAAGACATCATTGATGAGAAGTATGTAGTATTCACCATCACCTCAGACCCTGAATCGCTGGAAATTCTGGAGTGCTTGCGAGCGTGTGGACCTGAACGCTATTGCTCTACACATCAGAACATCGTCCACGCACATGAAGCTCTGGAGTTTCTATACAATCTGCAGAGGGATGAAGACATTGATGCTGACCTGATTTCTTCCGTTAGTGGACTGGAAGTGCGAGTGTCGAATGACGATCTCCAGAGGATATTCGGCCTAACTCGAGGACACATCAATCCAGAGACCTACACGACTAATGTAGGAGAAAAGGGATTTCTTGAAGCTGAGCTGTTGAGACCAGCAAATAAGGAGAACACAACGAACGTCAAAGCCTCCTATCTGAAGAGGAAATATCGCCTTCTTCTTGAAATTGTTTAGAAGGTGATCATGTGCTCAACTTACAGTCTTGATGTTGTCACTTCATATAAGATCATTGTCATGGCTACAATAATCAAGAAGGCTTCAGATATCGATTGGTTGGGTATGGTCAAAGCACGACTGAAGAAAGACTCGGGGAAGTTCGAATTGACCCAGAGCAATGAAGTGTGCTTATCTTCCAAGTGCTCCTTCATACACAAAATCTCTATCATTCTGTCAGATAAGCTGCCACAGAACTATAAATGGAACGAGAATGGAGCGAAGATATATCAAGCAAAGCACAAGGCCATATTGGGCAAAGATGAGTCCCTACCTGGACAATCCGATGAGGATCTGAATCCTTATGTGCCCAAACCCAAGGGAGAAAAGAAGGGAAAAGATAAGGCAACTGCATCTTCTGAGGCACAGGGAACGACCATTCCAGAGAAGAGGATGAAGAGGAAGGATCTGGCCAAGAAACCAGATGCTCAGAGGAAACGTCAGAAGAGAGTCACATCTCCTCTGAAGACTGCTCCAAGTTCTGCCAAGCCAGTTAGCGGAACGGAGGATCTGATGCAAGTAGAATCAGAAGAGGAGACAACAGTCCGCCCTGAGCCCACTATCAGAGAAGTAAGGGAAGAGCAGATGATCGCAGCAGAAGGAGAGAAATTTGTCAGAGGGACAGAAGTGGAGCAGTCTGAGGAAGAATCACCATCTGATTCTCTGCCTCTCACCAAGATCTTCCAGAGAGCAAGATCACCAACGCCCACTTCCAAATCACCATCGTCCTCTCCTCAAAAATCATCACTACCACCCTCTCCCTACAAAACCTTCTCACCCTCACCCTCACCTATCAGAACACCAAGATCTCCCACTCCACCAATCAATGAACCTGTTCAGGAAACTGAACACCCTCAAAATGTTGAAAATGAACCACACATATCCCCACAAATATCCCAATCTCCAATCAAGTCACAAGAGCCTGAGAGATCCGACAAACGAGTGTCCATCTCTCATAATCCCTTCAATACCAGAACCGTGCTTGCTTCACCTGTTCCAGAAAGCCCCATCATAAGGATAATGAAGCAACAGATAAAGGAATATTTGTTGGACCTGTGCCCTGAATTGGATCAACATCCTGGCATCCAGCAACAAATAGAAGAGATTGTGTTCTGGAGGGATATCAGACTGAAAAACATTGAAGAATTTCTGATTCTCATGATAACTCTGGGATCAGACTTCTTTGTAGACTTGGAGATGAAGTGTTTGAACACTGCTGGGATTGAAAGTGCTGTTGAATTGCCATCTGATGATGATATCAGATGGTTGATTCACGAAAGGTTCGAAATTGCTGATAGCAGGGAGGAAACCGTTCAACCTCCTACAGATCATGAGGGAGCTGCCGATGAACCAAGAATGGGTGCTGCAGATGAGACCCGACTTGGCAAGGCTTCAACATCTGACCAAACTGCTAAGATAAGCTCTGATACCCTAGATCATTATACTGAGAAGATTAAGGATGGGATCAAGGCTGCTATTGAAGACAAATTCACAGCGCTCACAGCAGATCTGATGAAGCAATTTGAAGATGAGCAAGCAAAACTAGTTGACAAGGAACGAAGTCACACAGTTGGGATGCACAATGCCATCCTTGTTGAAGTAATGCAACTAGTAAATCCACTTGCTGAGAAGCTCAACCTCCAGTCTGACAAACTCAAAGTTCAGACAGAGATGCTCAATCAGACAGAGGTACTTTTGGAAAATGTCTGGGCATCCTTGGACAAAACTGACAACCACATGGATATGGGTTGGAAACATTTTCTAGCTTCTACAGAACGAGCAAGACAGAAAATCGAAATTGCTCTCAGACGCTTCTTCACTCCTGCACCTTCTGCCACCGTTCAGATCACTCCTCTTGTTGTCGAGGAACTCAGAGAGGAGATCTAACGGCAATTAACTACCCTGAACCGCAAGATGTCCAACCTCTTTGATGAAACCAAAAAGGGGGAAGGAAAAGAGAATAAAAAGAAGGAAGAAAAACAGACACAGACACAGTTGGTAACAATTTCATCTCTACCAAAAACCACTGTATCTAACTTGCCAGCCACTCCATCTACTGATCTCGTTGCTGAAGTGAAGGAAACTGTGGAGAAACATAGCAAAGAGATCACTGAGCAGAAAACTGCTCTTTCAGAGATCACTGCCAGAGTCGACAAGATTGAAGACTTTTCTTCGTTCGTACAGAAAAGAATGGATACTGATGATCAGGCCAAGAGCCTTGAACTCGCTAAGAAATTAGCTGAAGAAGACGAACAAGAAGAACCTGAGCAAACTCTGAGGAGAAAGAAAGGCAAAGGCAAGATGATGAAAGCAACTGCGGAAGATCAGAGTCAAGGCCAGTTATTCTCTACCAAAAGCCAGATGACTCCTGAACAAACTCAAGAGCAGATCAGACAGAGAATAAAAGAGGTCGCCATCAAGAAGCAGAAGTTAGCAGAGGCTAAGGGACTGAACATTGTTTACATCCGAAGGAAGAGGAAGAATGAAGCTGCAACAGAGGAGATTGCTTGGGAGAAGAATGCCCTTCCGGCACCTGTTAAAGACATCCTCTGTGCACGGCTAGATCTGCTTCCAGAATGGGATCAGATCAGAGGAGAATGGTTATGTGACGTTTACATCCTGGAGAAGATTCCAATTCATCAAGATCAGACTGAAAATGATGATGAATTCCGGAACTGGTTAGAAATAAAGTATCCAACTTCTACCAGACAGTGATAAAAGAAGGCAAGATCATGTCACTAATAATAGAAGCTCCACCCTTTGAACTACTCCTTCCACCTTTGCGTCCAAACAAAAAGCTAGATCCTGTTAAATTCAAGAAAATCTACTATGGATTTGCTGAAAAATGAGGGATCTATAGAAGAGAAGAGCTGGACAAGCTAATGCAAAGGATGTACAGGATGTTTGGCATCCCCAAAGAGCTGCAAATGTTCAAGTACACCTGAGGAAGACAACTTGGAATCAGATGATAGGTACACTTTTCATGTATTCTATAATGCACACACCTATCTGAATGAAATATTCCATCTCACTGATTCTAAGACAACATCTCATTGTCTTCTGAGGTATGTACTGTTTACATTATCTACATTTCCATTCATGGTATCTGTTTTTCTGATTAAGTGTTTTGGTTCCATCAAAAAGGGGGAAATTATTGGGAAATCTGTATTTTAGTTTTGATGGAAGTTCCAAAACGGGTTGTAATAGGACCAGTCAGACCTGTTAGCTGACTGATGACTTAGAATCAGATTAAGATGACCTGCTGAAATGTATAGATAGCTGATGTAAAAGATAGGTCACATATTGAGGGGGAACTCAATATGTATATGTCAGGTCGAAGTATCAGATGACCCAGATAAGGTCAGATGATCAGAAGACAAGAAGTCAGAAGATCAGGTGAAGACAAAAGATACTGAAGACTCATATGAACCTGAAGGCTCAGATGAACCTGAAGACTCAGATGGACTTGAAGACTCAGATGAACTTGAGGACTCAGATGGACTTGAAGACTCAGATGAACCTGAAGACTCAGGAGAACCTGAAGACTCAGTATGACTGAATACACTGAGGCTCAGAGACACCTGAAGATCAAAAGACCTGAAGACCTACATTCAGTCAAGTCTGCGTATTGAGCTAAGACAATATGCATCAGAAGACTCAAACAAGGTAGACTGATCAGTTATCTGATCAAGTCAGCTCACACCTGGTGACAATCAAAATTATACACCAGACAAGACGAATCTTCTACAAAAGGAATATCAATCGTCTAAAGGACAAATTACTGAAGTGCCGCCTCGCGAAGCCAAGGAGAAACCGACACATGCACAAAAAAAGCTGACAATGCGGGATTCGACGTTGCGGACAAAAATGGTGCTAATCATGCCTACGGCCACGCCGATAATCGGAGCACGTCACAATCATATCCTACAACCTACCTAATATAGCCCGAAATTCAAATTGCTCTCCAACGGCTCTTTGATTTCGAGGTCTATAAAATGGGATCAATCTTCACTTTGAAAAAAAAATGAACATAGACACACAAGAATCGAGGATCGAGCAGACTGAAAAAGAAGCAAAAACTATAGCAAAATCTCCGCTCGAAGAACACCATACTTGAAGATTATTCTTAAAGTGTTCATCCCATTTGTTCTTAGCAAGAAATCCTATCCACTAGCATTTTGGCTACCTAAAACACCAGGATAGATTTCCAGTTGGAACCCTCAAACATTCTTTACCCAAACTCAAGTTAGGTCAAGTTTGTTACCGCAAGATTTCAGACTAGGGATTCTAGTTTTCTGATTTCTAGTTCGGTTGAGTGTGAACTCGGTAAACATCTTTTCGGCCATCCAGTGAGGGAGATAAGTCCCGCAGGTTAAGATCGGTTAAGTTCGGTTAAGGTTCCCCTGTGTTAAGGGAAGAGTGGACGTAAGACAGGTTTCGTCTGAACCACTATAAAAGTCTTGTGTGCATTTACTTGCTTTCCTTATTGTTTTACACTATTCACACTACTGAGTTTAAAACTGCATACATATTCTAAGTTAAGCTCAGTGTGCACCAAGCAACTGATCTGATTAGGTTGACACCTTAGTCAGCCGGTTGAAAACTGACTTAAGAATCTGAATTAATAAAACTGGTTTTTCACACGGGTTAAAACAAGCTTCCGCACTCTCAGTTAGACTGACAGATATCAAACTGATCTGCCCTCAGGCACTCAGTAAGATTGAACATCAGTTCCTACTAACTCACTAGCACTCTGATCAGGCAATCTACAAATCACACCTGATCCGCACGAAAAGTTTTGGAAGTATATTCACCCCTCCCCTCTAGACTTCCACCCTCACAAAACCCGTTCGGGACCTACAATGTACGAAGCTGACAATGCGGGATTCGGCATTGTACAGTCAAGCGGCTAGAAATGACAAATATACATGCTTTCGGCCATGCCGTCCCTGAAGCACGTCACATCAAGCCTGCAAATACTACCTGAAATTCAAATCGCTATCCAACGGCTCTTTGATTTCAAGGTCTATAAATATGGGATCAACCTTCATAGTAAGGTTACTAAAATTATCATCAAGCTCAAGTTATCCACAATTTACGCACGAAGAACACAAAATCAAGAATATTTTCTAAGTGTTCATCCCATAGTTCTTAGCACATAAATCTTATCCTCTAGTTTTAGGCTACCCAAATACTAGGATAGATTTCCAGTTGGAACACAACAAATCTTATACCTAAATCACAAAGTTAGGTTAGGTTTGTTTAGCAAGATTTCAGACTAGGGTTTCTAGTTTCTGATTTTTGGGATCGATTGAGTGAGAACTCTTGAAACATTTGATTGTACTGTGTTGGACTAACACATTAAACTAAGTCCAAGTTGGTTAAGTTGGTGCCCCTATCTGATAGGGAAGAGTGGACGTAGGATAGGTTGTCCGAACCACTATAAAAATCTTGTGTGCATTTTCTGATTTACCTGCTTTACACTTTTCACACTACCTGTTTAATATTACATGCATATTCTGAGTCTGGAGCAGATTTGCATCAAGCAACTGATCTGATCAGTTTGACACTTTGTCATCTGATTTAAAACAGATCACTCAGAATCTGATTTGAGCAAACTGGTTTTTCACACGGGTTAACTTATCTTCCGCACCAATAGTTAAATTGATAGTGTCAAACTGATCTGCTCACAAGCGATCAGTAAGTCAGATATCAGTTCGTACTTCTTCACTCGCAGTCTGATCAGAATTACTTGCTCCTCACATCTGATCTCACAAAAAGTTTTGAAGTCTATTCACCCCTCCCCTCTAGACTTCAACCCTCACAAAACCCGTTCGGGACCTACAAGATGTATGATTATGTAGATGCTTATGGGAGACAAATCAGGCCTTCTGATCTTGAAGATTATCATAGAAGTGCCCTGTTTGTTTGGATCCCGAAAGTAACACTAACCCCTTAGGACCCAATCCTATAGGGTACCTAAAGTCTGATTTGATTACAGGTTCACGTAGGTTTGGCCAATAAGGGAGGTGTACAAGCAACTATCTGGCACATCGATAGTGGATGCTCAAGGCACATGACTGGAAACAAACATCTCCTCAGTTCATACATAGAACAAGAAGGCCCACGTGTACTCATTGGTGATGATAACTTTGGTTTTACCAGAGGATTCGGAACCTTAGAGAATGGTGATGTACAGGTTACTGGAGTCTCGTATGTCGATGGTTTGAAGCACAACCTGTTATCGATTTCACAATTCTGCGACAATGGATTCAGTGTTGAGTTCTCGACTGATCAATGCACTATCAAGAATCGAGCTACTCAACAGATTTTACTAACGTGTTCCAGGAAAGGAACGATCTACACTGCAGACTGGAACAGTTGTCCAAGAAATGCATGCTTGATTGGTAAGAGTTCCAAAAGTAGCAGTTTGCTCTGGCACAAAAGAATGAGCCATCTGAACTTTAAGACTCTTAACAAGATAGCAGGGATGTCCCTGGTTGAGGGTCTTCCGAATGAGGTATTCTCTAAGGATCAGACATGTGTCGCATGTCAGAAGGGAAAATAGGTTAAAACCTCATTCAAAGGGATCCCAGGACGCATCCAGCAGAGTACTGCAACTGCTCCACATGGATTTATTTGGACCAGTTACACCACCTAGTATCAGCGGACGCAAATACACTTTGGTAATCGTGGATGATTATTCCAAGTTTACCTGGGTTATATTCCTGTATATGAAGAATGAAACTACAACAAAGATACCTGAGCTGCTCACGAGATTTCAGAATGAGAAGGGTGTCAGTATTGTAAAAATCAGATCAGATAAAGGTACAAAATTTCTGAACTCCTTTATTACTGACTTTTGCACTAAGTTTGGTATACAACATGAAACATCAGACGCTAGAACACCACAACAGAATGGTGTAGCAGAACGGAGAAACAGAACACTCAAAGAAGTTGCTCGCACAATGTTGGCTGAACATGCAACTCCAAACCGTTTCTGGGCAGAAGCCATCAACACACCATGTCACACTCAGAACAAATGTTCTCTGACTAAGATTCACTTCAAAACACCTTATGAACTATGGAAGGGCAGAAAACCTCGTGTTTCTTACTTCCATGTTTTTGGGTGCAAGTGTTTTATTCACAACAATGGGAAGAGTCAGCTGAAAACCTTTGAAGCCAAGTCAGATGAGAGAATATTCTTAGGATATTCCTTGACTAGCAAAGCTTTCAGGGTGTTCAACAGGCGAACCCTAGTTGCGGAAGAAACACCTCATGTGGTCTTTGATGAGACATCTTCTGAACAAGAGAAATCTGCCTCAGAATAAGCAGTACCATATCAACCAGTACCTGATGCACATAAAATGGATCAGATAAGTATCAAAGAAAAGGGATCAGATCACTTAACAGTGTATGTTCCTAATCTTGATCTTAATGATTCACCAGGTCAATAAGACCCTAAGATACGTACAACTGTCAATGAAGAAGCTGGTACAGCTGAGACAGTAACAACTGAACCATCTGGTTCAGGGGGAACACCTGATGTTCCGGCGGACAGACATCAGCCTATGATGATTCCAACATCAGTTGAGAGTTGTCCATGCCAAGTGGATCCAATTACTGTACCACTCCCAACCACTAGTGACTCAATATCAGATGAGGATGACAATATCCAAACTGATATATATCAGAAAAGAAGGATTTGGTTGAGAGACCATCCGACTGATCAGATAATCGACAATCCTAATGCCCGAGTCCAAACTAGACATCATGTTGGTGAAAGTGCCATGTATTGTTGCTATCTGCCTTTGAAGGAACTAACCACAACAGAAGAAGCTCTACAAGATGTCAGCTACATTCTAGCTATGAAAGAAGAATTAGAGCAGTTCGAGAGAAATCAGGTTTGGAAACTGGTAGACAGACCAACTCATCAAGATGTGATAGGCACCAAGTGGGTTTTCAAGAAAAAGAGGGATGAGAATATTGTCATCACCAAAAATAAGGCAAGACTTGTTGCAAATGGGTAATCGCAATCAGAAGGGATTGATTATGATGAGAACTTTGCACCAGTCGCTTGCTTGGAAGCCATTCGGCTGTTTCTGGCATATGCTACCCACAGAGGGTTTACTGTTTATCAGATGGATGTAAAGAGTGCATTCTTAAATGCGGTACTAGCGGAGGAAGTTTATGTCGAACAACCTCCTGGCTTTGAAAAGGGAAACCAGGTGTACCGTTTAAGAAAAGCTCTTTATGGCCTGAAACAGGCTCCCCGAGCTTGGTACGATACACTATCTCAGTTCTTGGTAGACAGTGGATTCACTAAAGGGGTCATAGACAGAACCTTGTTCAGAATAGAAGATGGTGATCGAAGACATTCTAATGGTTCGGATCTATGTGGACGATATCATCTTCGGATCTCCCAACAACAGCTTATGTGATAATTCAGCAAACTAATGCAAGGGAAGTTCGAGATGTCCATGATGGGTCAGATGAATTACTTTCTGGGTCTTCAAGTTAAACAAAGTACAGAAGGGATATTCATCTGTCAGGCAAAGTACACTAGGAATATGTTGGCTAAGTTTGGAATTCAGAACAGTAAAGAAGCCAAAATTCCTATGATGACTGGATTCAAGATGAGAATGGTCAGAATACTAATCAGAAAGTATATAGGGCTCTCATTGGATCTTTACTATACCTAACTGCCAGCAGACCAGATATAACATTTGTAGTAGGTGTATGTGCCAGATTTCAGGCAAATCCGATGCAAAGCCACCTGGAAGAAGCTAAGGGGATTCTTAAGTATCTAAAGGGGACAGTAAACCTTGGTTTATTCTACCCATCAGATGATAATCTAGAGCTTAGTGTGTATTCTGATTCTGATTATGGAGGTTGCAGAATAGACAGAAAATCAACCTCAGGAACATGTCAGTTCTTAGGAAGCAAACTGATCTCTTGGTTTTCGAAGAAGCAGACATCTGTTGCCACATCTACTACTGAAGCAGAATACATGGCCGCAAGAAGTTGTTGTTCCCAACTGCTCTGGCTTAGTCAGCAGCTGAGGGATTATAACATTGTAGCTACGAATGTGCCCATATTCTGTGACAGTAATAGTGCAATTGCAATTACTCAGAATCCAGTTCTACATACAAGATGCAAGCATGTGGACGTCAGACATCATTTCATAAGAGATCATGTGGAAAAGAAGAATATCAAAATGGAAAAGATCCATACTGATAAGCAGAGAGCTGATATCTTAACCAAGCTACTAGAGTCAGATTCAGAGAACTGTGTAATGAGCTAGGACTTCTGAATTTAGGAGAAAGTGCACCAGAAATCTTTGGTGGACTGGTCTGCAGGACTAGTTGGTTAAGAGACTGATCAGAAAAGAAGGATCAGTTGGATAATGGAACTTCAACTGATCAGATAGGATTAGAAGGAATCTAATCAGAAAAGTGGGACATTGTTGGGAAATACTAAGGATTAGGCTACAATCAGTAAGGTCAACAGTACTCAGGCAAGACAGACCAGAACATCGTGGTAACTGACTGATTACAATATCAGTCAGTCAGATAAGTTTTCTGATTTATCTTTCTATAAGCCTATGCTAATCTATGTTAGTTATTACTGTGTCCATTACTTTGTGACGTCATCTGCAAGCATTTAATGCGGACGTAGGGCTTTTGTATTAAATGCATTTATTGCGAGTTTTTAAGTCCAAAAGTCTGCCATTTTTAAATCCTTGACAGCACGATTTAATTACTTTTCAACCGCTTAATCTTGACTGTCCGATTAAAACATGGACACTCAAGTACACTCAAAAATATCCGTGCAAAATTTTTCCGTCCCACCTATTTAAAACCCTAAATCTCATTTTCAAAAACCTTTTGCATTTCCATATTTTCACACGCAAATTTATCCAGATTTTTTTTTTCAAACACTCAAACATTCCTTCAGTGATTAAACTTATTTCCAAAATCTTCAAATCGCTTATCTGGTAATTTGCTCACATTGATGTTATGATTCATGGATAGTATACGTTAGGGTTATAGATTGTGTATGTATATGTTGTACTGTTCATAAGTTCATGTCCATGTTCCATTAAATTTATTTTACTATATGCCTAACATTTTGAAACTATGAACAACATGCGTATTTGGGGATTATTTGTGCAAATATCTTACATATTGTCACGACACTTAGTATTGATTAAAACCTTATAAGGTTTGGCAAACCTAACTTAGACTGTATGTGTATTTGCAGAAATGGCAACTTCAAGAGCAACCCCTGACCGCACGAAGAACACAACTCAAGATTCATTCTAAGTGTTCATCCCATAAAGTTCTTAGCATAGAATTCTTATCCTCCAGCCTTAGGCTACTCATATACTAGGATAGAATTCTAGTTGGAACACAACAAATCTTATACCCAAACCAAAATGTTAGGTTAAGTTTGTTTAGCAAGACTTCAGACTAGGGTTTCTAGTTCTGATTTCTGGGATTGATTGAGTGAGAACTCTTGAAACATCTGTTGTATTGTGTTGGACTAACATATTAAACTAAGTTCAGTTGGTTAAGTTTGTGCCCCTGCTGATAGGGAAGAGTGGACGTAGGACAAGTTGTCCGAACCACTATAAAAATCTGGTGTGCCTTATCTGATTTAACTGCTTTACACTTTGCACACTACTTGTTAAAGTATTTCATGCATATTCTGAGTCTGGATCAGATTTGCATCAAGCAACTGATCTGATCAGTTTGACAGTTTGTCATCTGATTTAAAATAGATTACTCAGAATTCTGATTTAACAAACTGGTTTTTTACACGGGTTAAAACTTAGCTTCCGCACATCAATTAAACTGATAGACACCTAACTGATCTGTCCTCAGGCGATCAGTAAGTTGGATATCAGTCCAAACTGATTCACACGCACTATGATCAGGCATACTTGCTATTCACACCTAATCTCACGAAAAAAAAAATTAGAAGTCTATTCACCCCTCCCCTCTAGACTTCTGCCCTCACGATACCCGTTCGGGACCTACAAGTATACTTTCACGTATAACCCCAACACAAAGATCAAGTCCATCTTGAAAAAAACAAAAATGGGTCTCGGACCGATTGCTCTATGCGCTAGGATTGAAGACAGTCCAAACAAACGTGCTTCGAAAGGGGGCAATAACAATCTAAAGGAGGTCTCGAAAGAAGAGTCTCCTGCTGCAATGGTCATGAACATTTCAGCTACTCGTGCATATATGAGTTTGAATTCGATGAAACCCCCTTGAGGGGGTTTAACTCTTGGCGCTTTATTTTCATGTTTTGGCTTGCTTTTAGAAGTAATTGCTCTGTGGTATTCTATTCTTGGTCATTTGGTGTATTCTGGACTTTCTGGGTTGGGTTCCTGCAGAAAAATCCTTGAGAATTTGGTCTTTATGGTGTAAACACAAATTTCATATTTAAATGGATAAACACGAAAAAGGGACTACAAAGATAATTTATTGTGTTTAATATTAATTCGAGTACAATCTCTAACTTGATCCTTTGATTCTCTCTTCGATCTTGACTTTCTTCCAAGATTTTTGGAGTCGGATTCACAGCTGAATCCTATCCGTGGCTTGAATTTTGGGACTTTGTAATATTAATCCAAGGGGTTTAGCACCTTGATCTTGGATTAAAGGGTCCTAGACTTTGTAATGTTAATTCAAGAGGCTTCGCACCTTGATCTTGGATTAAAGAGACTTTCGAGGGATTTATGGTAAGAAGGCGGATCCAAGAGGCTTAGCACCGTGATCTTGGATCGAAGACCGTTCTTGATTTACTTCCAAGGGACTTTTGAGAAGAACGCGGATCCAAGAGGCTTAGCACCTTGATCTTGGATCGAAGACCGTTCTTGATTGATTTTCAAGGGACTTTTGAGAAGAATGCGGATCCAAGATTATACCCCTCATAGCAGTTGGTGCACACAAGTATCACTCATAATACAAACTCTCACGCCTACTTTTTTTATTCTCTTTATTTCCATATATTCTACAACAAAAATTATACTCCTTGTGTCCTATAGTTTAGGTAATTTTTTCCTTTTTTTTTTTTGTCCCAAAGTTAATGTAACATTTTTTTAAAATGGAGATACTCACTTTAACTTACACCCTTCAAACACCCACTTATTTACCATATGTCACTCTCTCATACCCTCAACACTTTATCACATTTAATAAATATTATTCTACTCTTAAATAAAATTGATTTTCTTTTTTACCGCCAACATTTTATCACTTTATTATTTTATCACAAAATTTTCATAAATAGTAAGAATTAAATAAACTATAGGATCGATGGAGTAATATCTATTCAAAGGGGTATTATAGGAAAAGGCAAACAAAAGTAAAAGTAGAGCCGTACGGGAATTAAATGTCTTCTTCCTCTGTCTTTCGTTTTTTCTTTTAAATTCTTAATTTTTATTTATATATATTCTTATTTGGTTTAGTGTGGAATTAGAATCTGAAAACATGATTTGAAACTTGTGAGTTGATACTCGTCAAACCAAATTCCCCTCTGTTGTTCAACTTCTTGTTTGTGTTTGTTGAAGGTATATATAAAGAGAGAGGGGTAGGAGCTATATATAGAATTTGATTAGAAATCTAAAGGACCCAAGTCAATGGGAGATGAGAGAGATAAAAATGGGGTTGGGTTGATCGGGCGGACGCCTGTTTTCGTAAAGGAGCTAATTGCCGGTGGGGTTGCCGGTGGATTTGCCAAGACTGTTGTTGCACCTCTTGAACGCGTCAAGATCTTGTTCCAGGTAATTCTCATGCTTATCATTTTCGATCCAAACTTGCTTCAATATCTCACACAGCATTTTAATTGTGACTTGAGAAATTACTTTTTACACTTTTACTTGTATTTGTATACAACAGTTGGAATATTAGGGTTGGAATGTGCAATCAATTTGCTGCTGAAGATCACTCTTAGAATATGTATAAACGTGATAACTTGGTCACTTGGAAAAACATTATTGTTACTTGTACGTCTGACCTAATTTGGAAGAGGGTTGTGCATTATGTGCAAGGAATTTTGTTTCCTTACCTGTATAATTAGTGAAATGTGGTACATTTTTCATAATTCGCAAGTGTAGTAGTAACAACTTACATTGGATCAATTTGTTAAGCTGGTAACCTGTACAAACTTAAGGTGTTCTTGCTGTAAACTTGTGCTTGTTACTTGCAAAATTTGAGTTCTCCATTTTTCTTTATGTAGCTTTGAACTTTATAATTACACTTGTTTGGGGGGTCAAACACTTTAAGTATAAACCAAAAGGTTAAAATCCATATTTAGCATAAGGAAACCCCCAATAAGTTTTCTGATTTTTTTCTTTTTTTAGTATGTAGCTCTGAACTCTATAATCTCCCACTATTCGTGAAAAAGTCTCATGCACCTCAACAAACATATTGCAAAATGGAGGTTTAAAGAAAATGGAGTTTTGTGATATAAATGGATTTTTTTTTTTTTAAATTCTGGTCTCACTTATCCTTGCCTCTGGAGACCTTTTAGTGATTTCAAAGCTAATGTTCTACTATTGATTTACCTTCGCATAATTTGGAGCAGTTTGAGACAGATTGACAAATCCCTCAATTGGTGTAGTAACTTTTGATCAAATCTTCGTTCATATGTTTATCTTGTTCGATGGAATGACTTCTGGTGTGAAAATGCACAAGGAATGTCTGCTGTTATATGTTGATTGGATTTCTGAATTCGTTACTACTTCCTAGTGCATGTTGCAAAAATTGGCATTGTGGGTTGGACTTATAGAAAATTGATTCTTAGTTTATAATACAGTTTTCACTCTTAGGAAAGAAAAAAATACATGTCCTTGAATATGGTGATGAGAAAAGAAACTCATGTTTGTTATTATTCATATTTTTGCAGACCAGAAGAGCTGAGTTCCAGAGTATTGGCCTGTCAGGATCCTTCTCAAAAATTGCAAAAACAGAAGGGGTGCTTGGTTTCTATAGGTACAACTTTTTCTTATACACAAACAAACACTTTTGTGCAAATCAACCCACACCCAACTCAACTCAATCTACTCGGATCCAATTAAAAACGGGTTGCCCACAAATTTTTTGTTTATCTTTTTTAGGGTGATTTGCATGTGCAAATTTTGCACAGGAGACTTTCTATTTCTTAAAGGTGTTTCATCTAAAGATTATTTATTAGTTCTTCATTTTTCTCATTCTATTGTTTCATTAATCTCACTATACACATATATGATGTTATTTATTATTAAGAGGGAATGGAGCTAGTGTGGCTCGTATTGTGCCTTATGCAGCATTGCATTATATGGCATATGAAGAGTACCGGAGATGGATCATCTTGGGTTTTCCTGACGTTGGTAAAGGCCCTGTTCTTGATCTTGTAGCTGGATCATTTGCTGGAGGAACAGCTGTCATTTTTACTTACCCACTCGATTTAGTTCGAACCAAATTGGCTTATCAGGCAAGTACAAAGACACGTGTATCTCAAGACCACTTAAAGCATAACTCTCTCTCTCTCTCTCTCTCTCTCTCATGATTCTAGGAAAATGAATTCCATAATAAGTGCATATATAACAGTGCAGGTAGTTGAACCCTCTAAACTCGCTGTTAAAGGGCATGCTCGGAGTGACTTACTCGTCTATAAAGGAATTCGGGATTGCTTCTCAAAGATATATAAAGAGGCTGGCATAAGAGGTCTCTACAGAGGTGTCGGTAGGTTTTCTGGGGTCCTACTCCTATGGTTTTATTCAAGTTTTTTGTGGCTTGTTTTCAGACTCTTGTGTTGTTATTTTTTCAGCTCCATCGCTCTATGGAATCTTTCCTTATGCTGGATTGAAATTTTATTTCTACGAGGAAATGAAAAGGCACGTCCCTAAAAATCACCAGAAGGATATCACCGTTAAACTTATTTGCGGCTCCGTTGCAGGTTTACTGGGCCAAACTTTCACTTACCCTCTTGATGTCGTTAGGCGCCAAATGCAGGTAATAGTATACTTTCTTCTAATATGATAAAATTAAATTCGAGGGGGGCAAAAGTATGCAAAGTAAGGTACAAGGAGTAAATGGGAATTATGAAAGTACAAAGGACAAATCATAGAAAATAAATTGATGAGTGATAGATATGAATCTTGACAAAAACTTATATGCACCAGCTGCATCATGCAATTCAGGTGTATTTTTAAACGATATTAGTTGTTTTAATAAAAGGTACTAGTTTGTTAGTATTAGTTATTTTCACTGAAAATATTAGTTGTGTAAAGTTGCACTGTGTACAAGAGAGTTACTCATGAATCTTTACCAATAATGTGTTTAAGATACGTGGAATTGCAGGTTCAACGACTCATGATATCTGGCAGCAATCCTATGAAAGGGACCAGAGAAACTCTTGTTATGATTGTCCAAACACAAGGATGGAAGCAATTATTTTCAGGGCTTAGCATCAACTATCTCAAGGTGAATAGAAGGGATCTCTCAAGTGACTAATTGATTTTCGACTCATTTTCATCTCCAAAAGTGTGAATGCTAGTGTTTGTCATTTTCAGGTTGTACCTTCGGTAGCAATTGGGTTCACTGTTTATGATGTTATGAAGGCATATCTGCAAGTTCCATCGAGAGAGGAAAGTGTGATTGACCAACAAAATAGAAAGCAATCGCTAGCTTCTTCACCATCATTATCTCAAACTCAACCATAATTCTCATTCTTTACCAATCTGGTATTGTATTCCATTGCTGTTAAAAGCTAATTCCAGTATATAGAATCATTTAGGTTGATATAGGTATATGACTAAATTCTAATAAAAACATGAACAAAAGTTGTTTAACTGGATAATAAGAGGTGGTTCAAACTTCAACCCTCAAGTTCTGGGCTTGCTTTTTATTTTATTTTTTTCCTTTCAATGGGCTACCTCTGTTTTATGTCCCGATCTTTACCTGATGCGACCCGGACCTCACCTACTTGCTAGTCCTGAATTTGTCGTTCGGCTAGTAAAGTCTTGCTAGCTTAAGCGGTGTTTGCGATTATATTTCTCTAAGTTGTTTGTGTTAGTAGGGGTGCACCATAGATGGTTGGAAACCTAAGATAAAATAAAAAATCGAGGCACAATTTCTTAAAACAATTATGCCTTCAACGTAGGACACTTGTTTATCTGAATACGGGGATAGTGAAACGTATGACACTTATTTATGGGGATAGTGAAACGTATGACACTTATTTATCAGGATACAACGGAGATGAGCAAAGATATTAGCACTTGTAAGCCAAACCACATAGCAACAACTACAAGAGCAACCACAATCTGACTCGATATACTGTATACACCGGGTCTTGGTGGTTAGCAATTGGGAATTGGCTCGCGAATTGAGAGCCACTAAACGCTTGGGCTATGATTTTTCCATGTTCGGATTCACCCTGTATTGGCGCGATTTGCACAAATTAATATGTGTCGAGCTTCTCCCAAAATTTGATGAATTAATTTCAAAGAAATAGTTTACATCTCAAAAACTGTTTGAACCAGGTCTACGCTATGAACTTGAATTATTTGACCTATTTCACTCAACTCTAACATATGTTTCTAAATCAATAAACTTGACCCGTATTATACTCTGAGTAGAGTCAAATGTCATGAATTATAAATAAGGTTCATAGCATGTACAATTCCAACACATTTTTCTAAATCATTAAACTTGATCCGTATAACTAGGTGACTTAGCCCATTGGCCACTGGGCTCCTCATTTGAGTGGGAGACCCAAGTTCGATTCCCTCTGGGAACGAATTTGGAGTTATGAGAGTTATAAGGTGGATTGACGATTTCGTGGAGTATTTGGGTGATTGATGTACTAACTATTAACAACTAACATCTAACTTTGTCCGATTAAAAAAAAATTAAACTTGATCTGTATTATAATCTGGGTAGGGTCAAATGTCATAAATAAAAAACAAGGTTCATAGTATCAACCAAGTTTATACAAGTTTTTGTCTTAAAAAATTTATATAATATACAAAACAGTATGAAATTAAAAGTTTGATACATGCCCACAAAATCACCGCTAATTATGACAAAGAAGAGGATGACAATTGTTTGCATATCTCGCCTCAATTATAGTTGACAAATACTTATATTATATGAACCATGAAATTATAGGATTTCAACGGACTACATTTCACACGACCTCAAACTTAAGGGTTTGGTCTCATGAACCAGATCTATGCTATGATCTTGAATTATTTGATCTATTTTACTTATTTTTAATATATTTTTTTAAAGAGTACTACTAAACACACCCCAAAATCCTTTAAATACACCCCATAATTTTTTTTAAAAAAATATATATATATATATATATATAAAATGACTAAGTTACCCTATATAAATATGGGACACTATTTTGTCTTTCTTTTAAGTTTTATTTATTTTGATTTTAGTCCTCTAAATTATTATCACTTTGAAATTGATTCTTTACTTTTTGTAAGTCTAGTTTTTTAAAATTATTATATATGAAAATAATTAAAAAAATTGAAAAAAATAAATTAAAATATAAAAATAATAAAACAGTAACTATATCTTTAAAATGAACTAAATAAAAAAATCAAATAAGCAAAAATTGAAAAAAAAAATTGAAAAAAATTAAATTAAATTAAAACTATATAAATAAAATATTAAAAAATAAAATAAATCTTCAAAATTAATTTAATTAAAATGGTTTTTTTTCAGATTTTATTTATTTTTATTGATTTTTTTTAATCTTAATTATTTTTTAGATTTTTTAAAAAATATTTTACAGATTTCATTTAATATTTTCAGTTTTTTTAATTTAAATATTTTTTAAAAATTTAGTTTACTTTTTAATGTTTTTATTTTGTATTTAGATTTTTTTATGATTTTGAAGATTATTTTTCTAATTAAGTTTTTTAATTTATTTATGTTTGAAATAATTTAGTTGACTTTTTTGTAATATATTTTTGATTTGATATAAAATTTCAAAAATGTTTTCATAAAAAATTAATGAATACAAAGGATTCAAATTATTTTTTTAGGAAAGAAATGTTCATGAGAAAAGGAAAGGTAGGAAAATGTTATTTTTATATTTTGATAGAAGAATGATATAATAGGAAAAAAATGGGGTGTGTTTAGTAATGCATGTTAATTTTTTAATTTTATTGGGGTGTGCTTAACAAATGGGGTGTGTTTAGAGAATTTTGGCGTGTGTTTAGTGACACTCTTTTTTAAACCACTAAACTTGATCCGCATAATACTCTGGGTAGGATCAAATGACATGAATTAAAAATAAGGTTCATGACATAAATTAAAAATAAGGTTCATGACATGAATCAAGTCTATACAAGTTTTTTGTCAAAACTTAACTGAAGCACCATATTATGTATGAAACCCATTTTACAAAAGAATGTTTCATTGTATTTCTACTAACACATAATTTTAAAAAGATTTAATCAAATGTAAATTAATTTTACTATAGAATTGTTTTGTAACCAATACTCCCCCTGTCCCAACTCTTTTTTCACACTTACTATTTTTTCGTGTTTTAGCGAACGAGTTGTTTGTTAGTATTTGTAATGATTAAGTGATTTTTTAGGAGGAGTATGATAAATCCAACTCTCTTCTATTATATATCTTCTTAAAAATTACTTTATCATTTCAAAATTTAAATACTAATAAAAAAATTATTTTCTAAAACACGAAAAAATAGAAATTGTGAAAAAAGAGTTGGAACAGAGAGAGTGCTTTATTATAACTGATATTTTTTTAATTAGATAACTAATATTATCAAATTAATAATACTTTTAGCAAAACAACTGATACGCTGTTATTTAAAATTGCACACAAAGTGCAAACAATTGGAAATAATTTCAAACACATGATCCGCTATTCCTAAAGTAACCCAACTAACCCAAAAGAGTTAAAACACATATAAAAGGTGCGTCGTAAATTAGAGGAGCAACGGTCATCTCTCAAATGGGGCTGCCCACCTCAGATGCCTCCTCGACAAGGCTGAAGAGAGAATGCTATAGGCGCACAAAGCACGACTCTGCTTTCTCCCAATGGAAGGTTTCAATTTTACCTTTAACCAAAAATTGCGACAATTTTCTCTGCTTAGGGAGCTCCCTTCTCTCAAAACAAAGAGCAAAAATCCTTAAGTTGCAAGTTGGGCGCTTAGATCTATTTACGTTTAAATTCAAGATTAGCAGAGGCTGCTATTGGGGTCTCTTAGTTTGATTTCCAACTACTCTTGTTCTTTTTGTTTTTCAATTGGACTTATGGAGTTAGAAAGTATTTATTCTGAATTCTAATTGAAAATTTTGGTAAAGTAAGATATTTTGTAGTTTTTATTTGGTTTGATCCTATCAAGACTATGCTGTGCCTATATATCTGTAAGGAAATTGAAAATAGAAACAAAGTTGTTGAGTTTCAGTATTTCGTCTTTTTGGATTTTGGCATTAGATGCAATCATGTAATGCTGATCATTTTTCGATTTATGTGGGCTATATATCCAGATTCTAATTGGAGCATTTGATTGGGAAGATCATTCGGTTGGAAAAGAAGGAGCAGAAAAGTATAGGACACAAAACCTTCCAAACTGGATTTCTTGTCCAGGAGTTTACGAGCTTGGAATAGCTACATCTCGACCACAATCGCCCAGAAAAATTGACTCGAGCTCTGTAGTTCCTGTTTATCTAGGACAGACTGAGAATCTTAGGACTAGACTACAGCAATACGGTCGTGATGGCGCTCATTTAGAGAATGGATGTTCGAATAACAAAGTTCCCGACTGTGGAAGTGCTTCTTTGCACAAGGGACTTGGATTATTTACAGACATATTCTCAAGAGGGCTGCCAATTGTTTATAGATGTGCTCCTGTAAGTACTATTAGACTTCATCAATTTTGTTTTTAAATTGCATTAGGTATGTGTATTTATGAATGATAATGTGGTTGAAAGTTGAGAATGATGAAATCAAGTGAAGATTGAGGGGGCGCTTGGTTGAAATTTTCGAATGGGAATCATTGAATAGTGAATTACAATGAGAATAATGGTTACGCTGTTAGTGCGTTGTACTAATCTTTGGGGATAACAAATAATTACTGATTGAGTAATAGTAGAATGATTCAGGAGAAATAGTTATGGGAGGGGGTAGTTAATCAAAATGGGGTAATTAACTATTAACATATTTTGAGTGAATTGATCATTTTATTCTCATTAACCACCGCAATTACCTTATACCTATTTCTTATTAAGAATGTTGAACCTAAATCATGTAGAAGAAACCCCATTAATCAATTCTTTAGGTTCACTGTATCTGTTGAATGTATCTCAACTTCATAATGCAATCATTCAGCCTTGCTTTTGAAATCTGTAATCATATCTATAATGTTATATGCTACGTGTACATGTTTAACACATGTTTAACAATTGCATTAATATTCCACAATTCAGTCATTTTCTCATTGATGTCGTTGATGTAGATGAAAAGTAAGAAGGATGCAGAGATAACTGAGAAACAGCTGCTTGACAGATTCGATTACGCATGGAACAAAGGCTTCAACGGTGCACGACGCAAAGATGATATCTGCAAAATACTTGACCGTCGTGAAAAAGCATCTCTGTTTTCTCTTTTTACCAAAAGAGTTCTTTTTCCCAACAGGAAGAAGGTGGGCATTAAAATCACAACTGCAAGTGCCATGGATAACAACACAATATTCTCCAGAATACTTGGAACTAAAAGGCTGCAGCAGCCTAGACCAGAGCAATATAGTTCTGGTGATTATTGCAATAATAATATTTGTGGAGTTTCCACGGGTCATGGATCCATTTGCACTGTCCCGCCCGTTGCAGGGAGGAAACGATGTTCTGTTCACAAAGGACTGAGAGTCAACGGACCTCCTAACGGTGCAAGAATGGATCAAAACTCATGTTGTGATGAGAATTTGAGGCACAACGAAGAAAAGTTCACTCCTACTTGTGGGTTCATCTTGGATGATGATTCTGCTTGTACAAAGAATCCTTTAAAAGGAAATAAAAGGTGTTTGGAGCATAAAGGAAGGAGGATTTGTAAATCTAATCTAGGTTTGCAACGCAAGATATAGAACTGTTTCATGCATGATCAGTTCTTCGAGAGAAAGCCAATCAAGCTCTGACACATAGATTAGCTGTGAGTATAGGAAAGATCAAGTTTATTACATGAGTAATATATTTATGGGAAGGAAGTTTGAATCATGTAACGTAGAAGCTGTTTCCAGAAGAAAGAAAGAGGTATGAAGTAAAGGGTCCAGGTTTGAGTGCTTGATTGCTGAAGCTGATGCTACTATCGCTTGTTCATGAAAAATTATAACATGAACACGAATGAAAGAAAGCCATATTTTCTTCAGATTCTAATTACTGGTCTCAGATTGTGAAATATTTGGTTTCTGATTGTAGTCTTGTATAGAGTAAGGAAAGGCTTGAGAAATTGTATCTGGCGGCAAAAGCAGCTAATACATTGTAGTTTCGCGGTTAGGGCTGGCATGGGATGGAGGATTCCTTTTGTATTACAATGCCATCTTGGTTGAGCTATGATAATGAGTTCATCCTTGCATGAGAATTTTTGTGACATTTGCTCACATTTTGTTATGTTCGAGGATGTACATTGAGAAACATTTGTGTCCTTGGTGATGAAAATTTTCATGAGTTATTCAGTGTAATGGTTGATTTGGAAATTGTTGTGGTAGCTTAGGAGGGAAGATGAAGGGAGGGGATGGCTATGCTAAAAGATGGTATAGTATCAAAATTAAAAATATATACAACTCCGATAAGAGTACAATGGTCTAAATATAGGTTGTGTCTAATTAAAAAATAGTTTGAATGGGTATAAGGTAAGGTATTGTATGCATTAGGTGTGCCGTGCAATTTAAGTACATTTTATATAAATATACAACTTGTTTAACTATAACATATAACTTGTTCATACGAAAACATGCAATGTTTGCATGTTTTAGTTAGTTCACATATCTTATTATATAAAAGAAGGATGCTATTAATCAGGTGTTGCCATGTGGAAATTTGAGTTTTTCCTATTTTCGTCATGTGTCAATTTGAAACAAAGATCATATGTTGTAACGCCCCAAAATTCAGAAAGTCGACTTCTAACATTTCGACATTCTAAACTCGAGTCATTGCTTAGTGAAACCTAAAAACTGGGCCAGAAAATTTCTTTTAAAAAATAAATAAACAAATTTATTGAACAAAACTTTTGCTACGAAAAAACTAAAGTTAAATATTAGTAAGTCCCCATGTTCAAAAAACTCAAAAACACACAATCCATAATTATAAATTTTAGCAAAAAGCCATCGTCGAGTCTCAAGTTCGACTCGCGGAGGAAACAATAGTAAAGTTCACAAAATAAAGTTCAACAGTCAAATTGTCTTCATCATTTATATACAAAACGTAGGCTTGTGGGGAAGCGGTCGCCTACTGCATGACTCGGGCTTCAGCATCGTAACATGAAAATGTTAAAGTTGGGGTGTAAGAAATAAATTCTCAGTGGGCAACCCAATGTTATACAAATTGACAAAATTCTAAAACCATTAAAGTCTTACACTTTCCCGTTATCTTAGTCTTTTATCATATATTAAACTTATTTCTTAAACATGGAATCTTTTTTATTAATTTCATATTATGCATTCATATGGGGCGACACTGGTAGCGTATACCACATCCAAACTCTGTCATCATTCCTACTTCTCATTTTCGTTCATATGGGGCGGCACTGGTGTAATATCCACAATTTTTTAAAGCATATATATATTTGTTTTTATTTTATTTTATCATTATATTAAAAAAATCCTAATCAATTTAGATACAGATTAATTTGTAGTCCATAAGTTTTTCCCCTAAAATCTCTTTTCGGTTACGTATTCTGAATTTAACATGAGTATTAATTTATAGACGTTTCTTTTCGAACCATTAACTTTCAATTATCCCAAAATGAAGTTTTGATTTAATCTTTCAAGTTTGAAACGTCCAAATTAATATGGTCAATGAGTGACTTTAAATGACTCTGATTCCATTAATTTTTTTAGTCAAAAAAAATTATTCATCTTCCCTCTTTATATACATATCTTTTAATTATTTATTCAACTTATTCTTTTACAAAATTATTATAATTTATATTATTTTGAGATATGAATTCAAAAGTTCTTTAAATATTTAAATCCTATAGTCCTTATCACATTCAAGCTCAAGGCCATCTTTTTATATATCTATATATATAAATGATATTTTAAATTTTAATCCTTATTTATTGAAAGCCCAATTTAAATATTTTTATTTTAATATTCTTTTAATTTAAGCCCAAACTCAAACTCAAACTCAAGCCCATTTTAAATAAGTCTATTTATAGGACAATTAACCCTAAATTTTGATTTCCTTCTTCACAAAATCTCATATCTTCCACGGCAGTTCTACGTGAAGTATCGGTACCTTTTTCTCCTTTATTGTATTTATTTTTTGGTTCTCAAATCTTTAATTTTCATATTCAATGGCAATTTCACCCTCAAATTATTTTATACACCGAACTATCTTACTCTCCCTCATTATGCATAAATATTAGTTGGTGTGTGAGCAGAGGTCATGGTAATTATTTTTTCGTGATCAAATTGTCAAGAGTAGGAATAGTTATTGTTTTTTTCTAAATAATTCTAATGGGAGAGTTTTGATTAGGAGTTTGTTTATGAAATTGAATACGTGTGCTCTTGAGAAACATATTTGAGGGTTCCTTGATAAATTCTTGCTTAAATTCTGTTATTGATTAATTAAAATTCGTATGGTTAATACGATCAACACTCAAGTCGGAAGAATGTTTATAGTTATAAGTTTAGGAATCTGCTTTCAATTGTCTGGACATGAATTTTGGGTTTAGTAGATAGGAACTATATTGATTTTGTTTAGTGCTTTAAGAATTCTATTTAGGATTTTAAGTTATTTTAATTTGAGGTATGTATTTAATGTTATGTTAGGTGTTGACGATAATTGCTATGGTTAAGCTCTAAGACTTTTGCATCCATCTCGTCCACGACATATATTTTCAGGTGGGGTTTTATTGCTTTAATCTCTACAGTGGTTAGTAGAGTTCTTTTGCATGTGTTATTTGGCATTATATGTTTTAAATAAATTGTTGAGTTATTTACTATGTGAATTATTTTCCAATGTTATGTAAATGTTATGTTGGCAAAATTACTAATAACCAGGGGCCCTTATTGAGGTCCGGGGCCGATGGGTCTTCGGGTGTATCCCGCCGTGCTCGGCAAAGTCTAATAGCCAGGGGCTCTTATTGAGGTCCGGGACCGACGGGTCTTCGGGTTTAACCCGCCGTGCTCCCAAGTTCTAAGGCAATGTTTATATGGCAAAGTTCTATGGCAAGTTCTATGGCAAAGTTCAATGACGAAGTATCTATGGCAAAGTTATATGACAAAGTGAATGTGATTTACTAAGTTGATTTACTTTATTATTTATTTTTAACATTTATTCTGAATAACGTGGCTCCACTGAGTGTGCTTGCATGCTCACTCCCCCATTTCAGATTGAGGAGTTGGAAGGCGAGGAGTGGTGATGGAAGACAAATCTTAGATGTTAACTATACTCAAATAAATTATCAAAGTTTATGATTAACTAAATTTTAAGTATTTCTAGGAATTTTATTTATTTGTGAATTTCCTTTCAGACTTCAAAGTTATTGGTATTTCCCGTTATTTAGTTAAGTTTTAGTACAATTGGTATTTTAAATTAATTTCTAATTCAAGAAATTGATTCATGTTTATGCTTCCGCTGTTTGTCAAGTAAATTTCTTATTTAATAAGTTTGTAGGTCTTCCACTTTATATTTTATTATTATTGACGATTTTCGCTGTTTAAATAAAGTATTTTTAAAATAATAGTCGTTGTTTACCGTTAGGGATTTGAAATTCAAATTTAATCGCGCTCAAATTAGTTAATTTAACTACTTTTTAGAAAGTCCATTTTATGAAAATTGGGGCGTGACAACTGGTAGCGTATATCACATTCAATCCCCGCAAACAACCTACATCTCCTTTTCATGCATGTGGGACGTAGTCCCCTTGTATATATATTCATAAATCTTGGATTAAGAATAATTCATTTGTTTACTTTAGAAATCATCAACAATCCATATAACATTAACAATTGCGATACAAATAGTGTCACCCACCTGGTAACTTTTGAAGAAAAGTTATAAACTTCTTAATTGCTTAGAACTTG